>CM052714.1:27957612-27983124 GCA_028551405.1 Uromys caudimaculatus | reverse complement strand
CCATCCGCAGCGAAACCATTAGAAGAAGTAAGGTTTAATGATACTATTATGTTAAAGGACTCTTTATGTTTTGTTAAAGAGAATAATGTTATAGCACCTTTCATTTGGGTAGTATATAATAATACAGTTGGGGAAGGGGGGTTTCTAAATTGTTCTTTAAGATCTTGTTTTTTAGCAAATTGTTGAGATACCCGAAAACATTCAGAGGCGTGATTGTGAGAATACCGAGGCCAATGTTCCTTCCTGTGAATACTTCAGGAGAAACTGCTATAGTTCTTTCCCGTCAAAAGAAGATTTTGGAGTAACTGCTGTTATCGTTGCTGCCATCACCATTTTCATCGCTGCAGCTGTTGGAGCTGATGTTGCCCTGGCCAGCCAAGTGAAAACGGCTCAGACTGTTAATCAATTAGCCACTCGTGTGGCTGATGTTATTGACTCAAAATGATTTAAATACTCATGTGAATTATGCTATATTGAATTTAAATCAGCAATTTATGTTGTTACAAGAACAATTGGATTTTTTGTTTGCCACTACATGTTACCTGTTTCCCCAGTTTTATTTCTATGTGTGTTATTCCTGGAAATGTTAAAAAATGCCTCTTTAGCCTTAAAGCAATTGAATGGTATTCTTAATTCAGCTTGGAATGTTAGGTATACTAATTTGACCAAGAAGCTTATGTTAGAGATCATGGCGGTTATTGAGACGTGTTGCGCCTATGATACTTCTGATTTTATTAGTGTTTTTGGACATCTTGGCTCCCTGGTTAAGGAATGGGCAGGAACTCCATCATTATTTTTGATCGTCTTTATTTTGTGGAAACTTTGTAGGCTTTGAAACCAACAGATTCATTCCCAAGCCGTTGTGCGAGGTCTAGTCTTGATGCAAGACGCCCGCAGCTGGGGTTTGGCTATCCATGTCAGATAAGCATCAATCAGAGACGGGCAACTTTCCTGCTGACCTAATCGACCTAAGACAGGAAGCCGTGAGAATGACACGGTTATCCAGCAACGGGTAAGATAGGTCAGTGCAGGATCGACCTAAGACAGATGCGCTTATAAAAAATAAAAAGGGGGGAATTGTAGCCTCCTTACTTGGATTAGCCTCCCAGTGCTTGGCTGTGGTTTTTTCTCTATAGCCTACAATATTGAAAACACCCTGTGAGGCTGAAGTTCTGCAAAAGGGCAGACGGAGTTTTGTTTTTCCTAAGCAGGTGAGCCAGGTCCTCGTTAGTGGTGAAGTATCCCCGCCTGTGGTCAATTTCCTTGAGTTCCAACACTTGTTTTGTGTTTTCTGGGTTGTTTTGTTCACTGTATTTAAGAGTTGAGTTCTTGAAGTAAAGTTGTTGGTTGTTGCTGTTAAGGGGGGTTGTTGTTGCTTGAGAAAGCTCTTCTCACACAACCTTCCTCATGTGTGTTTGTCTTCGCCGTTGCTTGGGGGGGTTGGTTATGTGGGCGAAGCTAACACTATCACCCCTATGTTCTAGTGTCTTTGGTATGGGAAGGTACTCTGCAGGCTATCAAAAGAGAAATGTGTACACCAACCCAGCCACTCTGACCTACCATGCTGTTCTGCCTGCAAAAATGCTAGGGCAATGGTGTCACAATGCTTGTGGGAGTAACCAACCAATATCTGACTTGACTTAAGCCCCGCTCCACTGAATTAAAACAAAAAGAAATAAAGAGGAAGGACATGACTGTTCCTAGGTATAGGAGAGTTTATTACAGATAGAAAGGAGAGCACAGCCAGACTCCAGGAGAATCCAGAGTGAACATGACTGAGCCCAGCCATGTAAGGAGAAGAGGGAGGGGAGAGCAAGGAGAGGAAAGGATAAACAAAAATGGGCAAGGTAACCTAAATAGCTGGATTATTTAGGGAATGGCAGCTTGTAAAGGGGCACCCCAACCCCTGAGGTGGAGAAGGCTAGGGTAGGGGGCTTTGTATGCCAGGCATACCAGATAACAGGTAAAGACTGAGGGATGCTGGGAGAACCAGGCAGCCAGGTCCGCTTTGATATGTTAAATAGGCACTGTAGTTAGCCATTTGCCCTGGGTTGAAAACTTAACATCCAGGAGATGGAATTCCTATCTGACGCTACTTGAGGGACCAGGACCCTGAGACTAGATATCTAGTGAACTAGGACAAACCCAAATACTGCTGTTCTTAAAAAAAAAGGAAGGAAGGAAGGAAGGAAGGAAGGAAGGAAGGAAGGAAGGAAGGAAGGAAGGAAAAAATGAAAGGCCTTAATGATATATTGCTACATTAACAGATCAGTCCCTAGCCCAGCCACCATTAGAGAAGCTCGCTCCAGCAGCAGATGGAAACAAATACAGAGACGCACAGCCAGATATAATGCAGAGAGTGAGAGACCTTGGAACACTCAGCCCTAAATAGGATGTCTCCACCAAATCCCTTCCCTAAGAGCTCAGAGAACCCTGCTGAAGAAAAGGCAGACAGAAAGAGTGTCATTTGCATGTATATTAGGACTTTCAGATTAGTATTTTTATGGGATTCCTGAGCATATAAACAAGTGTGCCTCTGTTTCTTGTACATTCACTCTGGCTCTTTTCCTTCTGTTTGTTTTGTCCAATTCTGAAGTTAGTTTTTGTTTCAGCTTATTATATTTTTATTTTATTATATTTTACTGTTGTCCCTTAGAAGCCTCTTTGTTTTCTAATGAGACAGAAAGGGAGTGGATTTTGATGGGAAAGGAACTGGGAAGACTACAGGAAAGGAAATCACAATCAGATAATTATGCAAGAAAAAAAATCTATTTTCAATAATAAAATTTAATCGTAAAAATTGCAACAGTGAAGTCTTTAAGATTTGAAAACAGTTAGCATGAACATTTATGTAAGTTCAAATGAGTTTATTCATCAGGAACCACACACTCACACACATACATATATTTTAGATATAAAAAAGTTATAAGTAGATACAAAATTATATAAATTATTATATAATGAGTATGCATGATTTTTTGCTTCTATATAAACAATGCATATTTAAACATAATTTTTCTAATTTAAAAAAGATCTAGCAAACATTTTCTGTTCAGATGATAAATATTTTAAGGTTTTCAAAATTACATACCATCTTTGTTATTGTTTTTTGTTAAAAGTGTAACAATTGTCAGTCACAAAAGCAATACTTAACAATTTCATTAATGTAAGTTGTCTAGACAAAAAGTAATCCATGTAACTTCTATCACCATACCTGTGCTGCATGTGGCCTGTGGGCCTTAATCAGCATAATTCTCAGTGTGGCCTGAGATTGTGAGAGAGCCATTAAAACTCTCAGGGAGGCTGGAAGGCAAAGACTATTATTGTCACACAATATAAAGGCATAATTTATCTTTGGAGCAAATGATAGGGCTGCCACATATTCACATTCTCTATCACCAACGTATAGATATAGGCCCAGTATGTGCCCTTTTTATCTTTAAATACTCACATGTATACAGTAGAACTTTCTAAAACTGACATGATTTATGATATTAAGAGGTCAAATTCAACCAATCTCTCCTCCTGACTGGAAGCTGAACATGGTGCCTGAGTAGATGTACCCACCTTGACTATATGAGGGAATGAGTATGTGGGCTGAAGACGGGTAAGTGGAAAGCAGCCCTTGAAAACTTTGTGGGACCTACTAACACCTTCACAGTCTCTCTCTGGACTTCTTGCTAGAGCCACTTTATGATCAGGAGCTTGTGACATATAGCTGACTAAAATCTCTTACTCATATAGTGCTGAATCACCCCAGAATTCATATGCAGAACATGGCTGCAAATGATGTTTGCTCTCAGGTGTCCTCATGCAGACTGGAGGACATGGGGGCCACAGGTCAACAAAGGCTCTATCCTTGGGTGTCAAGTCTTCTCTGCCTGGACATACTTCTCTTAATTTTGCAAATCTCAAAACTTACCCATTCTTTCAGCCCTACCCAGCTAATGGGAGGTCGACACATACCTTCCCTTATTTGCAAAGAAATCACCTACTGTTCTTTTCTCACACATTTCTATTTCACATATTTCTGGCTTCAATAGTTCCAGTAAAATATCTTATGCATATCTGAATGCCCATCACATTCATTACAACACTTTACACTAAGTAAGAGCTCACACTTCTGTCAGCAACATCACTATTAAAAAAAGAGCACAGAATGGTATAGTAAAGGAGTATCTCAAACACTTTTCTAGGACTCATCCTATCATTGACAAGGTTGGCCTGTAGTCTGTCTCAGCCTTCAGTTTACTGTGTCATGAAAGCTTAGATGACAGTATTCTTTCCTGAGTTTAATAGCTAAGAAATTGAGTGCCTAATGAAAATAAAGTCAACCTTGAACGCCCTTTTAAAGTCAATGAAGGAAACCAGGGAGACTTAATTAAGTGGCAAAATAAAGTCCCTTTAAGGAGGATTTATGACATTGCTAAGTAAAGTATTTAAGATAACAAGGTGTTGATAAATTATGTCTTAGCTGGATAACCATCTAAGTACATCAGCACAAGACTATGAATCTGTGTTCATAAATACACATCCCAGGACTGAGCTAGTTCATTGATTCTTTCTGAAGCTTCTTAACTGAAAACAAAAGCAGTCCTTTCCAGAACCTTACTATCTATTGGTACTAAGACATTTAAGCCATACCTGACCTCCCTTATAGAAAGGTCTTCTAGGATTAGATATTAGCCTTCACATAGAGGTAACCTATCACAGTACTTCTTCATTCCAAAAATCTTACATCAAGCAAAATACCAAAGGAATGTTAAACAATAGAACTATATACACTCATTAATTATAATTCACATCTTATAAATGTCAGGAAATAAATGTAAGATATACTGAAGGTAAGCAGCTATCCATTACTTCAGAATTCTATGGGAAAAATAAACTGTAGACAAGGGGGTGGAGGAATCTGCTTTCTTGAAAGACTTCAGAGCCTCCTGTACCCTAATTTTACAATGAAACTTGCAACATAAGCATTAGACCCTAAATTGATACAGCCCAGATCACACTTGAGCCAGTAAGTACATAGCAGTTGATTCAGTTTCTATTTATCCTTCATGGACTTATTTTCTAGAGCTAATCAGACACTGCAGTATGAGCAAAACCTGAACTGGTAAGGGTAAAGAAAGAAAAGCCTTTGGTAGCTCTCCTGTGGATCACACATGACTTCTCTAGCAAGGCATCACAACTGTCAGAGCTACAAACTGAGCCAATGCTTTAAAAAGCTTTGTGCTCTGGTGTAAACTTGCTCAGGCCACTTCAACCTAAACTCATTAAGTCCTTTCAGCTTATGCTTTCTGAACATTGATTTTTTTTTTTATATATATAATGAAAAGGTAGGAAAGTGATGAAATCCTAGCAGACAATAATAAATAGCCCAATAAGGAGGCAGAGCAAACTGATTTGCTCTGTGGAATTAGCCAAAATACTTCTATGCTATGTAACATGCTTTTGATAAACCTTGCCCTTTCAAACATGTGTCTCAAGCTGTATGTCCTTCCCTAACCAGCTGAGCATGGAATTCTGCTCATTCTGCCCCAGGAACATAAAGGTGGCACCCTGACTCTACTTCCAGCCATGCATGAGCTGGGAATAAACCACGTTGTAGGGAAATTCCAGTCTGAGATGGAATCCTGCCTTGCACCCTGGGGGGAAACTGTGCATCCATGACAACACCAGTGTTTACCACATCATTCAATTATACTGTTGGTTCTGTTTCTAGAAAATCCTACAAATGAGTGATTTAACATAGAATGAAAGTATTGATTAGGACCAGTTCTGTGGATCTTGTGAATTTACAGACACTAAAACTAGACTTTTTTTTAACCACTACTATCTAAAAGTAGTTGGTAACTTATACATGATTTCTAAGTAGACTGAATTGAAGACAGAAAGACAGTAAATGACAGAAGATAGTACATGAAAACAAGAGAGCAGAGGAATGAGGAGAAAGGCAGAAGTGACAGGAAGAAGTCAGGCAGCACAGCCATGGCTTTAGAGATAAAGTTGTACGGCTCCTTCCATAATATATCTACAGTCTACCTGTCTCAGTAAAGCCATGCTTTTAAAGTTAACGTTGAACCCTGAAATAAAAAGGAGGGTATGCTCAGCTCACCAAAGAATCTTTATAAATTAAAGCTTGAAGTTGGGCTTAGCCACTTTTCATTGAAGGTCGGCTCCTTCCTGCCCCCTTCCTGACACAAAGCTGGCTTTGTCCCCAGCCAGGCATCAGCTGCACAGTACAGGGCGTACATGTTGAAAAGCAGCTGTTTGCTGACAGATTGTGAGCTGGGAAGCTAAAACTAAGTGAAGTGGTTAACCCACATCCCTTCCCCACTGATAAAGTGCTTTGATAAGCAAGCTATACTGGCAAAAGCTGGAAAGGCTGCCAGAAGGACCCACTCCCAGGAATGAATGTTGGTTTGTTTGGGAGCCTGTGCTTTCACATCATGCCGATTTGGCACTCATTCCTGGTCCTGAGTCTCCAGTGGACCTGCCTGCTTCAGTGTTCTTTCAGTTAGCAGCAAGACTAATTCTTTGATATGTCAAAGCAATATCCTGCTCATTCATTCGTGTATACACACACACACACACACACACACACACACACACACACACACACACACACTGCATGAAACCTTTTTTATATGTTCTTTCTTGAAAGCATTCTCCCCAACTCAAACTACTCCTAGACAAAAGTACTAAAGAAAACACAATCTCAGAAAATGCTCAGCTGATCACTGGCTTCAGAGTAACACAGGGGCAAAACTTATCTCCAAATTTTTTAACAAACTGAAACTTGATGTAAGAAAATTGATTAATTTGGAATTTCAACTACTTGGGCAACATCATTGCACATTAACTTTAATGTTTTTCTTTTAAAATGTGCTCCTCTGTTGGATTTGTGGACCAGAGGGCTCAAATTCTAACAACAAATTTTCTATGAATACAATGGCTCCTGCTAAGGTTTAAAGTTCACTTAGAATGTTCATGTTGAAATTTAGTTGCCACTGAGATAACATTAGAAATTGGGACCTTAAGAAATAAAGAAAAGTGAATGAGTTCACAAAATGGATCAACATCCCTTTAATGCTAGTTCAGTTAGCAAAACAGTGCTTTGTTACAAACACAGGCTCTCTGACATTCCATTCACCACCACATTAAAGCAGAGCAAAAGGCTTCCCAGATGCAGCTCCTGAATCCTAGGTATTCTAGTCCCTCAAACCATGAGCTAATAAACTTCTTTTGTCTGTGATTTATATAAGCTGTAGGATTCTGTTATAGCAGCAGAACACAAAGTAAGGTGCACCACCATCTACATAACATTGTGGAGAGGGGGGAGGCAGGCAGGCAGGTGGCCATATGGCAGAAATAATTCAAGCAGTTTCAGTAGTGAGGTTGGCCAATTGCAAGTATCAATGCTAAAGAATGTCAACTCCTACGTTTATCAACTACTTGACACAAATCTATTAAAGGACTTTTGATTTTATAACTAAGAATGTTTTTAAAGAATCACTGAGTATATAAAATTAGAAGTAGTTTGCTACCAGAACATGTACCGGCTTGCTATCATGAAGGACTGTTATTTATAACAAACACATTAATAACATTATCCTTGTATTCAATATTTATATATTCCTTTCTAGAAGAGGCATGCATTAACTTTTAAGGGGCATCAGAAAAGCTAGAAAATTTGTAGAGGAATCTGTGAGGTGGAATCAAAAGATACAGACTGGATTAAGAATATTCTACTATCAACTGTGCATCTTGGTACTAAAGCAAAACAAAACAAAAAAACAAACAAAGGAAGTTCCTTTCAGCTGAAGCAGCTTGTCTGTCTCTACACTGAACAGGCTTACTGACACCAGCTCATAGCGTTTATCTTCCAATTAGATTTTCTACTTCTGCCTATCACTCATCAAGCGCTCCTGAAGGATATTTGATCACACTGTGAACCGCTGAGATTGTGTTATTTACTGGGGGAGGGGAGGTGTTTCTACTTGTTATGTGGCTTAGCCCTTACCACACCTTTAAGTCCCTTGGCTGAAATACAGACATGCCCTTAGTACACACCTTTAATTCCAAGCAAGGGGATTAAGGTAAAGCTAATTTGTAGAAAGAAGCACCCATGTTTGAAAGTGATGTCTAATTGAGTGGCAGACAAAGTGAAGAATCAGAGAAAGATCTGACAGAATAGGATACATCCAACTTTCACAAGAACAGGGAGGAAAGGGAAGCTACTTAAGGAGCAGTGAAGAGAAAGAAAAAAGGAGGAGGGGGCAGTTTTACTGGGACAGTTGTACAGAGACAAGACAAGCTAGACACAGGTGAAGACAGAACTAGCCAGAGAATGAGAAGGGCCCAGGTTACAATATACTGCCAAAGTTAGTATGAGGCCAAGCAGAGCAATTTAGGAAAGGCGGGGTTGGAAGGCTGGGGGGGTGGGGGGAGGACAGACAGACAGACAGACAGACACAGAGACAGACTCAGAGAGAGACAGAAAGAGAGAAGCCAGACTGAATCAGTCAGCTTGGAGAAGAGTTTGAGCCAGAACAGCTGAGTTGAACCAGCCAATAAGAGATCAGAAAGAACATGACAGGGTGAACTTATTCAGCAATAAGTTTCAAGGCTGAAAACATTCCAGGTCTAGATAAGATTGTATGGCGGCTAGAAGCTTCCAGGGCTAGGCCTAAGTTAGCAGACTGAGGCAGAAAGCCTCAGAGACAATTACATCAGGCCAATGAAAGTTAGCTTAACAAAACCCAGAATTTAAAAAAAAAAAAAAAAAAAAAAATCACCTGATTTTCTTTCTTTACTATCTCTTTCAAAACTTTCCATGTCACATAAAACTTGTATAGAAAAAAACTGTACAACTTTCCTCTTGTTCATTTATCTATAATTACAAAGGACTCAGCCATGAGCTTTTCCTTCCAAATGAAGCTTTACTTGCAGAATTTTTGTTCTGTGATCCTAAGTAGAAATTTTTAGAAAGTTACTACACTATGTATAAATTTATGCACCCATGTTTATTAAGATGCACATATGTATGTGTGCCCACATACATAATTTCTAATTAATGCAAAGCCTGATTTAGAAAGTGGAAAAGATTACAGTTACAATGTGTGTCTGTGTGGTTTTGTTTGTTTGTTTGTTTGTTTGAGCAGAGGCGATATCGTCCACTATGTGTCTGTTTTCTTTCATGGTTTACACATGCATAACATAGTATTCTACATTCCCAAGGAAGTCACTTTAATGGGTAGAATACATCTTCTTACTTTTCTGTTGCTGTAGTAACATATTCTGGAAAATTCAATTTAAGGGACAAACTATTTATTTTAGGTCTTGGCTCCAGGTCATCACAGCCTGAGAGAGCTAATCAGATTGCATCTACAGTCAGAGCAATGACTGCAGGTATGATAGTATTCAGCTCACCTTTTCTATTTTATATAGTATAGGTCATCCTGCATAAGGAACGGTCCCACTGACAATTAAGACAGCTTTTCCCATACCAAGCAATGCAATTGTGATCAAGGCAACCCCCAGAACAGTGGTTCTCAACCTTCCTAATACCGCAGCCCTTTAATAAATTCTTCATATTGTGGTGACCCCAGACATAAAATATTTTGTTGCTACATCATAACTTTAATTTTGCTACTAATATGAATCAGAATGTAAATCTCTAATGTGCAGAATATCTGCAATGTGACCCCTGTGAAAGGGTTGTTCCGCCCAAGAGGGGTTGCGACCCACAGGTTGAGAATCACTGCCTTAGAAGAAGGCAGAGCATTCATTCCCCACCCCTCATGATTTGAAATTATGTCAAGTTGACAATTCATACTAATCACAGGATATCACTAATACTGGAGCAAAACATCATAATCAATATATTATTTTTTCCTGAAATAGATAACATGAGATCATAAAGAGAAATTCTGTGAAAATGACTAATTTTAGAAAAGATAGCAAAGAAAACTTCAGTGTCAGTTCTGAATGGGTTTTTTTTCAATAAATGCTGTTTGTATTTGTTTGTATACTAGTTTCGTGAGTCATTGTTTAACTTAAACAATCATTATCCTGAATGGTAAATATTACTTAGTATTTAAGACCTAAATTCAGATTCCATCCATACCTCCAGTTCGAGGAGATTCATGGACTCTGACCTCTGAACATACTAGGAACACACACAGTGTATACACATACATGTAGGCAAAACAGTTAGTACACATAAAATATAAATAGTTTTTAAAGGCTTTTAAAAATATCTACTATACAAAAAGTTTTTAATCCATTCATTCCATTATTAGATAATCATTTCTTCTGTTTTAGATTTGCACTGTCAATCAACAACTGTATTTTAAAATAAACCTACATTTTATATGTTCATCCTTAATGGTGTAAAATTTATTAATTCCTTCTTCCATTTGGGATTATAGGCCCTTTTGTTTATTTTTGCCATCTAGAATTTAGATGTCATTTATCATTATTCTTTTTTATTTCAGGATCAAAATTTAGTATGACTAATTAGCTGCAGTGGTGATATCAAAAAATCAGAACCTGATGCTTCAGTTTCTCTTTTCATTAAAAAGAAAATCAAAAGGCAAACTGTTGTTCTGTTTTTCTGCAAGTGGCAGAAATGTAGACCTTTCTGGAGTCATCTTATAAATTGTAACAGAATTCTTAATTGGGCTCTAAAATAATAGGCAGTTTCAGTTTATAAAAGCTGTACTCAGCACATGCATCTGTAACTTCAGGGTCCCTAAGAAGAAAATAAAGGACTAGTCAATGCTCAGCTCTAAATTAAACATCTAGATAACCACCTCCAAAACTCAGGGAACCATGAGGAAGAGGATGCAGAATGTTAAGAGACATAGAAAAGGTGGGGCGCTGTGGAATACTGTTTTCTAGGAATGACATGAATGCTACACTCTTAAATGATAGCAGTTGTGCTTATCTGCATAAAGCCAGTACGAACAGGCCCCAAAAAGTGTCATAGAGAGGTTCAGAAGCCCCCCTGCTTCCTAAGAGGTATAGACAGTTTAAAACTGTTAACATGAGGGTTTACAAGGCCCTTCTCTCTCTTGAGACGCATAGGTAAGCTAGTAACAGGAAGGGGCTCAGAAGTCCCAAGATCTATGGCATTTCATGATTGCTAGGGAAGGAGAGACACTTTCTTCAGAAGTGTAGCTACTAGTGAGTTGCAGGAGAATTTATAGCCTCTCACATGTGCTCCTGCGAGTCAGCCTAATTAAACTCAATATCCAACCTCAAAGAGTAAGAGAAAAGAGAGCAGAAGAGGGGCTAGAAGGAATAGGAGCAAAGAAGATAATGGAGGGGTATATGAACAAACTATACTATTCACATGCCAGAAAATGTAATGATAAAACTTATTATTATGCACACAAATAAAATCTTAGCAGGTATTAAGGTAGCTTCCTATTTAAAATTATAAATCCAAGAAAATAAAATAAAACCGTCTACATAACATTCATATGATTTAAATGCTTACACTGACAAATTTTGAATGGCTATTATTCAATCCTTAATGACAATAATATTCAGAAATACTTAATTTTCACTGCTAAAAAATATCCCTCTACAATGCTTGCTAAATCTGAACATCATTCCTATTCAGAAGCTAAACTGATGTTTAGGCTTCATATTTTATAGATAATTTGAATAAAGAAACATTAGCCTTACTTTTGACATATTTTCCATACTTGTTGAAAGGAGAATGATAAAGTAAAATGAACAGTGGTTACAATACTAAGAGTATTTGCCAAGTCCATCATAAACCTTATATTAAATGTGGTTAGTTTTTCATTCAAATAAAAATATTTTCTACATATATGTATATATAGATCTATAATTGTGTAAAACACATAAGCTCAAATACATAAGTGAATCACCAAGAATTCACTGATGCTAAATATAAATTCCACTTTTATGTTTCTTTCTTTTTGTTTTTGTGTGTGTGTGTGTGTGTGGTTTTTTTTTTTTTTTTTTTGGAAAAAAATCCAGGCATTAAAAAAATGAGAAGTACCCTGAATATATGCTAAAACCAATGGCCAATTCAGACCCTACTAAAAGTTACACTGCAACTGACATTTCGTATAATCCATTGGATCACAGCTTCCTGGCAATACCCCTGAAGACTGTCTTGCACAGTGAACATTAAGATTTCTGCGCACACAACTCTGGCCATATATCCCTATGCATTAATCAATGTAATTTCACCAATGAGATAGCACAGGGAAGAGGAGGGGATTATTATGATTACAGAGGCCATCTCAGTGAAGCAAATTTATTGTGGAGATATTCTAAAATAACCAAGGGTAGAGAACAATGTTTTAAATTATATTACACATTTAAAATGTATAAACTGTATTTAAATTTGTATTCACAGATTCCTCTTATCAGGAGATTTTGGTATTGAAGGTTTTAATCACCCAGAAGGGTGATCCTGATCACTGGCAGGAGACTTGCACTGAAACTAAACAAACGTTTGGCATCTAATTTTGCAGTTAGAATAAGTTCCCAAAGTGTTTCTTGGTAAACTCTCAGAAACTATTGGTCATATACTGAGTTATCATCACCCTCAGGAAAAAAGAGGAACCTTAAGAGTTAGGTATACCACTTCCTGTCCTTTATAAATTCCTTCATTAAAACGTTCTGGAGAACCTGGACAGATAATACCATTACTGACCATTCCTATATTTTCCAGTATAGCTTTGCTTGTCAACTTCCCAATTGCAGCAGTAGTTTTTAGTCCCAAGATGATAGCAGTTCAGAAGCTGACGGGAGAGGCAATGTCCACACAAGGAAAAAACATGGAGGAAAGGGCCGTTTTCCACGTAGGGGATTCTAAGCAGCTACTTTAATGTTAATCGGGAACTTTTTTAAAGCATGTTAAAACTGAATGAACAGAAATATTATCATAGAAATAAAAATGGCATAAACAAAAAACCATAAAGGAATTCTAGAAGGGATGCAGCAATATGTGTTCAGAACTCTACTTGGATTTCCTGCAGGAGGTGAGAATAAATAAATTATGACTCTGACAAAGGCAAGGCCGGATTACACAGTAAGATCTTGTCTCATAAAGAAAAAAAATCCACAAATAAAAGCATTATTTTTAGATGATATAAGCTTTGTTAAACAGCAAATGAAATTAGCACCAGATTTGTATGACCAAAGAAGTGCAGTAATAAAGACTGTAAAATCTGAGTAACAGGAAAAACTGTGAACAAGAATAGAGATTTTAGGGATCTGTTGGGCAATATTAAAACATTTCTATAATTGGGTTTCATGGAGGGGGAATAATACAAAAGAAAGAAATTTCTCATATACAGCAAAATTACCACGTTTTTAATTCATAAAAGTCATCGGGTCCCAAGAAGTATAAATAAAGCTAACCACACCTGAATACATTGGTTAAACTACCGAAGACCAGCCTTATAAAGAACTGCTAATGGCTCTTAGCATGCTGTTCACTGCACGACATCCACAGTCTTCCAATACACTATTGCATCTGGGTACAGTGCCTCCGGTTTTGCATGGAGCTGGTCCTGCTGTAAGGATGTCAAATTACCTTCCTCCTTATATAAGGGGACTACTTCCTCTCTTAATGTCATGCAGAGTTATTTTTGTTATTTGGAATAAATATAAACTTAGACTTCTCTTGTTTGTAAAGTTCTTGCTAATTAATCTTAAAATAAGTCACTGTGGATTATGCACATATCTATGTATTAAATAGTAAATTCAGTACAACACTTAATAAACTGAGTTTTGAAGTGCAATGTGTTTGAATCCTAGTTCAGATTTTTTTCTAGCTGGTTCAAAATAACCATCTAAAATAAAATTATTATTAATATGAAGACAATACTTAGCAGTCCTCATCACATTAAAAGTGCCTAATAGTTGTTACTGAAACCATAAATTTAGATTGTTTATTTATTTGCTTTTGAGACACTTTGATATATCCCTGGCTACCTCTAACTCATTGTGTTGCTGAGGCTGATATTAAACTCCTGGTCATCATGTTTCTACCCATATAGTGCTAGATTTATAGGTGTATGCCTCTCTGCTTTAGTTGTCTAAAATTATAATTATTATCTGAATCATTAAGTTTGAAGAAGAAACGAAGGCATTCTCTTTAACAACAGAAAAATGTCTCATCATCTGTAGTTCATAAAATAAATTAAAATAAGATATTAATAATTTCAAGACAATCCCTTACTTTGAGTTCTACACAGTAAGAAAAAGTCCTGCCAAGTGAACAAGTAAAATCTATTAACTATATGTCCCCTAAGTAATCTGGCACCAGGTATAATTTAGAGTCAATGAAATGAGGTTCTGAGTACTAGTTTTCCCTCCTCTACAACTTCAGCTACCAGTCCAAATATATCAAAAGGAAATTATCAGAAATAAATGACTGATAAGTTTTTACATTGCACAGTATTTTGGGTAGCATACTAAAATTTCACTCCACCCCTCTCCATGCTTGCTAAGGATTAGCATGTGACCAGTATATCCATGCTGCCTATGACCCCTACTTTCAGTAATGCTCCTGGAATGTTGAGGTTCTGGTATACCAGTACCACTTAAGCTACATAATGCTACCCCAAAATGGCAACATCATTTACCTTATTCATGTAGTCATAGAGGCACTGTAGGATATCACCAAAAGAAAAATGACTACAGTATAAATTGGAAATATTGAGATTCAAGTAACAGTTTGCATTATGTTAGAATTCTACTTCATTATGTTATTGTTAATATTGTCCTATGTCCAAATCAGAACTTAAGTTTTACCATAGGTATACAGGAATAAACACAACAGATAAAGAGTACAAAACTATCTGCATTTTTTGGCATCTATTGGAGGTAATGGAATGTATCCACCTCCATTAATATGGAATGAGGTGAGGATACTGATGAAGTTCATTTAACTCTTAGAAAGTCCTGTAAGATCAATACTATTTCTCCACTTTAGGGACAAAGAAATTGAGGTTTACAAAGGGAACTTCACAGAGATGGAATATGAGGAGATAGATTTTAAAGACAGGCAATCCAATTCCAGATTTATTTTTTTACCATTAATCTCTGCAATTTAATGCCACTATTTTGTTGGGTTCTGTTATTTTATCAACATTTCAACTTATTATATATTACATAATTCTAAACAAAGACTAGATGAGTGGCTTCAACCATGACTACCTATCAGAATTATTCTGGATGTATTAAAAAACCAAACAAATGATGATGATAACCATGACAATGTTGGCAAAGACAACAACAACAACAACAACAACAACAACAACAACAAACTTGCAGCTGAGGAAAGAACTATAGCCTTAGCTTGGCTTGAATCTTTCTCACCAGAAATAAGACTCTGCATATCCTATAGCAGTTTCTAAGTTTTGTAAGTATACAAATCTCTTCATCCAGTCATTCAAACAATTATTACCTGAGCATCTACTAGAGGCCCTCACCACCCCAGACCTAGAACATCTATTCAAGAAAGGGCTTCAGAGACAAGACATGGGTCTTGTACTTCAGTGAGAACGGACAATAAACATAGACACAAAATATGTGGAGTATGTTGGATGGTGTTGAATCTATGGAGAAAGGAGCAAGAACTGGCGACAGACACACTGTAAGGTATACATGGTAATGAAGGCCTCACTGAGTTGGTAAACTCCAGAAAAAAATAGAAAGGGAGAAGCAAACTTCTAAACTGCCAGGCATAAGAGGCCCTTGGACAGAGGCAAGGCTAATTGTCCCAAGGTCAGTAGAAAAGTCAGTATGAGTCAGCATGCCATGCACCTTAGGATGGCACGGGAAGGGGCATGATGTAAGAGTGCAGCCAGGCCCTGCGGGCTCTGACAGAAAAACTGACAAGATTCTGACCATTACCTGCTCTGTTCACCCTTCATTCCTCGAATCTCATACAACTGAAACTCAAGCCTCGGAAACAAGAAACAAGAAGTCTGCAAGATATTTTGGAAATAGAAATATTTTTTTTCTCTTTCTGTAGATTAGTTGTTTCCCCCAAATGCATCTTTAAGCACAATACACTATTCTGGAGAGTGAAGATGACATTATATACTAATCAAACTAAAATATTTAAAATAATGATTTGAAATTGCTTATTCATTTTGAGAATTGCAAACCCTTATTATAGGCCCAATTAAGAAAGAGACGAGAGGAGAGATGAAGAAAGGCTGTGTGCTGACTTAAACTATTTCATCAGTCCTTCTTCCTCTTTACAATACATTCAAAGCTTTTCAGACACTTTTATAGCTATGAGTTCTGACTTTAAAGCCTGAGATCTTAAACCATTGCAAGGTTGTTGGCTTGGGTTATTTTCTATTGCTAGAAGTTTGGCAGCTGAGTAAACTTGAGAACTATATGTTAATCACTCTTGACCACAGTTATGCACAGATCAGCATTAAGAAACCAAGGAAAGGACCGCCAGCAATATTCCCTTCCCTGGCCTTAGAGCGATCCCCCCCCCCCCAGTGGTCAGAGAAGGGGCCTGAGAAAGGATTCTCCCTCATGCCATGGGGGGGGGGGGGCATTGAGCAGGCCCACATAGCAAGCACAGCAGCACCTTTCTGGATCACTTTCTCCCCTTGATACAATATCAAAACTCTTGACTCTAAGGTTTTTTTTTTATATAAAAAGTGTATAACTTACAAATGACCTACACACATCCTACTGTATACTTTTTAAAAATCACCTTTTATCAGAAAGTGGGGTTACCACCCAAACATGGTAGTCTTGGCTAAACCTATGATGGCCATGCATATCTTGCCATGCGCTCGCTATTGTAGCTACCAGGTTCACAGCTCAGTAACAATGCTGATGATCTATCCACGCGAGTATCCTCAATAAAACACGCTTGAGTGCTGTGAAACATAGCCAGCAGGAAGGCAGCACCCTGGTCAGTGCCAACTGCTGTCTTCAGGTGCTGTGACTACAGTGTAACTGCGGGAAGCCAAAGGCAACTGCAATAATGTTTAGTTTTACTGTAAGACAGCTCTGACCAACAATTTGAGGGGAGCTATCAAACTCTTGGCACTAATTAAATTTATAACCACTCCACAATAAAAAACATATACCTGGCATTGTAAATCTGGTAAGGAAACTATGGTTGGGAGGTCATAGGTGCCATGGGTAAACTTACTAATATTATTTTTGTTAAATAGACATGGTATCAAACTATCCTCTAAATTATTTATCTGTTTATTCATATTTTACTTTAGCTCTCAGACCTCTTCAGAGAAGAGGTTTATTTGTGCAGAGACACTTAAAACTGATCAAAAATAGAGAACAAGTGTCAGTGATGTGCATAACCACAAATGGCTTTAAAACCCATCCCTTGCCCCAGGCTCAGGGCCCGCCTCAGGAGAAGACACAGAAAAAGGCTAAGAGCCATCTATCAAGGAGGACTAGAGAAAAGCAGTGTCTTCTGGGCATCTCAGGGCAACTACACTCCTGAACTCATAGCAGATGTTACTGCAACAAGACCTTTACAAAGAGAAGCCAATCAAAATTCAGCACAGAGGGCCAAGCAGCTTAAGAGCATCACCTCTAGCTTAGGAGCTACTGACAACTGATGGCTTCTGGGAAAGAAAGAATCCGTTTCTTTACAAGTGTGGCCCCTGAAAGGTGGTCTATGTGCCAGTGGATGGCCCCACACTTGTGAATATTTTGGCACCATAAACTGGACTTGACAAGTGAGGTGGGACATTGAGAACAAAATGTTCGGAGTTACGGAGGAACAGATCCTGGAGAATTTATAGGAAGGCAGGAGGTACCAAGTGATCAAAATGTACTGTATACATGTATAAAATTTTTTTAAAATAATATGGTAGTTCTAATTTATTTATTTATTTACATCAAACATTCCATTCATTTACATCTCAAATGATATACCCTTTCCTGGTTACCCCTCCACAAATCCCCGCAACCCATATCCTCCCTCTCCCCCCCTTTGCCTCTCTGAGGGTGCTCCCCCATCCACCCACCATCTCCAGCCCCACCACTCCAGCATCCCCAAACGCTGGAGCATCAAGCGTCCACAGGACCCATTGATGTCAGACAAGGCTATCATCCTCTGCTACATATGTATGTGGAGCCATGGGATTCTCCCTGTACATTCCTTAGTTGGTAGTAAGTTCTTAAATAATCTTTTAAAAAATCCTCAAGGGGGCTGAAGAGACAATTCTGATAGAGCCCTTACTGCTCTTGCAGAAGACCCAAGCATGTTTCCCGGAACCCAGGCGGTTCCTCACAATCATCTGAGGCTCCAGTTCCTAGGGATCTGATGCCGTCTTCTAGCCTCAACAAGCACATGCACACATGTGGTATGCACCAGTTCACACAGACACACGTAATTCATCTCTAGATTACATATAGTACCCAGTGCAGTACAAATGTAGAAGTGTGTTACAATGCATTGACTAGTGATGAATGACAAGAAAATGCAACTTCATTTTTATTTCAAGTATTTTTCATCCATGGTTGATCAAGAAATGCAGAACCCACAGAATCAGAGAACCAACTGCATCCACACACTAGGAATTCCACAGAACTAAAACAGGAGATCTATTTCAAAAAATTATAAGTATATTAGGTATTATTAAATTGTTGACTACAGTATTTGCTTGATTATGATGAAAATGAGAAAAAAAGTTCTGTACACTTGGAATCACTGAGATTGGAGTATTTATTTTTGAAGATTCTAAGATTAATGATATATATTATTTTGCACTAAAATAATAATCTTGCTTTAGTCTATGCATACATAAATAACATTATAATTGTCTACTGTAAAATTTCAAGGCTAATCGTGCTTCTTTAGCTGTTTCTTTTTAAAAGAAAGAATGAAATTACAACAATAATAACTTCCTCTGTTGAACAACCAAGCAAAGTACTAAGTTTTGAGCTACAATGTTCACTTAGTCCTAAGAAGTTAACAATATGGGTCTAAAACCTGCACTGATAGATGAGTTGTAAAAGAACTGGCAACAAACAGTGTGGAAGTTTTTAATTCTCAGCAGAAGTCTGAGACAAATCAATACTTTTCTGAGTTTTAGGCTGATGTACTAACAGTTCCTTCTCACTTGAAGAATTAGAGGTACTATAAACAGAACATTCAAAATTCAATAAAAACTATTACTATCTGTCTGCCTTTGATTTTGTTGCTGTTGTTCAGCACCTATGAACATGGCATTTGCCCTAAAAGCCAAAAGCAAAAATTGTGACACCCAAGCAGAGGACAACAGCAAATGCTGCATGACAGTAGCTTCTCCTGTTCATGGCATAGTACTTTCAATTTAAAAGGTATTAAATAAGTATGTTTTCATCAGAAAAGAAAAAAGTAAGTCTCTTCCCACGTGAAATATTTTAATATGTCTCAAGTTGAGATTAGCCTAGTTTTTACAACATTTCTTGTTCCAACAAATTATTCTATTATTTATGTTAATTATACATTATGAGGAAAATCTTTAATTTGTTCTAGAGTTCATTTACTTACAGGAATGGGATTTGTCTTAGCTTTTAGTTTGCAAGTAAGGTAAAAGAAAATTGCATTTTAAACCTAAAAGACCAAGAATAAAAACCCACAAACATTAATTACCATAAACACAGTTGTTATATTGCTCATAATGGTACACTATGTATATATACAAATCAAACAAAACAACAGTAAAAGCTAACAATAAAAGCAATACTATAATCAACTAATAAACAGGATATGTGAAATGATTAAGATATTGGTAACTCTGTAGTATACCCTATGAGACCATGCTCTTGCAAACTTATTCCAAACTCAATATGGGAGCCCAATATGGCAATCGTTGTCTGAAACATTAAAGTCAAAACACAATTTGGAGGAACAAAGTAGTCAGAGGACAAAATGTCTCAAAAGCACTAAATAAAATCTTACCTGACATTAGGTCAAGCAATTTGGCCTACTTTCATAACAAGACAAAAGTCACTTTTGTTGTGTGTCAGATGTGCTTAAAGAAAGCTATTTTAAAGTTAGAAATAGGCCAAGTGGTTTAAAAGAACAGCAATAAATAAAACTTGTTATTGCCTCTGATGCTACTGGTCAAAAGTAGTGATGAGTCCATACCCAAATAGTGCCCACCGGGAGAGAGCTAGCCTCCCAGGAGTGTGGACAAGCCTGTGAGCTGAGATAACACCAGGACTTCTGCTAAGAAGGACCCTCCCGGAACCCTCAGGACAAAGGGACCAAGGAGCAGCCTGGGACAGGAAACTTCCGGTTTCCATCTGTGGCCTGAGAGTTGAGCCTGTGCCACAGGGCTCAATATCCAAAAAGCACCTGGAGAGAGCTAGCTTCCCAGGAGTGTGGACAAGCCTGTGAGCAGGGGTAAGAACAGCACCTCTGCTCAGAGGGACCCACTTGGAACCCTCAGGACACAGGGACCTAGGAGCAGCCTTCCAGATTCCATCTATGGCCAGTGAGCTGATCCTTTGCCACAGGGGTCCATACCCAAATAGTGCCAAGAGAGAGCTGGTCTCCCAGGAGTGCCGACACACCTTCGAGTACAGGCAAGACCTCCACTTCTGTTGAAATTCCTGGCCCAAGAGGGACCAACACAGAGCTATCAGGACACAGGAACCAAGGAAGAGCTGGGGACAGGATCCTTCTAGTTTCTGTCTACACCCCAAAGCTGACCCTGTACTACAGCTCTCCAAATCCAAATTCCTCTCATAGAGAGTTGGTCTCCAAGCAGTACTGATGTAGAGGCTTGCAGGAGGGACAAGCCACAGTCAGAGGGAACAAGACCAGCTAACACCAGAGATAGACACATGACAAAAAGCAAGGACAGGAACATAAGAAACCAAGGCTACCTGGCATCATCAGAACCCATATCTCCCAACACAGCAAGCCCTGGATACCCCAATACACCAGAAAAGCAAGACCTGAGTCTTTAAAATTTAAAATCACTTCTCATGATGATGATAGAGGAAGTTAAGAAGGAAATAAATAACTCCCTTAAAGAAATACAAGAGAACACAAGTAAACAGGTAGAAGCCATTAAAGAGGAAACACAAAAATCCCTTAAATAATTACAGGAAAACAAAACCAAACAGGTGAAGGAATTGAAAAAACCAATCAAGGATCTAAAAATAGAAATAGAAACAATAAAGAAATCACAAAGGGAGACAGCACTGGAGATTAAAAAAAAAACCTAGGAAAGAGATCAGGAGTCATACATGCAAGCATCACCACAGAATAAAAAAGATAGAGGAGAAAATCTCAGGTGCAGAAGATACCATAGAAAACATTGACACAACAGTCAAAGATAATGCAAAATACAAAAAGCTCCCAACCCAAAACATCCAGGAAATCCAGGACAATGAAAAGACTAAAGTTAAGGATGATAGGTATAGAAGAGACTGAAGATTCCCAACTTAAAGGGCCAGTAAATATCTTTAGCAAAATTATAGAAGAAAACTTCCCTAACCTAAAGAAAGGGATGAACATAAACATTCAAGAAGCCTATAGAACTCCAAATAGATTGGACCAGAAAAGAAATTCCTCTCATCACATAATAGTCAAAACACCAAATTCACAAAACAAAGAAAGAATATTAAAGCAGTAAGGGGAAAAGGTCAAGTAACATATAAAGGCAGACCTATCAGAATTACACCAAACTTCTCATCAGAGACTATGAAAGCTAGAAGATCCTGGGCAGATCCCATACAGACCCTAAGAGAACACAAATGCCAAACAGGCTGCTATAGCCAGAAAAACTCTCAATTACTATGGCAAAACCAAGATATTCCATGACAAGACCAAACTTATACAATATCTTTCCACAAATCCATCCCTACAAAGGATGATAAATGGAAAATGCCAACACAAGGAGGGAAACTACACCCTAGAAAAAGCAAGAAAGTAGTTTTCTTTCACCAAACCCAAAAGAAGATAGCCACACAAACATAAAAATAACAGTGAAAATGACAGGAAGCAAAAATCATTATTCCTTAATATCTCTTAACATCAATGGACTCAATTCCCCCAATGAAAAGACATAGACTAACAGACTGGATACATAAACAGGACCCAGCATTTTGCTGCATACAGGAAATGCACCTCAGTGTCAAAGACAAACACGACCTCAGAGTAAAGGGCTGGAAAATAATTTTCCAAGCAAATGGTCCCAAGAAACAGGCTGGAGTAGACATTCTAATATTGGATAAAATCAACTTTCACCCAAAAGTCATCAAAAACGATAAGGAAGGACACTTCATCCTCATCAAAGGAAAAGTCTACCAGGAAGAACTCAAAATTCTGAACATCTATGCTCCAAATCCAAGGGCACCCACACTCATAAAAGAAACTTTACTAAAGCTCAAAGAACACATTGCACCTCACAATAAGAATGGGAGACTTCAACACCTCACTCTCATCATGGACAGATCTTAGAAACTCAAACTAAACAGAGACACAGTAAAACTAACAGAAGTTATGGACCAAATGAATTTAACAGATATCTATAGAATATTTCATCCTAAAACAAAAGAAAATGCCTTCTTCTCAGCACCTCATGGTACCTTCTCCAAAACTGACCATATAATCAGTCACAAAACAGACCTCAACAGATATAAAAAGATTGAAATAATCCCATGCCTCCTATCAGATCACTGCGGATTAAGGCTGGTCTTCCATGGCAACAATAACAACAGAAAGCCCACATACACATGGAAGCTGAACAATGCTCTACTCAATGATAATGTGGTCAAGGAAGAAATAAAGAAAGAAATTAAAGATGTTTTAGAATTTAATGAAAATGAAGGTACAACATACCCAAACTTATGGGCCACAATGAAAGTAGTGTTAAGAGGAAAACTCATAGCTCTGAGTGCCTCCAAAAAGAAACTGGAGAGAGCATACACTAGCAGCTTAACAGCACACCTGAAAGCTCGAGAACAAAAAGAAGCTAATATATCCAAGAGGAGTAGACAGCAGGAAATAATCAAACTCAGGACTAAAATCAACCAAATAGAAACAAAAAGAACTATACAAAGAATCAACAAAACCAGGAGCTGGTGTTTTGAGAAAATCAACAAGATAGATAAACCCTTAGCCAGACTAACCAGAGAACACAGAGACAGTATCCAAATAAACAAAATCAGAAATGAAAAGGGAGATATAACAACAGAAACTGAGGAAATTAAAAACAAAACAAAACATCAGATCCTACTACAAAAGCCTATACTCAACAAAATTGAAAAATCTGGATGAAATGGACAATTTTTCTAGACAGATACCAAATACCAAAGTTAAGTCAGGATCAGATAAACCATCTAAACAGTCCCATAACCCCTAAAGAAATAGAAGCAGTCATTAAAAGTCTCCCGACCAAAAAAAGTCCAGGACCAGATGGGTTCAGTGCAGAATTCTATCAGACTTTCAAAGAAGACCTAATACCAATAGTCGTCACTATTCAACAAAATAGAAACAGAAGTAACACTACCCAATTCGTAAACTAGCTTTTGTGGTATGTTTGGAATATAGTTGTTGAAAGCTTCAACTTTCCCTTAGAGTTATCAATGTCTTGGAAATGTGATACTTGTACTGCAGAGTCTTTAAGATATTCTTTGTCAGGCCAACCAGAGACTGCCCTACCTGGGGATACATCCCATATGTAGCCACCAAACCCGGACGTTCCTGTGGATGCTGGGAAGTGCTTGCTGATGGAAGCATCTCCAAAAAGGCTCAGGCACAGATACAAATACACAATACACAAATACACAAATACAGAGGTGGATGCTCACAGCCAACCATTGGACTGAGCGTGAGGTCCTGGATGGAGGAGTTGGAGAAGGGACTGAAGGAGCTGAGGGAGTTTGCAGGCCCATGGAGGAGCAACAGTGTCAACTGGCCAGACCTACCAGAGCTCCCGGAGACTGGACCACCAACCAAAGAATACTCATGGAGGGCCCCATGGTGCTGGCCACATGGGCAGAGGAGGGCCTTGTTGGACATCAGTGGGAGGAGAGGCCCTTGGGCCTGAGGGTGTTAGATGCCCCAGTGTAGGGGAATGTCAGGGAGGGAAGATGCTAGTGGGTGGGGGAGTGGGTGGGGGAGCACTCTCATAGAGGTAGGGGGAGGGGGGATGAGATAGGGGGTTTCTGATGCAGAGATCTGGAAAGGGGAAAACATTTGAAATGTAAATAAAGTAAATATCAAAAAAAAATCTAGTGGGAAATACATTGTGTGGAGGTACTTAAAGGAAACATGCTATGGTGTGAAGAACTTAAATTCTTCTACACTGCAGTTATTCATGGTAGTGGAATAAAAAGAAGGTGATGAATTAACACACATGTTAGTTTCCTGCACACACAGGTTATAAACAAGTTATATAAACAAGTGATATATAAATAAAGATATGAGGAATGAATAATTAATTATAGATGTGAAAAAATCTGCAAATTTAAAACATCAACAGCTAGCTAGTCATTTAAAAAATACAAAGAATATTTCCATCACCCAAAAAGCAGATCCTGTAATAAATTTGTCTTATACCAAATTGATAGTAAAAGGTTTCAGCTTTGGGACTATATTACTATGCTAGATTTTTAAAACATATGTGTCAAAGTCTAATAAAGTATATTTGAAATGAGAATAAGAAATAAGAAGATCTAGAAAAGTTTAAAAGAAATCCAAATTGGGAGGGGCAGAGTAAGAACAGGGGAGGAAAAGGGAGAAAGGTCAACCATACTTCTCCAGGTGCTAGCTGACAATTTATTCATATAACTGACGTCTTTGGCAATCTAGGAAGCCTATGTGTCTTTTCTCTTTTCTCAGTTGAAGTTCTTGTTCAAAATATCAAATAAATACAAATATAATCTATTATATTTTAAAAACTATCAAAATATTTTTGAAAAGTAAGCTCATGATATAGTAATATATATGTCTTTTTTTTTTTGATACTTTATTTACATTTCCAATGTTTCCCCTTTTCTAGGTCTCCTCTTTGGAAACCCCCTATCCCCTCGCCCTCCCAGCCTCTATGGGGGAATTCCACCTCCCACCCATCCGCCCACTCATTCTCATATTCCCACCTTGACATTCCCCTTTACTGGGGCCTCTTTACTGGGGCCTCTAACGCCCTCAGGCCCAATGGCCTCTCCTCTCTCCCTGATGGCCAACGAGGCCATCCTCTGCCACATATGTGGTCTGAACCATGGGTCCATAGATGTGTATTCTTTGGTTGGTGGTCCAAACTCCAAGATGACCGGGGGGGTGGGGGTTCAGGCCCATTGACGCTGTTGCTCCCTCCATGGGGCTGCAAACTCCCTCAGCTCCTTCAGACCTTTCTCCAACTCCTCCATCTGGGACCTCACTCTCAGTCCAGCAGTTACTGTAAATTGAAACTTCGGCATTCTGAACTTTTGGGCTAATATCCGCTTATCAGTGAGTACATACCATGTTCGTTCTTTTGTGACTGAGTTACCTCGCTC
>CM052714.1:27885117-27957512 GCA_028551405.1 Uromys caudimaculatus | reverse complement strand
AAGATTGAGCTAAGACCAGGAGAGTAATCAAATATACCAAGTGACACCACTTTCAGTTTGTTTAGAGACAGCATCAATACTAAGGCTACCATTGGATGGAAGGCACATGATCTCAAACCTAGACTCTCGAAAGAGCTGGGGCTCTCTAATGTGCAGCTGTTAATCAGTGTAGTACCCTTGCCCTCACCAACACTTTAAAGCCAAGACATGCTTAATCCTGGATGCTGAGAGATGAGACAGTACCTGCTTCCCCACCACCCTTTCTTATCATGCCTATTCTGGTTTCTCTGAAGTCCTGATTTCTGAATGCAGGTGTGTCCAAGAGCTTCCTAGCAGCGAATGCACTACATAACAGCATCTTATGAACACTACCCAGTTAACTCTTGACTGGCTCAACTGCTATTATCTTCCATTAGCGCATAACAAAGTCACTGCTCTTTGGTAATGCTTCCTCATTCTTGCTTATCCATGGAAGCCAGGGCCCTACTCCAGAACAACCAAACAGATCACTCTAAAGTCAAGCCAAGTACAGAACCCTGTATTTTTTTCCAATGACTTGCTTTGTCCACTGTCCAATTATTCACAGCTGCTCTGAAAAATCTGACTTTCCATGTGGGTGTACCACACCAATCCCACACCCCAGAAGTTAATTGGATCAAACCAGAATTATAAGCTGCCAACCCTAAATTCCTATTTTAACTGGCTATAGTAGCTAAATTAGAATCTTCTAGGCTATACTGAATAGAAATATTAGGTGTCTTTACTTTTTTTCTACACAGATTTTTTTTTTTTATAGGTCTCTTCTTCAGGTGACTTGACCTTAACAGGTTTTAAGGACCCTTTTATTTATAAGGGCAACAAAGGCCAGAATGAACAAATACTTAATAATTTTTCTCTTTGAATCCATCTGCCCTGAATAGGTAATGAATTTCTTGAAGACAAAAACAATGCTATGCACATGTGCATAACCCACATAATTACTTCATATTTAAACAGGGACTCAATTAAGGAAGCACAAAATAAACCCAGGGCACTAATGATGTAGTAGAGACTGTATCTCTAGGGAATCATGTGCATCCCAAGTTCTTCAATGAAACTGAACTGCTTATGAAAACAATAATGAATAAGATACCTTGTATTCACAAAAATTAAAATCCTAAGCCACTAAGCATTTGGGCAGCAAAGTGAAAGGCGATGGTAAAAACTAAATGATGTATCTGTTTCTCGCCTTGGGTGAGACACTCTAGCAGTGAGCAGCACAAACCCAGGCCTCACTTTCATTTCTGAAATGCAGATGCTACCATTAAGGCCACAAAGTAAAAGAAAAATAGGCACAAGTGATAGCAAAGCCTACTGCTGATTGTAGAACTCTTTATTAATGAAGAAATCAACAAATGAATCAGAAGGTTCATGTCCAGGAGGAGGCTCTGTGTGTGTGTGTAGCTATGAATACACATTGTGTTCAAGACATTGGGCTTCTCCTTCTCTTATGCCACAGAAAATAGTGACTGTCAATATATTATTTAAATTAATAATTTTTAAAATTTATTCTTTAATCATTTTTATAGTCCAGACTTATCTCCCCAGGTCTCAAAGGGAGGTACCTTAGATGAAATACCCTACAGTGGGCAGAGGGAACTTGTAAAGTCCACCTCCAGTAGAAAGACAAGGCATTAAATGGAGGGATGGGGTTGCCATCCACAGTCAAAAACTCTGACCCAGAACTGTTTCTGTCTGAAAGAACTTCAGGGACAAAAATGGAGAAGAGCCCGAAGAAAAGGAGGTCCAGTGACAGACCCAACCTGGTATCCAGCTCAGGGGGAGGCCCCAAGGCCTGACACTATTACTGATGTTGTGGTGTGTTTACAAACAGAGACCTATCATGACTACTCTCCAAAAGGCCCAAGAAGCAGCTGAAAGAGTCAGATGCAGATATTTACACTCAACCAATGGACAGAAGCTGGTGACCCCAGTGGTTGAATTAGGGTAAAGCTGGAAGAAGCTGAGGAAGAGGGTGACCCTAGAGGAAGACCAGCAGTCTCAACTAACCTGGACCCCCGAGATCTCTCAGACACTGAGCCACCAACCAGGCAGCATACACCAGCTGGTATGAGGCCCCTGACACATATACAGCAGAGAACTCCAGGTCTTGACTCAGTCAGAGAAGATGAAACTAACCCTCGAGAGACTTGGAGTGGGGAGGTCTGGTGGAGTGGACGGGGTGCATCCTCTTGGAGATGGGGATAATAGGTGTGGGATGTTAAATTAATAATTTATCTTAAAACAATTTAAATGGGCCTTAAAACTTAGATCCCCTAAAATATTCAAGTTCTAACAGGATATATTCAGCATCAGTGGTGGCTTAAATAAGAACAGCTCCCATAGGGTCATGTATTTGAATGCTTAGTCACCAGGGAGTAGTATTAATTTAAAGAATTAGGAGATGTGGCCTTGTTGGGGAAGTGTGTCACTGGTGGTGGACTTTACGGGTTCCAAAGCCCATTGCCAAGCCCAGTGTCCCTCTCTCTCTCTCTCTCTCTCTCTCCCTCTCCCTCCCCCTCTCTCTCCCTCTCCCTCTCCCTCCTCCTTCCTCCCCCTCTCCCTCTCCTTTTTTCTCTCTCTCTCTGGCTATGCTTCAAGATGTAGCTCTCAGGTGTAGCTCCAGCACCTGCCTGCATGCTGCCATACTCCCTGCCATGATGCTAATGGACTAAACCTCTGAAACTGTAAGCAAGACCCCAAAATTTAAGGCTTTGGTTTATAAGATCTGCCTTGGCAATGGTGTCTTTTCACAGCATTATAAACTTCAGTTCTTCAAGGTTTCGTGAGCCATTTCTCATAACTTTTCTGGAGGAATGTCCCCACACAGCACTGTGGTACCTAAGGTAGGTGACCTAGCCATTTGTTTAAGTAAAACTTGTCAAACAAAGAAATAATATTGTTGTCTAAAACATGTTGAAAAGTTCCAATTCTGTCCAAAATCTAGGAGCACAGTCTGTAAGTTCTGGTTTCATAGCAGCAAGGAACAGATTGTGAAGCTGTGTTTTGTATTTTAGTAACTAATTTCTGGAAACTGAAGTTTAAGGAAATATACTGGAAGTCATCCAAAATCAATTTTCTCTCAATTTCATCATTTTAGGACAAACAATAGATCCTTCACACTGTGTGGAATGAGATCAATAAATGCCAAGAACAACAAGCATCGTTCTTTTACAGACCACTGCAATGGACTGTAGCAGAGGCAAACCCAGTGAAGCACCTGTCCCTGCTAGAACAACACTTGTACTTTGTTAGCCACTGTGCTCTAACATGAGCCTTAGTTTGTTGTTCTGGATGCCATTTCAATAAATATTTGAAAATTCTATAGTTTGTCAAAACTAGATACACCTGTGGTCCCCTAGGTGATGAAATTAGCTGAAGGTCATCCTTTGACACAGGTTTAAACAGCGTGAAAAAATATATTTAATGGTTTTGTTTTCAACACTAAAATGTTTAAATTACACAGGCAGTGCACAGGTAACATTACTATAAATGCTATCTACCACTTTTCATTCTAACTTCTATAATCACTATGCTGAAGGGACCACAGCACTTCAGGCAAAGTGCTGGGGTTGGAGGTGGGGCAAGAATTCTGAACATACCTAGTTACTCTTCACTAAGGATCCTGGACCTCGGAGAGACTCATCTGTTTTTAAAACTTCCTTCTGAAGTAAGGTAAAAATAATGGTAGAATGAGGGTTTCTGAGGAAATCAGAAATGAAAACTACAGACAAGAATATTCCTAAAACAAAGCTTTGTGCATCATGCATGCTGTAAGAACTCTAGACAAGCAAGCTGTCATCTTTCTTCACTGAGTAGTTCGGCAGGATGAACATCAATTACCCTGAATGCCCAAGTCACACAAGAGGGACTTTACAGGGCCAGTTGTGGCATCAATACCTCTATTCTAGATTCTCCCATCTTACCTGGAAGCTGCTTGTCTTTCCCAGAGGCCTCTGTTTCCCTATTGTCTGGACTCTGCAGCTTCTCTTCTCTTGGGTACCAGAGATGTTCCTGTTTGCGTTTTACCTGTAAGACCATCCATGCTTTCCTGAGGCACATGCTACCAGGCTCAACAATGAGCATTTCAGGGGAGGCCTCTGCCTTTTCTGAGGAGATGTTTAGAACAAAAACTTCCCATCATTTCTCTCTATTCAGCGAGTTCTCTGAAGTTTGAAATTAATATGCTTATCCTTCAGAAGTCCCCTCTTTTGCACCAAACAAAATGACATCACATACCCACGAAGAGGCTTCACAGAGCCACTCATTTTATTATACCAGGGAAAAAAATAGATTTGAGAAGCTATCAATAAAATTGGCTCAGCATCCTGCTCAACTCAGTCATAGATACAGGAGACAGAGCCACAGGGAAAACAACTTCATGTCTAATGTGACAGAAACCTAGATGCTCTTTCCCACCCATGAAGAAGCCAATATATAAACAATAGTATAAAACAATAAACAATTGATAAAAGTAAGAAAATAAATGAACATGATAGGTACTCCATATTCAATATACATGCATGCACAAGCAAACAGAAAATGTGTGCAATTCCAATGACTATTTCTCTGCTTAGCATTAGTGGCTGGTTGGAATTAACAACTTCTCCTGACACTCTTCAAATTCTTTCCACAATCAGGAAAAGACTGGCAGCATACACTGAATACCACATCTCTCTCCCTTTTCCTAGTCAATCTGTCATTCCAATCTTGCTGAGTTTTAATAAATTCAACTCCAAAGCATGAGAGCCTACCAGAGCAAAGGACAGCTAGCAGAGGAAAACAGGAACCTGTCACTGCCTGCTGTATACTGCTCATACCTAGCATTACAGGGACCACAGCAGCCCCTTTTTCAACTGTCCCATTTATCCCAGGTCACAGGCCCTCATATCTCACTTTAATGAGGTTTACAACTCATCAAAGCTAAAAGATCAATTTGTTCTTTAGAAGAAAAAATACTAAATGAAAATATATAAATTTGTTACTTTCAATGCTAAAGCTGAAAAAAATAATCAGACATTTAACCTGGTGTTGCCAAATTGAAAAAGTAACATTAAGGTCATAAGATCAATATACTACATGAATGACACTTTAAAAAGAAAGAGCACAGTGTACATTGTAACAACAAATACTGTTTTATAAACATTTGTTTTTCCATACCCATGGGTTGAAATGCATTTTAAAACACATACCCTATGACCACAATGGGGAGGAAGGGGGGAATTACATTTTTTTAAATTTGAAAGCACTGATTGTATTCAACATTCCAATTTGACAAGTAATAATCCTGAGGCAAACAGGACATGGTAGTACACACATGTAATCCACACATTAAATACAGTGAGGTAGGAGAATCTAGAATTCCAGTTCATCAGGAATGTATAGCATGAGACCTTGTCAAATGCACACATACACACACACAAAAAGCTTCAATGTAGTCAAAGACACAACTGTCCAATTTGTTTCCTGGAAAAGACTTCAAACCTGACTACCCTTTATAACAATTACTTTTTTGGAGGGAAAATTATTTTCCAACAATTACTACTAGCCATCATTCATCATTAACAAAGCAAAGTAAACCTTTTCCTGATCACCTGGCAAATCCAGGCTCTAAGGATAAATCAGAGAGTGGAGTTAAAAACCAGGAACTGTGTTTTTCATTAATACAAAATGAGATGTTTCAAAAACATAAAGACTTCAGCACAATGTCAGGCACTTAATAAATGCTAATATCTTCCATAATCACTCTTCCTCACAATTTTATCCATATGGCTTAATCCTAAATCAAGACCAGATCCTCCAGGACAACAGAAAAATCTACCATCAAAGTTAACTGGCAAAAATAGGATCTAGATTAAATAATCTGTAATTCTGCAAGTATTTATGACATTTCAAAGAAAGTTTAAATCCTAAAACAACCTGAATTGTTCTAATGATTTACATTACAGAATTAAATAAGACCAAAACCAACTACTTAAGAAAGAAGAATCAGATCAAATTAATTGAAACTAAAATATGTCTTCAGAGTATCAACTGAATAGTTCTTCTGACATATTGGTTAGTTCTGAGTATTTTAAAAAACTGGGCTAGACATCTTCCAAATGGAGAGGAGTTGAAGGCCATGCCCACGGCTTCAGAAAGAAAATCTACCTTAATTTTACATGAAGTCTTCAGGACATTTGAATATTCTTAAAATAACAATAGTTTTGTAGGCAAGCCTATCAAATAATTTTAAAATTATAATATACTTACCATTTGCTATTGATTTCTGATAGACATACTCAAGTGGAAGTATATTGTTATTAAAACACACTAGTTAATTGGAGGTAGGTATTTCAAATATTCTACATTAATAGAAATGATTCTTGACATGAACAGAAAAAAATAGGAAAGCTAAAATAAACAATATTCAAAATATAATAATTTATAAGCCATGCAATCATAATTGTATATCTCCAAAACAGCTGTGGGTAGAAAAAACAAATTAACAAATATTTCATCAAATATTTTGTCTGTGCAAAGAATGAAGTAGACTGTATTTTAGGTAAAAGCAGATAGAAGTTTCCTGGTTACAATCCTTGGGTCAAATTACAAAGACTACATTTGATCAAATGTGTGACTTAGCTTTTCCTTTTCCTCTCATAGTTTTCTTACAAGATTTTTCTTTGCAAAATCTACAATGAAGAGACAGTAAAATTCTGGATTTGACAGTTTTGAGGAAGGGAAATAAATGATTGTCTAAGTCATAAAGATCATAAGCCAGTGATCACAGGCAGTCCCATAAACAGACCCTTTCACATCAACTGGTTGGGCTCACATCTGAGAATTTGCTTATTTATTCAAGTGGCAGATGGAGATCCAATTTTCCAATCTCTAAAATAGCTCCCAGATCCTAGATTAGTCAATTACCCTTCATTTTTCAAATAGTAACTGTAATAAACTATTCCAAATAAAATTCCTCAATTCAAATTTCTAATGAAGGTTGGTTTAGGTATAGTTTGACAAATGAAAAAGAGCTATTCCCAGCATCGGAGAATTTTGAATATTACTAAAATAAAAGAATCACCCTTATAATTAGTCATACAAATCTACACAGTCAACAGATTCAGCAGTCAATAAAAAGAAATTCAGCCACTCTTATTCTTTCCAATGTTATCCTTACTTTTATAGGAAAGTGAATGAAGGCTAGGAAAACCACCTAAGCACAGGCGGGCTGTGAAGCGTTCCTTTCAGTGAGTGCTTGGCCAGTGCTCGGAGTCTGAAATCTGTGAGAGCATAGCTGGAAAGTCCTAAGCATCAGGTGCATTCTCCTGATGCCTTCTTCTCTTTCTCTCCCCTTCTTCAGCATCCACTGCATGGCCATATTTTTCCATAACTTGCAGTTTTGTTTTTCTGAACTACCTAGTACTTTCTAGAATAGCATATTAATCAAATTTGTTTTTACTTAGTCATGGAATTCTGATTACGACATTCCATGTTCAATTAGGAACGTTTTTTCCTCAATTAACTGCCTATGCACCTTACCTAACAACATTCCAATGGTCACATACCCTTTTTTAAACTTTTTATTTATTCAGCAATCTCCTCAGAGGAACAATCTACCACAAAAAAAAAAAAAAAATCTTTGGAGTCAAATAGTGACATATTCAAATTCAAGTTCTCTACTCATTCATTTATCTTCTACTCCAAAAATGCAAAAGCTCTCTGAGCTTGTCTCCCCACCAATAAAATATTCATGTAATTCAGCACAGAGACTGAATCTAAGCAGAGGGCTCAATGGTATGATATTGCTGCTTTCTTCCGTGTTTGGTGGTCTATGTACATGAACACTGACATTATCTAAAATACACATGGCTTTGCTTCTTAATGTGAGCCCTAGAAGAACATTTCACTCACCAAGCGTCAGGCTACCTCAGGTCTTATCTGTCCTACCATTATGCATCTTGAATGTGAGTTTTTCTGGATGTGTCCTGATACTTTCATGAGCAGGCAGGATCTATGAAAACCCTACACACGTGATCTTTCCACTTTTTATCCTTCTACAAACAGTAAAACTTCTTCTGTTCTAAGATGCAACTCAAAGAAGATGTTGGCTCACACATCTTAGATTCTCACTGTTCTAACTCAGCACAAACACCTGACTGTGACCCAGGCCTTTCAAAACTCACTGGCAAGGTGGTGTGTCCACTGAAGTCAGGAGGGAATGGCTTATCAAAAGTCAATAGCATGTTGCTATTCTTCTCCAAAACTGCTACTTGGTGCTTACCAAAGGGGCTGTGAAACTTTTCTTTATTAGTGGAAAGTGCTTGCTGTTCAGAACCTCTGTCTAGTTTGATTCAAATAGTAGACATTTTATAAAAAGTTATTGTCATACTTCATTGTGTCTGTGTATATCAGTTAAATAGGTTTTATTTTCTTTCTGGACTATGTACTGGTGAAAAAATGACATAACGAAGATGTGGCAATGTATTATTTCAAGGCCCTTATAGGCATAACTAGTAATAAGGGGGCTTTGAAAAATGACGTTAAGGTAAACCATGATAGTTTTCTAGTACATTATTATTATCATGTGTTTTCTGCTGTCTCGTGCAATTAATAATGACAATCAAAAATGGCTCTGAAATATCTATGTCCTTTATAAACTCAAGAGCTTCCATAAGAGAAATTACTTTGAAAATCACAACATTGCTCCAAATAAAATAGTAACATAAAAAACTTGTTGAAATATTTAACTAAAGTACTGAAGAATTATAACTACAGATAGAATTTATGAGAGTCTGAGTTCATAGAAGCTTTTCCAGTCCCCCTACAGGAACATGAGTTAAATTGTTTTTCTTTCAAAACCTTTGTTGCTGCAAGTATGGATAGATTTGAGGGATCCTTAGAACTTCTGGCAGGACAGATCACAAGAACATAAGAAAAATCTCATAATCCAATACCTGAATACTAGCACATTAAATAATCCAATAGCTAGACCTTAAAATTCTGTTTAAAAGGGGTTAGAAGATGGCTCAGTGGTTAAGAGCACTCCTTGCACTTCCAGAAGTCCTGAGTTCAATTCCCAGCAACCTCATGGTAGCTCACAACCATCTGTAATACCCTCTTCTGGTGTGTCTGAAGAGACTGACAGTAGGACATAAAATAAATAAACAAATCTTAAAGAATTCTGTTTGGAAAAAAAATAAAATTACTCCTTTTCTGAACAAAAATGTAGGTGTTTTTTTTTTTCTTTTCAACATCCTAATTGTAGACTTATTTTCTTAAGCAGTAGAATTTGGCCTTCAAATGTAACAAGTTACCAGTAACGGTATTAATCTGTAGGGCAGAAAGTTTGTCTACCATTAGTAGAATAAACAGTGTTGGGTATCTATGAATCACTTTCTGAATTCAGTCTTAGCAGAAATTTAATTCTGAGCCTCCCCCCCTCTAGGAGAGGCTGAATACGTTGATGAGCCCATCACCGCGCCCGTCTTCTCACATTTAATGACCGCCCTGCACACCCTCACTATTCTGGGTAGAACAGTAGGTACTTCATAATGCTTTGTAGCTTTAACTATAGGCATTAGCACTTGGTCAGAGCCAAAGCTAAGATTCCCTTGGGATCATATTTTTTTTTTCTGTCAAAATAAGGACTAGACTATTGGTTATCTGAAACCCAACGAACTATGCCTATTTGTTCATAAGCTGTATCATCATCAAAGAAGTTTTTGCCAAAATATATTAAATAAAGTATCTACAATCAAGGTTGACTGTTTAAAACACTGTACAAGTTTAATATCCTTGGATTCTTTTTATATTATTAGATAAACTCTACTGACCTGTTTACTTACAGTTAAGTAAAGATTTTGTTTTTATTAACGCAACAGGAATTAAATACTTTTCTGGAGAAGGGTACTGCATCACATACTTATATCTTAGGCAGAAGGATCAGGTGAGTTAAGGCCATCCTGGGTCACATGAGGTATTATCAAAAAGAAAAAACCTTAAGTGAAATAAAATGAGATCCATTAAGTAAAATAAAATAAGTTAGGCAATTGGTGGGCAGGTGGTGCTTGGTGGGCAGGTGGTGCTTGGTGGGCAGGTGGTGCTTGGTGGGCAGGTGGTGCTTGGTGGGCAGGTGGCTGGGACTTGTTATTGGTACAGCATCCTATGACTCACTCACGCTTCTCTAACACTAATAACTCACCTAAGAAGAAAGATTGATTCATTCATTCATTCATTCATTCATTCATTCAGACATCATCCATTCCACTTCTCTGCTAAGAGATAAAATCTACCCACAGACTGAAGGAATGAGTAGTGGCTACAAAGCAGATTCAATGAGAAGTAAACAGCAACTATAAAATATCACATCATCAAGTATGGATCTGTAAATGAGAACACCACAGAAAAGATCACTGTCATACTAAGGGTACAAGGCTTCGGCATGGCAACAGAATGTTTTTAAATGCAGTATTGATGAGACTATATAGAAGTAATTGAGATGGAATTTGCTCAAAGCATGAAAAATGACCTAAGTGACATTTACAAAAACAGAGGCTGACTAGTCATCATATTGCCTATAAAATGGCAATTATATAGGAATCTATTTTGCTTATATTATAGTCCAAAAGACTGAAAAAACCTACATAGTAACCTGTACTAGATTTACTAATAAATTTAGTGTGAAAATTTTAGGAATTAAAATAAAACCTAAAATCAACCAGAAAGTTCAAATAACAAATATGCAAAATTATGAGGAAGGAGATAACCATAAGAGCACTGAAACGTAAAATGATCTCCAATGAAACTACCCTGAACAGCTGTTAACTGAAGAAGAGTGAGCAGCCAATAGAAAGAGAAAACCTAAGAGCAGAAAGAAGATATGAGACAAGAGTTCTCACTAGAAACGACCTTTTCCTGAGTGCCTTGTTATTTTTTGCTGTGTACTGCTCGTGGCCTTTTAAAAATTAGTCTTGGGTCTAATTGGTGGCAATTCTCTCCAGAGAGAAAATTTGTTAGCTTCTGTCAGAACCAAGGTCTGTAACTAAATCCTAGGCTTAAGGGTTTACAACTCCCAAGGAAAGGGTGTTTCTCTCAGCAGGCTGAAGGCTTATGCCCAGTCACTCCATCTCAGAAACCCCCTTCATCTCAACTCTGCCAGCACAAAAGCAAGTGCTGCTGTGGATCCCAAGGGGGACAAGAGGGTTTAAATCAAGTTTTCCCCAAAACTTGGTTTTGTTTTCCCCTTTCCTCACATAAGTCTGCCAAAAATAAAGTTCCATTTGCCCAAATGGGAAAAATGCCCTGTGGCTTAATCTACAGCAGGTGACTTATCTACTCACTATCCCATTAGCATCTGTGGATATTAGTGTTCTATCTCCTTAGTTCTCAGTTACTTGTTATGGGTTTTGTTTTGTTTTGCTTGAGACAGGGTCATGCTATGTAACTCATAACAAACATGTGCCCAGCTTGGTTCTTTAATTATCTTAGAGCGATTGTAAAAAAAAAAAAAAAAAAAATCATAGCCTACATTCTTAATTGCTTTCAAGGGATAAGTTGATCCAAACAATCTTACACATAATTTTTTCACTATAAAACAAAATGATAAATTTACATTTCTATGACAAAAAATACTGTAGTCAAATAAGGAAATACCCAATATTCAAATGTGCTGGAAAGTAAGCACTGAACAAGTATAAGAAATTCTTATACTTAAAAAATGTATTTTCTTTGTAGTTGTAAGCCCATTTCACCACTGAGAACTGTTCTACTACTACACCAGCAAACAAACAGAAAATACTCATAACGATGCACCTTCTCAACATCAATATATCTCTTAATTTCCAAAGTAACATTCAATTTGAATAAAAAGGAACAGTTTTTAAACCTTAAAAACAAAATGAACCACTCTCATTGCTTTCTAGGATTCCAGTTACAAACTAGAACAACAAAAACAACCCTTGTTTCTCATACGTAGTCATGGTAGCATGAAACCCTGGGTTTTAGAATGGCACTTTGATTTATACTGATACCGCTTCAAATTAAAACAAATATTTAAAAACATTTGAGCCCTTTCTATGTTTATAATAGCATAAAATAATTTGAACAACCCCTCATAGCCAAAGTATAATACACGTTTTAGAGTTTCAAAGGATTTAGCTGAAGTTTCAAGGTCTCATCACTTATTAGTTCAAACTATCAGAACTAAAGAGAAAATGACACTATATTCATTATGGGATTTAAGTATAAAATACTGCCATGATAAATATTTGGAAATTCTAAGCTTTTATAAAAGCACACTTTATGTATAATATCAGCATTCATCCCCACAGGGTGTACAATGTGGACTGCCTCTAGGGGGAATTTATCTCATTTCATTTTCATTCTACATTCCACTTTTGCATTGCCAACTAAATTGCCCCTTGGTTTATAGTATGGAAGACTTCATAATGTTTAGCTGAACTGCTTACTTTTAAAGCATGCTGATAGAAAACCCAATGTGGTCTAAAATATCCACACCAGATGTTTGGATGGATGTGAAACCAACACATATCAAAAGGAGATCCAAAATACCATTAGCTATATAAAACACAGGCTCATGCATTTAACAAGTTCAATAGATCAAAACACAGTAAAACTCCAAGGGAAATGAATTTGGTTCTTGCATTTTCCATTATAAGGTACTCAAATTCTCTCCAGTTTTCTTTGGACTCCCAGAAATTCATTAAATGTCAAGTAACAACAGGATACAAGTACAGCTTAAGTACATTTAATGTGACTAGACAAGCAAGAGGGTAGTTTGGAATGGTCACTGAAACAGAACAGGGCTTCACCACTATAGTCTGAAAGACAAAACTTTGATAAAAAGAACAAAGAAAATGATACTCTTGTTTGCATGCTAGTCAGGATACATCTAGTATAAAGTGCTTCACTCTGAAACAGACAAGAACTGGGAGACTATGGGTCCTTAAACCTGTAACAATAAGAACAAGCCCAAAAAGTAGGGCTGTATGACTTTGAGCAGAAATGGTCAGGCAGCACCAGAGCTGAGGAATAGTCTGTCTTCATAGGAGCAACCGTCCTTTCCAAATATTTTAAGAGGGGAAATATAACGGCGGAATTAAATTTGTTTCCCATTAATTCCCAAGGCGGGTAAGGTGGGGAAGGGGACAGAAATAAGGATAGTTAACCTACTGGAGAGAAGAGTAGCTATTTTTATACAGGTTTGTTTTAGGATAGAGTAGACTGCTGTGACGAGTGGTCATAGTAGATGTAAGTAAGTTCTCAGGGTATATTTGCTAATCTTCATGAAGTATCTACATACCATCAAGCAACCCTGCCCCAGACAGGCTATTCCCTCTGTTCCTCTCTCCTTTGTTGATCCTCTGGCAAAAATAACTTCAATCATTCCAGCTAAAACAGAGCCATGTCTGCAAAGGTCCCTGACTATTCCCCTTTTCTCATCTCCCTCTCATTCTCAGAACTAATCTCACCGCCTACCACACAGTGCTTTCTGTTTTTTCCTGCTACACTGATGGCCTGCATTGAAGTGTGATAACAGAAGACAAAGGCCGTTACAATCTTCACATTCTTGGCATCAATGCAGGTCCTAGTATAGGCTTAGTGCCTGTCATGTCACAAACACTTATACTGAAAAGCAGGTATTCAAGCATCAGATGCAGAATCAGACTTGTAAACATTTGTCAGACACTGGTGTTCTATAGCACCAGCAGGTACAATAAATGGTATCCTTAAAAATGTACTTGAACATTCTCTTAGAAGCAGAAAAAACTCAAATCCAAGCATTTCTCTCCAACATAAAAACAAATTTTCATCCAGAAACTCCTAGCTAGGCAAGCATCAGAGGGTGGGTAGCTCTAACCAAAGAGCAGGATGAATAATATTCTAAACAAGGAAAACTGGTGGGTGAGGAAAGATAACTTGAAATTACCAGAAAAGCTGAGAGATCGTGGGTATAAAGCTGATAGTTATGACTAAAAATTTATAAATTAGAAAAAGTCCTTACCCTATTGTTGAAACTATATAGAAGGCAGAACAAAACCTGTAGTGCCTCCAACTAAGTTAAACACCTTTGATATGATCAGTCTTTGGATTTATAACTAAATGGACTGAGAATTAAGGGCAAATAAACTCAGTCTGTGCCATTATTATTGGGCTTTTAAACTTCTCTCATTAAAAAACATCATGACACATTCTTTTTCATATTTAAAATAACACAGAGTAATACTGGAAAACATTATAAATAGGCCAAATTTTTCTGCATCATTGTTCTACTTTCTGTAAAATAAGGAACAAATATTTTAAGAAAACAAAACAAGGGTATCTCTTTAAAGAAAAAATACACAGAGCATTCCATATGGCAGCACAGACACAAGATAGTGGGTTTCTGAAACTAGCGTAACTAGTTAACCCCCTTTAGCTGTACCTATTACAGATTATCATGGAGAAGAAATAAAATAAAGAATAATCCTTACGAAAGCATTTTAATTATAATATGCAGTATAAACAAAGTTAAAATTCATTACTCTGCTTAATTCTCGAAGGGGAATGACTCATATAAAACTATGCAATCAATAAAATGTGATTTATTGTAAAGCTTCTAATAATATTTCAATTCTCAGAAAGTAGTTAAATATGTTATGATTTCATATATTTCAAAAATATTTGAAAAATACTAAAAATAAAAACAGCAAAACAAAATCTCACCAGCAAGACATAGGTTCTACCATTAAGATTCTAGGTAACTTTTTCCCCAAAATATGTGATATCATTTCTGTATTTTAGGAACAAATTTTCATTTAACATTTTTAGAAAAATATGATACAAAGGGGGAAAAGTGAGAAATAGGTTTCCAAGAATCAGTTTTTTGTTGTTTTTACTTATTTGTGTTTTCATTTTATCCTTGGAGGTGCCACAAAGAGGCTACAATAGCAGACTAATAGAGCTTGTAGTTTAATTTTAATGGACCAAAAATAAAATTAAGGTTACAACTACAAAATGGTAATAACAACAAAGAGAAATTGTTTGCCTGGTGCCATAGGGCATACTATATAACACATTCTACACTTCACCTGTACACCAAGCTACTGGAGAAAGAAGAACAAATTTTAGGATATATGCAAGACCTTAAGTAGAAATAACTGTGCTAGGGACAGGAGCAGGCACAGATGTGGTATAGTCCAACAGGCAGGGAGACCTGGAATCAACAGTGACGAGATTTGAAAGAAGCACATCAATCAGCTCAATATAAAAACAGCCTGCCTGGCAAGAAAGTAATCCAACAGACAAGGGCTATGGGCAAAGACCATCAGCATCACAGCGAGAGGAGCCCACACAGACAGGAACTGATGAAGTCAGCAGTTCTACCAAAGACTCTTACTACACAAAGAGTAAGGGCAGAATGCCTGGGAAACATTTCTGGCTGCTAGAGTCCAGCAGCCAACAATGTATAATATGGGAGGTACAGGTATACCACAAGGGGTAAAAGTGGATTCCATGCAGTACTTTCTCATTACAAAACAAGTCAGTACCTTTAGTGATGGAGAAGACATGGAACATGTGGTACTGTCCCCAAAACAACAAGCATATGTGTCTAGACCGCCAACACAATGCAGGAGGCCATGATCTCAGTGAGGGAGGCTTTCCCCAATGTTGACATATCTGAAATCATGCTGTCCCTTACCATCATGGTTACTCAAGTGGCAGTGCTTCCACAGCTGCCACTACCTAACAATCTCCACATCTGAATCACTGCTGTTCAGGCTGCTGTTACTTTAGTATGATAGCATATCTTGTATTGTGTATCTTATACTTATTGGCACTACAATTTTTGTTAGCATATAAAATAAGGATAAATTTAGTATTAAGATGCAATCATTTGTCACTAGAAGAATGCCTACAATTCTATACTCGCTTGTATTAAAAAAAAATGCAAAAGCTGGAGATTCAGCTCAGTGGTAGTATATGTACTCTGTAAACACAAAGCCCTAAATTAAATCACAATTGCCAAATTAATAAACAAAACAAATTTATTTTGCTCAATTTTAGAAGTGCATACAAGAATCACGGTATAATCAGCATTCCTATAGATCTATATGAACCCATAAGTAAGATAAAAATGAAAGCATCAAAGTGATATGAAAGAATTTTATCCTGCTTTATCACAAAAGTTGTCAAACAATGATGCAACTGACAATCAATGATGTCACAGACTGCTGTTGACAAATGTGATATTTTATACTACATGGAACATTATCTTCAATCTATCTGTAATAAAATATACTAAGAATTACATATTTACAGGAAACTTAGAAGGTCACTTTGACTACTTCAATTTAGTGTATCTTTTCAATATTATGTTGAATGTGCCAGATGACAATTTTTACAGCATTGAAATGTTCCCAGCATTGTGAAAAGCTTGCTATACAAAAGGATTTCTCAAACACATCACAGATAGCCCCATAAAAGGGGAGTTGACTTCAGTAAAACTCAAGATTTATGTTGTGTGAAGGATACCACAAAGCTAACAGAGCTGTCAAAGTGAAGGAATGTACTTACAACACATAGAACTGATAAAAGATTAATAAGGATTCCTACAAATCAGCAAGTTAAAAAGGCTGAAAAACTGAATAGACAGAGGCTAGAGAAATTCATGTCACAGAAAGGAACAACTGATAATCTGTAAAGTAAGTCCAACCACATTGTTACTCAGACACATACTGAGTAGCATTATACATTGTTCGTCCAGTTCAATGATAAATGCTAATATTGAAGTGACACAAAAGTTTATTAAAAGTAATTCAAAAATCATTAAAATTGTCATTCTATAGCTAAAATTAATTATTCTAAGTTGGTTTCTAAGTTAAGGTATTTACACATCTAGTTTTCACAAAGCAGGGCCTACCCACATAGAGAAATATAAAATTTCTAGATAAATATACATACTTGCTTTATCTCTAGAATTTCATTTTGTTCAAGAAAAAACATATTTATAAATTTGAGCACTGTTTAAGTACAACCCAGGAAGAAAAACATTCATGGTATACTTCAGAAGTAAGAAATGTGTTGTTAGCTGATGTAATAGAAACAGCTACAGCAAAAGGTTGCCATGTTCAGGAAAATGACAAGTTGAGTAACGGCTGCTGTTAGTAGGTGAAATCACAGTCACAAAGAGCAACACAGGGTTACTTCTGAAAAGCATTTCCATAGTTTGTCTCAATGTAAATTTACATATTACTTGTAATACTAGTACTAATATAGAGTGGGAGGGATACAAACACACACATGCACACGCACACATGCACACACACACAAACTAGACTGCAAACAATAAACACCTACGTAACCTTTGAAAAACAGGGAGGGATTCCAGGTTCAAACACAGAGGTGGTAGTAGTAAAGCATATATCTGTCTCACCAACTAATCATAATGAACACATGTCATAAGAATCTGGTATCAACTTTGTATCATAGCTATGTCTATTTGTCTCTGTGTGTGAATGTGAGTGTGTGTGTGTGTGTGTGTACATCTAGAGCCTATTTAAGTTAGCGTTTGTCAATTGTAAAATAAATAAATACACATATACTTAAGAGTCAATCAAGTTATATTTTCAAAGCATAGTTACTAAACACAGATATATATTTTATGTATCAATAGACTAAATTTAAGTTGCACCTTAGTAATATTATAGTGTGAAAAAACAAAATAATTTTATTTGAAAAAAAGAAAAATAAGCCACAAAGTTTGCAAGTTATAGGCAATAAGTGAAAGCAATAATAAAAAAAAAAAAAGTAAGATTACCCAAAATACAAATATCAGAGACTAATACAGATTACTGGATGTTTTGCAATCTCCAAACAATACTTCAATATTTTACTATTACAAATAGTTGTGTACATGAGCTCCTATGGAGGAGTGCCTAGGTCATTGTTCCTAGGGAGAGCAGAACAGATGGTTCTAGTCAAAGCCCCTCTAAAGATTCAGCTACCACCTATCTGTTGAGGAGGTGCCTGGGGTCAGCCACAGCAGGATGAATGCTTCTGAGAAGAGAAAAGGGCAGCAGCTTAAATCACAGACAGACAGGTGACTGGATGAGGGGTGAAACTACATGTAAATTATGTTTGGTTTTAAATATAAGGGTTTTAATGTTTTATTAGTAATAAATCTACCTTTCTCCCCTTAAACTGCTGTCACAACATGTATTAGTGGCCCCTGACAAATGCTTGAAATTGTTGCCATCATTATTACACAAGGAAGGCTCTGAAAGAATTCCAAGCAATCCATCCATGTCACACTGTGACAAAGCAAGTGAGAAGCCATGAGTAGGGAAGATTTAGCTCTGAGTGTAAAGTAAGAAATCAAGCCTTCACACTGACCACAGTGCTGCCCCACATAACCAGGCTGTTTGACCTAGGGCCACGCAAAGGGAGGGACTTCATATCCTTACAATTAAGTCACCTACTTTCAAAATGAAGGAATTAGACTAGGATATTCCAGTTGTCCGAAGGCAGTCACCAGTATAGGGTAATGACAAAAGAAGTATGTCAAACAAGTAAACTATTAGCATTAATTGAAGCTGATGACTATTTTCAGTACTATGTTAACACACAGCCTTTTAAACAAAAACAAAACAATGAAAGTATTAAAAGCTCCCAGAAAAGCTGAGTAAATACTTTTGTATTTTTATTTTTAAAAAGCTAAACTATAATAGAAATTATATAAATTACTTTACAGTTTATTTTTATATTTGCTCTTTAATATAATGAAATTCCAGTGGCAAAGAAAGTAATCTAGTTAAGGTTGTTTAAGCTTTTGTTGTAGACAGCAAAGAACAAAGAACAAACAGAAAAATCTGCATATAATTTAAGCTTTAGTTTAAAACATTTTAACTCCTTAAGACAATTTCAGAGAAGGCAGGTAAGGGAAGTGTCTAATTTTTATTCAAGTTGTACTTAGAGCAATCCTTACACAAATGTTTAAAAATTTCCACAAGACTTATAAGGAAACGTAAAGTGTACAGACGCCAATATCTTAAGGATGCCTTAGTTAGAACCAAGATTACTTAGGGTATAATATTGATAATAAGCTTTGAAAACTTAAGGACAGGTTTGCCACCTTAACTACATGAAATGTTACAAAGTTAGAAACAGAATTTTTATAACAAAATAATTTAATCGATGGAGTTATAATGTTGGGAACTCTTAGTTGGAAATACAAAGCTTAAACAAATGACAGTAAGAAAGAAAGTAAGCGTTGTTAATCTGATGTATCTTTGTCTTTATAAACCATAGGAGTCGATAACAATTTCTCATCTAAAACAAGTCAGTGAGTTGGAAGTGTGCCCTGTGTATAGAGAACTTGGTTACCATGTGCAGGGCCCTGGGTTTGATCATAAGCCAACCAACCAGCCCAAGCTAACAGAATTGAAAATTTTATTCTCAGCATCTTTGGAAAGGGGTGATTTTCTGATTTAGTTTTTCTAGATGATGAATACATACTCTGCTAAGAATCATAAAACTACCTTAAAAACATTTCTAATTTTTGCTGTTTGCTCTCTAAGATCATCACCTATACTCAACTAATATACTTCACATTATAAACTCTCAATGAATATACCCCTAAGGCTGCTTTATGATCTATAAATCAAAAATCTACTTTTAAGTAACTAAGTCTTCACACTCATTTCTTTCTTCCTTAAAAATTCATTAATAATTCATTAAGCAGGAACTTCTGGAAATAAAAGTTATCAACAATACTTAGAGGCTTTGTTTCTACAACCACAACCTCTTTAATCAGATCATAAAAATAGTTTATTTATTTGCTTCCGGTTTTCCCTCTTGACCAAAGTTGGGGCCCAATACATTCTCTCTGCAATAGTCCCTAATTTTTAAGAAAGACATATTGAGATATTAAAGTTAAATATACAAACAAATTAACACTGGAACTTAAATTTACTCATATGATTAAATACATTTATGGAACTGAACATCTACTTATTTTCTTAAAGAAAAATTCAGCATTTAGCATTCAGAAAACAATTTACATAGATTGATAGTTTGTAGATAGTAATCTTTTCTATGAGAAATAAACTACTGATGCCCATAGAACATGCACCTTTAATTTGTGCTTTCTGAAACAAATGGAGCATCATTTTCTATCCCATAGTTTCCAGTATTCTTCATTAAATGTTTAAAACAGTATAAGCCTGCTTTTAAAATGAAATTAAATATTTCTAGAGAAAACCACTTTATATAAAACTCTGCCATCACAATCTTTCTCCAAAACAAATAGTTTTTAAAAGAGATTGAATCTTAAACCTTAGGATTTGTTTGTACTTAGTTTAGATTAGACAGTATAGATAATTTATATTTTATAAAGCATGCCATTTTAGAAGATAATAACACAATGACAATGACAGATCCTGAGATTGAAACACAGTTTGTAGAGCATGTGATGAAAATTTTGTCCACTTCCCAAAGCCTCACACCCATTCCACAGATGAGGAAAATAAAGCCTGGAAAGACTGTGTTTTATTCTGTCTTACTTTATATTATATAAAAATTAACAAGTACAGTTTTCTCATTTTTCATCACACACACACACACACACACACACACACACACACACACACACACGAACACATGCATGCACAAATACACTCTTCTAAAATTTAGAGACATTTCCATTTCAGTATATCAATGACAGCTGTATGTCAGTAAGTCCCGAACTGAGAATCTTATAACCCAAACATGTTTTTAAAAAGCATATAAATTGTTCTAACAATGAAACTCTCAGTTCATGTGTCAATCTTGGATTTATCTTGGAGATTTAGGATAAATTCCAAAGAGATAACTGAATTTTCAGAAGTTAGTCATGTTTAGTTATTCTAAAGTTCTAAATGTTACAATAATCAATATTTTTCCATATACTGATATTTCATTAAGATATGTATATATGCAACAAATTATTTTACTTCATTTTATAAAGCTCTATTTGTAAAGGACTATAGTCAGAAGAATTTAAATAAACTACAGATTACCCAGTAAGAGATTTGATATGTAGCAGCAAACATATGTCTTTAGTTTGACTAATGCAAATGGAAGAGTGGAGAAAAAAGCCAAGAGGAAGTACATGACAGCAAGGAAGTCTGTATCACTGAGAAGTCAAAGTGCTGTGTGGCTTTTGGTCCACAGAGCCAGATCAGGACGACACACAAAGCATCCTATCCTAAGCTAGGCTGGAGACTCCTGCAGTAAGCAAAAAAAATATCCCCGAGAAGCAGCACATCAAAGCATGAGAGCTCAGCCTTTACTCACAAGGAAGTAAAGAAGTGTAATGCTTACCCAACAGTTAACTTTACTGAAAGAAAAAAATCAAATGTGCTAGTATTTTCTATATGAATGAAAGAAAATTAAACAGATGAGTTAAAACCATCTGCAAACTTTACTTTTATTATGAATGAAAATAAAAATAATATAAACTATTTCTATTAAATCTAAATGAGCATGTCAGCTAATATTGAGTTCTTTGAAAAGTGAGTGTTTAAATTTTACTGGAAAGATTTTACTAAAAGTAAGATTTAGTATTTGATTGATGCTACATTATAAAGAGTAATATTTTTACTAGTTTCTGATTAAAGTCTCTAATCACATTCAGTATTTAACTAGGGTGATTATGTTGTCCATTAAAATACACCTTTTCCACAATAATAGATCTATAAAAGACTTTCTAAATACGCTTCACAGTCAACAACCTTTTATAAAGAAAATCTATGAAAGCCTGGCTAAAGAATAAAAATGACAAGCTGGCATGTCACACTTTGGAGACATGTATCTGTTTTAAGGATTAGTCTCCGAATCTTGGGGCAATAAAGTTGTACCATCAAAACTCACTATAATATGAGATGCTTTGACCTGGCAGAATCCTCACTAAGAAACTGAGGGGGAAGGCAGGAGAGTGTGTGCTAAAGTACGGAAGATCTCTCATATGAAGAAAGGATACATTCTTTGTAAAAGCCCACCTCAAAGAATAGAAACACTGGCAATACACTTGTAGGTGTTTGCTACCCTAGACTCTATAAAATATAAGAAAAGGAAATACAGTTTGGGCCCAAAAATTGAACACTATAACATTCATATTTTCTTTTCCCACTGCTCATTAGTACTTGATGAAAGATTATGAACACTTGAAAAGATAATAATTTATGATTACAGTTCCAATCTATCAATATACTTTTAAAAGTATTTATCATTTTAAATTATTTTTTATCAGAAAACAGAACACATTCAGAGTAAAACACAAAAAAAATCTAAGAATAATATTTAACTATTCTGGTATCAAAACTCAAGTAACACAGTGCACTCTGCTTTTCTATAAACTGTAGCACGACTTCTTTAAGAACATTAATGTTGATGTAATTTGGAAAATCAAGTAAGACAAATATTACTTAAGCTATAATGTTATAAAACATTTTTAAATATCTAAAATATAATAATGTTTACTCATATAAACAAAATTTAAGTGATCATAAATTAAAGTTTGTAAAAAGATGCCAATAAAACATAGAGATCTTCCTCTTTACCTCATATAAATTCCATTTTAGTTTAGAAAAAAGCATCAAAAGTTATTTACAAAAGGCACCCTTTTTAAAAGTACATTTAAGAGATTATAAGAAAATCAAAAGAATTAATTATTCAATATTTAAATGTACAAAATATAAAATATTATCAAGGAAAATTAATATATCAATGATAACATTAATAAAATCAGCAGTTTGTTTTTAAGTAGAGAACAATGTTCTTCTGTTAGTAAGCAATACAAATCACTCATATTTGGCTGTGTGCAACATGAGTCTTTTGAAACCAAAGAGTTTGAGGAAGTGATGTTGCAATCCTGTCCTTTTTATGAAAACCATGGCAAAGAAAAGGTCAAATAAATAATACATATGATACCATCCTACTAAGAAAAAGCACATAGTCTTAACCTAATGTCTGCCAAATGAGCTAAACATACAAAAGAAAGACAGTTATCTAAAAAATATAATATTCTGGTTAAAAGTTATTTTTCAAGTAGCATATAGTAATCTAAACTTCATTAACAAATATTTGCTATTTCAATAACTTACAAAAGAATTTGTATATAACAACCTATACTTTGGTTTTTAAACATGTAGGATAATAAAAGTTTATCTTATTAAATTTTACTAAATTAATTAAAATTAACAAATAATTACATGTATACAAATCAAAATTTGTAGTTTTTATGTTCATGTAGCAATGTTTAAAAAAGAGTTAACACAGACCTGCCTGTATATACAAATTAAAGCTAACACAGTAGATAGTTTAAGAGAAAAAAAAACTACCTAGGTACATATCTTTTCTTACCAATATGTGGCAGAGCAAACTCATTTAATCATTAATAAGTAACAAGCAACAGCCAAAATATGTTTTATGCGTCATTAAAACCCCATTGAGGCCATTACAGTCCCCAGCAAAGTGCTGCTGGAAACCACCTTCACTCTGGCCACCACATTCCCTCCTGACCTCACTCGGCTGAGGCAGCGAGAGGGTGAACGGCAAGGCTCTCAAGGAAGCCTTTATTAACTATGAGAAATAAATTATAGTAAGTGTTACTTTTTGAACTCAGAAATGAGGGAAGGGGTTGTTAAGATATCAAATTTACTAGGAAAATAATTATGTGAGAAATAAGTTGCTGTCACAAGAGAGACTTGCCAGATACTGCATTTAAGCAAGTTGTTATACACACCTTTAGAATCAATTTTGTGACAGAGAGATTAGTCTATGATACTAAATTGCCTGAGGAGAATTAAAAAAAAAAATAATAAGGGTGGGGGAAATGTTTCGTGAACAACATTGCCAGTTCTTTAGCAGAGTTTGTTTGTATGCAGTAAGAGACCACCATGATTCAATTGTTACATTGTTACAAAATGCTCTTCTGTACCTAACTTCCAGATTGCAGTCTCTAATAAGTGTGCTTCTACTTCCTTAGTTCCTCGTTTCTGTGATTTTACCAAATACAATTCTAAAACTTGAAAATTACCTAGAAGTTTGTGAGAACGAACAGAAAGGTCGTCAGAGCCAGACACATATTAAATATTAATTATAATGATGACTGTCATCTTCTACAGCGATTATGTCATTATATAGGAATGCTAATTAAGGCATAAAATGACTTGTTAATTGAGAACGTGTTCTGAACAAACACATTTGTACTTGTGTATTTAATAGAAAATCCAGCCTGGAGACTGGGCCGTAATAGACTGCAGTTCTATTTTCTAAAATGCTGACATTTGAGCAAATGTTCCCATGGAATGTTTGCCTGATTCGTGGACTGACATTTCCTCTTTGTAACTTGCTTAACTGAGAAGGAGCCATGCAGGCCAAACCCCACAGTACTCACAGGCAGCAGGCCATTTCTCGCAGCTGAGATTTTCATATGGTTTCTCTTTTCCTTCCCTCTTCCCTGACCACCACTCTGTCCTCACTGTCTTTTTATTTTGACACACACACAATATAATAGCTGCTTCTAGTCATTTTACGATAGAAGACATACCTGAAAAGATTAAGATTTCCCACCTGGTTTTGTCCAGAAATTCAGTGTATTACAGTCCCCCACAGCTTCTTCCATCCTGCTATGCCAGTGTGTTATCAATAGTAGCTTTCTTTCTTATTTTAGATTTACTTACACAAAGAACCCAGGGAGCTAAGCTGATGGAAATCAGTGTGTATTGTCATTCATCTTTCATTCTAAAGTCAAGGCTGACCTCCTTTGTCCATGACACTTTGCTGCCATCTATGTGTATGAAAAAGCATAACAATCATCCTTGTGGCTGAAACTTTGCCTGGGTCCCTAAAGGAATAATCCTGTCCCTCATCTAGATAAAGGACAGCCTTCCAATCCAAGAGCAAAAACTTGCTGGGAATTTCTAGGACTTCCTCTGTAAAGCAACGCCATTAACACTGACTTGAAAAGGTGCATTATTTAAGGCATCTAATTTTATCATATCGTATTTTCCCAATACAGATATTAATAAAATATTTTTATCATAGACAATACTTTTTTCCCATTACAGATACTGATCATTCTTAATTAATATAATAACTTTTAAAGAGTTAACAATTGAAAAACTAAAAGTAAAAACTGAGATTATGAAGAAACTTAAGTAAATAAATTCAATAAAATAAGTTGATTTTATTCAAAATTGCCATTTAAATGTCTTGCCAATTAACAGGATAAATGGCTACTTAGCCAAAAATCTTTTATAATAATTTAGTATAAGGTAAAAAGAAAAGTAGTATTTGCTCTTGTAATCTCAAAACAAATACTATAATAGCCATTTTCTTGCTACTCAACACTGAAATGCTTCTCTCCAGGAAAGACAAGAGGAGTCTACCAGAATACACCAGAACCTCCCGGCCTGGCTGTGAATGATCTTAACAAATGCAGAGTAAGTTGTGTGGGAGTAGGGACATAAATAAAAGCAGCCTCTCTCAATCTATCCATAGGAAAGAAGAGTAACTGACAGGACGAAGGATTGTCCTAAAGAAAGTCCTTTGAAAGTTGGAGGTCTAAACCAGTTGATATTATTGATTTCTAAAGGGAAAAGCAGCAGAGAGAAGAGTGCTGGCCCTGAGTCACAAAACAATGAGAAGTCCTGCTTCCACCCTATTGAGCCGTGCTTTACAACTTTCCAACATCATCTCTGCAAAATTTCATTTTACTCTTAGTACTATGAGCATATATAACTTAGCTCATATTAGAAATGCATTATTTTCCAAAGAGTTCTCCAAATCTTACTGATGAACTTAGCCATTATAATAGACCAAGTAACACTTCATATACTCTTATAAATAAAATAATTCTAACTACATATTATAAAATAAACATGCAAAAGATACATAGGTTGTTGTTATTTAATAACAATTATGTCTATTAATCATTGATATTAATGTTTTAAAAGTACACACCATGTAGCACATAAAATTTTCTTCTTGCTGGTACTGATAAAGTATCAATTAATGGTTAACATAGAAACCAAAATAAAAAGTCCTTATGCATTAAGTTTCTTTGAATTAGAAAAGGTCTCATTTTATCTTTTTGTTCATATTTAAGGACTGGACTTTTACAGAATAAATTTTATAAACACAACACATACTAAAATGATGAAGTGATTGTGCCTAAAACCAGGTTCTATTAAGTCTCTTAAAGGGGAGCTTAATTCTTCAAATACCGACACCAATCTGAGAGAAGGTAATGTATATCTGCCTTCAAATATTAAATAATACTATTATTTATACACTCATCTAATTAGGAATTCTAAAATCTGTTTCCATTCATCACAAAAATAAAAGAAAAAGTAGTTTCACGCACAATACATTTACTAATGACTTAACATTTCTTCCCATTAGTATTTAGCAAATCACCTGGACATGAACATTAAGAAACACATGAACATTTAGCGATTTTAATTAATTTTAGCTTATTATGCATAAGTTGTTACTATACTGAAATACCTCTTTTGATTTTATTTAGTAAAAAAGCTACTACTGTAAATAGATTAAGGTTGGAAAAGCTAACAAACACACCTTTGTGTGGTCCATTAATTATATACAAAATTCCAAACATTATTAGCTGTTATCAAAATTACAATACCACCTAGATCTAATAAAACAGAACAATCTGTTTGAACAGGGAATGGAGAACTTTCATAGAGTGTTCTCTCCCATAAAAATTCTTAATGGACTATAAAGGACTTTTTAAGTGGTTTTAGATTTGAATTCAATTGCTTAAATCTATAACAGGCTTCCAAGAAGAATGTGTGCCAGATGACAAGCAGAGCCCCCCACCAGCAGTGTACACACCTACCTATCCTCATGAATAGAGGGTTTTTAAAGGACCAAATTTCATCCTAGAGATCATGAAACTGATTAGCCATATTCATATTATGAAAGTTTATATAGTTTACACACTAATGTTAAGTTATAAAATGAAAAATGTTATCATAAATTTTCTTTGTAACAAAGTGATTACCAAGTATTTTAAGTATCATAAGGACTGTCTATACAGAAGAGGGGACAACATGTCGAATGAAAAAAAGGGCTACAGAACAAGAACAAACAAAAGGCAACTGTTCTTGGTCATAGTCGAGGTTTGTCATCTACCTACAAAGACACTGTTCATGTCACCTTACATCCTCTGTAAAAGAGTCACATTTTTGAGAAACAGATCCATGCAAACTCAAACAAGCATGGACCCATGCTTGCAGTCTAGATATAAAACAACCTAACCCTTATGTTCTCAAGGCTGCAGTGATGGCTCTCTCTCCAACTATAGCTGTTTGCTCCTCAAGCCTTGAGTTATTTCAATATTAACAATGTGCTAACAAACTAGAGGATTTACATTGCTTTGATCATATTCAAGAACTGCATCTTCAAATTCTTATCAATTCAGTATCTATTAAGCAAAATAATATCTTCAGAGCCACAACAGTCACAATTTACACATATTAGTGCTATTATTATATGTTAACACATAATAAGTGAACAAACTGTAGTCATTTCAGATGAGTTAATTCTATACATTTCTACTTTCCCTGTATACTAATTTATTTTAGTATCATTGACATGCTCATGCTGTATACTGCATTGTATTCAGAGCTTCCTAGTTATAAAAATATCACTCATATGGGATTAATTATAACCAGTTCCCTCCAGCAAGGAAAACGTCTTATTTCAACCTACTACACTGAAACTTCATTTTTTGTAGTAAATGACAGAAATGACAACAGAGGTAAGACTTCTGTCACAGTTAAATGGTTCCCATGCCCTATCCCCATCTTTGGTCATCTCAGCTCAGTAGCACAAGATGACAAACTGGAATCAGTCCTAGGTTCAAGGCTACACAGAGATTGGCTGCCCATCAACTGGCAATCTCAGACAGGCACTTGTGAAACAAAGGCATGACCTAAGTTATTGCCAAGAGCTCTGCCACCTCAGAATTCGATGGCCCATGTAATAAAAAACAAAGGGCCCCATGCATCATTTTCCCTTTTAGAATATGCCATACAAGCTAATGTTTCAGCATAGCAGCTATAAGCATTTGACCAAGGAAAACAGCCTTGCCGATCATTTCAAACCACAGCTAAAGCAAACCATGACCTTCACCATCAGCAGAAGCAGCACTGACTAGCATGTTGACCACAGAACTTTTAGCTCCATCTACTTCTCCAGATAATCCGCCTCGTGTTAGTCCAAACTATGAACAGAGAGCACAGGAAGCTTAGAGGTGGGAAGGTGACAGAATAGGCAATCTGCACTTCCTTCCCTCCTTGCCCACAGCATTCATTTCTGACCTACTCCATGAGGATGGTGGTGCATTACTGCAAACGATAGGTGCAGGGCTCTTGGCATCAAAATGAGCTCTCAATAAAGGCTAGTATTGTTAAAAGACTACAGCAGATGGTATTTAAGGAGTGTTACAGTCCATTGCAAGAACACGGGCCCACAGAAGAACAGTGGTAGAAGAGACTACAACCTAAGGTGTTCAGCTTACTGGAGCAAACAAGCCTTAAGAAGCCCAGTCAGTTCATGATATAACCAGGATCTGAAGTCATGGAAAACCTCAAACGTAAGTCTTGTGAGAGACAGGCAGGCCACTGGATGTGTAGTTTCAGAATGTGTCCATGGAACTCTAATATACACCCCTAATTTAAGATCTCTTTTCTGTACCACAGTTCTCATGAGAACAGTCCCAAAGCGCTATTACATTTAATTCCTATCCTAATACTGATTACAACTGCCCACCGCCATCATGCATTCTGCACTGGGTCTAGCAAAAGGCAGCCACTTATGAAGAAAGGTAGATAGGGGACCATGTTCATCAATGGTGAATTAATGAACTCTACCATGCAAGTGTTCAGGGCCAGGCCCTGACTCGCATTACGGATGTTCCTTCTAACTGCAACAGCAATGTTCCCCATCTATTCATTTTCTTGCTCACACCTCCCTGCTAGGCCTCCAGCATCCAAAATAAATAGATGAATGAGTAACGACACAGAAAAGCAGTCCTCCTCTGATGCTGGTTCTGGACTTTTAATAGGCTACCCACTGCTCTGTTATACCTGTACAATGAAGAGCCATGTTGCTACAGTTTGTTTTGTGTTATAACTAGGCCCATGATATACTAGCCAGGTATAAAGTCAACCTGCCTTTCCCACCATAATGAATTCTCTTAGTGCGACATGCCACTTGTTCCTCCTCCCAAGAGATTCGCGCTTTGTGGAGTAAATATAGCATTTAGTTATCAAGCTGTAAATTGCAACTCAGAACCTCCAGGAAATAGATGACAACTCTTTAGCTTGGTGATATAATTTGCTTGGTCTCTTTCCCAGGGTCTACCAATGTAATTCTCATGCCTGTTTTTATTCCCAATTTCATTTGCTAGACTCACTTTTCTAGCTTCTCTCCCTGATTCTGATTTAGTGCCTGATCACTACTACTACAGCTAGCCCCTTGGTTCATAAGCAATTCTGCTTCATGACCGGCTTCCTGAGCTCACACAGGCTCCTTCCCTTTGGGCTTCTCCATTCAGAATCTACCAGCTGATGTACCCAACAGTGGAAGAGAATTGCTGTGCACTTACCTACTCTTTCAACCAAACAATCAGGCCTCCTTACTGTCATAGAAAAAAGAGAAACAAGTAACTTAGAACCAAAGGGAAAGGAATAAGGGTAACTAAGGATTAGATGAGGAACACAATCTATGGAGTTAAGATGTTGAATAAGAGAAAGTTTGAAGGAGATATAATAATGATCTTCACCACTGATAGGTGATTTGAAAATTTCTTCTCAAAACTAAAACGAGACTATACTGCAGCCACGGGGAGGAAGTGAGTACAAGAAGAAATACTGCGGTGTGGGAAAGGATGTTACTTTATGAAAACTACCTTATTTTACCACTGGTAAGGATAACTGTTTTCCTTATTGGCCTTTAAAATAAATTATATAATATGAAGACCTGAGTTCCCATTCTGGATTTGGCAGTTACCAAATGTATGATTTGAGTGGATGACCTCATTTATAAAAGTGAAAGTCATATTAAATTATTTCTCGTTCATGACTGCCTTATGACTAAATAATTTTCATGTTTTAAAAATTCAGAGCAATTCCACCATGATGTTGAGGCAAATGCAATCAATACTGGACTAGGTTCACTGTGGAAAGATTCTCACAATACTATGACTGTGGGAATTATCTAAGGTCATCAAAGAAGCTGTGAAAAAAAGTAGACAAATTCCAAAAGCACAACTATAATGAATGCTCAACACATAAGAAACAAATTTAATTTTATTTTAATTATTTTTAATTTTTCCTAAAACATTTTTTTCACTCCCAAGATGGGCAGGACTATAAAACTGTATCATTTGTTCCTACTGGGATGATGTCATCATGCTAGGTTTAACTGCTTTTAATAACTGGTACATTGCAGTCATCCCTCACTTTCTCCCACGTAAGATCCAATCAGCCTTTCAATGAACTACTTCATGAGTCATAATTTTACTGTTTATGATTCAGAAAAATGTCTTCAGTCAGTATTTCCCAGACTGCTATGGGCTCATTCCAAGAAGCAATTTCATCTTCATTGGTTTCCTACAGGAAGCCAGACCAGCTTCCTATTATTTTATTTTCCTTACTTTTAGCAATACCATAGCCCACATCAGATTAACTGGAAGTGTGAGTGATAGAGAGTTTATTCTCACAACATGAGGCCAACACAAACAATGCCCAGTCTCTAAGTCAAGAATTCGAAATGAAACACAAAATGTGCTAATATTAGACCATCTTTCAAAATATTACAAAATAGCATGTTATTTTATGTTCATCTTACTGAACACATTACACCAGTCAGAAATAAATTTTATTTAAATTTTTAATGAAAAGAGTAAATTCCTTAAAGATATCAACATAATTTATAACTAAGTGAATATTCTAATCCCTTGATAACAACAAAACAGACCAAAATCTGAAACCATAAATGCAGCTTAGAGTGATCAGGATTCTAAACTCATGGTCTGACAGTAAACCAGGAGAGCTGTGAGGAACTACAGCCTGGCCAGTCCCCTTCTTGGTGTCTACCTCCCACGGCTAAGAATCAGAGGTATAAAAAGTGTGAGTTTTAAAAGACACAGATCGGAGTCATGCTTTGTCTTGACACGTAAGGAGGATTTTGTAAGGTATCAACTCTCATAGGCTACACACTACTTGGGAAAAGAGTTGAGTGTGAAGAAGTGGAGTATACAAGACTCCCTCCAGCCTTTCCCACTCTCATAGTTCTTGATTATAGGTGTCATTTGTGATTTAAAATCTCCCACTGTCATGTTGATGATTAGTAGGACTAATTTTTATTTTACTCAGAAACTAGTCCATTATTGAAATGACAATGTCTAAGATGAATGCATTTAAAGCAACTGTAAGAATGAACCAAGACACCTGAAATGCTAGAGAAATGTTTCCCAAAATGTGGCTACCAGATTAAGCTTAAGGAATCAACGTAAGTTCCTAAAATAGAAGTTCTCACCTGACCCTGGACTTCAGAGATCAACGGTTCTGGGAAAGCAGCCTAGCGACTCTGAGGGACACTGATGTAAGCTTTACTATGCTGTTCTCCCTTCCCTCCAACAGGAAACTCCTTGAAAAGAATTCACTCATTTTATACTTCCCTTATAACTCAACCACCAAAACCCCTGTGCTGAGTCTGCTTAGTTCCATTGCATCTATTTCAGATGCTCCTTTTAAAGTCCGTAGTCAGATATGGGGTATGGCTCAGTGACAGAACACGCATCTGCCACACATGAGACCCTGGTTTCCAACCCCAGCAATGCAAAATCAAATGAACAGAAATATTACAAGTAGATCTGCAGCCTTACTGCCAAGCCACTGACCTTTTCCTGGTTCTCTATGCCCTTCTTCCTAGAATGGCCTACTTTCTTAACTTCCAACACATAAGTCCACCACTGCCTCTCGTCTCCTTGGTTTCTGCTGTCCCACTTTGCTTCCCCATACACTTTACAAGGCAAGTTCACTGCAATCTTCTATCTTCCTTTCTCCAGCTACCACCTTAAGGATTCTGAGAACTGAAATTACAACCCAACAGACTTCAAGCCCCAAGTACTTCATAGCATGCGCCATCTGAGTGTTCCTCAAGTGCTGGTAGTAAAATCCTTCCTAGATGTTTCATCAACTGTCAGGTCTCTGAGCACTAGGGCTTTCCCTCCTCCCAGAGACCACAGAAGGGTCCATTCCTGCCACTAGGTGATCTATTCTATCCTTATCTGCTTTACAAAGCCACCACTCTCACATAACACCCACATCTGTGCGACCTCACCTGTGGATCCTAGCCTCAGATGAATATTATCATGCCTAAATAAGTTTCTTTCTGTCCACTACATACAGAAGCTCCTGGCATAGCCCAGCTCCTACCTAGTCCACTTTCACGTTCCTCCTCATTCCTTGCACTCAGCTGAATGCTATTCACACTGCAAACACGACCCAAATGTCCTCGCTTTTGACTCTCAGCTTTATGTTATTGCCTCCATCTCAACTGTGCACTTCCTGCTGCACCACCCATGTATCTTAAGACCACAGCCAGTGCTCTCCCTCTCCTCCTTGATGTCACCTAGTCCCTCAGACTGAGCTCCCGCTCACCCTCCACTACATACTCAAAGACTCTGCAAACCTCTGACACTTGCACCAATCACCCTACTAAGGTGAGCCCCTCAGCACCATGAGTGAGTTTCACACATATCTCTGTTCACCACTATATCATACTTTGTACGAAGTACGTGCTCTGCAAATATTTGTTGAAAGAATAAATTGTTTTAAAATCTAAAATTCTAAGGCCTGAAATGAATCAGTGGGTGACTGCACTTGCTGCCAAGCCTATTAATGTGAGTTTGAGTCTCAGAATTCACATGTGAGAAGGAGAAATCCAATGACTGCACATTTTCTTCTGCCCTCCACACGTGCACTGTGGTATGCACACAACATATACATGCATACCTCACACACAAACAAATAATTGACCACCATTCCTGGCAATGAATTGACTCTATAAGAGAAGCAGCTAAAATACCATAAAAGTAGATAAGTTCATAAATGTACTAAATTAGAACCAATCGACCAGACTATCTCTGCTTCCTATTTTTTAGAGTACAATCACTCCAGAATGAAACCCAACTATTCCTGTGCTCACTACAACTCAAGAATATATAACATGTTGTAGAACTTTAAGATATTCTGGAGAAAAAAAAGAAAAGCACATTAGATACTTAGTAGAAAAGAAAGGTTATCTGTAAATAAATGTAAAATTTCTCCATCTTCTTGTCATGCCAGTTTATAGGTTCTAGAGGTTATAAAGCATCTATAATCAAAAGAGAAAAATCTGAAACTTAGAAAAATAGACAAGTGAAATTGTCATTTCCACATTTCCCACTTTTGTCTCTTGTGGTTGGTCAGAATATTAAAAGAAGCCAGCTGAGTCAGAGTATGGAAGATAAGCGAACTGCTTCAATTATGGGAAAAAGCCCTTGTTCCTGAAATGACAGAACTGATACTCCTCTGTAGGAAACAGGATAATCTCTCAAACACAAAGTCCTAAGTCATGTCTTCATCATGGGGAAACACTCAAAATCCATAGGAAAATAGCTCCACCTGCAAAATATAAAGACCCTCACACTAAGAACAGATTTTTAAGCCCACATATAACATACACTGACCAAAAGATTAAGAAACCAAGAGGGTTAAGATGAGCTCTGACATGTGTTTGCTTATATGAGGTACTGCTCAATACCCAAAAAGCAGGAAAAAGGGGAAAAGTAATGAGAAAGAAAGGGGTTTGGTGGTGTTGTTATTGTTGCTCTTTTCTAAACAGCATCTAGTCAGATAAAGGACTTTTTTGTAAATCTTCAGGCCTGTCTTAAAATAAAAATGGGCTAATCTCAAATTTAGTAGTAGTGGTGGTGGTGGTGGTAGTAGTAGTAAATGCAGACAATTGGTTTTTTTCTATTAAGATATATTTATTTTAAGTATATGAATTTTTGCCTGTGTATATTATAAGTGCTCCTGGTGCCTTAAGAGGTCAGAAGAGGGTGTTAGATTCCCTGAGACTGAAGTTACAAGTGTTTGTGAGTTATCATGTGAGTGCTGAGTGCCAAATCCAAGCCCTCTTCAAAAGCAGTCAGTGCTCTTATCCGCTAAGTACAAAGACTTTGCAACCAAGAACTGACCCTCAATTTTCAAAATTTGCTGTTTTATGTCTAGGCTTATCCCACTGTTCATTAGACTTGGGTCCTAATTCCTACCTTAAGCAGCAGAGGTGTGAAAAGGAGGCGTAATGTTCACATTATATACAACACTGAAAACTATGGGGGGACATGAAAACACTTTAAATACTCCAATCAAATTACTGTACTTGTTCTTTAAACAGAGAAAAGAAACATGGATAGATATTTCTGCACTTTTTTTATACTTAAAGCCATCTGTTTTTATTTCTAAGCTTTATTAACCACTTGACTGAATAGGTACCTAAATAAAACAAAACAGCCCTGGTTTCAAATTTCATTCACCCAAGAAAGCATCAGGATACAGCCACAGAAACCTGAGTCAAGCAGAAGCTGGGAGGCTGGGAAGAGCTGCTCAAGTTTATGGTACGTGTTCCAGATAGAATCACTAAAGAAGGTGGGCAGAGCACCAGACAATCTGAATACAGGCAAGGAATCAACACTGAGTCTCACAATAAAGAGGGATGTCTAAAAAGAGATTCATCATTCACAGCAAAAAGTTAATTCAGCTAACTTGAACGTGTGGTTGCAATCCAAAGAGTACCATTTTAGCAACATGTTGCAACCTGAGGACATACAGCAACCCAATGATATAGCCACTACCAAAAATTAACATTAAAATAAAGGTTTCTAAAATTTAAAAGATTCTTCTCTCACATATTGATATGAAATGTCAAAACAGAAGCTCACAACTATAGGGAACAACCTACAATAGATACAGATTGCTACTTCAGTGTCAGTTGAAAATCTTTATTATACTGTTCAGCAACAGAACCTCAGCTTAAAATGAAAAGCATTTTTATTAGGATGAATTCCCTAATACTGACAACTAAACATGCTAAGGACTGGTGGTTGTTTTGTGTTGAGAAACAATGTACATGAAAGAACACGACAAGGACACAGCCAGAGAAGTCACAGCGATGAGAAGGGCTTACCTTGACATGGCTCTGAGCGCCAAGGTTATAGATCTCTGTAGGCCTGACTTCATTGATGATCTTCACCAGGCAGGTGCTGTCAGTGAGGTCGCCATAGTGCAACTTCATGTCTTTAGGATTTAGAAAAGACCATCAGAACCAACAAGACAACAACAAAGGCCTTATTATTCAAGTATGAAAATGAAGGACACACTGGAAATGTTCCCAGATGTGATTCCCCATCCCTGAACTCTCAGATCTTGAGTTTGAGTTTAGCCTGAACAACTTAGCAAGATCCTGCCTTGTGTACCAACTCCTTCCACCAACATGAAAACTGAAACACCATATTTGAGGCTCACTGAGTACCAGAGTATGACTTCTATCTTGAGTAGTCTGTGTGGATTTATAATAGTAAATTCAAATACACTTGTTTAAAGAATTACAATATCCTGAGGCTGTTCATAGTTAAACTTGTACTATTTAAAAATGACTTGTGGACAAATATGACCCTAGAATAATGTACATACTCTCTAAGGAAATCTACAACATGCTCATGATAGAAAGGACAGCCCTTTCTGAGGAATTTTGTTCATATACTATCATGTGATTTTTAAGTCGCTTACAGAATAAGTCCTTAAGCTGGCTATAAAATGTCTATCATAGTAACATAACGGCTCAATGCACAACCAATCTAGGCAAATTACTATGCTGAAGCTGACTTATACTGACTTCATTAGTATAAAAATGTGAGCAGTTTGCTAGCTTGGTCTACACCTAGATCCAATGGCGGCATCATTTTGTACAAAAAATATTACATATTGAGCATTTCTAATCTGAAATTAAATGTGTTATGATTCAAAAATCTTAAAATTTTTGAAGTACAGATAATATAATGCTACAAATGAAAAAAAATCCATACCATGAAAATGGTTTGTGTACAAAATTTTTAAAAATATTATATAAATTATATATATACATATATATGAAACATAAATTCTAAGTGATTATCTGGTCCTTTTAATAAGCCATCTTATTAAAAATCTGAAAAAAATCAAGCTCCAAATTCATTTAAGCATATAGTAACTTCTAAAAAGATATAATGTGTAACTTAAACATTAGGTTGAAAGCCTTTTCTGTGGATATCTAGGTCACCTTCCTGACGAGATCAATACCTAAAAGTAACCTAAGCTTTGTCTCTTCTTAGACATGAAGTCTAAATCACTTTGGGGTAACAATCTCACTATATCACCCTTGCTGGCCAGAAATACTAAGTAACACATAGATTTAAAAGCCCTGTGTCTGAGGCTGAGCTCTGTCCTTATCATGGCATCTGATAATGTAAGTCATAATATTTCTGTGTCTCCACTTTCTCATGAACAAAATATTCTCTTTAACCACCAGAGTAAGGAGATCAAATGAGAAAATACTGTAGCATGCTATCTAAATGATACAGTTCTGTACAAATTAATCAATAGCAACAAAAGTAAAAAAGGAACTAAATGCTGATATTGATCACTAAAGCAATTTCAGTATCATTTGAGTTATCATCAAAATTTTAAGGTATCTTCAAGAATTATTTAAAAATTCAATGTATATAAAGTTACATGGATAGGGAGGTGGGGAGGCCTTGGGAGAAGGGAAAGAATGTGGTCAAAATAGATTGTACAAACGTTTTTAGGTAATATTTTTAAATTTTAATTTAAAAAAAACTTTAAAACTCTCAGAATAAGGCATATGAATGAATCTTTTAAAAAAATCAATGTACAAAGATCAGTTAGTTTGAATAAATTGAACCAAATATAGAAACAAAAGAGTGCTACTTTAATACAGAACTGCTGTTACTTGAAGGAGCAGGAACACCTGACGTGAAGAAGACTAATCAGAGTTATGCCTTCCACTGGTCTCTGAAAGCTGTCTACACAATGTTACTCTACCAACTAACCAAGATGGCACTAAGCTTAGGGCGGCTGCGAGGCAGCTTTCCATTGCTTGCAGTAATTCCTGGGTGAATAACTGTGGCTAGATAGGCTGAGAATAATGATATTTGAAAATATCTTAACTAAAAATAGAAGGCAACAGAAAAAATTAAAGAAAGAAAATTACTTACTTCCTTCAATATGAGCCTGAGGATTCTTATATAAATGTTCAATTCGACCTGTATTAAATGAACTAGATCGCCGTACTATTCCATGGACCTGAGTTTTAAGTATAAAAAGAAAAAAGTAAATTATAAATATAAACTGAGGATTAACAAACAACTCAGAAGTTCATTTGCTAATGAAAGGTTCTAGAAAAACTATAAATAATAGTACTGTTAGGTGAAATTTTTAATCTATGAAAGAGTCCACCTGTTTAGTTTGTGCCCAGCCACTGCCTGTGTGCTACCAGCACACTGCTTCTGACTTTCTGTCAATCTAAATGGAAGTAATTAGATAATTACAAGGCTTCACGCATAGTTACAGATACTCAACTCTGTCTTCTAAACATACACAGTCATACTGATGATTTGAAAATGAAGGCAAACTTGAGGCTTCAGCGGTGAAACTGCTTTTGACCTGTTTAACACAGATCATAAAGCTTCCACAGTCCCCCAAGTTCTCAGTGCTACTTCAAGTTCTATCAATCTCTGGAGGCAGAGATAAAATCAGAGAGCAGTTGCTGTTGTGCAGCTGTATGGAAAAGTTAGAAAGCATACTATAGAGATTAAGGAGGAGAGTTATGTATTACTAAATTTAAGGCAAAAGATTCAAAGGTTAAAAAAAAAACTTTAAAAATAAAATCCTGACATGGCCATGGTCAGCAGGAAGGGACAAAGTCACTGAACAGCAAGGCATACCTGCCTGATACTAAAGAAAGACCACTGTGTCTGACACAAGAGAGAAATTGCTCCACACTTGGTCCCACTTCCTCCTTGTGTCAAGATTTCTCCCTCAGTGCTGCCAATGCTAACATCAGCTTATGTCACCAACTGCACAGGTTCCAGTTGCACTGGTGGCAGTTTTAATCCTTGACTTATTTTAGAAGTGTTCCTTCTAATGTCGGGTAGATTTGTTTGCAGCTGAATACACTTCTATATTTTAACTCAATCGTTTTTTGTCTATTTTAAACCAAAATTAATCCCTGGCATGACTCAAACATTCCAAGTGCAAAGGGGAATTATAAGCACATAAGGCTTTCTTTCAAACAGGAAGAAATGTCATCACTGTTTTATACGGCATACACAAGAAACTGACTTCTGCTAAAGATACAGCGTACCCACAATTAATACTTCTGCTAGTTAACAGTTTTTGCCAAAAGAAAAGCACACAACACCCTTATCCAAAATAACAAAACTCAAGAAAAGTTTGTAAATAAGAAAATACCTTAGGAAAGAAATGTTGTAAACTTCACTGACATTTTAGGAGGCAAACATAAAATTGAGGAACCATTAAATTAAAATGCATTATTAAACTTATAATGAATTGTATTTCAAGGTTTCCAATTTTGCAAGTTGCTACTGAATTATAAAGTTAAGCCAATCCATAAAATTAATGAATATTTTTAAATAAGGGACAACTGCAAATTATACTAATGCATAGGAAACTTGGTATTTAAATAAAAGTTACCTCTAATATACAAATTTCTCCACTATAGGTGTTCTACTGTATTCAGTAAAAATTTTGCTTTGGTCTAAAAAATAACTTATTTGATAATTAAAATATACTTATTATTTGGGCAGCCTTCTCTTGATTACTGAATTCTAGAGAAACCACATATTCCAATAGGCAAAAGCACACAAATTCCCTAAATATAAAAACTTGCAAGGCTTTGATAAAGAATTTTGTACAATCTTAACAGACTAGACACCAAGTCCAATCAAATGCAAGCAACAAATTCAATGTCACATCTACAGAGACAATCAATAAGCACTACTTTTTGTTTTGTTTTTCTCTAGCAAAAAAAAATGTGTTTTAATTTCCACTCACTCCCACTTTTGGCATGTGTGTAGAAGGGAAGAAAGACTTGCCAAATACTTAATCCATGACAGCAGATATTATTCTAAGAACTAATGAAAGCTGAGTCTGTCTGCTTCTAAGGCAGGTGAAATACAAACATTAAGACAAGCCAAAATGTGTGCAAACTTCATAATCTAGTTAAGAATTTAAGATTAGCAGCTTTCTCTTTACAGAAAGAAAATAGGTAGGTCTTTCTCCAAGATTGGGGGAGAAAAGAGGATGTAAAGTAGGAAAACATACTGAGAAAATAAATAAGCTAAATGACCTTTATATAAACTTAATTAGAACTGTGATTAATTATACTAGCTCAGGAACATCTAAGTTCTTAAGTAGAAGAGGATGCTTTAACACAAGCCTCATGTCTCAGTCAATTAGCTGTCAAAAAAAGAAAATTTCAAGTTCTCTCAATATCAAAGCAAAGATGGTTTGACTTCAAATTGTTGAATTCAAAGTGGGCACTAAAACATGGAAATGTGGGGTTTATTTTCATTATTTATTAAGAAGATAGGTGATCCACACCATTGGATTTCAAATTCTCCATTGTCTAAATTGTTCTTGGAGGAGGATGGCTCCCAGGGATGGTCAGTGCCATTCATCTTTGGAAAGTATGGGTCACCTAGATTATATCAACAGCTGACATTTACATGGCAATGACTACATATTGGACACGGATCTTTATGACACAGAATGGCCACATACCAACAACTGGTCTTTACTGGTGGTAATTACAGCAGATCTTTACAATTACCTTACCACAAATGAGAGCACTGTCTGACAAGGCATAGCTGATGCATAACTCACACAGCTAAAGGGCACACTGGCTTTATCCTGCCAGTACATTGTGAAGTTTGAAAATTAAATCTATATGGAGATTGGCTTTCTTCTAATCAAAGTACCAAGCTCCTAAAACAGCAAACAACCTCAAAGAAAAATATCTCAAAACACCTCACATATAAAGGAAGAGGGAAAAGTCCACATTCTAAAACACTCCTCTCACATAACACCAGACTGAATTGAGTCTCTTCTCTGCTTTGACACTCCATCTTAGGGAGGTGGTCATGGTTTCTTTCCTAGAAGGGAAACCCACATGAACCTGCTCTTGATATGAAATTCTGATATGCTATGTTGCTGTTGTCCGTTTATTAAAAACAGATTCTCTTCTTATATACACAGATAATATTAGCTTTTGAAGAGTTCAACTTGTCTGTTTTTTGTATATTAGAATTTTTTCTCACATTTTTCTCTGTGCAAAATGAGCACCCATGTAGTAGTCACCACGTTGTCAGCTATCTAAAATTGTGGTGCCAAGAAGGCACATCAAGCTAGAACGTACTTCCATAGCAGGTTTCACTACTACTGATCTTCCTTTCTCCCTGAAAATGTGAAGGAATACCTAAGTTCTAGGGTCCTAAGCAAGAAAACATGCCTGCTTTCAATATTGTAATTCATGAGTTAGACTACAGAATCTTCTACAGTATGTGCCCCTGCTTGTCCCCAGTCACTCTCTCTGCCACTCTTGTGTCAAAAGGCACCTGTGTCTCACGGAGCTCCCCTGACTGTTTCACAAATGCTCTCACCTAATCTTCCCATGAATCTTGGACAATAGACAGATGTGCTCATCATCCCTACTTAACAGACAAAACAAACAAACAAAAACAAAAACAAAAATTAACCAAGAAATCCAGAAAACAAAGTTTTAGATGGGTGAAGAAATTTGACTAAGGATACAGAGCCAAGCAAGAACAGGATTTAGATAATAAGCCAACCAGTGCCCAAGCCCCAAGGCTGATTGCTATGAGGACTAGACTGCTTATTTAGCTTCTTATTCTATGCTACATAAATAAAAGAGATATGAACATTGAGCTTCAGCAAGGTACAGAATATACATAGTACATATAGGGTATATAAAGTGTCCCCAGAGTGACTGTCCATAATACCTGACAATTCTTGATTTTCCTCACTATGAAGACATCTGCAGATATTAACAAATGAACAAGTGAGTCATACATGGTGACACATGCCTGTAATCCCAGAACATAGTAGAACCAGGGAAGAGATGAAGCATATTGATGACCATAGACTCTGACTATCCATAGACTCTGAAACCATGGAACCAATAAACTACAGCTGTGTCTATCTGCTGTGAACAAGGATAGACTTTTCTTCATTCCCTAATTAATACAGCTAGTTATGTAATATTTTTATTATACTGGGTATAATAACTATCCAAGTGATGATTTCATATACACAAAAATATGCATAAGCAAGATACAAATACTCTAACATTTTATATAGGTAACTTGAGTGTCCTCAGACTTTCATACATGCATAGACTCCTGGAACCAATTCCCTTGCAGTTTCTCAAAAGATAACTAACTGTATTTCACTTCTTTATTTTTGAAGGCCCATAGAGAATGTGCTCAGATGCAGAGGTTTCAGTGATCTCATTAAACAGCCATGCTCCAAGCTTCAGAAATCTAATGGTGCATGGATAAAGGAGTAATTAATTCTTATTAAGCATTATGTTAATAAATGCTATTACTTTGCTTACATGTTGCTCCATGATAAAAGTTTTCTAAGCCTGTTGTAATTTTTTGTTGTTTCTTAAGTCCAGTTAGAACAGAGGATCTGATTTAACTGTCATTTTCCCCACTGGCCTGGCTCTGATCCTCTGCTGGCCTGCTTGACCATGACAGGCACACTGTATCACTGACAGCAAATCAAAGTCTGCCTCTTCTATCCAAGACACAGCAGCCTCACTATGGTGCCTCTCACAGTGCTGACCTAATCCTGGCCCACACTTTGCTACCAAACCTATGTTGTTTCTAGTTATTTCTAGGCTTCCTATTCCTGAATAGAAACTGAATTTGAAAAGAGCCAAAGTAGTTCAGAAGTAAGGGCAGCAAGATGGCTTAACACATAAAAGTTTATGCTGCCAAGACTGATGACCTGAGTTCAATCCCCCAGAAAACAGAACTAGCTGCCACAAGTTCTCTTCTGACACTTGTACACATGCTGCAGCACAAACACATATGCACATGAAGTAAAAATGTTTGATGTAATAAAAAATACTTAAATAGTTTAGAAGTAAGGTCCAACTGGTTCACCCAGTCTAGTCAGTCACTACACTTCATCTGGCCCTTTATACAGTATTTATATAGAAGTACCATATCTGTTCCCAGGAAAGCAGCAGCAGCAACACCCAGGGACATGTAAGAAAGGACAGTCTCAAACTTCTGAAGGAACCGCTCTGTGTCAGCACTAAAGGTTCAGAGTGCATTGAGGTAGATGTCTGTATTCATTCAAAATTGCTGTCACAGACTCTGGACTCAGCTCTGGTCGACCATGTTTCCAGTCATTCAATTACACACAAGTTAACTCTATGCTGCTCATGATCTTGAATAACCAAGAACTGCAGCTGATAATCCTGGAAATTGTCGAATGGTGTCTAATTTTTGTCACCCTAATGTTTACTGTTACCAAAGCATAAAACGATAAAGCCTATTTCACCATCAGACTCCTCTTAATAGATCGTTCTACTGTTATATCAATCACCTCTTAAAATTGAGAGTAGCTCATTGAAATTAACATAGGATTAAATTAAAAAAAACTTTACTCTTACAACCCACACACAGTGCACACTTTTACCATATTGTGTGGAAGACTTTTCGCTTGTCCGCCGAGCCTTGTCCCTTCCCCCTGAATAACTAATCTATTTTTTTTCTTACAATTTATGGATCTCATGGAATTGTGTCCATGATAAATTACTCCCAATTAACTGTGATTTGAGAAGTACTTCTTCTCTTGGTGGCGCACGCCTTTAATCCCAGCACTTGGGAGGCAGAGTCAGGCAGATTTCTGAGTTCAAGGGCTATACAGAGAAACCTTGTTTCAAAAAACAAAAACAAAAAAAAAAAGAGAGGGAGACAGAGAGAGAAATAAGTCTTCTGCTGTCTTTCTTTAACAGAATAAAATATACACTTTTAACTTCAAATGCTAATAAAATTCAAACATTTGCAGCTCAGCAGGCAGTCCTAAATTCTCCTTGTGTCTGTTTGCAAATCTTGCATCCTGCCTGTCCTCTGAAGCCTGCTATTTCCTCAATGAGATACCTGAACAGAGCTTTACTTCTCCAGGACTGTCTTCTCCGCCTTCTCCAACAGCACTAGAACTACACATGTGCAACCCTCCTGCCTGCAAAGGGTTAACGCCTACACAACATGGCCAGTCCCAAGGCCTGCCCACGACTAGTCCACTCACTAGGACAGCTTATAGCCACACACCTCCCTGTCTACAGACCATTCAGTCATTGCCTATTACTTCTAACTTCATTTCTACTCACAGTCCACAGGTCCACCTCGCAGTATAGCACAACACCCTTGGGATGTGAGCGTCACTCAGCGCATCTCCATCTTCAACACGGTAATGATGGGCTTACTCAGCTCCTCATCCTAGTTCTCTGGCAACTCACCCCCATCACTGACAACCATACATCTTTTAGCAGCAGGTCATACATATCTGAGACAGCGCTTCAGATGTATCCTTACTATATTTTCCTGATATTTATTAAAATATTCCCTTAACAGCTTGACTAAACAACTTCTTCCTAAAACCAATACTTTTATACTACTTATTACCTGCTGTAAATCACTTTGTTTTGTTGATTAGACCCAATTACTGTAACAATCTATTATTGTAGATATATGTGTACAAAGACACTCCCATAATTACATGTGTCTTATTTTGATATTGAAGATATAGAACTATTACAGGAGAACAGAGAAGGCTCTAAACACTGCTATGACTTCTTAGACTCAAAGCTATCAGAAAATATTGAGTTGTAATAAAAAAACTAATTCCATTTTCCTTCAAATCCTGTTAGCAAGCCAATTTCTTGCAGTTCTTTTCCATTTGTCCAACTGCACATTTTTATACATTGCTACAATTAATGGTAGTAAAGAGAAAATGTAAAACTATTAACATAAATATTTCCAAAGCAGGTCAGAATATGGGTAAGTGTATACGTTTTTATTCTGTATAGATCATGAATTTATTATACATAAGTACCTGCAGAAAATGTTTTTAAAAGTAAGGAATATACACTAAACTATATGAGATTTAATACAAATCATTTCTAATGTTGAAGAAGAAAACACAATGATAATACAGCAACAATGGATCTGACAGATTCATCTTCCATAAAACATACAGCTGCCTGTTAGAAAGCGAACACCTCCAGGTGTAAATCTTTCATGCGAGCTTGCCAAAGATCAGCTTGTACTTTATTGCCCTGTGAGATTTCCAAATTAAGTGACTTTATCATGAGTGGAACCTTTTAATGTAGCACATTACATCATAAATTAACCCTAACATTCTTACAGTCAGGCTCACACAGGCTGCTGCTTTATCAGGGAACAAGGGAGACATGCAGAAGTGCTGAAGCCCATGTGCTCACCAGCAGATAGACAGCACAATGAGCTGGCAGCATCACCGGCGCCATGGCAGAGCCATGCTTGGATTCTGATTTGTTATCAGAGTTTCCGTGGAAAGCACACACAGAGGAAACAAGGCAGCTGCATCCTTGCAATCCCCAGCAACCCCGGCAGCACCGAGTCACTCACCTCGTATCCTTTCTCCAACAGGAATTCTGCCAAGTATGAACCATCCTGGAAGAGAGGGAGAATTGAAAAGAGTTACACCAATGGTGACAGGTACAGAATGGTGATCTACACTAAGAGTTTGGAGACCATCATTTGAAAGGAAATTTAAACAGAATAAAAACATAGCAACCAAAATAAAAACAAAACTGCTAATAATAAACACTGAATGCTTTTTTACTATTCACGGAGCAGACAGTAGCCCATGTAAGCATCACTGAAGTCATGAAAAAAATCAGAACCCAGGCAAATAATCAGAGCAACAGAGAGAGCACAATGTTTCAGAATCACATAGATTAGGGTTCAGGTTTCTCCACTTACAGGCTATGTGAAATATGCAAGTATGTTAGCAAAGTAAGCTGCCTTGGTGCCATAGGCATACAACATTCTGGTGGGGACAGTATCTAATAAAGAAACTCTGGAAAGTTCAAGGGTAGACAGAGAGCACTAGGTGTCAACATTGCTGAGAATGACTCCACAGAATTGTGGAGAAGACTAGAAGTGCTATGCAGGACAGTGAATACCTCCAAGGCTGTCTCAGGGACCAAACTCAGCTGCTAAGCCCTAGGACTGTAGAAAGTCAGAGTTTAGAGGGGTGTGAGGTGTAGAGGATTCAGAGGGTTTACAGGATGGGGTACAATTAAAACTGCCTGATCATATATATGTGCATATATTCAAACTTCTAAAGAGGAAACTGTTGCTATTTGGTGATATAATAAATACATGAGTTTATCTTACAACATGCAGTAACTCCTACCTTAAGAAAGTTATCTAAATAAGCCCTGGGAATCTCAACTGATAATAATTATTTTAGAAATTTCTAGATAGGAGTTTCTATTTAAATAATTTCATGTCACTTTAAGAGGGAAAATATGACATATCTAATTAAACTACTCTGAGGTCAGAAGTTGAACTATTACCATTCAAGGAGTATTAGCTTCCCTCAGAAAAGGGAGTTGGTCTTGCACTTTGTGGCCAATCCCATAATTGCTCTTCAGCTTTCTGACCCAATGGGGAGTCCCTTCTATCCAACTCAGACTTAAATGTAAAACTAAGGGTACAATTAATACAAATATGCATTCTAAAAAGTATCTGGAGTATTAGGGTTTTCTTGGGCTTCATAAGTTTAAAAAAGCTTAAAATATCTCTTTGAAGTTCAGAAATCCCTATCAGATATTCCAGGAGAAAGAAAACTGAATCAAGTCTCAGTATTACCATGATCTGACCTAAAGCTGGACCCGGAGACATCCTATGGTCTCTGAAACTGACAGGGCTGCCAAGTGAGCATTTACAAAATTAGTGTAGAAGTCCTACATGAACTCACACAGAATGGCAAGGCCAGGAACACAAAGGACACATTCTGTGGTTCATTAAAAACACCAGCAGATTTTCTTCTGACTTCTTGACATAAATATTCTGGTTTATAGGCTCGTGTGGAGAAGAGAGTTTGGCCTTTTCATTTCAGTCTCACAATGTATGTAGGTTTTTACATACATTTAGGTGCTAGCTAAATCAAGTCACAAGGCTGACTAATTCAAGCCAGGACAAGCCAAGCTGGCCTAGATATTCACTGGAAGTTTTGTTTCCTTTTTTTGTGGGGAAGTAGGGTAGTCCTTCTTCATTAATAAGAACACAGTATTAAAGAAATAGCTGCAACGATAGTAATTTAACTCTAGCCTCTAAAGTCCTAGAAAGCAGACTTGCTTTTGTTACAGTATTGTTACCCTGAAGCTGCCAAAACTACACTTTCTACTCTTTATCCACTTGGAATAAAACAGAATGATTTATGTTCTACCACACTCACAGAGAATAGGGGCAGCGGGAGTGGGGGCTAGTGGTAACTGTGCTGGACCTCCCTTGGTAGGGAGAGCTGTGATTATTCAGAAAGCTGATGTGAAACAGACCTGACTAGGACTGAACTCTGTCAATAAGGTCTTGTTCTTCTCACCCAGGCTGCTCCTCAAACTTTCCAACCACACTGGAACATTATGAACCAGCAGTGGCACTCACTTCCTCCTCATTTCCTTGCCAGGCCCCTCCAGTGATAGGGCCCAGGCTGCACAATGAGTGGGAAACGAGCCGAGCAAGGGCTCTTGGTCTCAGGCCCAGGGAGCTCAGCTGGCCTTCCCCCTCATCCTCCCCACTGGCCCTGGGGGACTCCTGGGAGACATGGTATCTGAGCAGGCAGCCAAACCAGCAGGATGGCTGATAGAGAATGCTCCAATCAAACTAATGACTGAAATGTCGCACCAAGAACAAGCAAGTAATATTAAGTTATGACAGTTGACTCTGGAAACCAAAGAAAATAGGTTAGATCTACCCATTTGCTAGGACCCAGTATTAATTTCAGTCAGGTTCAAATTTTGTTACTACAAACGTTTTAATTGGAGAGATAATGTCTCAACTGTGACTTTTTAAATTTAATTCTTCATATAGTTATTAGATGTATATATTTTATATGAAATTCCATACAATTTGAGACAATCACTATGGCTTTACTATTTTCAAAACACAGAAACATTCTCTCTTTTTCTCTCACACAAGAACTTGGTATGGAGAGTTAAACAGTCATTTGGCATCTCAGATAACTGAGATGTAGTTTAACATCACACAACTAGTTATAGATGAAACGAGTACTAGAATCCAACTCTTTCATCTGAAATAGAAAATAATCACCCTCACTATTTTCCTGGGAGCTACCAAAACATGTCAAATCTCAACAAAGTAATGAAAGACCATTAAAGGATTCATTTTCAAACTAACTTGATTGGGCCCTTTTCCATTACAGGGTGTTTTATGGATTAAACAGTACTTCCAGTTTTAATCAAGTGACCCAAATACAAAGAAATCCTGTAATTTTAGAATACTCTAGAACTCAGAAGAGAAAGAAAAAATGAGTGCCTGGGATTTCTCAGGTCTTGGATCTGGGCATGTATACCCCCGTGAGGAACAGTGCTATGTGGAGGGGGTGTTGCTTTGCTGGTACATACATGTGGGAGGGATGATGCCTCTTTACAGGATCCAAAAATACAGATTTCTGTGTGCCTGCTATCTATCATGTATGTATAGATTGGTACGTTTTCATGGGTCAGTGAGAAATATTCCACCGAGAGCCACATACAATTTAAGCATTATTCTAGAAGGATCATATTATATGAAAACTATGTAATTCTCTAGATCTACAAGCACAGAAAAGGTTATATCTTTCTACAATGGCCATAGATGGGAATTGACCATAAAAGGTACTAACTGAACTTCAAACTCATAAACAAGTGTTATCATCCTATAACCAATACTAGTTAGTGTTTCTATTCTGTTTTCTACCAATGTGCTTGCAGCTAATGTGAAGAAATGAAAAGGGAGAAAGCATAACTCTGACATGTGCAGGAGAACTGAACCCGTCTGGAATGCATGCTTCCATTTAGGCACCATTTGGGAGCCTCTTTGAAAGAATAAGATGGAAGAAACTATACCACTGAAAAAGAGCAGTCTTATTAAAGCGTGTCCCCATCTTCTGCCCATGGACTGCATGAGGATAACTCTGAATGTGGCATAAAACAAAGTAATAATTGTTTAAATTTCATGATATATATTTTTGGCTATTTTTTGTAATTAAATTAAAAATGGTTCTTAATCATGAACTCTGCATGCAAAGATACAGCACCAAAGGTAGGGCATGCTGGCAGGAGACAGAATACAACATCTGCATTAGGAGAAAGTGCTTGTTTACAGTGCCTTCTACATTCTTTCCCTCTGTATATTTTAATTTCTCTAAAAAGGACTGCCAAGAGTTTCAAGCTAGCCCGAGCTACAGAGTGAGATGCCTAACAGCCTGGGCTACACTGAGAGACTGTCTCAAGCAATAACAACAATAATAAACATACCCCCCAAGAGCATCTTTTCAGCTAATCACTACTACAATATCAAGGTATTCTGTACTTCTAATAAGAACTATATCACCTCAATAATTACAGAAGGGTACTGCTTTAAATCAGATTGAATTTTTCCAGTAATTTAATCGGTGGGCTAGGAAGTATCCAGGAGTAGAATATATTTAACAAGTATTGACACCTGGATCATGTTTATAGCAAATCACTAGACAATATCTATGTCAAACTCACGATTCAAAAGACCACGAGGACCAATTAATCTAACACTCTCATTTTACAGATCTGGAAATTGAGATTCAAATAAATTAAGTGTTTAGTCTAAAGTCACACACTGGGAGAGTAGAACCTACATTCCCTCACATGTAATAATAATAATAATTGATGACGACGATGACGATGTCTCTAGAATCCCAAAGCTTAGAATTCTGCACTAAAATCTAAACAATTCATCATGAAGGTGTACACTGTCATCCCAGCACTAAGAAGGATCAGCAAAAGGATTAAAAGAGGTAGCTAGACTACACGTAAGACTATGGCTCAGTAACACAAAACACAAAACTTAAACCCTGTAAAAGGAAAATAAACTACTGAGTACAGCTAGGTACGTAAGTTTAACGCATTCCTGTGTGAAGGACAAGAACAAAATCAATCATGACGAATCAACAATAAGAGACAAAAGAGTAAGAAGACATTTCAAACATGTATCCCCATCTTATAATCTTTAGAATTCAAAATTATTTCCCCATACAAGTTACTATCACCAAAGAACAGACTTTCATTTCCACTTGCTTCCTTGTAGAGAGGATCATAGCAATTCAATATGATGAGCAACCACTTCCGAACAAAAGACCTGTCTACGTCCAGCCAAGACCCTCTGTACCCGCCTTTCTTTCTGTACCAGGGAAAGGGCCTTTAGGCAGGTCTCAGGGTCTCATATATGATGAGAAGGAAAAACGCCTCTGCAGCCAACTCCTGGCTTCCCAGTGACGGCCTCCAGAAAGACGCAATTCAACCTAGTCATCCTACACATTCTATCAAAACCCAATAACCAAAATTTAAAAGGAAAAGTCCAATTATTCCTAATACATAAATCTATCAAATAGCAAACATCTTTTTTTTTTTTTTTTCCGAGACAGGGTTTCTCTATGTAGCCCTGGCTGTCCTGGAACTCACTCTGTAGACCAGGCTCGCCTCGAACTCAGAAATCCGCCTGCCTCTGCCTCCCGAGTGCTGGGATTAAAGGCGTGCGCCACCACTGCCCGGCTAGCAAACATCTTTTTTAAAAGTAATCCTTTATGTCATTAATTTCCATATGTGGGGTATGTGTATGCGTCTGTGTGTGTGAGTGTGGGCATGTGTGTATGTGTGTGTGTGTGTACACGCATGCATACACAACATTGGACACAAAGTTCAACCTCACAACTTTTGAAACAGTGTGTTTTGAGGTTGATAAAACACTGTAAAAGCCAGAAGACCAAGATGTCTGCTGTGAGATATCTCCCAGGAATGAATGACAGAGACATTACAACCATGATATGGCATCAGTAGAACTGCATAAGCAAGACCTGAACAATGATGACACAGAAAACATGCTAACAGGGTACAGAGAAACTCAAAGGACTCTACCCCCAGACAAAGAACTATAGGTAATCAATGACTGCTGAGAGACATAGAATCAGTTTTTCTCAGAAATACCAAGGGTCAAGCCTTGAAATCATATACAAACAAGCAACACTAAATGGTCTCTAAAGGGTTGTATTTGTATATTTATATGTTATACATATGTACATTCATACATACCTAATACATACATACATATATACATGCATACATACATACATAAGGTGTGTGTCAACAATAATCATCTAATCAATGAAAAAAGGCCATGAATTTAAAAGGGGGTTGGAGGAAAGAATTGGAGGAGTAGAAGGAAAGGAAAGAGAAGGAAAAAATGATGTAACTACATTTTAATAAATTTTTCTTTAAAAATACTATTAAGGAAGAAATGATGCTTGCCACCAGTCAAAGGAGCATAAAGAGACTTTTAAGGTGATCAAATTACTAATGAAACATGTTTTGGTTCTAGTGGTGTCTATACTAAATGCTGCCCAAATTTGTTTCCTTAACACCTAAAAAAAAAAATGGCAATTTAACCCTTTGGTAAGCCTCTCAAAGTTAGCTATGGACTCCCAACCAGTGATGCTTGTCAAGTATCTACACGTGTATGCACACAGTTAAGAAAATGGATTAAAATAAAAAAATCTATCCTAAATTAATGATTGCTGATCCAGAGGATAAGATCATGAATTGTTCCTTTTTCTATCTTTTCTACTTTCTAACCAATACATCATACTACTGTAGAAAGGAACATAAAATATACCAAAATTTTATAGTAATTAAAAATATTGTATGCTTTTAAGAGTGTAAAACATACAGAACAATCTGGACATAAAAATATAAAATAACAATGATATTCAAGAAAGAAGCACTAAAGGACCCTTGTGTCTATGACACTGCGTGTCGCTCATCTGGCCACTGCTAGCCTTCTATCCTCTCACCCATTTTCCTAGCAGTTTCTATCCATTTTGTCAATCAGTTTTTTGAAAGTATCTAGAAAACAGGAAACTATTTAATTTTTATCTTCCACCAAAGCCAGTCAAAAACTGATTTAACAGGGTTTTGGTCAGTAAAGCCCCAGTGATGTAGTTTGAAATCTATGTTCCTTCTAAATTGCGAATGATTGTTGTACATCCTTAGTTCAGTGAGCCAACAAGAAATACTTAGGGAAAGGAAAATACACCAATAACCAAGCACATGATTGAAAGTTATCAAAAGAAAAACAAAGACACTTGCAATATATATACATGAATGAACTGGGTAGTTCTGCTTTTACTGCCACAGAATCCTAGCCACTGTTGTTCCTATTTATGTAAGTTCCTTCACTTAAACCTATTCTTCTTCACTATTTCTCTGAGTCCCTGTCACCATTCCTGCCATTCATGTTGAAGTGTTTGCTTTATTTCATTCATTACACGTGTGTGTGTGTGTGTGTGCCATGATGCAGATGTGCAGATCAAAAAACAACTGTCAGAAGCCATTTCTTTCCTGCCACTTTGTGGGATCCAAGGATCCAATCCATGGCCTGAGGCCTTTATGTAAACTCCTTTCTATTGAGTCACCTCTCCATCTCTGCAAACAGCAATAGACATAAAGTGAACACTTACACAGGTCTAGGAATATAGATGCCATGTGTGCTTGAGGTGTTCTTCATGTAGTCATGGTTTATATCCACACAAAATGTCTATGACAATGCTACTCTGATTACCTCCACTTAGAGGGAGAAATGCAAGGCAAATTCGGACTAATCTGTTCAAGGACTAATATTGTGATGGCCAATCTTGATTGTTGCCCTGACACACCTGGGAAGAGGAAACCTCACACCGAGAAACTGCCTCCATTACATTGGTATGTGGGAATATCTGTTGTGCATTTTCTTTTCTTTTCTTTTTTTTTTTTTTTTTTTTTTTTTTTTTTTGGGGGGGTTTTAAGACAGGGTTTCTCTGTGTAGCCCTGGCTGTCCTGCAACTCACTCTGTAGACCAGGCTGGCCTCGAACTCAGAAATCCACCTGCCTCTGCCTCCCAAGTGCTGGGATTAGAGGCGTGCGCCACCACTGCCCAGCTGTGCATTTTCTTTATTACTACCTTATGTAGGTGGGCCCAGCACTCTGTAGGTAGAGCCATCCATAGGCAGTTGAGGACCTACAAATATTTTAATATTGAATGGACTTCTGTAGACTATTAATAATAGAAAGAAAGCAGAATGAGTGGATATCAAACACCTACTTGAGGCTCTGGGTATAAGGAAACTAAGAAGGACAGGAAGGAAATCGGAGATTCAGTTCCTGCTCTACTGCTCTGTGAAGTATCTGACCCGCCAGGCATTTCCTGGCCTAGACAGCACAATGCTTTAGTACTGGCTGGGTCCTCCAGCTTTCAAGTGCATCACCACACTCACACGTGGACAAGATGAAAATAATAAGCAGTAACCTGTCGAGCTATCTGAGAACTGCGGTAGCTGCATGAGTCATGGATAGGGAGTGGGAAAGCTTCGTGGATAAAAGAAAAGCTATCTTCTATACTGGATGGCACAGTGCCCTGAAGAAATAAATCACCCACCTGAGCATGAAATCAGGGGCAACAGGGAAAAAAAGAAGGGAATGCTAGAAGCAAATCCACCTAACAGGCAAGTTCAGTGCTGGTGTGAATACCTTCTTTCAAGTTTGGAACAATGTAGTTGCTGAATATATATATATATGTATGTGAGTGTGTGTGTGTGTGTGTGTGTGTGTGTGTGTGTGTGTGTGTGTGTGTAATAAATTGCCAGTAAGCTTTATGTACAGCTATAAAGTACACATATATATCTATATAAGAACCCAAACTACAAATTTTAAAAATTGAATTCCTTTTGCTTTCCTCGCTGTCTTTCAAAGTGAGGCCCATACAACACAAAGTTGCTTCTTCAACACTAATCAGTCAGATGCTTTCCAGAAGAAATGAGTTTTTGCAGGACCTCTGAGGAAAGGAGAATGGCCTCTGTCCAGTGCTCCAGGCCATGAGGAGTGAAAACCCTGAAACTAGGAAGAAAACACAATTTATATTTAAAAGATTAAAATTATAAAATAATTTAGTATTTACTTGGTGTATTAATTTCTTACTATATGTTCCTTTTGATAATTTATATCATAGCTTTGGAAGAAAAGCAAACAAATGTCTTGGTTGCTTGTGGCATCTAAAAGGTCCCTAGAGTGACACGTGATAAACACCAATGATTATTTTTTCCCATTCTGCTGCACATCTGTTAAAAGGGCTGTTGCTAATTCCAACAGGTTTATTTGTGAATATTCCTACTTTTTAAAAAAATGATTTCTTTGAGTTCTATAATTAATTTCCTTAATCCTATTAAGATTGCTCTTAAAATATATACAGTTCATGACATAAATGTCAGTTTCTGGCTCCCTAATAGACTTCAGCTCTTCTTTACTCCTATGAATTGTCTGCTATGTAGAAAACATAAAACCAATAAAGAAAGATAAAAGTTAATAATTGTGATTTGTGGAGTTGATGTCATAGCTCAGCCATAGCACATGCTTACTGGCATGTGGAAAGCTGCAGGCTCAAAAACAAACAAAAAGACACATTATGCTTTGAGCAAATTAAAAATCACTTAAAGACAGGTGACATTCCATTGAGTATATGTAAATGCAATGTAGGAATGCATTAACATCCCCTAGAAAGCTTCAGGTGACAGAACCAACGCTAACAAGGACAGATGGAGTGTTCTACCTCAAGGCTAAAAACGACGTCTAAGAACAAAGGACGCTTATTTCTTTAGAAGCAGAGTTCTGGGATAAGTTCATATGATAAAATTCAATTTTGGTATTTATATGTTAGGTTGAAATACATTATACCACACATTTTGAAGAAGGGTGATGGGGCTCTTTAGGGGGAAAATGTAGTTTCCAACAGGGATTGGACCCCATCCCTATGTTGAACTCGGATGTTGATCTCAGTAGCAGCACTGAAGTCTAAATTTCCCAGCAAGCCAGGGTCCTGAGTTGAAATGGAAGAGTTTAATTAAATTTAGTGTCAAAGCTAAAAAGCAGGACCCTCTGGTTGATACGCACCTTTTTGTATAATCTCGTAAGAGTTAAACGTTTAGCCACTGTTTCTGTTTTCTAGCTAACTTCTCTCCTGGGACTTACAAGATATTTGGGATATGATTACATTTTATAGGTTTAGATCACACATGTAAGCTATCTAGCCCGATACATATGAGTCATTTACCTTCACATTACAGCATATATTTTTATTATTTAGTATTGTATCATTTACTATACAATATCATATTATTTATTGTTTCTACATAAATGAGACCTTGTAAAATATTATAATTACTAAGTTGCTCAGTACTCTGTAATTTTCTCATGTATATTTAACAACCTCTTTGTGAGTAGTTGAGATAGCCTCATTTGTCCAGATTGAAAAAACTAAACTCTGGGCCAGTGAGACAGCTCAGTACTTATTGTAAAACTCTTTCTAGGTTCTGTAGTCAAATGATATAATAGTTTTTAAAAATAAATGTATCAAAATAATAGGAATATGTGTAAATGTCACAGTATTGACTTCTACCATAAAGAACTTTAATTTCAACATCAATTTTCATACTTGCTAGACAAGGTCACAAATTAGCTTTTCTTTTCTTGTGATTTTCAAATTTAGCTCATTCAAACCAGTGGACTCTGAGTGAAAACTACACACCTACACTGCTATGTTTCCTCTGTAAGCACTGAGTATCTGACAAACATATTTCTTAAAAACAAAAACAAAAAAGAGCCTGTATTGCAGCAAATATTACACTACAAGTTGTAACTCACCCTATTGCTTTTAACAGACCTACAGTCAATAACATGTGGATTTGGATTTGCATGTAGGCTGAACTATTTTACTGTATCTAAGACAACTTCGCCATACTTTGCTATTGAAAATAATGAGATACATTGATGGAAAACATCTCTGATTTTAATATTTTCATCCTTAAAATATAAGTGTTTACCCTAATGTGGCTAAACTACTGACATTATAAAATGTCATATTCTTCTGATATTCTTTGAAATATGCACATTCATGAAAATATTTTTCCAGTTCTCCATCTAAAAGAAATTTCCTCTTTTGTATATAAGTCCAACATAGTCTCTAGGTGGACAAAGTTATAGGCTTGATTAAATTTTCTGAAAAAACTTTAAAATTTAAAGAGCATTAAATACAGGTTTCAGATTTAATTACATTGTTTATTTTTAACACTTGAGAGGAAACTTCTAATCCAATCCACTAAATATTTGCTGGAGATGTTTATTTAATTTTTCCAAATTTTTTTTTCATACACAGTCTATTTCTTTTGCTTTGGCATTGCAAAGCACAAATGTCTTTGTGTTGAAAATCTCTTTTTTTCTCCCCAACTTTGGTGATAATACTGATTATTTGTACTCATTTTTGAAGCAGTAATGATGTACCTACACTTTAAATTTAGAAATTTGTGCTTCATTATTTTAGCTCAGAATAACTTCGTAATAATTCTTAAAATTATGTATATGTAAGTTTAATTTTTAATTTATTATTATTGTGTGTGTGCACATCAGCATGTGTATGATGGAGGGAGCACGTGTACCATGATGTCTGTGTGTGTGTGTGTGTGTGTGTGTGTGTGTGTGTGTGTGTGTGTGTAGGTCTGAGGATAATTCTAGAGATGCTTCTCTTCTTCCACCTTTATGTAGAATCCAAGGATTCAGCTGAAGTCCCCACTTGTGTAACAAGTGCTTTTACCCACTGAGTCATCTCACCAGCCCTAAATAACTGAATTTAATCAAGTGATAATGTTCATGCTCACTGTAGGTCAATACACAATAAATATGCAAAGAAACACACTATAACTTTATAATATAAAAAATGCTCAAATTACTCTCAATACAAATATATCAGTTAACACATATAAAAATACTTAGTCAACACCATGATCATCATGATGTGTTCGTCAAACATATTAAATAGCAAACAGTCATTCCAAAACATGAAAGTTGTTCCTTTAGCAAAAATATATTTGGCATTACTCCCATTTTAAAACTTTATTTCCTCAGTGTTTTAGCCAAATGTTGTTTAATATGTGACTCCTGGCTATCATTTAGCTGTTAGCATTGTCATAAAGACCCAGACATTAACATGAATTAACATAATTTACACACTATTACTTTAGTGCAATTATCTCTATTACCTTAGTTGAATTCTCTCATATCACAAAGAAAGTGAGACGGAGCACCTGCATGTTTACCCAAACCCATCAGCCACTAAAGGCAAAGCCAGGACGGCTGTACAGACACGGAACATTCCCATCTACTCCAACCTTCAAACAACGACAGAGTTAGTGACAGATAGGCAGCGAAAGAGGCACAGGGACTCTCTGAGCACTACTGAAATTCTCCACCTATTCTTCTAAAAATTATTTAGCAATAGAATCTCTACTACATGAAATGGAAGGGTAAAAGGTAATGGCCATCACGTATTAGTTTCTAATACTCCTCTTGACAACTTTTTAAAATGTTGCAAGAAGGTGCTTAAAAGATGACTGTAGTAAGAATTTTGGTTTCTTTAAAAACACAGAAATGTTATGTGAATATGTTTTTGTTTTAATCTCAGGTATGAGACATGGGGCTGCTTCAGATTGTCCACAGCATCTATGATTTGTCTCATGCTCTGGCTGGGGCCTGATTCTGTCAGCTGAAGATAGTTTACATTTGGAAGTCTGTGGACTCTTCAGAAGGTACATAAATGCCAGAGCTCCAATAGAGGAAGAAGGCTGCTGCTCCCCCTGCTGCTGCTGGTGGCTCCTGTTGCTGTGGTTTGTCAAGTGGTCCTGAGCAAAGAGAATGAGAAGAAGAAATTGGATATCCTGACGGTGAAGACTGGACTTGCCCCAAGGAACTTGACACTCCTAATCAGCAGGAAGTAGTCCAAAGAGATCTGTGCCCTCTTTCTCCTCTAGCCTTCTTTCCCTCCTACCCAGTGTCGGAGGTTTGGAAGGGATTGCAGGGTGGAGAAGGGTGGTAGATAAAAAAAAAACCCAATGAAGTAACCAAAAAGTATGGTTACAGATGAGACTCTGACCCTCTGACTCTGGATCTGGGTGGCTCCAAGAAGAGCTGCTTTGGGAAATACAACTTGGAAGCAGCTGAGCAGGCACCCAGTCAACACCAAGCCCTGTCTGTGCCCTACAGAAACACCTCCTGGGAGTGTTGTTCTTTCCACCAATCTAAAGAGGCTTGACATCATAACAACTAAGAAATGACAGGAAACAGTGATGGAGTATTGTTTCTATAGAACAATATCCGAATGGCAGGGAAAATGCCAGTAGTTTCAAGTAAGTGAAGTGCTACCATATAACTGAGAAACTGAATCCCAAAAGAGTCGAAAGAAGCCAAACTTGAAAGAGTCAGGGGGAGTGGAATACACCAATGAGAAGTGACAGCAGAGCCTGGTCATCTGAATGACTCTTGCGGAAACTGACAAGCAAGTCGCTAGTGTTGTTGAAGAAAAGAATCCACACCAGGTAGGAAAAGGGTCCTAACAACTGTTGATTTCCTCCGATTCTAAGATCCCACTCTCCAAACTGGCCACAGACCTGCTTGTCATGACCACATGCAAAGCCAGAACACTGACTGAATAAAACAATACTATTTTTTACTAGGAGAGAACTCATAATGCTTACAAATCTGTACAGCTCAGGCACAAATTCTTCAGAATTGTTGCCAGCATACTTGCTACTCAGGGAATCTATCAGCTGAATCATAACTTTCATAAAACTGTTAACACCTGGAACTGAATATGCCTTCTCAGCAGGCTGGACTACAGAGAAAAGGAGAAAAATAGCCCCGTGTAAAATGTTTGTTTGAATAGACAATAGGTTCCCCAGCTTGGGAAAACACAGGATGGAAGCAAGAATGACAAGGTAGGCTGGAAGCCACTCTCTAAATTAAATACTGTGCTTCTGAACACAGAGGACCAAAAGCCACGCACTGTAACACTGAAATCTCCAAGTCTGTGGCTACACCTCCTCCTGCAAACAATAATTACATGCCAGGAAATCGTCTTTGTTTGGGTTATACGAGCTCTCCTATTCATATTCTCACTCTCTACCCCCCTCTACCTCTCCCTGTTTTCTCCCCTCCTTTCCCCCTTCTCCCCTCTCCTGCTCTTCCAGCCTAAGTCTAGGTCCCACTCATTTTTAGGCTACATTCATTTAGGAGTAACCACCTTAGAGGTTAATTCCCAAAATAAGCACTTATAACTAAGTTGAAGATGAACTATATAGTATTTCAGCAAAGACATGCTATCTAAGGTTGCCTTCATGATTACTACAAGCCCATTTCAAATTTGCTTTTACCCTGGCCCTTAAGACAAATGAAAATAAGTTCATATTCCTATTGGAAAGGAAACAAAGAAAGAGGGGAGATAGAGAAGAGGAGAGAGACCCATTCAGAAGTATTAACTGTAATAGTTTGATTTTTGTCTTCCCTAGGTTCACATGGTTGAGATTCTAACCCACCAATATCTCAGAATGTGACTGTACCTGGAAATTAGTCCAGTGCAAATTAAGGTACTTAGGATGAAATCATACTAGAGAAGAGTTAATTCTCTAATCCAATATAAGTGTTTGGTTATTAAATGGAGAAATCTGGATACATATAGGAAGACTCCATTTAAAGACAAAGGCAGAGGTCATGGTAATTGCTCAAGCCAAACTGCCACAGATGGCCAGCACTGCCCAAGGCTAGAAAGGGGTAGAACAGATTCTCCCACATAATCTTCAGAAGCCCACGCTGATAATACCTTAACCAGGAGACCATGCATTAACTCTCTTCTAGCCTCCAGACAGACAATAACTGTGTTAAGCATCCTGTCTACAGAGCTTTGAAGATAGCCACAGCAAACTAACAAAGGCCCTAAAAGAATAAGAAGAATGGGAGATAAGGTGGAAGGTAGGGCAATTGAAAGAAAAGTATCTCTATGAACTACTTGTCGGTCACTGTCAGGAACCACAGGGTCTGGGGTGACAGGCTTCTCTGGTATTCTCCTGCCTACCATACCAGTCTTCTTTGGGGGTTTCCAGTTTGTGGCTGCTAAGAGTCATAGAGACTGCGCTTCATCCTCAGCTTTTCTGGCTGCCCAGTGTTTGGTTGGCTCAATGTTCATCTCTGCAGGAATCCCTCCCTTCTGCTTCAGCCATGTCAAATGCCAGCTTTGAGAAACCTGCAAAGCATACTGTACTTTTCCCACAACCACTGTCATAATAGGCTATGTTTCAACCTATGCTCTAACATGGATTATCTGCTTCTCCTGCTAAGCTGTAGGATTCACAGAGATAGCACTATAATTATTATATCCATTATGATTTTGCACACTGATATGTCACAGGCTTGCAATACATCACTGTTCATAACTAAAATTCAATGCCCCAACACTTCCAATCCATAAGTCTTAGATCTCCAAGTAGATACGACAATGACCTAATGATATCTGAAACTTAGATATCAAAACTGTATCATCAATAACTTGGCCTCGTCTTCAAATGTGAGAACTGAAAGTCTTATCTCTAGCACTGATGGTGGACAACACTGCAGGACCACACAGGCTAAACCTACCTGTAAAGTATTCTCAGACTCACTGCTGTATCTACTCCATTCATGTTACCCAGGGAAAAGCCCTGGACCTTCCTGCTTCTAACATCCAGCTGCAGCAGGCCTTACTAACAATCTATGTGATTTCTATCACCTTTATTAAAGGTTTTCTTTTCTTCTTTCTTTTCCTCATTTTGTTGGATTTTGTTTCCTTCCAACTAAATGCCTTTTCCAACGATACTTACCTAGGAGTCAAAGGTATGCTTGAAGTATAACTCAGTGTTAGACACTTGTCTAGCATGTGCAAAACCAGGTTTCAACACCAGCAAAAGAAAGGAACAAAAGAAATGAGGGAGGGAGGAAGAGAAATAGCCAATAAATCCAAGTGCTTAGTATATAATAGTCTGGTTGCCAGGTGGGGGAGCTAGGCTTATCAAACAATAGTATTGGGACCACGGGCTCATGTGAAGAGATCACAATTCTTTATAGTAAAGGGATTACACAGTTATAGTTCTTAATTAACTATTTCTTCATTCTCCAAAGCCCAACCAAACGAAAACAATCATTTTAATATGAGTATTTCAGATCCTGGCTCTAATTCTTCCTGCCATGTTTTGTTGTTGTTGTTGTTGTTTTGTTTGTTTGTTTGTTTTCTGTTCACTCATGTGTCATACATCTGCTGATGTCTCAACAAGTATTCTGATGCAAAGCAAAAGATGAGAGCAATTCTATTAACAGATGCAACAACTGTCAACAGTAATCCGAACTGAACAGGCAGTATTTACCATGGGCAGGAAGCTAAGAGTAGTTTCTAAGTATTAGACCTTTGAACAACTAAATGGGTCCCATGATTATTCCAATTTTCAGGATGAGGATGTGAGGCTACAAAGAGATGACATGAAGGTCCAAAACCAGATGGTCCATTTTCTTTTGATGATGGTTAGTTAGGTGCAGCCACAAGAAGAAATGCAGGAGAGCCTCCATAGGACAAAGTTTACTATCTCAAAGGTACCACACAGCAGGCACAGTGAGCACCATTCAGGGCCAGATGGAAAAGTATTAGAACAGTCAGAAGCAAAAAGGACAGGAGTAAGGGGATAGCTAAGGCAGTACCTTTTCTGGATTTCCAGGAAAAGCAAGGCAGGCAGAATGAGCAGCCCAAGGTTGGCTAGTATAAGAAATTTGGTGGGCTCTGAGCCATGGGAATGGTGTCTAGCTTGCCTGGCACTTGGCCCTGGAAAGAAGACGGTCTCTTAAAGTGGTTGATGAGAAAAAGGGTATCCCAGAGCAGTTAGGGCCACATCAAGGACACGCTCTCCGCCGAGCCCTTGCTGTCTCTGTACTGACAGACCTGGGAGAAACAGTCTCTCTCACCAGAAGCATTTATAAGGTATCAAAATTTGAAGAGAATTAAAAAACACAAATAACATAGACTACCTGGCTTCAAACCTTCTACCACCATGCCTGTCCCTCCAAAAGTGTTAGTATGCTACAAGAGCAGGCCCTAAGTATGGCTATGATGGACACTGTGAATGTCCCTGGAAGAGTAGAGGATCCACAAGGATGTAGCACTTTAAATGAATACTAAGTGGAAAGTGGGACTCTAAAGGAGGATAAAATAGAAGAAAGGCTTTCAGGAAGACAAGCTGACTCACAGAAAAGAACTCTGGTCAGCCCTAGGAGCTGCAAATACTCCATGTTACTGAAGCCAATGTCCTAAGGAGACAGTAGACAAGGATGGAGATGAAGGTTTAAAGTAGTATGAAAAGGTTTGCATTTTAGTTCCATTTATCAAGTGTTTATTGAATACTGTCTAGTTACACCCATAAAGGAACATTCCATATCCTGAATAGATAAGCAGTCCTAAATATCAATTTCTAAAAGATAAAAAAAATTGAAATTATTTTCAAACCCACAACTAAGTATGCTATAGGAGATCAAACACAGACCTCTGGTAATCCTATGAAAGCTAGTCAGTGTTATGCTTTGAGTGTGGCTTAGATACAAAGGTGTCCCAAACAGTTCATGTGATGGAAGCTTTGACCTCAGAATATCAATGGTGAGAGGGTTCAGAGCTGGGGTCTAGGAAGAGTAGCTAAAGAGTACAGGAGGTGAACTCCTTCAAGAAGAGGCTGTTAGAAAGCAAGGCTAAAACATATGCTTGGCCGCTCCTATTCACAAACTGCTCCCTTTCCATTTCTCAGCGATGCAGTGCCACAGCCAGAGGACAAACAGATGAGGCCACTCAATCTTAAACTTTTAGCTTCCAAAACTAGGAGCACAAGTTTCAGGTATTTTTTGTAGCAACAGAAAATAGATTACTACCCTTATCTCCTCGAGCAATCATGGAAATGAAGATTACATTTTACATTCACTAGACCAGCCTACATGTAAAACATCTTCCAACCTAACTATTAGCAAAGATGCGTTTTTATGAAATACAGTGTGGGGGACATATACTCCATACATAAATCAGCAAAACCATGCTGAAAGAAAGCAGTTATTTATTTCCCAGTACTGATATTGTTCACATCTTAAGATATAGGATATAGGCCTGAGAGACATGAAGGTGCTTAAATTCCTACATAAAGATGGTAATAATGGTAAATATATGAAACAGAAAAAATCATCAAAATTAGAAGGTAATCTCTGGTTATGTAAGGCTAGAACTGAATTAAGTTAAACAGTCTATAGGTCTAAGGCTCTGCAATCCCATGATATATCTAAAAGGTCAAGTCCATGACTTCTTCAGGTAATCAATTATAATATAATTCTTCTCTTAAACAATCATTTATAACTCCTTTCCCAAATTTCTTTCTAATACAAATGTCAGTTTTTTCTTGATTTTAACTATATAATAGGTTCCTCTGTAAGTAAAGCAAGTGTCTTTATTCAAAGAATACCTTCTAAACTTAATGTATTCCTGCAAAAGAAAGAAAGAAAGAAAGAAAGAAAGAAAGAAAGAAAGAAAGAAAGAAAGAAAGAAAGAAAGAAAGAAGGAAAAACACCTCACTTCTCCTTAAACAGAAAGCAGAAAAAGACTTAACTGTTTGGCAAAATATGCCAAAAATAACAATAACAATAACCACTCTCAAAGATGATGAGCTCATCTTTCGTAGATGAAAAGGAACTTAGTTAACAGAACGGAGGAAGGATAGTCTCAGTAGAAGGAATGATGCACCCCAAGAATAGGAAGACTTGAAAGCAGAAGCTGCAGACAGACGTGATGTAGTATAAACTAGCACTGGAGAACTGAAAGCAAAAGAAAATGGGACCCTATTTGACTTGTTCTTCCCGAGTGCGTCACCTGGACCGGAGAAAAACAGAACTATTTGGAAAACTGCTTGGTTTTGATGAAGCCTAAAGAAAAAGTAGCCAGCTGGCCAAAATGTGAAAGTGATGGTCTGAAAAAAACCATGAAGACAATCACAACAGTAATCACTGAAACCTCTGACATGGCAGGCACTGCCAAGAGTGGGAAAGCAATACCCGCTTCCCTCACTCTCGCACACATGCTGAGAGTCCCTAATTTCAGTGGTACGTGATACTGGTTGCCAGCCCAAAAGAGATGCATGAGACTCTGAACTTAAAGTTTCCAGTGACTTGTTCCAAAAGGATATTTTGATAATATTCCAAATGGGGAAGAAAAACGTACAGACATCAGATTGCTATAATTTTGGAACTTTGACATTAATTATCTCTAGTCTGGCGTGAAGGCACTGGAAACCTCGACATCATTCCGAGATCATCATCCTGCATCCACTTCATCTATCAGTCTGCCCCTACCCACCCATCAGCATCATCCATCAAGAGAATGGCAATAATCTTGTTCATTTCACAGAGTTTCATTTCTTAATAAGATCCTTACAAAACCCATCATACTAAAAATACAGAATTTTTCTCTATGGTGCTCAAAAACATATATAAAAATGTATCCAAGTCTAGTAAATGCTGTAAGTTTAGAGTAATTCCCATGATGAAACTAGATAATTCAGCAACTTAGAAACTAAAAGTAGTTATATTTTAAACATAATGAAACATGTGCTGCTGACAGTTTCTCTTTTTTAAAAAAGTATTTGATTACAAATGCAATTTGAAATATGCTAGAAGTACCTAATGTAAAAGAATTGTGTGTACAATCCCATATAAAGGATTGCTGTATGCTAGACATTCTCACCTGGGGCACCAGTACCATAGGATTAAAGTCCAGTCTCAAACCAGTGTTCAGAAACACATTTTTACTATTCCTGGAAGCATTTTCACATTTTTGTCAGATGTTGAGTGAGCAAGAGAGTAAATAACTTTCAAAAGCATTTTTGGAGTAGTAAAACCTTAAGTTCCTTGCTAGAGGAGCCGATCCAAAATAAATTAAATGCTGGTGTGACTAAGCCGAGTGTGGTAAATACAGATTTGTAGTGTGAAAACCTCCAGTTAATGGGTCTTTCAGTGTTTCAACATGTACTTCGAAATCCTAAGTAGGGCAGCAAAGTATAAACACAAGACTCAAAAGCCTCCTCTGGCTCTGGATTTGGGCTCACAAGTAAGAAAGATAATAGTACTGACAGCATAGATTCACTAAAACATCACATCCTGGTGTGTTGCTCAACTGTCTGAAAAGAAGTAGCATTTAGGGAGAAAAATCCCAAAACCTGAGTAAGCCCATGGAAGCACCATGTATGGGTAAGCAGAAACTCTGCAGACAGCACAGAGGTGAATAACTGACTACTCTTCTACACTCATTGAAACCCAGCACATTCCAGGCCCAGATGCCACTGCATTATCAATCCACTATTAGGAATCACAAAATGACACTGGAGAAACTCTAAAGTCAACTCAATGTCATTATTTCACCAATAAGAAAACAAAAGGCTCAGCAATACAAAACACAGGAAAAAACAAAACCACAACGATCTCTTAGCTTGCCTAAGGTTACCTTAAACAGTTTATATTTGAATAATTAAAAAAGAAAAGGTAGAGAGTTCCTCATCAACACAATGGCAACTCTCTCTATATAATCAGTAGACAAACACCTGCTCAACATGCACAAGGTCGAGGTTCCACTGCCAATCATGCAAACAGAAATAATTTGAAATTTTAGAAACAGAGCAAAGAAAACATGATGTATTTTTTAAAAGAACAGTTCAAGCCACTAGCAAATGTTGGTGCATTTATATGTATTTCCTCTTATTTAAAACCTAATTGGTAGATAATTTAACCACAACATTCCTGTGAACAGGCACACAATAAACATGCACGTAAGAATTGTGTAAAACCCAACCAGAGAAAGCTGTTCTAGCCACCTGAACTCAGGACCTTTAAAAGAAACTGGGCAGTGCAAGTGGAGCAGCTGTCCCAACACAAGCAGAAACTGAGCTCAAAATATTCCCACGCCAGTTCTCCTGAATGCAGCCTATTTTATGCTTTTGCGTAGATTCAAGGAAACAGAACTACTATTTAAGAGTGCATTTACAAAGAAGCCTTTTAAAAGCGTCAAAATAAATTACTTTGAAGTATATTTCACCAACACACCTCCAGCTTTTCCGATTTGTTGGTCGACAGAACCCAACTGTGACTATTTTTAGCCACCTTTACAAGCTGTGGGGAGACTCAGGGCACAGCAGATCCCAACTAGGACTGTGGGCATTAATTAAGTCCCAAGGCTTGGGGCCATGAGAATTTTCTTTTACCTTTTCATCTGTTTTTCAATCCGTCTTAAAATTACCTTACATACTGGAAGTGGAAGAAAAATGTTTTTAAGACTATCTTCATGTAATGTGCATGCGAGCACACACACAGTCTATTACAGTAACAGCAATGTGCTCAAGACAGATACTGAGAGACCACAGTATTCTTACAGTTTGTAATTTATCATTTCTTTCAAAATTTTTTCTATATGTTATAGGAAATTATAAAGATTTACCAAATGATTTCCATTTAGAAACATGTACATAGAGATTAGTGCCATTGAGAACTGACAAGGACGTCAACAAACTGAATAACTCCCAATCAAGATTGAAATATGCTTAAAATTTTCATTGAGTGTGATGTTTCTGGATCTTAAGCCCACTTCAACTTTCAAACTCCTACAAAGCTGTCTCCACGGAGTTCCAAGAGTGAAAAATCCAACATCAGACTGGATATTACCATTTACTTCATTGTCCTCTGGGAAAAATCTATTCTTTTGGTTTCCATTTAAATGTGCAAAGTTAGGGCATCAAATTCTAAACTTGATACTGAAATCATTTCCACCTATCATAAGCAAGCAATTACTCTGGATTAAGAACTGGTAATAATTGAAACTACAGAATATTCAAAAGATTGGATATTTGTGCAACTTTGTAGATAATGACCATAAACTAAGTCCTAATTCTAACTACTAGTAAATTGGAAAAGTTTTTTTTGGTTGACTAAAATTTCAAAGTATTATCATACCTCTATCATTATGCAATACTTAACTCTTTCTAGTCCACAAAAATGTACAAACACTAGGTTCATAGCTCCTAATTAGTTTGGAAATGCTGAATACGAATAGGATTGGACTACACAGTACACTTTACTCTACACTAAAGTTCCTGTAGAGATGCCTCGCCTGCTAGGGTATCCTCAAAGGTACTGAAGCAGTCCATTTGTATGTATTTGTCTAAGTATACTAAGGGTGAAGTTGTTATTTAATGTGGGGGTCTGGAGAGACGGCTCAATGATTACGGATTCTTACAGCTCTTGTGGGACTCAAGCTTGGTTGCCAGCACCCAGACTGAACAGCTTACAGCCCCCTTAGCTCTCACTCCAGTGGGTCTCACACCCTCTCCTGGTCTCCAAAAGCACCCGTAGTCATATGTTTATACACAAACATGCACATGTACACACATAGTTAAAAATAAAACTAAGTATCTTTTTTAAAAGATAGTGATTATGATCCTGAAAGCCTGCTCAGTAAGTAAGCAATTCTGATAACCTGGGTTTAAGTTTGAATTCCAGATCCCATGGCACAAAATAATGTGCTCCCAAAAGTCATGTGTGCATGTGTGCACAATTACACACACACATAAGTAATCTGATTAATATCTACTGAATATTACTTGTTTGAAGATCCCCAAAGGCAAATATTATGGTCACATGTTCTCTATAAACTTGAATCAGAATTTTAGATGTATGTTTTCAATAAATTTGTTAGAAAGCCAACTGCTAAATACATAATCAGATACAACTACATAATTTATTCACGATAGTAGAAATAAATAATTCCTAAAATTAAATAATGAGGCAACAAGTAGATGTTCTTGCATAATTGCTTATTCATAACAATCTTCAAGTAGTATATTATTATTTTCTAAGCACTGCTCCTAGGAAAACACACAGAAACTGCTCTTGAACTCTAAAGGTATATATACCTACATGTGTGTAGGTTTTCCATATTTAAAATAATTTAAGAGTTTTAGAAATTTTTATACTGTTTTTAAATTTTTCTTTAATAAATTCATTTAATCTCATTTTAAGTGTCAACTTTAAGTGCAGGATAGAAATGGAGTAAACAAAATTTTGCTAAGATAAATTAAAATAAATATATAACTACTAATTTATATGTATGCCATTAAATGTCATAAGACTGTACAATTAATTTTGAGAAACACTATTTTAAATAGGCATTTGTTTAAATATAATGTCTTCAAGCTAAAGTTTACATCTTCTAGAAGGAACCCTGTCATAATTAAATGTCAGACAGAAGCTTATAAATTAATGTCATAAATGTTTCTTTGAATTGAAAACATTAATATAATGAAAATGCCTAAGTCCATAATTTTTTTTACTTAGTTAGAACGTGTCTTCATTCCTTGAAGAAGGGTACTTAAAATGCTTTTGTTTAAAAAACACTTACAAAAAGTTATATGAGTAGCATCTTCTAGCCAATAGGAAAAACTAGATTGTTCAATAAATGACACTGAAAATGTATTTTTATAAATATAACAAATTCATTCTTCTCATCAAAATAAATTTCAGATGAAATGCAAGTTTTAAATTTTTATCAATAGCTAGAGAAATGTCTTAGCAGTTAAGAGCACTTACTGCTCTTCTAGAGGATCAAATTTGGTTCCCAGCACCCATATCAGGTAGCTGACAACTGCCTGTATCCAACTCCAGGGGATCTCACCATCCCTCTGGCCACCCGTCACCTGTACACATGCAGCAAACTCACTCAGACACATACACACAAATAAAAATAAAAACTCCTTTTACAAGAAAAATAATTAAGATACTAGAAAACAAATGGATATATGAACTAATAACCACAAAGCAGAGAATATTTTAATCAGATCTCAAAATCCAGATATCAGGAAAATAAAAGAGTTATGGAATGACTATAACTGTCTGTACAGTGAAAAACAAACAAGAGGTGCCCCAAAACTAGGTTTTTAAAAGCAAGTCACAATTAGGAAAATTAATGGCCACGTAAACAAGAAGTATATCACCAAAAAAATAAACAAGGCAACTGTTAGCAGGTAAATGGCAGTTACAATTAATAGCTTATATAGAAGCTTATACATAAATGGACTTATCAATATATTTAAAAATCTAACTTCCATTTAAAGTGAAATAAATATAAATCTAAATGAAAGCTTACCCAGTGACAAAAGGTCTTTTGTTTTGTTTTTTGTTTGTTTGGTTGGTTGGGTTTTTTTTGCTATGGAAACCATTGTAAGGTAAAGTTGACAGAGGAACCTCCCTCTGCAGACAGGAGAGAGGGGCAGTAGTTTTGCATGTGATATAACCCAAGCAGATCTTGAGCCTGTTTTCACTGCCTTTGTGCTAGGATCACAGGCATGCACCATCACACCTCAGTGTATAAAAGAGATGTTCAATTTGTATCTACTTGGTCTTACACTTTTATGTAAAATGTAGGAAAAATGTATTACGGCGACTTTTAATGTTCACATATATAAGCATCCCTAATTATGTTTCCCAGTGATGTATATAATCCCAAGTGACAACCATATTTTTGAATTTTTAATTAGGAGATTTTGATGTTTCACGGTAGGCTTTATACACAGATATAGAAAAAAGTAATGGGAAAAAATTAGGAAAAAAATTTTAAGCTATTGGCCCAGTAAACATTTTTATGGAACTAATAGGAAAATAGTTTGTGAATACATAAAATAATGCTACTTGGGGATTCTTTTACCTCCAAAATTCTACTCAGTATCAAAATAACATACTAAATCCTTTTCTATTCAGATTGTTGTTACTAATGTGTGCTTATACACAAAAATTAGCATTTAAAAGGCACTCAAATTCAAAATTAAGATAATGGGAAATGGTTCAGATCTCTAATTCATATGTTGGCGCATAAATTAGGAAAGAAAGGCAATGACCACAAGTACGCACCAACGCTTTTCCAACTCAAATTCAGTAAAAGATTTTTCCACCTAAGCTTATACCACTTGCTTCCAGACAGCCAATGTCTGGTGCCACCCAAAACTTGTACTATTAACTTTACTTTTCAGAGTGTGAGAACATTAATTATACCAATGAATTATGCATAAAATGACCAAGGTAAAGCTGGATACTTGTCAAAGCATTTACCATCTAGGACCTGAGCCTCTGACTTAGCACAGTACTCTGCTCTACTCTCTCTGCCTATAGGGAAGTTCAGTAAAAGCCTCTTCTTGAGGAGATGAACAACTACAACAACTAAGATTTATCTTAGACTAGTATGTTCAAAAACCTAACCACATGAAACTCCCAAAGGTCAAAAGCATATTTCATACGGATAGAGCTAAAACTGTAAGAACAAGGTAATCAAACATTACACAGTACTTCCTTATTTTTGACTTATAATGCATGCAGTCATACTTTTTCATTTTTTTCCTTTATGTGCATGGGTGTGCCACATGTGTATGGCACCTGCAGAAGCCAGAAGATAATCATATAAAGGTTTACCAAGCCACTTCTGTGAATGATGCTTTCCTTCCTTTCCTTCATAAGCTCTGGGAAAAAGGCAACAAAGAACGATAATAACTTCTTTAAATGAGCCTTTACATACCCAGTGTCACACAGCACAACATTATCACAATAAAGACATCTGTTCTTACTAATCAATTAAAGATTACTTAGTGCAATGGTTATGTTGTGACCCTTTAATACAGTTTCTCATGTTGTGGGTACCCACAATCAGGAAATTATTTCATTGATACTTTATAACTGTAACTTTGCTACTGTTATGAATACCAATGTAAATACCTCTTTTACCAATGGTCTTAGATGAACCGTGTGAAAGGGTCATTTGACCCGGAGGGGTCACAACCCACAGCTTTAAGAACCACTGACCAACAGCCAAGTTTCTCTTTCCTGTCTTTATTGTTTTCCATTAACTATATTTAATAGACAAATTACCACAGGAACTTACTTGCCAAGAGGAAACCGATTTTTTTTTCTTCATAATCAATAGATAACAAAGGAATCAAAAAGTTAAACAGTTTTCAAAACCGAAGTAGATCCATAGACTGACATGAAAGGTAATTACCAATTGGGTGGATGTCTTTGGGAGCTGGACCTTATGACCAATGCTCAAAAACTTTTCTGATCTGTCTCACAAATTCATTCATTCATTCATATTCTCTCTCTCTCTCTCTCTCTCTCTCTCTCTCTCTCTCTCTCTCTACCTCCCTCCCTCCCTCCCTCCCTCAGAGGTATTTATTTATTTTATGCCCTATCTGCATGTGCACCTGCATGCCAGAAGAGGGCATCAGATCACATTATAGATGGTTATGAGCTACCATGTGGTTGCTGGGAATTGAACTCAGGACCTCTGGAAAAGCAGACAGTGCTTTTAATCTCTAAAGACATCTCTTTAGCCCATGGTCTCTCTTTTCTTAAGATGAAGTATTGGACTTCCTTACCACTAATAAATGACAGTACAACATTTCAATCTAATTTTATATGACTGAAAAGAGTAGTATGTCCCAACCACTAGATAACAAGCACATGACTGTTTTAGACTTCTCAAATTCAGAAACATGTAAGAAACAAGAGTTTCTTACTTTATTACATGTTGGAGCATCTTCTGGGTATATGCCCAGGATTGGTATACCGGGGTCCTCAGGTAGTATTATGTCCAGTTTTCTGAGGGTCCACCAAACTGATTTCCAGAGTGGTTGTACCAGCTTCCAATCCCACCAGCAATGGAGGAGTGTTCCTCTTTCTCCACATCCTCACTAGCATCTGCTGTCACCTAAGTTTTTTATCTTAGCCATTCTAACTGGTGTGAGGTGGAATCTCAGGGTTGTTTTGATTTTCATTTCCCTGACGACTAAGGATGTTGAACATTTTTTAGGTGCTTCTCAGCCCTTCGAGTTTCCTCAGTTGAGAATTCTCTGTTTAGCTCTGTTCCCCATTTTTTGATAGGGTTATTTGGTTCTCTGGAGTCTAACTTCTTGAGTTCTTTGTATATATTAGATATTAGCCCTCTATTAGACATACAATTGGTAAAGATATTTTCCCAATCTGTTGGTTGCCGTTTTGTCCTCTTGACAGTGTCCTTTGCCTTACAGAAGCTTTGCAGTTTTATGAGGTCCCATTTGTCGATTCTTTATCTTAGAGCATAAGCCATTGGTGTTCTGTTCAGGAATTTTCCCCTGTGCCCATGTGTTTGAGACTTTTCCCCACTTTCTCTTCTACGAGATTCAGTGTATCTGGTTGCATGTGGAGGTCCTTCATCCACTTGGACTTGAGCTTTGTACAGGGAAATAGGAATGGATCAATTTGCATTCTCCAACATGTAATAAAGACACATGCTCCACTATGTTCATAGCAGCCATATTTCTAATAGCTAGAAGCTGGAAACAACCCAGATGTCGCTCAGCAAAGGAATGAATACAGAAAATGTGGTACATTTACACAATGGAATACTACTCAGCTATTAAAAACAACAACTTCGAGCTTGGGCCACAGGGCCCAACAGCTAATCAGCGCCGGGACAAAGATCCCTCTCAGGACATCGCAAGACCCAGCAGAGGGCCAAAGACACGCCCCACAGATCACCAGGTACTGCCCCGAACCCGCGAGAAACAGGGACCGAGGTAGGCAGGCCTAGAAACCCCCCTGGATCCCAAAAGCGGGCGGCTGTGGCAGGAAACTTCTGCCTGGGACACTAGGATTCCATAGACAAGCAGCTCCGGGAGGAACGCAGAAAAGCCCATAGCAGGGGCAAAGCGTCTCCAGAGCTCACTGACTCTGCCTGCTTTCTGCGGGCCACAGAGACTGACGGCCAGCAGCTTCCGGCGACGGCCGGAAACCTCAGCTTGGGCCACAGGGCCCCACAG
>CM052714.1:27837228-27874934 GCA_028551405.1 Uromys caudimaculatus | reverse complement strand
AATCTCATATTCAGAGATGAGAACACCCTGGATTAGGAAGCTATACTTCTGCTCAAGGTTTCCCTTGTCCTAAGAGTCATGGTAGAATTCCTACCCAGTGCTTCCTGAGGTCAATGTCCTCTTGGCCAATACTCCAAAGAGCTGCCAAATTCAGGGAGAACATAAAGACAAGTGGGAAACGGGCCATGTTTAAATGACAAAAGATTATGTTTTCCTGAATCCCACTTGTGCCCAGGTGACCTTGCTGCTTCTGACCTGCTGCATGTGCTGCTGCTTTCTCACACAGGGATGATGTTCTCCCTCTGCAGCCTCAGGGAAAGCTCTTGACTTAATGCTGAAAGGAGCACTGCTGAGTAATTCCCTTGGGCTTAACCACTGGTTCTCACAGCCTTCAGTTCCAGCACTGACAAGGGGAATCCAGGAATTTGTGGAACCATTTTGGCTGTCATATCACTGGGATACTAATAGAACTGGTGGATGGAAAGCAGGAATGATATAGGTCTCATGACATCCAGGACAACCTAAAGCTATCCCGAATTCATTATGACTAGAAGTCTTGCCAAAAAGTCATGTGAGTAAAAGAATGTATTGTCTGAGAGTAGACTCTAACTTGGTTTTTACATAGACATGAAATATGAATTGCAAAGTGTGTGACTTAAAAGGTGAGCAGTATTTTATTACAAATTTGACCATCTCAAAAATGATGACACAGGCTGGAGAAATGACCCAGCAGTTAAGAACAGGTGTTGCTCTTGCAAAGAACCTGGATTAAGTCCCAGTATCCACATGGTGGCCTATCCCATTAGTAATTCCAATTCCAGGGAATCTAACACACTCTTCTAGCCTCTGTAGGCACCAGGAAGGCACACAGTGCACACACATCCATGCAGGCAAAGCATTCATACACATAAAAGTATTTTTTTAGAAAAGTTATGACACCACCAATATACCAACCACTGCTGCTAGATGAAGAGCACCAGCCTTCAAGCATATTACCAAATGCTCCAGGTGGCGACACACTGCCATCAGTATATGAACTGCAAGTGCTCCGGACCAAGGACTTTGTTTCTCTTTTTGTTGTAACAGAAACATTAAACAGGCTTTTTAAAAAATAATGTGCAGTTAAAGGAAATTATCTAGGGGTTTGGGGTTTAGCTCAGTGGTAGAGCACTTGCCTAGCAAGTACAAGGCCCTGAGTTCAGTCCGCAGCTCAGAAAAAAAAATTATTACCTACAAATTTCACCCCATAACCAGAAAAGTGGCAAATTCCCACAAAATGGCCCCATGAACACCAGAATGGAAGCTTAGTGAAAGCTCTAAGGGTCAGGGGGAGACTATTATAAATATCACCTGTCTTTCTTAATTTGTCATAATACAAATCAAGTTACTTGGTTCCCATGTTCCAGGAAATCCTGACCTAATCAGTTTTGTCAGCAGTTTGGACTGAAGAGGAGGAGAAGGAGGATCTAACCAATCAAGGCCCCTCTATATGCTACACATTTGAATTCTCTTTAAGTTAAAATATTACATTTTAAATTCATAGTAATCTCTGAAGCAATATACCAACTAAAACTGTAAAGAATTTTAATACAACAAGAAGTGATATTAAGCTGGGCGGTGGTGGTGCACACCTTTAATCCCAGCACTTGGGAGGCAGAGGCAGGCGGATTTCTGAGTTCGAGGCCAGCCTGGTCTACAGAGTAAGTTCCAGGACAGCCAGGGCTACACAGAGAAACCCTGTCTCGAAAAAAAAAAAAAAAAAAAAAAAAAACCAAAAAAAACCTTTACATATGTGAGACTTTTAAGTTGTGGAAAACAACCTCATCATTCTTAAAGATCCAAGTTAATTCCTAATACAACATTGTCACTGTTGATCTCTGTATACTACTGGGACTCAGACCTAGCACCTCTCACATGCTATGTAAGTACTATGCCACTGAGCTACACCCCCAGGCTGAAGACAGTTTAATAAAACACACACAAACTTGTAGTTTAAACCTGATACACAAACACAGTAACAATAAATTGTATCTTAAAGCATTTTCTACTAAGTTTATTCTCCTTTTTAGTAATCACTGTCTGTATCCTCATCCCTTTATCACTGTAACAAATGGTTCCGTTTGCATGCCAGCCCGAGGTCCCTAGGATTGAAAAGAGCTATCACACATACACTTTTTGGTTGTTGTGTTTTCCTAATCATGAAGGAAGGGGAAAATTCAAACAGCTTCCTTTATACAGTTTGAACAGAGGAGTTCTTTAAAACCACATTAATTCCCCTGGCAAATATAAAGACCTTAACAAAGATCCATTGTTTCAGTTTCTTAGTTAGTACTTGACTAGCCACGCACAAAAGAGGGAAATTAGCATAATCAACTGGATATATAAAGACATTCAGACATAGTAACACTACTACTTCTGCCAAGTACAGTAGCAATGTTTAATAAACACCATGCTGTTAGCCACAGACACTTCTTAAACTGTCATTGGAATTATCAACTTTTACCATAAAGCAAAAGAAAACATTACTTTTAATAACATCAGTAAAGACCTTGGTTTCCTTTCTAAGATAATTATACTTATATGAAATTGATAGGAAAGAATTTTCTGCAAAAAAAAAACAAAAACAACAACAAAAAAACCCCTATATTTTACACAAAGAAAATGGTCTTTTCCTATTCTGTAACAGAAGTGGTGAAGCCTAATTACTCTGCCTAAAAATTGTGACCTAAATAAACAGGAAAGTGGACATCAAGTTTTTGAGGTATGTTACTTTCCAATAGGCTTTAAGTTTACCAAAAATTATTTAATTCCAGGGATTCTGAAGTTAAGAAATAAAAAATATAAAAACCAAAATGACAACATCTTGGTCTGCTGAGGGGAATGGGTAGCATACTTGAACTTTAATGTATACATATGCTAAAACAAAGTAAAAACATTTTTTTCAGACTTTTTCCTGACATAAGTGGAAAGCTATATAGAAACTTTCCATGGGATAAATGACTACTTAATTTTTAAGAGAGAATAATAAATCCATAACACTGACATGTTAACTTCCTAGCTACAGTGTACCTTCTTTATTTTCTAAAGAAGGCATGTATAGAAATAATACAATATAAACCAACTCATAATTTGCATTGAAAAAGCATACTTAGGGCTAGAGATATAGCTCAATGAGACAGTGCGTGTCCATATCATATGCATGAGGCTCTAGGTTCAAACCCCAATACTACAAAGGGGGGGGGGAGGAAAAATAGATATTTGTTTTATCTGCAAATGTGTAAATTAAAGGTCAAAATAAGTCATAAATATATTTAACTGTCTGGACATTCCAAGATGATGATTTAGTACTTATCTCAGCCAAAATGAAACAAAAAACAAACAAACAAAAACAATCCAATCTGTTGTATTATTCTAAGGTGTTTGTGTCAAAACCTTGTAAACCTCAGTCAGTGGTGATTCAAAGCTGCAGTGCTGAGTCTGCTGTAGCATTCTAAGAATATGTGGAAATGCAAATAAACTCCAATAATGGCTCAGAATCAAATGCCCTATCTGAAGCACAGCAACTGCAAAACTTAATTAGCCAGCACTAAACACAGCAGACACTATATACTGGAGCCACCTGGTGGTCTGTTTTCCTATAGCACTAGTAAACACTGGGTGCTGTGCATACAGCGTACCTTCAGTGCCTACCACACAAGGAAGACTCAGTTACCAAAACCCAGTAACAATGAGCACCACATGCCCCACCACAATGCAGAAGCACTAAGAGTGCACCTCTGAGTAGGAAAAACATTCCCCCAAATTCCTCTCTAGGCATCTCCAAATTGTGTTATATTTCTCAACATAAATCTTAACTACGTTTTTTTTTTTTTAATCTTCTTAATAAATAAATAAGTAGCAGCATATGATTTCCTGTGGATTATTTGCTTCTTGCCTAGTTCCAGGAAGTTCAGGACAAAGCTAATTTAACTTCTAAAGGATTATGGTCCTGTCAGCAACACAAAAGTAGATAGTGCACTGATCTTTCATTCTGGGCACAGGGATATTTGCCTGTAACCACAACTACTAAGACAGGCAAAGGCGGAAAGATTGCCTGAGTCCCAAAACTAAAGACTCACCTAGGTAGTATAGTAAGAATCAATTTTTTCACAATTCTCTCTCTCTCTCTCTCTCTCTCTCTCTCTCTCTCTCTCTCTCTCTTTCTCTCTCTCTCTCTCCCTTCCTCTCTCCCTCTCCCTCCCCCCCTCTCTCTCTCTTTCCCCCTTCCTCCCCCCCCCCTCACATTTCCAAAGAAACAAGGGAGTTACGGGTCTACTGGTCAATCAAACCATTTTAAGAATAAAAATGGGCTCAAAGCATACCTTTATACCTTTACCTTCAAACTTAACTAGCCTAACCACTGGAGTCCCTTACATGAGACCATAACAATTCCAATCATACTGATAAATATAAAATTGGATTCCTAGAACAATCAAGGGATGCCCAAGCAAGATGAGTCTACTGGTACAGTAGTGGCAAGTCTGTTATGCAAGTAACTGCTTTCAACAGGACCTGATGTCCAGTCCACAGGAGGGAATTCAAGTTGCTACTACAAACCCAGTCAAAACTCTGGCTGGGGAGGTCACAGTCCCCAATAAGAAAGTATTGCTGCATTTTGCAAAGTGGACATGATGTGCCTATCAAACTGCCTTCTAAATGACTATGTTTGTGCACACAGAACAGTGCTGTGATAAGCTTTGGTCAGAGAAGCTTTTCAGTGAGCAATGGTAACTGCAGGACCCATAACTGGTCAAAGTATTAAAAAGGCTGTTAAATGACCAGCAATAAATGACCCGTCTATACCATGCCCTCCAATGCTCAGAGAAAACAAGGAAGATGGAGCAGAAAGAATGTAAGAGCTGAAGAAAGTGGAAGAAGTGTATAACACGGCAGTTGGTAGCTATGAGTATCTGCACCAAGATTGGGCCTTGCCAACACCATGTCATGGAAGAAGGTGAAGTGAACTTATGTGTCTCCATTCCTTCCTGGAGATTTTATACAAAGGTAAAGGTTGATAAGAGATAGGTATTTTATTCAGTAGTATAACCACTGGTAAGGTACACATGCTCCTGCAAGCAACCTTAGTAAAAGTCATTTTTTACACTCCCACCTGGCACAGCATGCACTTGTGTGCATGCACGCATGCGCACGCGCGTGCGCTCACACGCGTGCGCAAACACACAAACACAAACACACGTGAAATAAGACAGATAAGTAGGAAAAGGAATGGGACTAGAAGGAGTAGGAAAGGAGACGAGAGAATAATGGGTCAATATGATTGAAATACACTATATACGTCATGAAAATGCCATAATGAAGCCCATTAATACATATAATTAATATATGCTCAAAACAATCTTTTTAAAAGCCAAGGACAAGGTAAGCCTTTGAACTATTAAGTAGGTAAAGTCTATAGCAGTCTATAGCCTCCTACAACTCCCTCAATCCTCTTCAGTGTACAATCAATAAACTCCACATTAAAGAAATGCAATTAGGAATCTCACATAACCATTATATGCTCTACTCCCACTTCTGGATGTACTGGGATGTGTACCAGACACAGATGCCAAAGGCTTCCCTCCAGGCTCCTCTCAAAGCATGCCACATTCCTGACTCATCCCAGAGATTCAAAGACCACATAGCTCATAGAGTGGGAATGCTGAATGGAAAGAAGGCTTCAAAGGATGCCTCTCTATTCATACCCTAGCCCAGGTCCTCAGTGCAGGGTAGACTGCTTTTAAAAGACTCGCTTCCTGAGGAAAGGAGACAGTTTCAGGGAAAGACCATTTGGCTGGTAGGAGGGGGCTTTGTTGCCAGCTGGTCTTGAAGCTCTACTCCCTGTGTGGTCTCCAAGGTTGCTAAACCTGACCACTTCAGGGGCCAGGTCTATAAAAATGAAGACATTTCCAGTAAAAGGCCTGCTTGGCTCTCCACTGTTGCACTTCACAAGGGAAGGAACACTGTTGCTAGAAAAGCTCTGGCTTGGGTGTAGGCATATCAGATGTGTGATGGACACTTGACATTTACCCCAGTGAAAATCTAAGTATCCTACTTCCTGGAAGCACTCTAAACAGGATGGCATGGCTGTATGTTGTCAAATTTCCTAATTACAGGTGCCCCTTGACACAGCCAGCATTAGGAGATCAATGGCAGAGCTGTTGTAAAGTCTAAAAGACAGTATGAATAGCCAAGTACAGTCACCTATAAAGATGGAAGGCACTTCCGTCTCAAGGTGTGATCCAGAAACAACACAAATACTACTGGAAGATAATACACGCCAGAATCAGAAGGCCCAGGTTCAAATGACAACAGTGTCATTTGTCAGAGAAATGCTGCACAGAGCTAACCTTTCTAACCACTCTTGCCCCTGTCTATAATCTGAACTCTGGGCCTACCAAAAAATAACAGGGGCAGAAAGGGGAAGTAATTAATTCAGGCTTGATAATGGTTTTGCTTTACCTACAAAGATCCATACACTGGTCAGAAACCAGTATCCTTATTCACAAAGCTGAATGTCTTCACATCTTCAAAGCTCTTGGTATTCTATACATCCTGTGTGTGTGTGTGTGTGTGTGTGTGTGTGAGAGAGAGAGAGAGAGAGAGAGAGAACAACTTGCAGAAGCCAGGTTCTCTGCTTTCACCACTTAATCCAGGGATTAAATTCTGGTCATCATTCTTGGCAGCAAATACTTTCCCCTCTGAGCTCTCTTACCAGTCCTGCATCTCTAATTTCAAGCCATCTCTTCACCTCCCTACTCTATAATATTTGAAAATTTAATTTCCTTCTCCATAAAGACTTTATAAAACAGCACTGTTCGTTTCTTATTGAACATAATGGCAAAAAAAAATTAGACTATGTACTGGCTAGTTTTGTGTGCCAACTTGACACAAGCTGGAGTTATCACAGAGAAAGGAGCTTCAGAAAAATGCCTCCATGAGATCCAGGTGTAAGGCATTTTCTCAATTAGTGATCAAGGGGGGAGGGCCCCTTGTGGGTGGTACCATCTGTGGGCTGGTAGTCTTGGGGTCTATAAGAGAGCAAACTGAGCAAGCCAGGAGAAGCAAGCAAGCCAGTAAGGAACATCCCTCCATGGCCTCTGCATCAGCTCCTGCTCCTTGACCTGCTTGAGTTCCAGTCCTAACTTCCTTTAGTGATGACCAGCAACGTGGAAGAGTAAGCTCAATAAACCCTTTCCTCCCCAACTTGCTTCTTGGTCATGATGTTTTGTGCAGGAATAGAAACCCTGACTAAGACAGAGTACTTGCTTTGTGTTTTAACTATTATATCCACAATACATACTGCTTATTCAACATTCAGCATTTTCCTAAAAGCCATTCAATAAAAAATATATTTTAGTTTCATGAATGACAATAAAAATTAAGTATTATACTAAAGATTTGTTAGATCTTAACAGGAACCCAAAGCAAATATATTTTCTAACCAAACTCCCAGGGAGCTAGACATCTCTATAAAATGTAAACCAAATGTTAAAATGTAAATAATAATATTGTTTACCACACCCATCATAAAATGGCTCATGCTTACTTTCTCCCTTCAGTGTGCCCCCCCGCCCCTTCCTCCTCTTCACTGTTTCCTTCTATATACAGTATAGCAATAAGCGCCTTCCTAGAACACAATTTGCTGCCTGTTATGCCTCATTTAGACTGCTCTCTCTTATCCCCTTTCATGTCCTATAACACCACTTCAAAAAAGACTTCTTTGGGAGCTAGAGAGATGGCTAGGTGGTTAAAACCATTTACTACTTTCCCAGAGGGCCTGGGGTTCAACTCCCAGCACCAAGATGGTAATCCACAACTAAACATAACTCCAGTTCCAAGGGATCTGCTGCCCTTTCGTGGCCTCTGACGGCACCAGGAACGTAAGTGCCACACAGACATGCATGCAAGTAAAATAGTCGTTAACTTCATCTTAAACCTTCTTCCAAATAACCTAATACAACACCCTAGCTCCAAGCTAATTCAATTTCTATTCAGAAAATTCTTTTCATGTATTTACCATTTAGCATTGTGTTCTGCCACAATCAACAAAAATAGCTTTAGAGATGTAATACAAACACTGAATAGCATGGCTAATTAATATTTGAGATTTCCAAACCAAGAATATTACCAGGGATTAAAATATACAGCATTTCAAATAGATAAGAAGGTGACATCATCAAAAAGACTTTTCCTAAAGAGGTACTGCATGTAATGACAGATCTTCAAATACAAGCAAAAGAAGAGGGAGTGGGCAGAGACCCCTGCAGCAAATCTGTGTACCCATGAGGGGAAGGGTAGAGCTCTTTGGTGCTTCCTGCAGATCCTATAGGCAACAACAGAGCATGTCAGCTAGTGCAACAGCCTTGGGGCAAGAATTCCAAAATCACAGTAGATTCCGATACTCATAGCCCAAGAGTCTGATGCTGGAGACGGAGTCCATGATCAATAGTTCCATAATCCTAAGACGGATGCTGTAACCTTGTCATCAGGCCAGTAGCCTGGCCACAGCCTACCACTGCATACTTAATTAAAACCGGGCAAATTAATTAGTACACAATTGAACATAGTAGCAACTACCTGTCTAAACTCAAGATCAAATGTACAAACACTGTCAATTTTATGGATCTACAATGCTAAATATGGGGAGTTTGTATGGTTTTAATCTATGTATATGTTGTAAAGAATAAAATACAAATAATATGTTAGTGGTAATTATATTTTTCATAAATTGATTTTGAGAGTTTATTCTTAAAGTTCAGCATAACATAGATATTTCCAATAGACTTGTCTACCCTCATACAATCACACATGAACAGCCTCTCCCAGTTTCAATAATAATTTCATGTTAGCATAAACAAGCTCTTAAAATTTTCTGCCTAACTTCTGGTACGCCAATTAAGCAATACTAATTTTATATAACTATTCCTCAAATACTTCAAGCGAAATATATATGAACTAATGGAAGAGATAAGTGTACCTGTAATGGAGAAGGCAAAGTTCTTCAGAGCTTCTCCAGTGCCTCCCAGAGTCAAAGGCTAAAATGTCTTTAGCTTTATGTGATAAATGTGCTGGGACCAAGTTCTTCCCTTGAATCCTCAACCGTTCAACTCAATGTAATGACATACACACAGTGCTACAATGAGACTAAGTGAGATGAGACCACACAGATAATACTTAACGTATTTAAAGACTGAAAAGAGATGAAAAAAGTTAAAAATATTATGAAGCTTATAGAAACAAGTTTTAGAGGGAAAAAACTAGTATTTGTGCTCGACTTAGTATTTTTTCCAATGCTATATCATTCAACTATTATTACTATTTACATATATAGCCTTATAATAAACAATCACATTATTACAAAGTAAGGCTTGTACCTAGTTGCCTGGCTCTGGGTAATTTAGAAGTGACCTTAACAGTCAAGTAATGCTATTGCCAAGTTCCTCCTCCTCTCTCTCCCTCCCAGCAAACAACCTTCTCTAACACTATGTGTGCTTGAATGTTTAGTTTCAACTCAAACATTTCTTCTACAGCTTCTGCATCCCAGTTTACCTTAGCCTGGGAATCCAGGAACTGGTAACCAGGAGCAGGTAACCAGGAACAGTTACAGAAGTTGCAGGCTCTGAGACTGGCCTTGTAGCTTATGTTCTGGTATGTTCTGGCATGGGCATGGGGTCCAGGAGGAGGTGACCCTGAATAAAACAGGCACCTTCTGCTCTGAAACCCCTCCTAATCTAAGAAAGACAAGATGTGTCCTTCAACCCTTACTGGGACTGAGCTAAGTAGCTATAGCCAAGATGAAAATAAAGTGCTACACACAGAGATGATAGGAAAAGCAAGCCTGGCCTCTTAACACTTGACAGGGTCTGGAGAAAGTCACCCTGAGTAAAGTAACAACAGTGCTTGAATGAGGGCTGAGCACCACATTTACCTTGAGAGTTATACTCTATTTTCATTTGAAAGGTTTTGTATACTGTTCTTGTGTGTCTTGAATAGTTCATACTTGTTAACTTTATAGGAATGTGTGTTCATAGGAAGCCTGTTAATCAAATTGCCAACATAAATTACTTTCTCTCATTTTTTGAAGGCCTGTCCAATTAATAAAAGGCTGATGCTTATGTAATAGAGCTATTTTAGGCCACTGGGGGGCTGGTAGAAACTGAACATTTATTGATTCAATATAGTTTTTCCTGTCACTATGAAGACATTTGTTCAATATTAAAATGAAAAATGATGGTAAAATTGGAAAAAAGTATGTAAGAAAAGAAATTTATGAAAAACAATTCTCCAACTTGAGAATAATACTACCTTCCCTGTCAGGACTTGCAGCCAGCTGTTATTTAAACTTGTACCTAGTGAGAGAGAGTCAGCAGCTGAGAAGCATACATTTGCAGGAAACCAGGGCATTTATGATTGAGTTCCTGTTATTGACTTACTCTTAGACAAAATGCCAAGTTTCTTAGGATGGGACAGTAAGCCCACTGTGAAAGCTCAGTATGAATACTGCTATGACATTTAGACTACAGTTTTTGTTTCTTATGTCAAGACTTCTAAAGAGTTTTAAAACAATGTTTTCTATAATGGTATGGAGAATGGTTAATTTTTAAAAGAATTGTGCTTTTAAAATAGCTTTTAATTTGTATAGTACAAAACTGTAAACGGCTGAAGTTGATTCCAGTGGCTTTGTCATATTTTCTTGGTAGATAGGTGTACTGCAACAAAAAGCCATGTAAGGCAGAAGTTTGGGAGGCAGGAGGATCATGGAAAAAACATCTTCACAACAGAAGAAAGAAAGCAACTTTAAGTGATCACATAACTTTGTAAAAAGGTAAATATTTTTAGGAAAATAAAACTTATTACTAAGATAAAACTATGGTGAATCAATCTAGACCTGTATTTTGCCTTTTCCTTCAAGGTAATATGAGAAGGAGGTACAATTTGCCTTGAGAATTGTTGGGATAACCTTTCTTCATATTGGGTGAAGGTGTGTCTCTGTCTCTGTATTTTCAATTCTTAATACTATACCAACAGAGAGCTAAGTGCTGGCAGGACTCTGGTACTGTCATTTCTATGGCCCATCACTGTAAATACTTGTCCTTCCTCACCTGCCTAAAGGCAATCTATAAATGTATCAGAGGTTGACTCTCCACTGGTTGGTTGTAATAAAGATCTGACAGCCAATAGCTCGGGCAGAACATCCAGGCAGAGAGTGGCTCAGAACAAAGAAAGCAGGAGAGAATTGAGAGTGGACACAGAGGGGAACAGACACAGACCAGAGCAGATAAGAGAGATATAGCGCTAGCCACATTGTGGGTCTTAGGCTAGACAGTAGGATTAACTTAGGTAAGTTAACTAGGAAACAGCCCCAGCAAAAGGCCTAAGCTTTAAACTTTATTAGCAGCCTCCATGTCTCATTTCTACTGCTAGTGGATCCCAGAAAGTTCTGCTATAGAGAATGAGTATCTTTGTACAATCTGACTGTCAAAACCTTCTTAGTCTAAATAACATATTCCTAAGGAAGTATATGCCAGCCAGCTATAAAACTAAGGTCTCAGATATTTGAATAGGTTTATCCTTCACAACGTCCTACAAGTTCTAGGATGCAGCATGTATTAGTTTCCCCATCATGCATCCAATGTCAGTCTTGGCTACCATTATAGGCTTCTGTCTCAGAGGTGTATATCAAATTAGACCTATTCTCACCATGCCCCTAGGTCCAAATTATCAAAGCATTCTAAAGCATCTGTGCACTATTGCTCTCTACAGCCCACCAACCACACAGCGACTGAGGGTTGTTGAGTTATGACTTAGGCCATAAATCTCTTGTAATTAACTTGTGCTTGTTTCCACTTATATTAAAATAATTCCCAAACAACTCACCAAATTCTCATGGATCCTTGATGTGATATCTAAACACTGACACCTTATCAAGCAGGATTTTAGGCTGGTACCTTTACACCTGCTATTCTCAACTCCTGCATCTGATTCCTATGTCACTGTTCAGTAGAAGCCTTGAAGTACTTGACTGTTTTTTATTCACTGGGCTTTTCTGTATGTGTGAGACAGGTTTTTGATGACGTCAATTTCTTTAATAGATGCACTATAGCATATATGTTCTATTTCTCATGAATCAATTTGGGCAAGCTGTCTTTTTCAAGCAATTTGTCCCTTTTTGTTGAAATGGTTTTGCAGTTATACCAAGGAACACTAAAAGCAGAGATACATAAATATAGTATCATATTTTCCTCATGAAGCAAAGTGTATATTCCTTTGACTCTACATGGTACTGGGTTTTCATCTCCGTGGCTACATTAACTCACAAACTTAAGGTGCCTCTGATGATCCTAAGAGACACTGCAAGGTATTCCCACTGCCTAGCAAGTATGCTTAACTCTTGCAGGAATGTTTCCGTTTTCTGAAGTGCTCATTCATCTGTTTAGTAATAAATATGAGAAACAAGTTGAACTCAATTGAGTACTCATTCTCAGCACTTTCAAACTGACCCAACCTCTGTTCCCTAGCCATTCGCATGTCACATTCTCTGAATATAGAAGATCAAATAGCAATGCTTTCCTTTTCTTGTTGTAGTGAAGGAGGAGGGAGAAGAGGTGGTGGTGGTGATAATGGGTGTATTTTTTGTTTGTTGCTTGTTTTGTTTGTTTGCTGGCTTGCTTGTTTTGCAATGCTGGGAATTGAGCCTTCTACATGCTAGGCAAATAAAAGCTCTACCAATAATCTACATCTCTGCACCACAACAGTGGTCATTAAACTTTAGCCAATATCCAAATTACTCATTAAAACACAAATTGTGTTCACCACTCTGAGTTCTAATTCACTATGTCTGAAGAACAGCCTTGAAATTCCTAAGAAATTCCTAGGTTTTGGCCAGTGCTGCTGATCTGCAGAGTACAGCTTAGACTCCACTGTATAATGTTTCCTAGCATGTTTGTTTAGGAGCAGTCCAGCTGACAATCCATTATTAACCTGAACACTTCCTTACTAGTGAAATGACACTACCAAGGCACCAAAATCATATGGAAAGGACAGTACATTAAAAAACCCCACTCTCATAATCAGCTGATTGAAAATATTCAGTCATGCTTTGAGGTTAGAGAAAACCATGAAAATAGGCACTTACATTATACACATGGTGGCACATGCCTTTAATTCCAGCACTTGAGAGGCAGGGGCAGGCAGGTCTCTGTAAGTTCAAGACCAGCCTGGTCTACATAGTGAGTACCAAGACTACTAAGGCTACACAGAGAAACCCTGTCTCAAAAACAAAACAAAAAGCAATACAACATAGGAAGGAAGGAAGGAAGGAAGGAAGGAAGGAAGGAAGGAAGGAAGGAAGGAAGGAAGGAAGGAAGGAAGGAAGGGTGGTGGGTAAGAGAGAGGGAGGGAAAGAAGAAGGGAGGAAAAGAAAATAGACGCTTGCTCTTGCAAAATTAGGTAGTTATATATAAGAACTCAACTGGAGCCATATAAAGAAATCTGTAATTGAACAGTACAGAGCTATTGATCCCTGGGTCAAAAATTATCAGTGACTATCTTTCTATCTTCTAGCTTCAGAGTACCTAATCCTGTGCTCCAGAAATCTCAACCATATATCAGGTAGCAAGAGAAGAAGATAAAAGAATGCAAATCTCCTAACATTCTTTTCCAGAAGCTTTATACGTTCTCTTATAATCGTTAGCCCAAAATCAGCAAAGAATAACAATAGCTACTGAAGAAACGGAAAATGCCATCTTTTAACCAAGTATGATCAGATCTGATTGATGATGATGGTGGTGGTGGGCGATGACAACCTCAGTTAAGAAAATGTCTCCATAATTTCTGGCTGTATGCAAGTCTGCAGAGCATTTTCTTAATTAGTGATCAATGGGAGAGGGCCCAGTCCATGGTAGATGGTGCTATCCCTGGGCTGGTAGTCCTGGATTTTATAAGAACGTAGGCTGAGCAAGTTATGTAAAGCAAGCCGGCAAGCAGCACCCCTCCATGGCCTCTGCATCAGCTCATGCCTCCAGGTTCCCACCCTGAGTGAGTTCCTGCCCTCACTACTTTTGGTGATGAACTATTATATGGAACTGCAAGTGAAATAAACCCTTTCTTCCCCAAGTTGCTTTTGGTCATGGTGTTTCAGCATAGCAATAGTAACCCTAACCAGAACAGTAAACAACTCACTGGTTGTCCATGTCATGAGGAAAATATAATACTGAGCTTACTTGCTATAAGCTCTGGTCCTAGAATTACAATAAAACTTACAAATTTTATTTTAGATTTAAACTATCCCTTGATTTGCCACCATTATTCCTGGAACTGTTTCTAGCACCTAGCAATGCTCAATAAATATTTGTTGGAGTATTGAATATATCCCCAAGAGCCTTTAATATATCATCATAGTATAAAATAAAGTCAAGTCTCACATACAGTCCTGTTTCCCCTCTAAAGAGAAGTCCTATCCATTGGAAGGCTCTTCTGGAAAGACTACAAGATACAGGCAATTTTCTAAGGATTACAAGGGGTTGTTGTTACACCAATAAATTCCTCAGGGAAGATAAAAATGGACATTCTTTTTTAAAAATGGGATTTCAAGGGCTGGAAAGATAGATCAGTGGTTAGGAGTGCTTGCTATTCTCCCAGATGATCTTGCACCTAGCTTGGGTAGCTCAAACTGCCCATAACTCCAGCTCTGGGGGATCCAGCACCCTCTTCAGGCCTCATATGTGTTCATCCACTCATATCCAGCACACAGACACATAGATACACATACCTATGCATAAATATAATATTTAATTAAATAATTAATTAAATAGGATCTGAATAACCAGGAAGTTGGATACATATGTGTTAGCATTTTGTCTAAACTCCACCCCACAGTTACCTGGCAACAGCCAGGTGGGCCTGGCCCACTATAAAAGGGGTTGCTTGCCCCTCCTCTCTCTCTTGCTCTTGCTTCTTTCTTACATCTCTTATCTCTTACCTCTCCCCACTCCCTTCCCTACCTCTCCACATGATCATGGCCGGCCTCCACTACTCTACTTCTCTACTCTCTCCCTCTCTCAGCCTTTCTTTGCCTCTACTACCCTCTTAACTCCCCTCCCCATGCCCTAAATAAACTCTATTCTATACTATACCTTCGCGTGTGGCTGGTCCCTCAGGGGGAAGGGATGTCTCTGCATGGGCCCGCTGAGGCACACCCTTCCCCCACACCTTCCTCCCCTACACCCATATAACATATATCTTATCATTTTTTATAAACACATCAATATGTGCTTGTCAATGTTATAAGGCAGTAATAGTTCAGGCATGCAAAATGTATGGGCAGAAGTGAGACAAGAAAGACAAACACTCCATTTCCCAGATCATTAAGGACTCTATATTCAGGAAGCCAGTTCTGTCTCCAGGGCATCACAAATGAATAACATGATTAGCTTATCAGCCCTCAGCAGCCCAGATCTCAGAGATGACAAAAATGTCACAAAGAAAGGTTAAATAATTCACTCAAGAATAATTATCAAATCAGTGGCCAATCTTTAAATACAAGCTACTATTCCCAATGCACACACTTAACAGTCACACGGCCATAGAGTACCATGCATGGTGTCTGTATAACTTTCCTACAACCTTACAGGACAACATAGAGGTGATAATGGTGAATTTTGGTCCTTGGATGCTTAGAAGGAGCTCTATATATACTAATCAAAACATTCTGGCACAAATTTATGGGAACAAAATTGATACAGCTCTGCTGCCCAAAGGAAAATACAAACACAGCAGAAAACAGTACTCTAAGATGTGGGAACACAAAAGCTCTAATTTTAGAGCATGTTTTATGATTCTTTAAGTAAAATCTTCATACTGTTGTTAAATATCACTGACCACTTAAGCCTGGACTACAGTAAGAAAATTATGAAACATGTATCAGAAAACTCACTATCCCCCTCCTTATTTAAGGAGAAATGAGGGTATACGTATTGTGGCGAGACTGTCTGCTGTTGCTAATGACCCAGAAACTGGCTGCTAGCAACACTGCCTACCTGAGCCAGCACCCAAGACAAGAGTGGGAATCTTATTCACCTTTATCTCAGGCTTAGTGAGGAAGCCACTGCTATTGCTCCAAGATCACTATTTTAGACTTTCATTTCCACAACTATTGATAGTGTTCCTCTTTCTCCAACTGATTACCAGTTCATTATAGAAAACATTTAAATAAATAATACAATTCAATATCTTGTATGATTTTCTACTCTGGATATTACTTCCTAATTTTCTCGTGTTAAACACTTTGTATTTTAAATGATAGCAAACATCTAGAGTCTAGTGTATATGACAGTAAGACTTCAGGTTTGTTCTTTATGTAACTACAAAGGAACATCAGTAGCCTTGCAATGAGCCAGAGGGCTACATGAAAGAAGATGCTACAAGTAAAGGAAATCAAATGTCTGAGCCACAGAACTCATGATGGTTGTTTCCTCAGATTTCTGACTAATTGACTGGCTTGCTCATCTTTCCCCTCTAGGGGGAGCAGTCCTACACAGCAGGGAGCTGTCCATTAGTCAACTGTTTTACAACTGCAGGTGTCAACACATATGTGATCTGAAAGGTTGCAGGTACTAAGGAAAAGAATAAAAGACATGATCCGCATCCTGTATCTAATACATACTTCACACACACGATATTATCACATGATTAAAAGATTAAATTTATGAAAAACTTCATTAGGCGTGGCAAATGACTCAGAAGGTAAAAGAGCTCTTACCATGCAAGCCTGACAACCTGAGTCAGAGGAGAACTGGCTCCTGAAAGTTGTCCTGTGACCTGTGCACAAGTTCTGTGGCATCACAGAGCATATACATACTGCACACACAAACACACGAAGGGAAGGGAAAAGAGAGAAAGAATAAATACAATTGTTATAAAAGAAAGAAAAGGCTGGGCAGTGGTGGCACACACCTTAATCCCAGCCCTTGGGAGGCAGAAGCAGGTGGATTTCTGAGTTCGAGGCCAGCCTAGTCTACAGAGTGAGTTCCAGGACAGCCAGGGCTACACAGAGAAACCCTGTCTCAAAAAAACCAAATAAATAAAGGAAGGAAGGAAGGAAAGAAGGAAGGAAGGAAGGAAGGAAGGAAGGAAGGAAGGAAGGAAGGAAGGAAGGAAGGAAGGAAAGAAAAGAAAAAGATTTAGAAAATGAAGCATTCATTTATTAAAACTTCTAACAAGAGGATAGATAAGGACACAGTAAATGGAAAGCCTGGGAGAAACCCTACCTTGAACATACTATCACATTGTTTACACAATTATCACAGTATTTAATGCACTTCAAGTGACTTCAGAGAAAACAAGGGATCACAGATCTCAGTCCATGCTACCAGCATGAGCCATACTCATGAAGTCCAAACACAAGAGCCCAATAACCTAGTAATACAAGAAAACAGCCTTACAGCATAGTATGTCCTAATCAGTGAGGGTAAGCATTCTTGTATACTATAAAGTAACAGGAGTTTCACATAAGTGAGTTTTTTACCTACCAATTTAGCATGCTTGCTATTTTCTACGTGTTGCATTTTGCGGATGTAAACAAACTCAGGGTTAGAATCCCAGATCTGTGGTTCAAACCTAGCCAAATTCACTTCTACTTGCCTGTTTCCGTACCTACTTTAGTATAGTATGGAAAAGATTAAATGAAATTACTCTAACAAGGAACTTCAAATGCAGCCTGACACATGGAAAATGCTTAAGAAATATAGTTATTATTACACAAACTATTAGTCAGGGTTTGTGACTATGAGCTCTCCAACAAAATCTCCATTATGTTTAACCATTCCACCCCAGTCCAGCTCCCAGCTCCAACCCAGGAGTGACTGTTACACGGAAGGGTTAGGAAAGGCCAGGCTGTTCAATATGTACCAATGAAAGAAGAAGGGAAATCACTGAAGGGTATTTGAGAAAGGTTTTATCATTCCAAAAAGAGATAGAAAGCAAAATGATTATGACATGATACTGCATAGGTGGCTTTCTCCTGAGTCCTCATTTCTGATATTAAGGCTTAATACAAAATGTCCCCCATAAGCTCATAATTTGAATACCTGGCTCCCCAATCGGGTACTTTAATTTGTATTTTAATTTTAAACAAGGTCAATTCAATAGTAGTATCTGTCTGGTATGTTTTTTTAATATACATATATATTTATTATAATAATATATATTATATATATGCTCAAATAAACAACTCTACCCTCTCTAGTGAGACCCCCCCAACACCAAAACTGTAATGGGAAAAGCTGTAAAGCTCCCAAGAGACACAACAGCCTTTAAAGGAAAAGTGCTCTCATGTTAGCATCCCACAATAATCCATGCTGTAGGATGAGAAATTAGTCAAGAAAACCACTACAGAATGTCAAAGTCCCAGGAAATATTTATCCTAAGTTTTAAAGGGAGCTACCAGATTCATGACTTCTCATCATTTAGGTGACCCAAAGTGGACTTAACCACAATTAAGTTCTCCTATAAACCCAAATACATAGACATTCAAAAACTATAACCTTCCTGTCACTTTTCCAAGTAAAATCACCTAAAATTTAACTGACGTTTCAACAATGGGCAATAATTTAACCCATCCCTTTTGAATTATAATGTAGCTCAATCTATTAAATATAGTGAAGCTATGTAGAGGTTAATGCTATAGTGCCTACTTATTTTTCATTGAGGACCTGTGTTACCATTTTCTGTAATTCAATAGATTAAAAAGCCAACTAGAGGTGACATTTTCTGACTGATAAAGAAAAGGTTCCAGGACAGCCATGGCTACACAGAGAAACCCTGTCTTGAAAAAAAACAAAAAAAAAAAAAGAAAGAAAAGGCCTGCCACCCCAACCTCTGCTTTTCAAAGCATACGGATTCAATTATGAAACAGCAATACCTCAACTACTGACTTCTTATGTGGCTCTATTTTCTACTTGGGAAAGTTGGAGTTCAAGGCCTTAAATAGGAATGCATATGAACATTTGCACGTTGACAATTTACCATCCTCCCAAACTTAGGCAAAACATGGGTCCAAATAATGAGCATCTAAAAGAAGACCACCTCAAAGAATTTACATATTCTCTGAAAACTGCATGTTCCTAAATTTATGTTTGACAAGGAAATAAAAGCTGTGAAATCACCATAAAGATTGTGATTTCTGGTGGTTAGAAGACATACCTCAGTGGAAGAGCACATGCTTAGCATGTGTGAAGCCCTGAGTTCAATCCACTAAAGGAACTCAGGAGACTGATTTATAAACTTCTAAATGTATATATGTAACAATTAAAGACTAAGGATCTGTGAATTTGAGGAACAGGAAGGACACAGAATTTGGAATTGAAAGGAGGAAAAAAGCCAGGCAGTGGTGGCACACACCTTTAATCCCAGCACTTGGGAGGCAGAGGCAGGCGGATTTCTGAGTTCAAGCCAGCCTAGTCTACAGAGTGAGTTCCAGGACAGCCAGGGCTACACAGAGAAACACTGTCTCGAAAAACCAAAAAAAAAAAAAAAAAGGAGGAAAAAAGAGGATGGATGAAAATGATGAAAACATGGTATTCACATTTAAAAGTCTCAAAAATTAAATGAAATAAAATTAAGCTGTATCTAAAATGTTTTTCAGCAACACAATTGGTAGATTGTAAAGTATGAGAGGAAAAAAATAGAAACTTATTTACATTATGGAAATGCTAAATAAACAAAACAAACTACTTTCTTATAGTGCCATGCAGAATGAAAAAAAAAAGTTCAAACTGCCACTTTAAAAGGCAGCTCCTTAATTAAGGACAAAACAAGAAAGTGAAAGCTGAAGAGCCATAATGGGACTAGCTTTCACAAACAGGAAATGCAAAAATCATAGACTGTTCCACCTATGTTGTTCTCCTTGTAAGGAAAACAAGTGGGCAAGGTTCTGCATGGGCTGGTGGGCAGGAAACGCCCAACACTGAGCTCTGAAGTTAGGGAATCACAGCACCAAAGAGCCCTAATTCTCTGGAAGTCACTAACCAAAACTTCTGGAAGAAGTATACTATGGGACCAAACTCAGAGATTCTTGGGGCTCATTCTGATCCTCTCTAATGGAAACACAGCAATTTCCCTGGGAATTTACCTACATGGGCTCCCATGGAACCTACAGCTCACTCTGTGCCTTAACTCCAAGATGACTTCAAAGCCTCTGCCTTCCTCCTCCACAGCTTCCATTCAGGCCCTGCCTCAGGCCTTTTGGACCTTGCATCCCATTCATTCATTCACTCACTCACTTATTACACAAGTATCAGGCATCCCACTCTGCTTACAGCATAGTCAATGTAAACAGAACAGAGGATTTGCCCTGGAGCCATATGTAATGTGACGGACTACAGGCAAGGAAACAATGATTTACAGCAAGGTAAATGTAATACAGGTAACTTCCAGTCAAGTAGAACAGAAAAAGGAAATGCTATATTGCCTGAAAAGGTCAAGGCAAGCAAAGATAAGCGACAGGTTTCCAGCTGGCCAGAGGATACCACAGTAGTTCTCAGGGCAATTTGGCCAGAAATAAGACCATAAGCAAAATGGAGGATAACAATGAACTGTTAACTGTATGTCAACTTAGCTAGGCTATTATACCCAAACCTTTGGTTCAATGCCAGCCTAGATGGTATTGGGAAAGTTTATCATTTACATCAGCAGACTGCCTCAAGTGAGAGGTTTTAACTGTAGAAACAAGGGTTCCAGAGAGACAGGGGACTGCCCCTGGGTGAACAGCATGCCAGTCATCCCCTCTCCACACTGCCCCTACCTCTACTGCAGCAACCAACACCTCAAAATAACCCTGTCTCTTTCTGGATATATACAGTCTACTGGTTCTGTTTCTCTGGAGAACTGACACTCTAAGTTCAAGAAAGTATCATCAGTACAAAATGGCTAGATTACAAAGGGTACACACAAACGAACATAGGGCCTGAACTTCCCTATGCAGCAAGGAGCAACCATCGAAGCATTAGGCAAATGAGTACCATGATTAGATGGTCATTTCAGCTAGAATTCTGATGGCAAATGAACAGAGAGAAAGGCTAACGAAAGAGAAACTGGGTAGATGGTGACTGTAATATGGGGATAGGATATGAAAGTTGGTTTGGGCTGAAGCAGCTGCCAGAGCAATACCAGTGAGATAAGTGAATAGGACTTGATGCTGAAGACACAAAAAGGAGAGAGACAATAAGATGACTCCAGGACTTTTTACTCTGGCTGGAGAATGGTGCTACTCTGCATTAGGATAGGGGAAGAGAATAGAGAATAGAAGGGCTAGTTTATCTTTGGATTTGCAGAGCAGGAGATACTTCACAGATGCATTGAGGAATTTCAATTAAGGGTCATGAACTTAGAAACATACTTAGGCTATGGGCAGTGCTGAAGTATTCACAAGACAGGCAGACTGCAGCTACACACAGAGAAACAAACAGAGCATGGAGCTAGGAACAGGAAACTGGAGTGCGCCCGCCTTCAAACACAAGGAGAAAACAATGAGATAGAGGGAAACCCAGTCAGGAATGAACATTCAAGGGGGAAAATATCCAGCACTGACTAGAGGTGTCAACAAAGCAAGTAAAACACAAGTTAACACTGCTTCAGCATGAAGTGTAACTGATAACCCTGTATGATAACACTGTAGGGTGTGATGGGAAATGTAGTCAAATATAGTAAGATACAAGGAAATGGTCCCTGTGTTTAAAGACAGTAGGTTGTAAAATAAAAGCTGGTGATAGGCTTGTGTAAATGTGACCCCAGCAATCATACTGACACAAACGCTAGAGCACTGACCTCTATGTTAGCTCTATTTTAGAATAGAGATCTTTAAATTACAACACTGACCATCAGTGCAACACTGAGCTCTGGGCATCAGACATAGACAACTCAGCACTTTCATTTAAGTTATGATGTTGGAAATCCTATCAAGGTGTCAGGAAGTTGGAAACTATTCCAATTTGCAACCTAATCATCTTCAAACTTAAAGACTCAGTAAATGTTCTTATAAAAGAAATTATTCTCAAAAGAATTTGTTATCTAGTTTTTAACTATAAGTTTACAGTTATGAGGCAAAGAAATTAACAGTGAGAAATATTCCATATACAGGTTTTGTACTATGTCACAAAAGAAATGGTGAAAAAGAACAAATCTGTAGTATAGCATTTGATGACTAACATCGAACCTAAATAAAAGCATGCTTATCTGGGCTTGCAGAGAAAGAGCAGTAGAATCTTCCTCTCAAATCATAGCCACATCTTCAGGAAGCTGGATCAGGGTAAACTAACATGCAGAATAATTCAAAGTGAATCACTATTAAGTATTATATACCAAACTGTGACCTTTAACTCCTGCCATAAAATATATTTAAAAAAAAAAAACAAAAACAAAAAACCTAAGACTGGAGAGTTGACAATTTCCTCAAGTTCTCAGGTCTAAGAATTGACATAAAAAAGATTTTCATGCACATGCACACGTAACTTCGAACCTGGGCTTAAAGACTACCCCTCGTCCTACTGGTTTTGTTAAAGACAGGCACAGAGCATCCGCCATCACAGCTTGCACCTCACCACAGCCCTCATCTGTTCATTTTAATGGGTACTATGCTTCCTTGTGCAAATGATGACTCATTGCTAACCTTTAGATTTTCCAGCTTGTATCCAGATCAGTGTTTGCCATAAACCAACACTGATGATCAATAACATAGCACAAAGGAGTTATAAATGCACCTGTAATTGTCCAGGAAACTGGAACCAGAAGGGAACAGTCACAAAACCCTAATACAGAACAGAACAAGGAAATGATTCAAGGGTGATATGAAAGTGCCAGTTTCTATCTGGACTCTGTCCTACAAGCAACACATATGTTCCTTCCAAGGCTAGTAAAACAAAATTCCAATGTTTGTTGCATAAACTTTTCTCAAGCATGATGACCACCCACAGGCACTCACACCTGGACCGCAAGGTTGCCACTACAGTGTTCTGGTCACTGCTACTTCTTAGCATATAAATTTCACCCCCAGATGATAAGCTGTCCTCACTTCGACTCCTGAAGGCCTATGGGATGGGGAGAAGATATAGAAGACTGAAAGGAAGAAATGGCAAAGTGGGGATAACAAAAAGAAGAAAGAAAAATAATTAATTAATAAGGGAGACCAACATAGTGTCCTGTAAATAATGGGCGTACAATACTGAACAGTTCAGTGGTGCATGACTTATACAGTTATCCTTTACCAAAGCTTTCCAAAGTAAAGCTTTTTGAGAACAGAAAAATCAGCGGAGAAATCCAGGTAGAACCTTGTTCCCTGGCCATCTGAGCCTCTCCCTCTTCAACCCTCCTGGGGTAAAGGGCCCCTGTTTTTCAACATGTAGATACTAGCCAATTACACATACCATCTTTTGTTATCCACAAGCAATTTGTTTCAAGACACTACACACACACACACACACACACACACACACACACATACACACACACACACACACACACACACACACACACACACACATGGCCTCCCAAGTTTTCATTTTCTCAGTTCTGTGCTGTGTTCCTAGGCAAGGTGGAAATGGACACATGCCCATCAGAATCAAGACACGGCTGTGCAAAACCTTTGTCAGCATTTGGCCCAGGCCTGTGCAGAGTCCATACTGTGACATAAGAAGTAAAAGGAAAAGAGGGAATTCCTCAGACCTCTCTTTCAGTGCCAAACCTGGAGAAAATGTGTGTACCAATTCCAGCAACAGAAGTACAATTTACCTTAACTAACTTTTTCTAAAGAAACAAGGATGGCAGCTACTAGTCTAAGAGTTCTTGGTTTTACTTTGATATAAGCAGAAGACTATGTCAACATAAATGTCATACAACTTACTCTAGAGATTTCCTGCCTCTGCACACCAAGTGTTGGAATTACCAGGCATTCACCACTATTCCCAGCAAGGTAAGCCCTTCATTAAATGGACAAAATGGCTCCAAAGAAAAAGGAGAAATGGCTCATGATTAAGATCACTTGTTGCTCTTGAAGAGGACCTGGGTTTGGTTCCTAGTATCCAAGCCAGTTTGAGATAAAATCAAATACAAGTAGTCATAACTAGCTAGGGTTTCTACTTCTCTGTATTCTATTAACCATGGAACAAAAATACTTAGAAAAAAAATGTGAACTGCAGACTAAAGGGAGCGTCACGGATAGGACATGGCAAGCATAAAGCCTAGTACACTAGAAAACCCAAAAAGACAGATGCTAGTGCTTCCATTTTCTAATCATAATGACATGTGGCACTTTTACTCCTAGTACAGCTAAAGTTTTATTTACTTTCTGGAACAAGTAAAGGATGGTATACAGAGATTCAGAAGTTTATTCAAGGTACTCAGAAAATACTGAGGTCAAAGATCATGTATTCATCTTGTTCTCTTCTGATTCCTCTTTGGACAAGGGTTCAAACACCAGAAAGAGATCCTTTGTCTATTATCTCACCCAATTTTCTTACAACTAAATACAACACAAAAAGTGTTAAATTATAAGCCTAGAAGGTGACTCAGCACACACATACATGCACACATGCACGCACATACACACTCATACACACAGTTTTAAAACAACTGTTGAGTTGAGGCTTAAGAGGTGGCTCAGCAGTTAGAGCTCTGCTGCTCTCCTAGAAGACCTCTTCCATCCCCTATTCCCGACATTATGCCACTTAAAACACCTAACTCCAGCTCCCAGGAATCCGATGCCCTTTTCTGGCATCAGTGAGTACCAGCATATACTCATATTGACACATAAATAAAAATAAATCTTAAAAAGAAAAAACTTCACATAACAAAGATAACCTTTCAAAGCATACTTGGTTGTTCTTCCTGGGGAGAGCTTCACAGCACCCCTGTTGTTCTGCATAGTCCTCAAGGCTTACTCCTTCCTACAGTCCATGACAGGCAACCTCTGTCCATGAGGTTCCAGCTGGCTTTCCCACAACAGTCTCATCTGCCACATCAGCAGAGCCAACAACTCATTTCCTCTTCAGGGGCCGTCAGAAGAGTCAGCCTGAAATCTCTCCCAAACCAAAGTATTAACTATGGTCCACATTACTCAATGTCCTGCTATATTTTAAATTATAATACACATAATATAAATGTTAACCTTAAAGGGCTAAAAGAAAATTAGATGTCTTTATTCCCTATATATATTAATATTTCCTGAAATGTATATTTATAAAGACTATGGGGGGGAATCATAATTCTCCTAAAGTCTAAGTGATCTATACTTTTCAAAGAGCTAAACAGTAATTTCAGGTTTCCTAGACTCACTCTTAAGCACCTGTCTAGCCACTGTGTCCTACACAATAAGCCTAATGTTTCAGCTGGGCTTCCAATCATTTCCCTAGTCTAGATTTAAGAATTTCTTTTAAAATATTATGTAGTCCACAATGATTAAAGCCAAATTCTCTTAAGCCTGGCAAAAGTACAAACTTGTGATTATGCAGCATCAATAAAGATTGAAAATCAACTCAATGGGCAGAGAGCTCTATACAAATGAAGATAACTCAAAATTCCCTAAACTAGTCAAAATAACCAGATAAATGAGAAAAATAGATTTGAAACTACTATGATATGGTATACTATAATCTATTAAAAAGCTGAAGGAAGAAAAGGGATTCTAATACTTGCCCTACTCTATTTTGAAACATATTTAGAGCCAGACACAGAGAGCATATAACCAAGGGTTACTACGCAATAAAATCAATTAGATGTCTAAATCAATATCATAAAAAAGGTAGGGTGGCACAAAAGTCCATGGTCAAAATTACAAAATTTGTCATTTCCTTGAAGCACCCTAAAACTTTATTTCAGTTTCATGATACTTGCAACACTACAATGGTTTGAATTGTCCTTCCATGCAGAATCACATTCGTAGCGTGGCTGCAGAATCACAACTAGAAGGACTCAATGGGACTCCTGACTCTACCAGTTCTAGGGCCTTCTTCATAAGACATGATCATGTAGAGTCAGCCCAGCATGACAAATGGAAAAAATGAAACCCAAGCAATCATCTACACAGTGCTTCCCAAGCTCAGGATCGAATAGTCTCCAGGAAGGGTGAAGTTTTATATAGGACACACAGTGCCCTTCCAGACAGCAGCAGTACCTAGTACTGAGCTCTACTCTAGGTCATATATGCATGTTTTGTGTATTATTGCAATCTAAAACAATGTCAACAGAGATTTAAGACAAGATCTCTACCTCTAGGGAATCTTTACTGGGGTTCTGAGACCCCTCCAAGTGATTTTTTTTCTTATTTTTTATTCTCAGTAAACAACCAGTGAGATGGTTCCCAATGTACTTTACAGACTAACGGAGAGTCTGTGACATATTTTTAACCCATTCTTTGACAAAATGCCAAAGCATAGCTAAAAGTATAACCTAGTAGTCATTAATGTCTTTATTACACTTTAGTGAATAAAATATTCTTTTTAACTAAATGACTGATACCAGGTAATAGCATGCCCCTCCTAAAGTTCTTATTTTCAATTATTTCAAACTTGCCACTATACATCTGTACTGGCTGCTTTTGTGTCAACTTGACACAAGCTGGAGTTATCACAGAGAAAGGAATTTCAGTTGAGAAAATGCCTCCATGAGATATAGGTGTAAGACCTTTTCTCAATTAGTGATCAAGGGGGGAGGGCCCCTTGTGTGTGGTACCATCTGTGGGCTAGTAGTCTTGGGTTCTATAAGAAAGCCAGCTAAGCAAGCCAGAAGTAAGCAAACCAGTAAGTACCATCCCTCCATGGCCTCCGCATCAGCTCCTGCTTCCTGACCTGCTTGAGTTCCAGTCCTGACTTCCTTTGGTAATGAACAGCAGCATGGAAGTGTAAGCTGAATAAACCCTTTCCTCCCCACCTTGCTTCTTGGTCACGATGTTTGTGTAGGGAAGAAAACTTTGACTAAGACAACAACAATCTCAAGTTTTTATAAAACCTGACTATATAAAAACTGGAAGCTACTGACATTCAGGATTCTTATTCATTCATTCATATTTTCTCAGATGCAAAAGGCTACTCAAAAATATCTTATCACTAGTCCTACAGGTCACTTCTGGAACATTAGACTCCAATACCATCAGTACTTCATATCCATGACATTTCCTGCCCTAATCAAACCACATCCTCCCTATGTGATCTAGTCTACTTCCATTGCTCTTGAAGGACCTGGAAAGCAGCTTTTGATCCTTTTTAACAGTCGATCACCATTATAACCTATCACTTTTACCCTAGTTCAGTCAAAGAACTTACTGGGAATCAATGAAAACCGCTCTGCTGCATAATGAATTAGCAAAGAGATCCATAAAGCCAACATGCAGACTGAAGAGCTGACTGAGAGACTACATAACCAGAGAGCACCCACAAGCTCATGGCAGAGAACCCACCAAAAAACAGCACTAATGCAGAGACTGGTCCTCCAGACCGCCAGCATCCTTTCCTCCTCTTGTTTCTGTCACTGCTAAGAAACTTTTTCCTCCTGTCATGATACATACTAAGTGTTCCTGGGGTCATGTACCCTAGCACATTCCTATAACCCCAGTACTGAGGAAAGTAGGGAGAATGAGAATTCAAGATCAGCCAGGGCCACGCACAAAGACCCTGACTAAAAAAAGGAACTACCCTTTGGTAGACTTCAATGCCCTCAACAGAAAAGAAACTTCCCCCCTTTCTCAGTCAAACCTTCCAAGTAGAGCTAAGACCCACTTGTGCTAACTCTACTCTAACTGTTCCCTTAACTTCCTGAAATCCCCAAATAATTTCCTGGATGCCAAATCAAACGGTGCTTTTCAGGCCTAGTTCTTCCTGATGCTGTGTGAGGCACTTGTAATACTCATACCTCAGTCCTGCAATTCCTCCATGGGGATATACCAACAAGAACTGAAAACAGGTGCTCAGTTACTTGTACAGGAATGTTCAATCAGCATTATTCCCAAGTGCCAAAAGATGAATAACACACACCACCACCAACAGGTAACTGAATAAACAAAATGTGACACATTTACCCGCACAGTGGAATACTATTTAACCATAAAAAGAAATGAAGTTCTTGCACATGCTACAGCATAAAAACATAACTGCTATTTTTCTTTGTCACTCAATATCATATTGGAACCTAATTCTTCAATGTGGCAGTATGGGAAGTAGAGTTGAGCAGGCAATGTCTGGGCTGTAGTGAAACAGCCTTTGTGATAGATGAGTGACATCTTGATTTCAGGGGACTAAACTAGCTACTCCAAGAGCATATTATTATAAACAGAGTTGAACTTTCTCTGGCTTCCTCTGTTGCCATGTGATCTCTCTTATCCACACAAGCCTACTTTGCTCAATGAGTTAAAACGGCAGCATACGATCCTTACAAAATGTAAATCTTACACTTCCCACTCTAAAACTGTGAACCAAAATAACTCTCTTTCCTTTAGAAATGTATCGGGTCTCAGATTGTACTACAGCAATGGAAAACAAAACTCGACAATTTTGATCAGTGATAGAAACTATACAGAAAGGCCAAATATCATATAACCATTCATATAATTCCAGCATGGAGAAATTCAGAGATAATGAGAATGGAATAACATTTTGAAGTTATAGAAAATATTATGGAACTAGATAATCATAGTAGTTATACAACATGATCACGATAAATATACTAAATGTCTCACTAATAGTAAATTTATATTATATTTTTTCCACACACCCCCCAAATAAACATCAAAACACTCAGGCCTCCCTGGTTCCTATCATTCACTACTCTCTTCTTTTCTGTCCCTTCCACTTGCCTCCCCTTCTAGAGATAGTATCTGCATTTATGGCAATCTAGTTATCTTCTTGAGGAATATAGCTCTATACTACATTTGGCAAAAAGCTTCAGTAGTGACCCACTTTGTAAATACTTGAGGCTCTGTAAGTCACAGTTTCTCCTGTAGCTATTCAACTGTGTGGAAAATGAAACTATTGAAACCAACAGTTGTGGCTATGCTCCAGCACAACTAGTAACAAAAAATGTGTGACAACTAGGTTTGGCCCAGAGGTTCCAGTTCTCAGATCCCCTCCAACGCATGGTACCTACAATCACAGTTCTCTTTCACCTAGTATACCTTCTCAAGTTTTATAAAGGTGATAGTAACTCCAGAGTATTCAACAAACATTTATTTGGAACCTACCATATTCTAAGCACTGTGCTAAAAACACAGTAATAAAATAGCCCTTGTGCTCATGGACACTGACAACCTAAAAGTCATTTGAGCTAAATATAAACACAAAGACAAGGCAAAGCCCTTCCTTCCCTCTACAGACTCCTCTCCACTGAATCCAGTAGGCAGGCATTTCTTTTGATTCTCCCCTCACAAACCTTCTTACTCCTTCTTGTGAGGTCCCACTTACCTAAGGATAGCACATCTCCTAAGCAAAAGCACTGGTCACTGCTGTTCTGTACCATCTTTTCAAGAACACTTTGATAGCCTTTAAGATAGAGTCAATTTCTGTCTCTGGAGCAGAGGTGTTTCTGTTCTATCTAAAATAATCTAGTTAATGTTTCCCTCAGGCAAAAACTGGACATGTTTACTAGCTGTCTGCTTTCTGTTGCTATGATAAAACACCATGACCTAGCTAGGCAGTGGTGGCTCATGCCTTTAATCCCAGCACTTGGGAGGCAGAGGCAGGTGGATTTCTGAGTTCGAGGCCAGCCTGGTCTACAGAGTGAGTTCCAGGACAGCCAGGGCTACACAGAGAAACCCTGTCTCGAAAAACCTAAACAAAAAACAAAAAACAAAAAAAAACAAAAAAAAAACAAAAAATCACCATGACCTAAAGCAACATGGGAAGGAGGGAATTTACTCATCTCATATGATACAGTTCATCATGAAGGGAAGGCAGAGCAGGAGCATGGAAGCAGGTACTAAAGTACAACAAGGAGGAATGCTGCTTACTGACGTGCTCTTTAGGACTTGTTCAGCCTGCTGTTATACACAACCCAGGACCCTATGAGAGGCTATACCTCCCACATTAATCATTAATCAAGAAAATGCCCACAGACTTCCCTACTGGCCAACCTGATTGAGGCATATTCTCAACTGAGGTTTCTTCTCCCAAGATGACTCTAGTTTGTGTCAAGTTAAAACTAATCAGCATGCTAACAATCTCCATAAAAAGATTAGAGTTTTCTAGTTAGGTATGGAAGCTTATTCCAGTAACCCAAGATGCATAGGAACACTTGTTTCCTCTAGCTCAACTAGTTTAAGACCAGTCTGGGAAACTTAGCAAGATCCCATATCAATAATAATCAGAATAATTTGGAGTTTCCTAACCTCATATTTTCTCAGTCGTGGTGCAAAACCAAAGAACAGCACCTTTCATCTAAGCTCAGCATGCCACCCTAAGAATCTTAGGAGCAAAGGAGGAGAATGCTATGAAAACAACTGCACAGATATGAATTCATACTGCCTAGAGGGCTATAAGAAATAATGTCATTTGTCCCTGACCCTGATGTCTTCTGCCACTATGTATAGCACTGTAAGTTATCTTGTTAGTCTCCAAGTGTGGAGAACTACAAGAATTCCAACAACTCTTGACAATCACGGCTCCTGTTACCTTTCTCCTTTGAAGAGCTGGTTCAAGCAGACGCTCTCTGCATTCTGACCAATAGGTCTTTTCCAACCATGATTACGTTTTGAAAGAGTCCATTATAAGTCTACAAACAGTCTTCATCCATGATCACTGAAAGATTCTCCTGGCATTTGACTCTACCTACAAAATTCCAATGTGTCATAAAGAAGTGTATAAATATTGAGCTCATTAAGATGGCTCAGGGGGTAACCTGAAGTTATCTAAAGATGTGTCAACTCAAGGACTACCTCAATCAAGCATGTCTATGGGGTTTTTGATTGCTGAATGATGTGGCAGAGCCCAGGATCCCTGTGGGCAGTGCCGTCCCTAGGCAGGTGAGCCTTGGCAGAATAAGAAAAGTAACTGAATGTGAGCCTGGGAACAAGCCAATAAGCAGTGCTTTCCCATGGCTTCTGCTTCAGTGCCTGCTTGAGCTCCTGCCCTTAATTCCCTCAATGATGGATTATAATCAGAAAGCATAAACCAAATACACCATTTCCTTCACAAGTTACTTTTAATTATGGTTTTAAACATTAAAACACACACACTCACCCCAGAAAGCATTCTGGACAGGGGCTAAGAGAAGAGCAAGCCATCAGGGCACTCTTAAGACTTCCATCTCTGATGGCTATGCTGCCTACATTGTCTAGGATGTTACAAGAAAGGGGATCATGATTTCCTTCCATCACCACAAGAATGTATTTTAAATACCTTACAGGCTACTTGAACTTAAACAGTATGCTCTCACCTCAAATCCAAGGAAACACAGTAATTCAACTATCCTCACAAAATCTAAAACTAAGATTAAAATTAGCATTCCTCCCAGTGGCTGCATCTCTGGCCATGGCAATGCCATCCAGGTAAGTCTCCAGAACTGTCTTGAGGTCAATAAATCTTCCATTTCTAAGGTTCCTACGTGCAGCTCAACACAAACCATTGCTGTGCCTCATTCTCGTCCCTTTACAACTAGACATGTTCTCATCCTCTGCCTTAGAACACATAATTCAAGAGCTGGCTTTCCTGCCTCCATTCTTTTATTATTTGCAAAGTTATCCTGCAAACTACATTCTAAAATGCATGTCCACCCTCTCCATCCTCCCTATCTTGGGTATTTTAAAATGGTAAAATTTGCCATTCCATAAAGTTTCTATATTGCATATATTATCATTATAATCAACATTTCTAGTTTGTAATCAGTTTATGATGTATGTATTCTTAATCCCATCTTTAAGATGAGGAACTAAAGCATCAAGAAGACCAACTAGACTGCCTAGGAACACGAGGGAGGTAGTACACTTTCTTCATTGAACTTATTTTTGAAAGCAGGGTTTGAGTTTACATTTCAGCCAGAAGCAGGACTCAGTTCTATTTTCTGTATGTATCTCTGACTGGCTATTTCTTATGCCATGACGTCAAGCCCTTCTATCTGCCTTTCTAGGCCTCACAACAACAACAATAACAAAATTAGTTGTGGCCCATCAGTGAATGTGGCCTTTAAACTATGTAACCATAAGATGGCAAGCCACTAATGTTAAGAATGAGAAATGAGAAATTAAGAATAAAAATAGCAATATCTTTATCACTTTTTCTATGAATATTATCTCTTTTTATGAATATTAAAGTTATATCAACATTTGTTTGAACCTCAGGTTCATATAATTGAAAAGTTTTTCCCCTCTTTTTGAGACAGGGTTTCTCCATGTATCCCTTGCTATCTACTTGAGACTCTTATTTTAGTAAATATTTATGGAGATGTACTGTGTGCAAAATATTCCTGATTCATTGTAAAAGAAAAATAAAGCAGCATACAATTAATGCCTCAGCTGCACATCTTCTCAGTGGACACGGTACCATGTTCCTGTAATCCATGTATTCCTGAGGCCCAAAACCACCTGTGCCCAAAGTTCAAAGCCACCTGGGCAAACTCAGTAAGATCCCATCTTTACTTTTTTTGTAATTATGTGTATATATGTGTGTCTATATGGAGGTTTGTGCATTCAAGTGGCCCTCAGAGGCCAGAACAAAAGGTCAAATGCCCTAGAGCAAGCATCTGTGAGCTTCCTGACATGGGTGCTGGGAACCAAACTTAGGTCCTCGGCAAGAGCAGTAATGCTCTAACAGCACACTTGAGACCCATCCCATAACCCTTCATAATTAATTCTTTCTCAAACATGGTATTTATAATCAGAAACTTCCTTGGTAAAAGATGTTCAATTCAGCCAAGCCTGCTGATAAAAGTCTACAATCCCAGTCACTCAGGATGAAGAGGTGGCAAAAAGACAGCAAGTTCAAGGCCTGCCTGAGCCAATGGCAACTTAGTGAGACCTGTCTTTTAAGAGAAAAGGGAAAATGGACTTTTGTTACAGGATCTTCCCTGACCAATTACATTAGGGCAATAGGAGCCCTGTGATTGGACAGGGAATAGGGAAGCGGAGCTAAGGGTTGCACAGGTGAGAGCATCTGGGAAGGAGGAGAAGGAAGATGGCAGCGGATGAGAACTGGCATAGCACCACAGATGGTTATGTTATCATAAAAGTTAGAAGTTTGGGATAAGTTGTCTAATCTAGGTGGGCAGCTTTTATCATTATCAATGGCTCTGAAATTATTGTATTGGCATCTTATAAATTGTGTTTTTATTGATACATAAATCTGGTTGACTATATGCATAAGAGTTTTCATTCTATAGGGGAATTGGGTGTTGAGATGGCTGACCATGGGGTGGGCGGTTATTGCATGGGCCTCTAGGCAGATCCGCCAGGGGACTCAGGAGCTCTGGCACAGAGGGACTGCCGAGTGAGATGCACCGAGCAGGAGCCAGCTCTGCAGCCCACGAGTCGCCAAGCACTAGCGCAGGAACGTGCTGGCTCTCTTTTTTAATATTTCTCACAACAGACTTTCAGTGGGACAACCTCAATGGAGATGCTCAATTAACCTGTTGTGTTAATGATATTTTACATGATTTTTAAGGGCAAGTCTTCTTGTAATAGTAATTAATTTATCATTAGCACAGCAATAAAAGTATTTATCTCACAGCTACCCCATTAGTCTATCAACTCCTTGAAGATAAAAATCACATTTATTTTGTCCATTACCACATCCCCATCACCTAGCTCTGCACATAGTACATTTCCATAAATATTTACTAAAATAAAACTCTCAACTAGACAGCCAGGGATACACAAAGAAACCCTATCTCCAACAACAAAAAAACCTTTCAACTATAAGAACCTGCGGTTCAAACAAATATTTATATATTTTTAATATTCATAAAAAAAGAGGTAACAAGAATTTTGAAAATCCTTCTTCACCACCCCCAAAAATACCAACAACAAAAACAAAACAACAACAAAAACCCACACACTTCCTTAAGTTGGTACAGTCTACAGAGATGATAGATAGCTCAGATTTTTCACTCTAGTCCCACTAACAAATTCTGGCTAAATACAATTCTTATGTGATTTCTTCTTAGTTTACACACTTACATATAAATACAGTAAATAGTTCACTCATTCTACTTTTAAAATTCTGTTAGCCTTATCTTTGAAACCAATATTAAGTGATTCCACTGCTAAATATAATAATACCTAGGGTTTTTTTTTTTTAATTTTACACAAAACTATAGTCAGCATATAATGGTAAAGTCACAGCATTATATACTTGGACAGACTAGAATCACATGGCAACCTTTCACTTGCAAGCTAAGAAACTAACTCAGGGAACGGTAAGGCCACACAATTAACTGGAGTTCAAACCCAGCCTCTGACCCTTCATACACAGCATGTCAATTCATTACATGTGCTGTAAAGATACACAATGGTCTGATAAAAGCAAGACAATGCTCAAGACATCCCTTTCATCTCCAATTATGACAAACCTTTCATCCAAGGACTGCAAATCCCAGCAAAGACGATTTAGACTGGAAGTTACTGTTCGAATCCTCTTATAAGACGATAAGACAAGATCTGCTTTGCACATTCAGTCCACAAGACATACTGCACCCAAGTCGGCTGGCCTAGCAGAACTCTGTATTCTTGTATTTGGTACAAACACTACAAAACTTTCCCTCCTGGCTATGCACTCCTCATGAAAAGCAAGACTCACTGTCAATATCTGTCCATTTGGCTTCCTTTGCTAAAATGCATCAAAACAGTTATTGTTACCTCCCAAAAGGAAGATTCATTCTCAGAGTAAAGAAAGACTCTACTATGCAGCAAACTGACCAAAAGTTATGTGGCCTAGAAGTATTTACACAGCAACTCAAGCCCAAGTTGGTCTAGAAACCTAACTCATTCTGCTCCACTCTGCAACTGTGCTAGTCAGCGTTCATACTGTGTTATCAACGTGTTCACACCAAAGAATTAACTGATATGACTCAAACGTCTGTACAATAAATGATCCTACAAATAAAATTAAATGGAGACATATAATCCAATAACTGACTGTGTTTATTTAGTTACTATAATCCACCAATCTGTAAGTTATAAAGACTCTTAGAGGTTGGGAATGTAACTCTGTCCCTAAGAGTGCTTGCCCAGAATGCACAGTCTGCGTGGTGTGAACTCCAGTACCACATAAACCCTAGAGCAGGTATGCAGTGCATGCCTGAAATGCCAGTACTGGGAAAGAAGTGGAAATAGAGGCAGGATGATCAGGAATTCTAGTTCATCCATGGTTACATAGTGAGTTCAAGGCCAGCCTGGACTACATAAAACCCAATCTCAAAATAAAGACGTAAAATATTTAAATTTGATATATAATTTCACAGTTTAGTTATCTACCCTTAGAATTTACTTACTAATACTAATTCTAAAGCTAGTAGAAAGCAGAATTATTGAGATTTGTACTTAAAATATGGCTTTGCAAACTGACTCAGTGATATTTGGGTAATAATCTTAACCTCTGTGTACCTTGGGGTTAATAAGTAATTACTTCAATGAGTAGTGCATTTTGAACAAAATGTAAAGCACTCTGAACAGCGTCTGGCATAAAGTAAATGCCCAACACATGCTTATTGTTATAATCATATGTGTTATCATCACTCCTAGTAAATCAGTATCATAAATGGTAACTGTAATCTGTTGTTGTCTGTTATAACTGCAGTACCTGACACATAGTTAACACTCAGTCATATGTGGGATGGATTAATCATTATTAACACTTCTATAATGAGGCAGAGGATATCTGCACTAGAATGCAATCTCTTCTATAAGAAATGATAAATTAATCAAGGAAGGGACCCTAAACTGATGCTTAGCTATTTAAGAGAAAGAAGAAATACTAAACTATGACTAGGCCGGAGGCAAAGCTTAAAACGTGTGTAGCCTGGGAACTGCAACACTCCCATCGTTAGACAAGTGGAATCAAGGTGGCTGGGAACAACTTGTAATGCACACACAATCATGCCTCTTCCCTCCACCACACTGGATGCTGACATGAACACATGATCTCAGATCTCAGCACTCTCCAGATGTGAATTCCTCCAATAATGTACTTCCAAGGCACTGCCCAGACAATAGCTACCTTGGAGAATCACATGAATCAGCTACTTCCAACCTCACTTCTGGTATAACTCTTCCACCCCAAAATAACAATAATGGATTTCATTATTGGCTACTGCTCTTGAGGGTCAGTACTAAGAAGTTTATAGGTGGGAAAGGCTTCTCGCTGTCACTATTTTTACTCTTTACCTTTAGAGCCCTCAGAGGAAAATTGAGGAAAGTGGTGGAGCTTCGGCATGCCTGTCAGGAGCCACAGTATTCCACTTCTCTGGCCTCCTTACTGCAGCTTTCTGTGCTAGCTGATCATGGTAACATCACCCAATGAGCATCAAAAGCACTTCTCAGATGTATAGCCATTTTTAAAACCAAGCTACTAGCCCATGTAATCACAGCTGTAGTGGGTTGGTCTGATGCTGCTTGTATTCTAATGCTAATACTGGTTCCTTAAGATGTGGTTGCCCCCAATGAGTAGATCCTCACATACTCAAGTGATGCCATGGGAACCTTCTCCCCATTTTAACTAGTCAATAAACGACTAGAGCCTGTGATTGGGCAGTAGAGGGGGAAAGGACTGGAGATTCAAGAGAAGGAGGCTGTAGGTAGAGAAAGAGGGAGAAGAGGAAGATGGAGGAGGAGGAAGCCACCATGGACCAGAACTGCATGGCCAGGAAAAACAGCACGTAACAAGGGACATTATAACAGAGAAATAAGTTAGTATACCTCTAAAACTGGCCAATATAGGCATAGGACTTATAAATAAAATATCTGGACTGTGTCTTTTCTACAGGCTTATTAGAAATGTAAATTCACTACAGACAGCACTTAGGTAGCCGAAGCAGGAAGATTGCTATGAATTTGAGGCCAGTCTAGGCTACATAGTGACTTACGGGTCTGCCTGCACTGCATAGTGAACCCTGTCATTTAAAGAAATTTCTTGAGACCAGCAATCATAGTTTCTAAAATTAGGTACCATCTGAGGTCATGTGAGTCAAACTATATATAAAGTGTTATTCTTCCATAGTCATTCTACTAAGTTTATGACTCCTGAACCCTTGCCCAAATAATTATCTACCAAGCATCCAGAATGCTGACAGGTAAATAGCATGCCTCACTCCTTATATCAGATTTCTCCCAAGGAATCATCGCCAAATAATCTTGGTTTGTCTACACACCTAGTAATGTTTTTTGTCTAACAAAAGATTTAGGAGAGCCTGTTTCAAAGGATAGGCAAAGACCAGAACCATAACAAACTGAGAAAGCTCTATCCCCAGCACTCCTCCCCCAATACTAAAATACACTCAGATATAGGAGCACATTAGATAGGCATATTGTGGGCTCTATAACACAAAGAAAGCCACTCAGGATCACAAGGACAGGTAAGATACTGTGTGGTCTAAATAACAATGGCCCCCATAGACTTATGTATCTGAATACTTAGTAGTCAGAGAGTGGCACTATTTGAGAAGGATTAGGACATAATAGCTTTCTTGAAGGAAGTGTTTCACTACTC
>CM052714.1:27804473-27837128 GCA_028551405.1 Uromys caudimaculatus | reverse complement strand
CCAGACCACCTGACTCAGGGGTAGCATCACTCCCACTATGAGTTGGGCCTGCCCACATCGATTATTAATCAAGAAAATGCCTTACAGACCTGTCTACAAGCAATCCGATGGAGGCATTTTCCTCAGCTGAGGTTTCTCTTCCCAAATAACTCTAGCTTATGTCAAGTTGACAAAAACACAAGGGAATATTCACTCATAATGTAATTTCCCTTACAGTCTTATGTAATACTATTCTATGGGTGCTGTCTTTTCATATGCATTATCCTCAGCTCCTCAAAGATCTTAGTAGGGACAGAATATATATTATATAGCTTTGTACCAGCAGCAGCCTCAAAAGGCCCGCACACTACAGATACACATTAAAAATGCATTCTGCTCATAGGGAAAGTCAACATTTTTCAAGGCCCACTACATAAAGCCATGTGAGAGGAACAAGGATGAAAATAAGAATTCTATCTTAAAACAGATTACAAGCACAAATATATAAATTACTTACAGAAAAAAGCAGGAATAAGAATGTACCAAGAAAGTATCTGGCTCTGTTTGGCAGGATTAGCATGAGAATATTGGGGTATCTAGTCAATATTAGATAGATAGATAGATAGATAGATAGATAGATAGATAGATAGATAAAAATAAAAGACAGGACTTATCCATTCACCTTCAAATAATGGCTCCAAAGAGGTACAAGGCAATAGTACTCAAAGAACAGCAAGATCATTGCTATGAGCACAATAAAAAGGACAGCAAACATCATCAGACAATAGGGGCAAGCTTTGGGAATGGCTGGCAGAGGGCTCGCACAGCAATGCAATGCCAGAGCCTGGATTTCTTTGAAGGCGATACAAAAAAGTGCACACTTTGGAGAGGAGACACAACTATTACTGAGTCAAGAACAAACAGGAGGGGAGAGTCAGAATGAGAAGCTGGAAAGTAAGACTACAAATATATAGACAGCAAGATACTTTGCCTGTCTACACTACTCTCAAGTAGAATCTGGGACCCATTTAAAATCATGAAACCCTAAGTACCAGGGCAGGGTCACTTGAATCAACTACCTACCTCAATATAAGTGTATGCGACTTAATAAAGATAATATAACAAGGTGACATAGAGCAATGGAGTGTTAAGCTCTGACATTCATTAGGTATATGACCAAAGGGGCACAATCTTACATGATTAGGTATAAAAGCCTCCAGAGGAAACTACTGGGGAGGGGGCATAAAAACACTACTTCCAAGCCTTCCTGGCCACTCAGTACTAGCCAACCGGCCAAATACAAGTTACTCCTGTCCCTTGGGTGAGGACATATAGAATGACTACAAGCGTTGAGTAGCTTAATAAATTCCCAGCCCACATTATTAAGAAAAGGTACAATAAGGCATGGATCTTTGGATTAATGTCACAGTCCTTCAAGGGTCCTTGAAACCTAGGTTGGGAGTCACTATCCTAGAAAATAAGCCAAAGGAACAGCAGAGTCATCAGCAAACAGCTGTGGCAGCTACAGATTTTGGTACTGTGTTGCAGGTAAGCCAGGAACCCTAGGCAACTCAAGCAAGCAAGGAAAAAATACTGAGGAGTGTCAGGGAGGTGATGTGTCAGGAGGTGATGTGTCAGGAGGTGATGTGTCAGGGAGGTGATGTGTCAGGGAGGTGATGGGTGGTAAGGCAGAGCTCAAAGGGATCTAATTTTCAAACCTGAGAGCACAGCAGGTGTTTGGAGTCTGAAATGAAATGAGAAACCAAAAACTCCTGCTCAGGAAGTGGTATGTTGAGTATAGTACTTCAGGAGAATGCTTGCCCAGGGTAGGGGTGGCAGGCACTTGCAAGCCTTCCTTTCCACAAAGTATCTACCAAACAACAGTTTTTAACTATTTAACAAGATTCCACTTCTAAGCTGCACTGATACAAAATGCTGGCCACTTAAATTGAAATAAGCCATACTAATATGGCACACAACATCTTAACTAGATTTCTTGATAATACTAAATAAAACTTTAGAGATTATGTGTATGCAGCTAACATCTGAGCTTAAGAATCAATCTGAAAACTTGGGAAAAGAGAATTATCTGCAAGAGATCTCTAGTATTAGAAAAGAGAGAGGAAATTGGGGGGCGGGGCGGGGAACAGTTCAATAGTAGAGCACCTCTGAAGAGTTCCTGACTTGATGTTTTCATACTCCACCTTAGATCCTTTTCCTACCTTTCTATCTTACTAGTTTGAAAATGTTTATTTATTATAAGTACCTTAAACAAGATGCAGTGATAACTTAAAGAATGATCAGTATCTAGTAATTGAAATAGTCTAATGTCTGGGGACTGTGTATCTGCTCTTCTGTAAAACGAGAGAACTTTAAGACCACTTCCAGTCCCAACAAGACATTTCCTACCTGTTGGGCCTCAGGTAATTCAAACTCCCACGCCTCAATTTCCCCATCTTAAACTGGAAATAAGGACTTTGTTGCAGAAACTAATGAGTCGGTATTAACCAAGTGACTACGATATGGTAAGTATGCTGGTGTGGGCCATATCAGTTTTATTATCATCTTTACCCGTCTTCGATTTAGCATTACTTTGACCACCATCAGATGTCCTGGGATACACACAAAACAGATGTCCTACAGCAAGCAATAAGGACATTACTTCAACACCCCTGAATCTCACTCTACACAACTTGACAAGGCAGTGGTTAGCTCTATCTGTTGCAATACCTCTATAAGATGACTGTCATAAATTAGTCATGCCCAGCATAGGACATGGGGTCCCAACATTCAAGACAGCACAGCCTAATTACCTCACCCAAGGAGTTCATGTCTTTGGAATTAGAAAAGCCGGTCTCACTTTGGGACTCCACATACTGACATATTCCTCGCCCCTTTTCTTCCCTGCACCAGGATCTGCAAAGTACGAAATTCCTTCCAAGAGCTCACTTGGGCTCCGGGAAAGAAACGCCACAGTCACCCATGGGACAGGTGGAACTGAGGTAGCACCAGCTCACACACACCCCAGAACGATAAGAGAGCCACGCTGCTGGGGCTGAAGCTGTCCCATCCCGCAGCCGCTCACACCTTCCGGGACTCGTGGAGCGTAGTTCCCCGTGGCACGGCGGCCCTGCGCGGGGAGACGGCCCACGTGCCCCCGGGCTACAGGCCGCTCTTCCCGGCTCCGCACTCACCTGGCCGGTGATGCCAGTGATGAGAGCCACCTTCCTGAGCTTGCCCATCTCACCATCCCCAGAGCCCAGGTAGCTTGGGCAGTTAACGGGAGCATGAGCCATGTCGCCTCAGGCGGGTGAGCGTGCAGCCAAGGGAAAGGTGGAGTGGAACGAACCGCGGGCCGGCAGGAACCAGGGTGCGCGCGCCAGTCGCTTCACGGAGCTGCAGCGGCCGCCACGGTCTGACAGGGCGCGCGGGAGGCCGGGCGTGGAGCGAGGGGCGGGCCAGCTTAGTCGGGGCGGGCGGCGCGAGCCGGGCTGTGGCCTGGCTGGCGCCGCGTCACTCGCCCAAGCGCCGACGCGTCAGCGTTGCCCCTGCCAGCCCCGCCCCCGCCGGGGTCTCCGCGCTGAGCCACGCCCCTCTAGGGGCGGGGCCTGAGGACGCCGGGTCCCTGGAAGAGGAAGGATGTAAATCGGCCCTCAGGGTGGAGGATATGGCCTGCTTGGGCCTCAATCTCCAAGATTCCTGAACTCGACCCATGATGCCTTAAGGAATGACAAGCTGACATTCTCGGTAGGAAAAAGCTCTGAAATCCAAATCTAGGCATCCAAGGCTGGGGTCATCGATCTTATTAAATTTCTAGAAACCTGCTTCAGTGTCTTTGTGAGCAGTCAGTTTTACATTTCTTGAGGGCACTAGAGTTTCTAGGCTACTCTAACCTGTGAATCTTCTGTGAACATTAGCAATTTGCTAATGTTTGGAACTAGTTTGGTGGTTCCCAGTAATTCCATTCAAGGAACAGTGTTTACTTCAAGGGCTGGAAGTTTCTGGCCCCACCCCCGTCCTGTCCTGCATAAAGAAACAATTGACAAAAATGCACAGGTCAGTAAAAGCTGTAGGAGACAAATTTCTGAGGTGGGGTTGTTGCAGTGTCTGTTGAATTTCTTCTGTTTGGTAGATGCACACTGAGAAAAGCTGGCAAAGGACTCAGACTTAGGGAGGAGAGTGAGGGGAAGAAAACACACACACACACACACACACACACACACACGATATAGTGCTTATCTCTCCAATAAACGTCCTCAAATCATCCCAATAGAACCTGCTAGATATGATACAAACCTGGAATTCCAACACCAGGGTGCCCAAACTCCTCAGAAGCATCCCAAACTTTATACATAGGCTTGTCTGGTTTAATATTTTGCCTTTCCTCTAGTGCATTCTATATGGAAAATGAGACCCAGAAGTTAGGAAAATATATTCATTAAAGCAAGAAATGTCTAAAATCTAGATGATCTTTAATGATTAATTTGGTTTTATGTAAATATGTTGTAATGAAAGGATAAATAATTCAGGAAAAAAATGAATACTTAGGAAAGACATGCCCCATTTGTCCTGTAGGTCTGACACCTCCTGTCATACTAATGAATACTAGGAATTGATCTGTTTAATAAGAAATGTAACAGAAAAAAATCATAAAGATCAAATATGTATTGCATGTGCTGAGATATGACTTGGTGGTAAAGCACTTGCCTAATGGGTCTGATGCCCAATACTACAAAGTAAATAAATAAAACCAATTTTTAGGGCTTGAAAATGCACAAAATAGTAAGAAAATATTTACATACTATCAGAAATGAAAAACAAACTGTTTAGCTTAAACATCCAACCAATATTTCTTTTATTACCAGTCTAGAATCTGGACATTCAAGATCCAGGGTTGATTTCCTCTGAGGTCTGCAGATGTCACCTTGTAGGTGTCACCTTGCATCTGGTCATGACACTCTTCCCCTCTGTGTGCTTGTGTTCCAATTTCCTATTGTAAGGACATTGGTTCCCTTTCATTAGGGACCACCCTAATGACCCCACATTACCTTAATTTCCATTTAAAGACCATAGTTCCCAGCCAGCAAGATGGCCTGGTAGGTAAAGGCACTCGCCCCCAAGCTTGCCATCCTGAATCCAATACCTGTACCCACATGCTGAGAGGAGAGAACCAAATCCTGCAAGTTTTCCTCTGACCTCAACATGGCCACACATTTAAAAGAAAAAAATAGTAAACAAAGTGTCTTAGTCAGGGTTTCTACTCCTGCACAAACATCATGACCAAGAAACAAGTTGGGGAGGAAAGGGTTTATTCGGCTTACACTTCCATGCTGCTGTTCATCACAAAAGGAAGTCAGGACTGGAACTCAAGCAGGTCAGGGATCAGGAGCTGATGCAGAAGCCATGGAGGAATGCTGCTTACTGGCTTGCTTCTCCTGGCTTGCTCAGCCTGCTTTCTTATAGAACCCAAGACTACCAGCCCACAGATGGTACCACTCACAAGGGGCCCTCCCCCCTTGATCACTAATTGAGAAAATGCCTTATGGCTGGATCTCATGGAAGCATTTTCTCAACTGAAACTCCTCTCTCTGTGATAACTTCAGCTTATGTCAAGTTGACACACAAAACTAGCCAGTACACCAAGTAATTAAAAATAAAAAGTATACTATTACCAATTACTTTTTTGTTTTAATTATTTTTATAACTTTTTTGTTTTGGGACTTTGGTTTATTTTTATGGTTTCGTTTGATTTTATTTTTAGACAGGGTCTCCTGTAGCCCAGGGCTGGCCTGCAATTCTTTATATAGCCAAGAATTACTTTAAGTTTCTTTCCCCATGCCTCTACCCCTTGAGTACTCAAATTATATGCATGGACCACTATACCATGTTTATATGGTCCTGGGAATCAAACCCAGGATATTATTGTGTATACTAAGAAAATATTCTACCAGCTTAACTATAGCTTTGCCCCCAAGTTGCCTTTTTTAAAGACTCAATTTTGAAGTGATGAAGACTAACACTTTGATATATGAATTAATAGAGAGACACAATACATCTCCTTACAGACAAAGAGGAAAGACTTTCCTTGTTGGTTTGGTTTGGAAGTGTGGAAGGCATCTGGTGGTGGGCATCATTGTTGTAATTTGCCCAGTGGCCTTAGGGGACTGTGTGTAATCAGCATAGGGGCTGGACAACATGAGAGTCTATTAGCCCGAGGGAAACTGTGCTAGTGTAGCATAGTAATTCTCAACTGTGGGAGACTTTGTAACCTAGAAGACAGTTGACATTTTTTACTGTAACAAGTAGAATTGCACTATTGGTATTTAGTGATTAAAGCATGGATCTGTTGCCAAACATCCTACAATTCCCAGCCCAGCTAATCCAGTGTATCAATACAATCTGTTCTCTATATCTATTTAGCTTGCATCCAATCAACTAAATTTGCATTGTTTACCATGAAGTTAAGACTACAGTGCTTGTGGTGGTCAGTCTTATTTAAATTACATATATTTATTTTCGTGCGGGGTGGGAGTGCCAGGAATGCATGGTGCTCCTGTAGAGGTTGGAGACAAGGTATAGAAGTCAGCTCTTTTCTTCTACCATATAAGGGCCAGGGACTGAACTCAGGTTGTCAGACTTGGCAGTGAATGTCTTTGTTAAACCAACTGGTCAGTCCTATGATGATTGATCTTGTCACCTTAATTAGATCTGGAATCAGTCGAAACAATTTGCTTCTAGGCAAGTCTATGAGGGTAGTTCCAGGAAGGGTTAGTTGAAGAGAGAAGACCCTACCCCATAGTGTGTGGCACCTTCCAGCCACCATCCAGATATAAAGAACTCTACAGAAAAAGCAGTGCTACTTTGCCTGACACCTTAGGTGGGGATTACTGGGGCATCCAGCTTCATAGACTGAACAGTCATCAGGTTCTCATCCCATCCAGCATGCAAATGACCACTGTAAGACTACCTAGGCCCTATCATGTATGCCAATCTAATAAAATTTATTTCTATCATATACATTGCTGACTAATAAAATGCTTATGTCTGTAAAGAACATATATGGGCAGTTCTCCTTTCATTATCCACTAAATAACACATTGTAACAACTACTTACACAGCGTTTATGTTGATTAGGCATTGTAAGTCATCTAAACATGATGCAAAGGATACAGGAGCATATGCATAGCTTTTAAGAAAACACAGCACTACTTTATACAAAAGAGTTGAACATCTGTGGATTTTGACATTCAAAGGGAACGGGATGTAGGGGTATTCGGGAACCAGGCTCCCTCTGATAATAACCCAGTTTTGCATGTGTGCAGTGGGCACCACTACAGATGGGACACTAAACAGTCCCATCCCCTATCGATGCCTTCTGCTAACCTTTTATGACCACAGCATTCCCTCCCACCCCTATCTCTAACTCTTAAACTACTCACCTGTTCTCCATTTCTAAAATTTTATTATTAGCAGAGTATTTATTATAAATGGATCTTACAGTCTTTGGGGATTGGCTTTTTCACTCAGGGTTCCCTGTTGTTATGTTTATTAGTTTTTGTGGAACTCTGTCCTCTGTCAGAGACCCTCACAAGATTGCTCATTAATATTCCCTTATGAAGAGGAAGGAAAACTCACATGTCCAAGCACAAGGGACTAATGAGGCAGCACACTAGACACCTAAGTCTCCAACCTTCCTCAAAATATATAAGCCATTAATTACTGTGGGAGTGGGGTGGCAGCTTTTCTTCAGTAATGTAGCTGTCTATAAGTCGTCCATGTTCCTGTAGGTAACCCTTTACCCATGCTCCTGTACGTAACTTTAAATAAACTCATACTTGGATGGAATAATATTTTAGTCTGTTGTTATGTTTTGTCTGAAATGAATAGATATTTATTCATATCTTCTCGGTAAAAGTTAATGCAACAATAGCTCATTTGTTTTTATTGTAGAGTAGTATTCTATTATATGGATATACCATAGTTTACTCATCTACTGAATTAATTTCTGAACTGTAATATTTATATTACTATAAATATTAATATTTATAATAACTGAGTTATGAATGAAGCTGCTATGACCATTCATGTATTACTTACTGTATGAAAATAAGATCATTTCACACAGGGTAAATTACTAGATGCTATGGTAATTACATTTTGTTATTTTAAAAACTGACAAGCTGTTTTCTTTCAAGGATTTTATAACTACAGAATTTACTGTATTAAATCCCTGTCATGGTTTAATCTCACCAATCCAATAGGATCTGAATCAGATAAGATACGCAGCTTTGTGAGGTCATTTCCAAGAAGGATTAACAGAGAAGACAGTGCCCTGTGGTAGATGATGTCTTTCAAGCACAAGAAGTCTATGGAAAAGTCTGTGCTACCTGCCTGCCTTTGCTTCTTGTTGGTGAATGTGTGGACCCCATTGTTGCAGTTGCTGATACTGTTGTCTTCTGATGCTGCAGCCAGGATATAGCTTTTCCAAGAATCTTCCAGGAAAGCATGTTTAAGCTAATGCTGAGGCATTTAGCATCATGGACTGAACAGCTACTTGTTTCTTGGCCTCTGCATTGTACAGACAGACATTAGTAGGACTATGCAGCTCCTATCATTTATAAGCCATCTATTTAATTAATCTAATTAATTAAGATCTAATTAATCTTTAGATAGTCCATTCCTAATATAATCTCTTTCTGCCTTAAATACCTATATCTATAGCACTCTATATGTCAGACTTTGACATTGTAGAACAAAAGGTTTAAACTCTAAACTTGATTTGTCATAGTAACTTTTATTCACCAGATGTAATTGTCATCTCAGAGGCTTACTGCTGAATAAGCTCACCCCTTCTAGTTCTTTCTGAACTCTGGCTGGCAGGTTCAATTCAGCTGTTCTGGCTCAAACTCCTTTCCAGGCTGACTGATTCAAACTGGCTTTTCACTGAATTGCTCTGCTTGACCTCAAACTAACACTGACAATTTGTTCTAATCTTCTGACTCCTTCTTATTCTCTGGCTTCAACTGCCTCTGCTGACCTGCACTGCATGAACTGCACAAACTGAACAGAACTCACAAACAAGCTCAACTGAACTCAACTGCACTGCATAAACTGCACTGACTGAACTGATTCACCCAACTCAGCTCCACTGCCCTGACTCTGAGTGCACTCAACTGAACTGAACAGAACTGATGCAACTGAATTGCACCGAACCCAACTGAACGAACTCCACTGTATTGCCTGAACTCAACTGAACTGCACTCGCTGAACTCCCCTCCTCTGCACTGCTCTTAAGTAGCTTCTCTTTCCTGTCTGTTCCCATGAGAGTTGAGCATTTCCTATCTCTGACTCATTCTTTCAAATCTTTCTCAGATTTGTTACTTTACCTATTATTAGACTCACTTTCAAACATGGCTGCTTCCTTCTACAAAATAAACTTACCTTCATTGTTAGGGATTAAAGGTGTGTACTAAGGGCGTGTGTATTCCAGCCGGATCATGCTGTATTCCAGGGCGTGTCTGCATTCCAGCTGGATCATATACCTAGAAGGTCTTTGGATGTGATCCCTTGACTAAACAGCCATGTTGCTGGATTAAAATGCCTCTACATGACTGTCTTAACTATGACTAGAAGATCAATGAAATGGTCATATGGTTTGTGAGTTTCATTGAGACAGAAGAATTAGAGCAAGAGAAAGCCTACAGGGGAGAAGCGAATACATTTTCATTTGCCTTCCTTCCCCTTCAGGTTTTATACCAATTTTCTAGCTTGGACAAGAAGCAGGATATAAGCACTAGATTTTGAAATAAAAAATCATCTAAGATCAACCTCTTCTGGGCATGAGACAACAAAATACCTGTTCTTCTACTTGAATAAAATGATATTCAATCAATCATCTATAGAGAACATAGAGAAGCATCAAGTTACAAGCAGAAATGGAAGGCAGTGAGAGAGCCCTGAAATTTCTAGGGACATCCTAAGATTCATCTTCTTGACTTAGGAATATACTAGTCTACTAGTAAATATACAATTATAGTAAGTTTTTTCATACTGAGTTTGTTTTAAATTCATTTTTATTTTTTGAAATGGGAACTTTTTGTGTTACCCAGGTTTGTCTTAAACTCCTGAACACAAGCGATCCTCCTGTCTCAGCCTCCCAAGCTGCTTGGACTTCTAGCACATGCCATCACAACTTCAGGCGTTAATACAAAGGGCTGGAGTATTCAAAAACAATTGAAGATCTTTATTTATCTTACATGAATCATCTATATAGCTTTTCATTGAGGAGAGCTGTAACTTCAGGCAAATGGGTATTAAAAGTACAAGATCCACACCGTATGCCTCTGTGTCTCTATTTCCTAAGAGGTATGTGTTGTGTACCTAAATTCATTTGTTTCCTGCCTCTTCATTTTCTGATAATCTCTGTTTCTTAATGCATAGAAACTCATGAGCAGCACATTGAAATCATTGCTACCCTGTTCAATTTGAATCTGCTCTGGCAAAGCTCCCTCATTTTTCCATCCATGGCAGAAATCCCAGAGGAGAAAAATCATATGATGTGTTAAGTCCTTTTTTGGCTGCTATTTTCAACATTCTCCTTGAATACATTTGAGAATGTATTCATGTCCACGCCTCCCTTTGTGCCATTAATTAAAGCAGCCCTGCCCAATAAAAGTGGATCTCCAATAACATAAAACACTAGAGATGAAGTAATGCATTGTTCTTTAAATTAGGTGAAGTAATAAAGATCCTAGACTGCTTGTGGAAAGTTGCCAGTACCTGGCTACTAGTCTGCTCCCTATAATATGTCAGAACTGCCTCAAGGTTAAGATACTGGCCTCTTTTTAAATTCTGAGTCCCCTCCTATCAAAGATACCTCAGCATTTTGTACTAACATGCTTAACATGTCCAAGATGCTGCAATAAATCTTCAGATCCTTCCGTTGTGGTCCACTACATCAGGTGATGACTTCTACTCTTCCTTCTTGCATTTGATGTCCAGTAAAGGTATTGAAAGGGGTCCTGATCTGAAGCTAGGATTATAAATCCTATGTACTACAGAATCTGTAGATTTCCTGGAATGATCAATAAAGAATGTTTCAATCCTAATGATTTTTTAATGTTTTATGTCATTTTTTTGTTTGAAGATTTGTTTGTTTGTTCCTTTAATAGACATGTGTCCTTGCCTTCCTGAGTTTATATGTATATATTATGTTCTGGTGTGCAGTATTGCTCTTCACCTTTTGTTTTCAGGACCTTCTCTTGTGATTGTAAAAGGGAAGCTTCTCCACATCACAAGAGGTCATTGGTTTTGCTGGAGTAAATGAACCTCCTGCTCTCTTTAGGTAAGGGTGCTATGAACCACTCACCAGGCCATTTCTAAAGAGAGTTATTGACAAGGAACCATAATACAGGCAAGGCAGTTTGGAGGTGCTGGAAAATTAAAGATTTGTGGAACCATTGGCAGATGCAGCATGCTTTATTCATTCCAGGCAAAGGTCTTAAGGACATTTCTACAGAAATCATACAACAGAAACATCATGCAATAACTAGCTATATAATGAGTTACATAGCATCACGTTTATTGTTTACTATGGTTCCCCAGATATGTCATTTTAACTAAGTTATTCTGGATATCCACACCTATGACATTTTGCCTAAACCTTTATCCAGGCCTCACAGCCTCTATTTCCTTTAGTCTACCCCTTTTAGACAGCAGACACTTTATTAGAAAGGGCCCGTAATACACAATAGTAGTACAGGGAAGAACAGATATAACAAAGAAATGAGTTATACTCCTAAGATTGGGATGGTTCACTTTAGCCTAGTGGGAATGAGGCCCTCCTATTGTTCAAAGAGATCTCTAGTCAATTGCTGGATCACCTGTACTTCATTGTCCATATGACACAACTATATTGACAATGTAAAATGTTTTACATCTATATAAGATTTATTCTTGGGTACTCTCTAAAGATACCTTTTGTTTTCCTTTTGTCTGTTTTGTTGGGTACTTTGAGGCCTATAAAGTGGTCATATCAATGGTTGGTCCCTTCCTGCAGATCTTTCTTGTTGAACACCAAGAAAGCAGTGTCCAAAAGTTGAATCTATAGGATATGACGTTCCTGTAGTACTGAAAATTCTTAAACAAGAATAGCCATTTGGGTTAATGAGTTCTAGAAAAAGTTTAGGAGTCATAAAAAGAAAATCAGAATAGTAACTTGGACATTTCCACCTTAAGGTCATCAGCCAAGAAAGCTACAAAGCAACAGAGTTACTTTTAACTTATGGTAAGCCTCATTTCATGATAAACGACCCCATCTTCCAAAAGCTTTTGTGGAGCCCATACATCTCACAGATTAAATTACCCCCTTTCTAAAAAGAATAATCATAAAGAAAATGACAGAGTTATGTAAACAGGAGGATGAGACAGAACATGCTAGGATATGGCCTAGCATGTGATTGAAACTTCATCTTGATTAGTGATGTCATCAAAATAGTGTTGACCATGTAAATTCACTACTCTCTTGGTTAAAGTAATACATGGCATGAACTAAAATGGCAGTACCCATTTAATGTCCTAGTACCAGTGAGCATTCAGAGGATTACCATTTTTAGAATTTCCTGGACCACAGACATTTGGTCACATGTCCCAGTCCTCTTCTCCCAGGTTTTGGGTCTATTGTTTGTTTGGTTGTTTGGTTGGTTGATTGGTTTGGTTTGGTTTGATTCCTCCTTTCTTTTAGTTTTTCACATTTCTGGATGCCTAATGGCCTGGTGAAAATGGAGGCCCCCGAGGAGACTCCAGCATGAGTTGTATTGCCAAGCTACAAGTGTGATATATTTTTATATCAGACTTTACTGATAGGTTTTGTTTGTCTGTTTGATAGACTTTGTTTTAAATTCTGGCACATTGTTTGGTAGTATATATTTCCTTATTTCCATAGGGGACTAAAGAGTTTTCCTACATCTATGCCATCAACACTGCCCAGCTATTGAAGAGAGAGGACACACTGCAATGGCTAGACTTGGAACTCTCATGTGATTTTGCACCAGCCCAAGGAAAACTACAGATCCCAACTTGGTTCTAAACAATAGATTTGCAGGGGCTAGACAGCTGATGCCAGTGGGTTGCTGCAACAGCTACAGGAAAAGAGAATTGAGCCTGCTTGATCAGGAGGTGGAGGAGCAGGCTATGCTAGGTCTTAGTGCCTATGCTTTCTGCCCAGCATCTCCAAGTCTGTTTCTCTCTAGCCAAGATAAGGTATTTTTTCCCTTTTTGAGACTCTTTTGCCCTATGCTTGGCTGCTTCTATTTCTGCCCCAACAAGCCCTTTGCCACCCTGGGTATTATTTTTATTTCCAGTTACAGTTACACAGACAGACAGGGAAAAAGAACAAGCTGTGTCATCCCTTTCTAAGTTCTTTTAACTCCAGCACTACAGTTTTAACAGGGCTTCCTTGACTGAGTCTTCTGGATGTTGTAACTACACATTTATTATGTAACTGCTTCTTATCTCTACTACTTACACTTATTCAAAACCAAAAGCACAGTGATGGTACATCACTCTGTGAAATGTATAGAATTGGCCTTGTGCTTTCTACAAGGGTTATCTAGGAATTTACAAAGCCCCACAGTTTAACAGTATGTATACAAGTAATCTTAATTAATTGAAACAGCTTTCTTTTATTTTTTTATTAATCATTTTATTCATTTACTTTTCAAATGATATCCCCCTTCCTGATTTCCCCTCCACAAACATCCCATCTCATCTGCCCTCCCCTTTGCCTCTATGAGGGTCCTCCACCCATTCACCCACTCCTGCCTCTGTTCTAGCATCCCCGTATGCTGGGGCATCAAACCTTCACAGGACCAAGGGCCTCGCCTCCCATTGATGTTAGGTAAAGTCATCCTCTGCTACATATGTATCTAGAGCCACAGATCCCTCTATGTATACTCTTTGGTTGGTGATTTAGCTTTCTTTTATTAAGGTGGTGTCCCACAGCAGTGTCTCTGGGCCAAACAGCTGCCATCTTCATTGCTTCCACTGTGCTTGCTTACCAAAGATCATCACCACTGGGATTCTTGGCTACTGATGTTCCTTCATAGAAGGAGAGGTTGAGCAGAGTCAGTGGACCCTCACTTAAGTGTCCACTCCTTCCTGCCTGTAGTATGGAATCTGCCCCGATTGGCCTGGTGAACGTGAAGAGGAGCTAGAGCATATGGGCTGGGCACAGCTAGGAAGAGAGGGCTCCTGTGTGGCTGTAGTGATGCCATCATCCATGATGGGTGAAGACTTTTCCAGCATGGCTGTTTTCAGGTCACCCATGTTCCTGTCTTTAAGTTAGCCCAATAAACTCATTGATTCCCAAGAATGAACTTCAGTGAAATAAAACTTTGTTTTGTTGTTGAGACTTTATGAAGAAGGTGGTAGATATTGCTCATTGCCATCCCCCAACATTCTCCTGGGAAAAAAGGAATTCTTATGCATATGGTAAATTTATTTATTACTGTTTTATGTCTCATGATATTAAAAAACAAATATTATGCAAGTTATGAGAAGGTTTGAGGAAGCTATTCAAGGCATGTAAACAATGAAACTTGGAGATGATATTTGTAATATTCAATTTTCTAAGGTCATTGTTCAATTTATTGGTGTCAAACCTCTGTTGAAATCAATGGAGCTAAAAAGGGTTTAGCTTTTGTCCAAGTTTTATCTAAACATTACACAGTAGTTAAATATATCAGACTGGATAACCAACCTTCTAGCTGATCAATAATCATACTTAGAGAAAATACTAATGCTGTCAGAGAGATTAATAGGGAAAATATTTTTCCTCTTTCCCTCCAAGGTCAAGTAGGCCCCAGGCACTGTGAGACATCTCAAAATAACCTGTTTTGTTGTTCAGGAGTACCATGGAGATCCCGCCTGGTATACTCCAACTAGTTTTTAGTCAATAAAGAGAAGAATTTGCACAGAGAAAATATTTTCTTCGTGTTTCCAAAGTAAAGCCACAGTTAAATAAGGCCTTTGACTTATCCTGAAGTAGGTTGAACAACTGGAAAAAAAAGGGGGGGTGCTAAAGAGACCAGAGGTTCCTCTCAGGCACAAGGGATCCCCTGAGAACCAGATTCTCCACTAGCCTTGACAATTCAAACAAAACCAAAAACAACAACAGCAATAACAACAAAACGATCTTTGGCTAATTTTGGCTACACACACAGACTTATATAATCAACAGGAAAGTACAACTGGACTAAAGTTGTTGGTCTTCTTTAACAATCTAAGGGATTTCACTGACCAGACTTACATTTAAATCCATTTGAGACATTATTTAGACAACTATATGTCAACAAAACTGCCTCCCAGATATAAGACTTCAGACCTTGGTGAATTCAACACTGTAGCACCCACCTGAAGCCAAAGCCAAGAGAGATGAGCTCATGATTAGTTCAATATAAAAATAAAATAATGATTCAATGTTCTCTCTCTCTCTCTCTCTCTCTCTCTCTCTCTCTCTCTCTCTCTCTCTTCCCACTCTACCCCACCCCCACTGCAGAAGTGGTTGCTATTAGACTTCCTTTGCTGGGTCCACCTGCTCTCCAGATATTTATCTCAGAAAACACCTTTTCTCCTTTTCTTAGGCTCCCTCTCCTTTGGCACATGCGAAGTCTCCAGATGGATGGTCCTGTTGGGTTTTTTCCACCCCAACACCAATAAAATTTTCTTTCGATTAGATCCATTCTTAAATTCATTTCTCCACAAGGCCACAAAGTTACAAAAGGAACCCTCGGCTCCTCAGTAACCTTATAATGTCTTCCTAATGCTTAGAGGGTGAGTGAGAGATGAGAAAGTCACGGTTATCCAAATAGTGTTTTCACAGAAAATTGGCTTGATACCTCTTTAAGTTTGCTTTGCCATTCGTGCTGTGGAACAAGAAGAACCTGTTGACTTTGCCCTGTCTTTTTAATCCTTTCACATGGTGATTTAAATTCTAAAGAGAAGCATCTAGAATACCTACTCCTTTCCTCTGCACACTTGAATTGACTTGTGGAAATGTAATGTGTTAGAAGAGAAAAATGCAGGTGCTGTTCCAGGAGGCTCCAGGTCCAGGGGAACCTTTGAGAAAGAAACGGTTGATGAAGCCCTCTGCCAACAAGACTGACTACCATGGGTTTTTCCCAGTTGTTGTCTTGTTGTAGCCTATTGTATCTTTGAAAGGTCTGTACTACATGTAGCTCCTCTCCAACCTATAGAGTTGAGGAGGAAATTCTCTTCTGTTTTCACCGTGGATGGGTATTCCCCTCTTTGTGAAGGCTCTCCAGGGCTTCCTCACACTGTAGGAATCTCATGGCCTTTAGACCTCCCTTATGGTAGATGGCCTTCCAAAGGCAGATATTTCTATATTCTCTCCTTTCCTAGATGTGGCTTGAAGTAGGAAAAAATCAATGTTCTATTTAATGTAATTATGAATTCATTTATAAGTATCCAAAACCTAGTGTTGTCTCTATCTGTATTAGTTACATTTCAATGTGACCTAATACCCCATAAAGCAACTTAAGTGGCAGCAGGGGTAGGGGTGGTTGACCGGGGTGACTATGGGAGGGGCTTCACTTGGGCTCAGAATTTGAAAGAATTCAGTCTATCCTGAAAGCAAAGGCACAGTGAAGTTCAGGGCTGCAACAACTCCTATCTCAGGAGATTAGGTGCCAGAGAGTTCAAAGTTAAGCCCTTCCTTCTAATGCTGGAGAGTAGGTGTTCAAGCACATGAGCATGTAGGGAACACTTCAGGTCCAAACCAGATTATCTATTTAACAAATTATTGACAAATCCAAAATTAAAGTCAAATGAACTTTTGTGGGTCAGAAAATTCATCTCATTGGATGCTGTGACAAAACTTGCTGAATTAAAACAGGAAATTACAGACTAGAAGTCCAAAAGGAAGGTGCCAAAGGGTAGTAGTCTCCCTGCAGGCTCTAATGAAGCATTTGGCTCCTGCTGGTAACTTTGGTTCACTTTGCTTGTTAAACATATGACCCCATTCCCTCTTTGTAGAAACTTTGTATAAATAAGGACACTATTCATACCAGTTTGGGGTCTCTGGTAATCTATTATGACCTCATCTAAGCTTCATTATATCTATAAAGACTCAGTTTCCAAATAAAATAACATTTATGGGTACCATTAGCTGGAGAATTATACCTTTGGGTCATTTAGTTTAGTCCACAAATGGTAAATCCATCAAAGGATTGATACAGTAGTGGATACCAACTTCATTTAGAAGATTCTAATGAACTGTAGACAAGGTCAGAAAGAAGAACCCAAGGGCAGATCTAGGAAGACTAGATTTAAACATCAAAGAGTTCAGATGATAACGAAAGAAAAGCTTTAAAAGACCTGGGTGTGGCTTCTGAGGAGATGAAATTTTTCTCAGACTGCCAAGAAAATCATATGGGGGAGAATAAAAATGACTAAATTGAGCACTTATAGTGCAGCAGCCACTGGACAGAACACTGCATGTATTGTTTCAGTATTCCTCAAGCCTTAAGAAATAGGAAATATCTCCATTTTCTAGATAAGGAAGTTTGAACACAGGAAAGTTAAGTTACTTGTTTAAAGGTTACTTAGCAAATAAAGTGCAGTGCCAAGGATAGAACCCAACCCATGTCTATTACAGTAAAACTATGCCTTGTCATTTACAGAGTAAACCTACGTGACGTTAACAAATAATTATAGTATGTTTGTCATATGCTGGGTTTCTGATCCTAAGGCATGTCCAGGCTAAATTCTGCCAACTCCCTTAAAATAAGGTATGTACGATCTGCATGTCCCCCCAAAGCAAACAGTTTGAAGAACTCATATCTCAGAAAACCAGGTGTCAGAGCATTTTGGTTGAAAGTGGGACTGAGCTTAACCTCCAGATACATCTCCCAGTGACCTACCGTAGAAGTACATGACATGTTAGATCCTGCAGGACTTTTTCAGGACCAGATGGTCAAGAGTGGTGGTTCATTTAAACCTGCATGTTTCTGATGACTAGTGAAGCTGAGCATGTCCTTCTAATGGCTATCTTTCCAATTTTATTTCCTTCTCTCTCAATGGCCTTATACCTTTTGCCTGTTTTCCTATTAGACGGCTTGATCTTTCTATAGCATTTTAATAACATTTAAAGCGTTTTAAGTATAATAGGTGTCATTTTCTGTGTCACAAATATTCCTTCCCATTAAGTTGTATTTAATTTGCTTCCTTTCTAGTAACTTGCTTAAAAACACATTCCCTAAAGAAGATTAAACAACTGTCCTACACTCTTTGTGCTTGTATTTGTATATAAAACATGATAATGTTTTAAATTGACAAAGATCTCAAAGCCAGGTATTCATTAGCTCCTTCTTTCCACATTAATTCAATATTTTACCTTCATTGTATCTTAAATTGCAATTTGTATATAATTTTACATGAGACTTTTCCATTGGCTTAATTAGCAATCCCCTTTTCAATACCAAGTTTAAAATAAAAGCTACATCAATAACTTATTATTTGCCATAGTATCTCTTAATAGCTCTATTCGTTTTCAAATTTTATTTTCTATTATGTATTTTTCCTTTCCTAAAAAATATCAGAATTTACACTGAAATGTAGCTTAACAGTATTGCACTTACCCGATATATTCATGGTGCTGGGTTCAATCCCTTGCCCTCCCCCTGCTCCCTGCCCTCCCCCTGCCTTCCACATGCCCTTCCCTACCCCTAAAAAATGAAAGAAAAGGAAAGCAGACCGGGCGGTAGTGGCGCATGCCTTTAATCCCAGCACTTGGGAGGCAGAGGCAGGTGGATTTCTGAGTTCGAGGCCAGCCTCATCTACAGAGTGAGTTCCAGGACAGCCAGGGCTACACAGAGAAACCCTGTCTCGAAAAACCAAAAAAAAAAAAAAAAAAAAAAGGACATAAAGTTGGGAGGGTAATGGTGGATGGGAAATGATAGGGAAAAAAAAGAAAAAGAAACATTATACACTGTACAAAAATATAACAATTTCAGCAAGTAAATGAAAAATTATTTTTTAAAATGACCATTTGTAAAGGTAACTTGGTGATTAACTCTTAAACAGGAAATGATAATAATCTAAGGAGTTTCAGCCTCAGTCTTTTTCCTTGCACAAGCTCTTTCCTACATCTTAGAAATATAAAGATGTGAACTTTGGACTTTATCTAAGAAGAATATGGTAAGTGTGTCGGCAATTATTTTTACATACAGACGACAAATATTTACTCATTTTAATTTCCCGGATACTAGGCCCAATATTAAGATATGTTTGCAGTCTTGTCATGCATATGAATACAGTCTTTTTTTTTTTTTTGAAATGAATACTACTATTCTTTTTGAAAAGTAGGTGTTACAGACTCTTGGCAATTGCCAAACTGACGGAAATACTGATGTGTTTATAAAAAGATAAAGAGATATATGTTCTAGGGGGGTGTGGTGAGGTGTGGGGGAAGGGGCTATCTCAGCCAGCCCATGCCAAGGCATCCCTGAGGGACCAGCCACATGATGGTATAGTATAGAATAGAGTTTATTCAAGGCATGGGGAGGGGAACTAAGAGGGTAGTAGAGGCAGAGAAAGAGAGAAGGAGAGAGTAGAGAAGTGGAGATCGGCCATGACCACGTAGAGATAGAGGGGAAGGGAATGGGGAGGGGGGGAACAAGGGGGCAAGGGGCAAGGCAAGAGAGCAAGAGCAAGCAAGGCAAGAGGAGAGAGGAGGGGCAAACAGCCCGTTTTATAGTGGGTCAGGCCGACCTGGCTGTTGCCAGGTAACTGTGGGGTGGAGTTTAGACAGAATGCTAACATATACAACTCTAACCTTGAAACTAAGGGGGAAAGTGTTCATTTTGAAGACTTACTTACAGAGTCATCAGATCATCCTGTGTGTCTGTCTCATCGCATCAAAAATAAAACTTCTCTTTTACATGTATTTGGGAAAATAACTTCAAAGGTAAACAAATGGGCTGAAAGCAAGGAGATTTAAAATGGGTGGAAACAGATACACCTGACTTCCACCCTGATTTTTGGTGGTGTTCTGGACTGCAGAAAAGATCAGTCCATCTAAAAGCAATGACAATTTCTAAATGCCTATATAAGGCTTAACTCTTCAATAAATAGTAAATTTGTTTAGAAAACATAGGACAAATCTTCCCTATTTTATAATAGGTATATAGGTTATTATATGCATGATTTTCCAGATGCAGCTTTCTGGTTTTCACTTGGATTATAGTTGCTTTGTTAAAAACTGTTTTCTAAATTTTATAAAGAGAAATAATACCAAAAAGAAACCACCAAGTAAGAAAAGAATATATAAAAGTTATAAAATTGTTTTTGGTAAAGAAGGACTTTTTTTAAGCCTACGTATTTACAAGATAAGCTGTTGTTAAATGTTTAGGAACAAATGTCAACTTTTGATAGACAAACTTAAAATATAAATTCAAAAGTTTTTCTTTAAATGTACTGGCCCACTATAAGGAAGTTTTCACACAGTTTCTGGATTTTTACTCCGCCCTCCCAACCTTCTTCCTTTCTCGCTGATATGTATGACTGAAGAATATGATACATCTTCTGATTAAGCCAAGTTTCAGTTTGGGGTTTTGTTTGTTTGTTTGTTTGTTGTTGTTTTATTTCCCTGCTGGGAACGAACCCAGGGGCTCATGCATGCTAAGCGAGTAGTCTACTAAGGCTAATGTCCCCAGCTTGGTTTCACTTTTAATTGTCCTGAGCTTAAATCAAAAACTGGCAAAAATTCGACAGAACATTACAAATTATTTCTTGACATTCTAAAGTAAAAATGGTCTCACAACTTATTTTGATACTTAATCATGTATCTTATGAGGGAAAAAAAAAACCAAAAACAAAAAACAAAAAACGCATCAGCTTTGGATGGAGTATAGAAAACTCATTTAAGTTTACATGACATTTTTGGCATTTAAGTGACAAAATTTCAAATAAACAGTATTTCTGAATTAACAAAAATAAAATAAGTCTCATCTAAAGTATGAAAAGTGGAAGTTTTGCGGCATTACTTGGTTTGTGTTTCTGGTGCTGAGAATGGTTATTGCAATTGCAGAAATAGACTGCCTGTCTCCCTAAAGTCCTGTCACAAGACCAAGATCACATAAAAAGAACTCAGAGATATAAAAGGTAAAATGCCAGGCAGTGGTGGTTCGGGACTTTAATCCCAGCACTTGGGAGGCAGAGGCAGGTGGATCTCTGTGAGTTCAAGATCAGCCTGGTCTACAGAGTGAATTCTAGGACAGCTAGGGTTACACAGAGAAACCCTGCCTTGAAAAACTAACAAACAAATAAATAAATGTAGGTGATGAAAATGTGCAAAGAGGAGAAGTTACAAAGCATTATTCATAACTGTATATACTGTACTTGCCTACCCTGGAAACCTGTGTAAAGTTTATATATCTCTAGAATCCAGTATAAACCTTATAGTGTTTAAGGGAAAGGGGGAAAAAAATGGAGATAGAAAATTAGGGAGAAGTCAAAGTGAATGGAAAGTCTCAGTCATTTTAGGAAAAAAGTCACACCTCCTTAACTGCCTCTCTTTTTCTCTTAGGCAAGTAAACACCAAAAAGTGTGTTTGCCACAGAAGGTTCTGCTCAGAAAAGCAGAGGCATGAAGAAAGCCCGGAACCTGGGCTTCTAGCTCCTGAGAAGCACTGACTACCTTGAGTCTTCACACATGCCCAGAGCAAATCCACAGATGCCGAGCTAATGCTGGCTGAATTGAAACTTGATGGGAAACAGATGGCACAATTCTCCTACTGGTTGTATTTTGTGAGGGTAGCTTAACAATTAATCCATTTGGACGGTGACATTCAAGGTCAGGAATGTTCTTCCTCACTCCATATTCCTGGAAGCCCTTCCCAATGTACTGTATTCAGTTTTCTTTTCTGGGTATAATTCAGAGACTATGCGGGGGGGGGGGTAAGGACAGAGACAGAGAGAGAGGACAGAGAGAGCTAGAGAGAGGAGAGAGAGAGAGAGAGAGAGAGAGAGAGAGAGAGAGAGAGAGAGAGAGATATTGAGATTCAAGGGCTAAGGATGATAGAATGCTTCTCTAGCATGTGCAAAGCCCTGGGATCAATCCCTAGCAGGTCATAAACCGGGCATAATGGTAATACATGTAATATCAGTTCTAAAGTTGAGACCAGTTTGGGATAGAGGAAACCTTGTCTCAGACAAACAGGGAGGGGGACGGGGAGAGAAACAGAGACAGACAGAGACAGACAAGAAAGAGAGAGAACCCAAAATAAAAATAAACAACAAAAACAAACTACAAACAAAAAACAAACAACAACAAAAACAAGAGAATAAGATTTTTTTATTTTTCTCTCAAAGTTCAGTCAGATTTTATGAAAAATAATGAACTTTTTTATTTTTTGCTGAAGTTCAAGAATAACATAAGATTGATTAAAGATTTTATCAAATTGGCCTTCACTCAGCAGATTTCTGTGCAGATCATGTACTCTTGCAGCTGGGTAATGCTGATTGTTAGATTCAGTACACCAGAGAACACAACTCAGAAAATCTGGACAGGACACCCTAGAATAGACCCTTTGGCATACTACTTATTTAAACTGATTTAATCTGAGTGACTTTGGGTATAACTCTGGAAAGCTAACGTTTGTACAAGTAACTTTTGATCTAAAATGGAATGTTTCACTAGTGAAGATTTCTCTAGGGGAGAGAGCTGATCCCACGTAACTCATCACCTGAGAGGTGTTTTCCCCCAGTGCTAGGATTCAGGCTCAAGGTCTCGTGGATGTAAGCATACACTGTCCCGCTGGACTGCACCCCTCCCCGAAAGCCTATTGTCTACATAACAAGAGACTTTCATCCATGGAATAACTCCTTCTCTGTTGGGGATTTGGTTTACTGCCTGTATTATGTTAATTGGGTTCCTAAACTTGCACAAGAATCCAGCGTGTAAGATGCTGAGGGTCCCTGCCTCCAGTTGGTTCTGATTGGTAAATAAAGCTGCAGGCAGCTAATGACTGGGCAGGGAGACAGGCCTGACTTTAGAATTCCCAAGCAAGGTGGGAATATGGGGATGGGTGGGCGGTAGGTGGGAGGAGGAATTCCCTCACAGAGGCGGGGAGGGGGAGGGGATAGGGGGTTTCCAAAGAGGAGACCCAGAAAAGGGGAAACATTGGAAATGTAAATAAAGTATCAAAAATAAATAAATAAATAAATAAATAAATAAATAAATAAATAAATAAAAAAAAAAAAGAGGACCAAGAGAAGAACTGCCATGCTGGGAAAGGAAGAAGATCAAGGCTTGAGAGCCACAGAAAAGAGAGATGCCGATCATATGAGAGCCAGGGAAGAGCTTCTCTCTCTCTCTCTCTCTCTCACACACACACACACACATGCACACGCACACGCACACGCACACGCACATACACACACGCACACACACACTTGGGTCTAGGGTAGCAAAAATGGAATGTAGACTTTAGTAAGTAATAACTCAGGAGTTTCAGAGGGAAGGTGTTAGCAATGTGGAAATTTGGGAGTGGCCCAGCCACTGAGCTGTTTAAGGCATATTTAAATATAAAGCTCTGTGTGTGTGTGTGTGTGTGTGTGTTTCATTCAGGAATCCAGAACATTGGGGTGGGTAGTGAGGAACTTGGGAAGGACCTAAGTCAGGATCTGTAGCTCACTCTTTGACCAGCCTTGCACTGGCCTGTGCTCCATCCACCGAAACTCCATCCTGAAAGAGTCTGATGAGTCTATTAAAGACAACATAGATCTAGCCATGGAGTCTCTTCTCTTTTTCTCTAGTCACTAGCCCAAGGCCCATCCTTTATGTCATGTAGACTGTAACAGAATGCACATCTGTACAATCCCTGGAAAGACCTCTCTGGATTTCAGGAGGGCTGAGGTTTGCCCTGCATTTCCACATGGAGACAGCATGGTAGTCACATCAAGTCATCAATTCTCTCCAAACAAACTTTTGAAGTACCCTGCAGCTTCCACTTGTAGTCAGTCCCCTTTGGCTTTTGCCATAGGTCTGTCCCTCCCGTTCAACATCTGGGTAACACTACCCCTGCACCAAGTGTACAGTGTCTCATCCTCTTAACTGAACGTTCTCTTGGAACATTCAATTTTAACATTGTGTGTGTGTGTGTGTGTGAGTGTGTGTGTGTAGTGTAGTGTACACTGTGATATGGAAGTGAATATCGGAGAACAATTTACAGTGTTCAGTTATCCTCATCTCCATGTAGGTCCGAGTAATGGAACAGGTTTGTTTTGTTTTGTTTTGTTTTGGGGGGGGGGGTCACCTGTTCAGCCATCTCACCAGCCTGAACATTCTTTTGTATGTTCAGATTAATAAGGTTTTTGAGGAAAACGACCATAAATAACAGGAAAAATGAGAGCATACTTACTATGCAAGACTGTGGCCCAACTGTTCAGGATTGCCCTGCTAGCCCACCTGAGACTGGATTTACAACAATACACCCACTCCCTTTAACTCTGCCATTACCAGCTCGGCAAGCCCAACTTCTCTATCACGTACATGGAGCTCTGCTTACTGGAAACCCACTTTTTGTGAGGTCAATTCTATTTTTCTTAGTTTTCAGGCAGGAGAGAAGGGCCAGGGATGGTTCCTAGAACACCAACCTGAGGTCCCAGCAAAGCTGAGGGAAGGAGAAACCAGGACACCACAGTTGACATCAAATGCCAGAGCTAATGAAAGGGCAAGATGCAATCAGGGTCTCTGAAATCTAAGATGTCAAGAGGGGTTCTGGGTTGTAACTCTCCAGTATACACAAAGCCCTGTGGTGGATCTCTAGCACTGTAAAAGGAAACCAAGTAAGATAAAATAAAATTTCAAGGTGGAATACTGCCAGATTATTAGGACATGGTTACCAGAGGTGGGCCCTGGAGGTGAAATCGAAGCCAAGCTGTGATTTTTAAAAAGGAACATTTATTTGTATAGCTTGTGGCAATTTTCAAAAATGTACTTGTATTCATTATCTAAACATCAAAAATAATATTAGTAAATTATCTTGTTTCATTTTATATTTTTATCATGTCAGCCATATTCCCATAAATAATTTGGGCTTTGGTTGGCATTATTACCATTAATTTTCTCTTGCTCCAATTGATCATCCCTGTGGATCGTATTATTTCAGACTGGGAGCGTGCTCTCCCCATAGGACATGAGGTACTGATTAAGGTCTAAGCAGGGTTTCTAAGATGTGGAGATATTCACTTCTAATTATTTTGATACAGAAATGTATAGAGCTCTCATTCGCCAAACTATAAGACTTCTGTAATTTTTGGTTGCTTGCTTGTTATTTGTTGGTGGTGCTTGAGCTCAAACCCAGGGCCTCAAACATGCTAAATTCCACTTCAGCCCTTCACCACTCTCTCTCTCTGTCACTTGCCATGGCCCATGACTCTCCAGGAATCTGATCTGCATTGTTCCTCCCACAGCTTTTAATCTAATTTCCTTTATTCTTCTTTAGTACTCAGTTTGCCTAATTTCAGGGTACTATAACCAATTTTTGGTAGTTTGGGGGCTAAATTAGGTAAATTACAAGCCTATTGTAAAAGGCAATTACATAAAAGTCCAAACAAGGAAAAGGCACTCATTAAATGAAATGGAGTGACTGACTCCAGGAAGGGTCAGGCTGAAGCACAGTGATAGCATTAATGACTCTTCTAATAAACCCCAAACTCCAACAGTTCACCTCAGATTCTTCCTGAATGCCCAACTGAGACCTTCCAGTCTCTGGTCTTTGGACATGCAAAACTGGTGTGACCACGGATGTGACTGAGGAGGGCAAGAGCCTTCATACAGCAGATATGAACACTGCTAAACCACAAAGATCTCCCCATGCCCCTCTGGTCTCATTATGTAGTCCAGCTGGCAGGAAACTTGCCATCCTTGGGTCTTGGCATTCCAAACACAGGAATTACAGGCTCATGCCCAGATTCAATTTTCTTATTAAAACTTTGATCCTCGTCCATACAAGTGTCCTTCACTGTCTTCTCCAGTTTGCCTAATGTATGGGAAAACTCAGTAAGCTTAGTTTGGGTTCCACATCAACAGACTCAACTAACAAAGACTGCAGAATATTTGAGAAAAAAAATGCATCTTTAACTAACATAAATGTTTTTCTTGTTCTTCTGTAAACAATGCAACGAATTTACAACTATTTGCACACCTATCAGGCACTGTGATCGCTCAGATATCTACAGAGAACTTCACAGGAAGTTGAGCTTGGATTCTGTCAGTCTTGTACCATTTCAAACTTGAATATCTATGAGCTCTGGTATCTGAGGGGTTCTGGATCCAACTCCCTCCCACACCCCCATTGATACCAAGGGCTGATTATTCCACTACTACCATGAGTGGAATAGTTTGGGGAGCCCTGGTATGTTTTGGTTAATTTGCTCAAATCCTTTATATCTAAGAAGCACACATTGTTTATCTTCAGCTCAGATATTTTTAGAAGTTTGGTGGTCATTTTTGTGTGAGGACTGCCTACTCTTAGCTGCCACGATTTAGGACAGTATGATGCAACAGGATTTACAGGAGCCTCTTGCTGCTGTGTTTTAGTTAGCTGCTTATCCACCCCTCCTTTGGCTCTGAGGATAAGGGCTCCACTTTGCAAGAACCTGTGACGGTTGCCAATCTCCCTGCCTGTGTAGTGCACACATGCCATTCACTGCCAGGAGTGGTAAAAATGAACTTCCCCCTTTGGCTAGGAATCTTCATTTTCCTTCCCTGCTTAGTCTCTGGAGGGAGGGCAGGGGTAATAAACTTGCTTGTGCACTTATCACAGCTACAACGTTGGGTCTCCCATCTGTATAAAGAATTTCTCTAGCAGTGATGACAACACATTCGAGCCATCTGGGAAACTTTAAAAGTACACCAAATGCCTGGGCTGGCCCAGATAAATGGATCCGGAAGCGCTGGCTCTGGTTTGGGCACCAGCACATTGTTAAAGCTCCTAGATGCTTTCATACACGGCTGAGATTGAGCTCTGCTACACTCAGCTGCTTTTGCAACTGGAAAATTAGTTGTTGATTCAGCAAAGAAAATATTTAAATCTTCTTGTCCCTGGATTATTCTTTTTAATCCTACTTTTAAAATGTCAAGGACTGTCTTCTTCTTGCCCACCAAGTGTTTATTTTTGCCCCCTCCTGATCCCTAAATCTATGTGGTCCTCAGGGAAATGGCTGCATGTCTACCTCATCACATTCTTATGAGACAGACCGGTAAGTATGACGAATCCACACTCCGCCCCAGCAGTGCCAGACTCGAGACTCATTCTTTCCCTTTTAGCATTTCTCATCGCCTTCCTCCACACACACTGATGGACTGCCAAGGAGGTGCAAGGAGAGGCCTACTCTTGCATGCAGAGCTCATAAAAGATTCCTGGGGCACTACTCTGACATTCAAGGTGTCTGCAGTCCAGTCTTCTTGAACTAACTAGACCCAAGACAGTATGTAGTGCCTTGAGAGAGGTTTAGAGTTTTACACTTCAGGATGGTGGGACCACATTAGGAAACACGTTAGGGCCAAGGGCACAATTCAGTAGAAAAGCACCTGCCTTATATGTGCAAAGTCCTCCTTCCGTCTGGAGCACCAAACAAATGGAAAAGTCGTAAATACTGGTACCTTGGACTCATAAGCAGGTGGGGTTTATGAAATATGACAGGTGGCATGGTGGCATAGCAAAGCCAAGTGATAGATTATTTTAGCATCTGGACGATGAGTAAATTATGGCAGGTGAAGTATAGCTCTAGTTAAAGCAGGGTATTCTGGGAGAAGACTACTTAATAAGTACCTGACAAAAACTATTGATGGTGGAAAGAAATCAGAACAATGGTTACTTTGGGTAGAAAAGGTGGAGAAAGCATCGATGAGAACATTTCAGGACAGTAGTAATATATTCTTGCCTTTAATTTTTTTTTTTATTTGTATTTCAGTGGTGCTAGGAATCTATCCCAGGGCCACATACACACAAAACATGTGTTCTACCTCTGTGTTACACTGCCAGTCCCATATACCTTGATAAGGATTTGAAGCCTCAGGCCTTGTCTGTAAACATCAGTGAATGTATATGTAAGATTTGCATTACAGTAATGTAAATGTAATATCATGGTAACACTACAAACAAATACAGAACTCAGCTAAAGATCTGCATTTTGAAGTGTTGAGAGGGAAGTGCATGCATCTATTTTGAAATGTATTAAAAGTGAGGATGGACAGAAGGATGGGGAGCTGGGAAAAAGGACTTGGGTACATCACTCAATGAGTAAAGCATTTGCAGTGTGAGTGTTAGGCCCAGAGTTTTGGTACTTAGCACCCACCCAAATATAGGGCAGCCATGGACAACACTTATAATCCTAGCACTTGGGAGATAGAGAAAGCAGATTCCCAGAGCAAGCTGGCTAGTTATACTTCAAAATGAGAATCTCTCCATGAGAAATCCTGACTCAATATATAAGGTAGAAGGAGATTGAGAAGGACGCATGACATCTGGCCTCCATACATACACATGTGCACACCTACTAACACACACATACATATATACATACATACACACACACACACACACACACACACACACACACACACACACACACACACAAACACATATGCAGGGTGGCAGCACAATTGTAGTAGAGCCCAGGTCCTGGCTGTACTTACAATGTTGAATTTAAAATTCTTCTAACTTTGCTATATGACTTTTCTTTTTTAATAACAAAACGTGTGAGACTAAGGGTCACAAGCAGAGACTGAGGCTGTAGGAGCTTATGCCTTGAGTTGTAACTGAATGGCATAAGGGTTATGGGTGGTTATCACTGAACGTAGGGGTAGGGAAGGAGGGACACAGACACAGGGCAGCGGAAGAGAGCAATGGAAGTACTGGGAACTTCATTGACCAAACCACCAAAAAATTACATGCAGGTGGCCCTGACTGACTCACTATGGACCAGAACCTGTCATGGGTCCATGTTTTGTGTAGCTTCTCGTTCTCACTGTAACCATTCATGGGAAATACTCAGATCCATTTTACAAGGAAGGAACACAAGCTCAGCCCGATTAAGCAGTAAAAGGATTAAGGAAATCAGGTGAGGTTAGAGACAAAAGCTACGTGTCTGATTCTGAGGTGAAAGTACCTGGAGATAATAGTTTCTAAATTTCCTGTACTAAGTACAAAGGGCAGAGTTTCCCGGAACTCTGTGAATTCTTTGTACCTGCAGTCAAATTAATTTGTCCTTTAAAAAAATTACCGAATATTAATTATAAGTAATTAATAATTACTCCTCCGTGTAGAGGCCAGAGAACAACTTTGTGGAGTCTATTCTTTCCTTTCATCTTTATACAGGTTCCAGGGATTGAACTTGGGATGCTAGGCTTGCAGAGCAAGTGTCTTTGCCCACTGAGCCATAGTTCAACAGTCCCAACGTGTCCTTTTGCTCCCATCATGTCCTACCATACCCTTGAGTTCGTAGAGCAAGTGCCTAGGCGAGATCTGCTCTCTTATCAGTTTCCAGTGTAGAATACGAGCAGTATTGTTCTCTGTATTGACCATGCTGTGGTTAGAACACCCATTTCCTCCAGTTCCGCCTCTGGTGAGCACCACTCAACCCTCTGTTTATATGTATTCATTTTATGGCTTATTAATCTCATAGCTCTGGGTATTTGACAATGTATCTTTAAAATTCTGGGAATTCTAACTCAGGTCCTCACGAATGAGGAGTAGTCACCCTTACCCACTGCTCCATTTCCCGGGCCCATCCCCACCCCCATTCAGTGGTTTTCAGCAGCACATGTCTGTGAGACCATGTACTAGTTCTCTATATGTCCCTTGCTTGTTGGACTTGGGATACTGAAGATTCACCCACATTATCACAAATGATAAGATGATCTCTTGTGAGGCTGAATAACACTTTTCATTATATACATACCTACACCACGTTTGCTCTGTCTATCCACTGAAGGACAGGGGCGGCTTCTGTGTCTTTGTGATTGTGAATAAAGCTGCAGTAAACTTAAGAGTCCAGCTATCTCTTTTAAATAATGAGTTGGGGCCTGGGGAAAGGCTCAGTGGTTTAGAAAATTTGCTGTGCCACGTCTTGCTTACAAAAGATTTAAATGTGATTGCTACCCTCCCATGTCAGGCTCAGAACTGCCTGTAACTTTGGCTGTAAGGAATCTGACACCCTCACCTTCTTCTGAGCTCTGTGAGCAGATACACAGTCACAGGCACACAGACACACAGACACAGACATAGACACACACACACACACACACACACACACACACACACACACACACACACACCCATTAGTTTATTTATTCACTTTACATACTGATCCCAGCACCCTCTCTCCTCTCAGTCCCACCTTCACAAGCCCCTCCCCCACAAACACTTTACTTCTAAGAGAAAGAGAAGCCCCCAACCCCATAGGTACCAGCCTGACCTGGGACTTCAAGTTGCAGCAGGATTAAACACAGGTCTACCACTGAGGCCAGACAAGGCAGCCCACCTAGGAGAAGGGGATCCAATGGCAGGCAACAGAATCAGAGAAGACCAAGCTGCATATCTGCTACATGTGTGCAGGGGGCCTAGGTCCAGCTCCTTCCTGCATGCTCTTTGGTTGGTGGTTCAGTCTCTGTGAGCCACCATGGGCCCAGGTTAGTTGACTCTCTAGGTCTTTTTGTGGTGTCCTTGACCCCTCCAGTTCCCTCAATCTATCCCACACTCTTCTACAAGACTCCCAGAGCTCTGCCTGCTACTTGGCTATGAGTCTCTGCATTTGCTCAATGCTGGATAAAACCTCTCAGCAGACAGTTATGTTAGGCTCCTGTCTGCAAGCATATTAATAGTGTCAGGGATTGGCTTTCTCCCATGGGTCTCAAGTTGGGTCAGTCATTGATTAGCTGTTCCCTTAATCTCTGCTGCATCTTTATCTCTGCACATCTTGTAGGCAGGACAAATTTTGGGTCAAAGCTTTTGTGAGTGGGTTGATGTCCTCCTCCTTCTACGGGAAGTCCCACCTGGCTACAGGAGGTGGCCACTTTAGTCTCCATATCCCCAGCTGCTAGGAGTCTCAGCTAGGGTTGCCCACATCGACTCCCGGAGCCTCCCTTGTCTCAGGTCCCCATGACTCCCACTAATTTCCATTCTCTCTCTGAGCCCTCTCCCACCCCCCCTCCCCATATCTGATTCCTATCTCTGTAATTCTCCTCACCCCCTCTCTCACCCAGTTCCCTTCCTCCATCCAACTCAGATGTCTAGCTACTTACCTTCTAAGTGAGACTCAAGCATCCTCCCTTGAGCCATCCTTATTACTTAGTTTCTTTGGGTCTGTGGATTGTAGCATGGTTATCGTGTACTTTATAGTTAGTGTCCACTTATAAGCTAGTATATACCATGTGTGTCTTTTGGGGTCTGGGATGCCTTATTCAGGATGATATTTTCTTGTTCCATACATTTGCCTGCAAATTTCATGATCTCTTTGTTTTTAATAGCTGAATAGTATCCCGTGGTGTAAATGCATCATGTTTTCTGTATCCATTCTTTAGGTGAAGGACATCTAGGTTGTTTCCAGTTTCTGGCTATTACAAATAATGCTGCTATGAACATAATTGAGCAAGTACCCCTGTGGTATAGTGGGGCATGTTTTGGGTATATGCCCAGGAGTGGTATAGCTGGGTCTTGGGGTAGAACTACTTCTAATTTTCTAAGAAACTGCCAAATTGATTTCCAAAGTGGTTGTACAAGTTTGCCCTCCCACCATCAATGGAAGAGTGTTCCCCTTGCTCCACATCCTGCCAGCAGGTGCTGTCACTTGAGATTTTGATCTTAGCCATTCTGATGGGTGTAAGATGGAATCTCAGAGTCATTTTTATTTGTACTTCCCTGATTACTAAAGATGTTGAACATTTCTTTAAGCCTTCTCAGCCATTAGAGATTCCTCTGTTCAGAATTCTCTGTTTAGCTCTGTACACTGCTTTTATCAGACCACCATGGATTTAAGCTGGAATTCAACAACAGAAACAACAGAAACCCTACAAACTCATGGAAACTGACCGACTCTCTATTGAATGGCCACTGGGTCAGGGAGTAAACAAAGAAATGAAAGACTTTCTAGAATTCAATGAAAATGAAGACGTAACATACCCAAACTTATTGGATACAACAAAAGCAGTGCTAAGACGCCCCACAGCTCACCAGAACACAGAGACTGACCGCCAGCAGCTTCCGGCGACGGCCGGAGACCTCAGCTTGGGCCACAGGGCCCCACAGCTGATCAGCGCCGGGACAAAGATCCCTCGCCGGAGATCGCAGGACCCAGCGGAGGGCCAGGGATGCGCCCCACAGCTCACCAGAGACTGACCGCCAGCAGCTTCCTGCGACGGCCGGAGACCTCAGCTTGGGCCACAGGGCCCCACGGCTGATCAGCGCCGGGACAGGGATCCCTCGCAGGAGATCGCAGGACCCAGCAAAGGGCCAGGGACACACCCCACAGCTCACCAGGTACTGCCCCGAACCTGCGAGACACAGGGACCGAGGTAGGCGGGCCTGGAAACCCCCCTGGATCTCGAGGGCGGGCGCCTGTGGCAGGAATCTTCTGCCTGGGACACTAACAT
>CM052714.1:27789037-27803973 GCA_028551405.1 Uromys caudimaculatus | reverse complement strand
GAGGGGGAGGGGACACGGGGTTTCTAAAGAAAAGGGGAATCATCGGAAATGTAAATAAAATATCAAAAAATAAATAAATAAAAAAAAAAAAAAAAAAAAAAGCAGTGCTAAGAGGAAAGTTCAGAGTACTAAGTGGCTTCATAAAGAAATTGGAGAGATCTCAATACTAGCAACTTAAAAGCACACTGGAAAGCTCTAGAACAAAAAGAAGCAAACACACTGAAGAGGAGCAGTTTCACTTTTAATCATAAGTTTTCAGGAGGCTCTGTGCTCTTTCACAGGGCCTAGCTCGCAGTATTTCCAGCAGTGATATGGTATGATTTGTTTTCTGCACCCTTCGTATACTTCCAATCTTGTGGCTTTTACAAAGTCATCCTAATAAGTCTGAGCTACCTAATAGTGAATTTGAATTGCATCTCCTGTTGACTGATGAATGTGAACATCTTTTTATGTGTCTCTGACATATTTGTATTCTTTTCTTATCTTTCCTTCCTTTCTGTCTTTTTTCTATTTGTTTGTTTGTTTGTATGTTTGAAACAGGGTCTTACTATGTATCCCTGGCCTAGAACTGGCTTTGTAGACCAGGCTGGCCTCAAACTCATAGATATCCACCTGCTTCCACCTGTTTCTCCCTGCCCCTTCCTCAGCACTTATTTCTTATTCTTTTCCATTTTCTATGTCTGTTCTTCTATCAGAGTGCCATACTGTTTTAACTACAATAGTTTTCTAATATAATTTGAAATCAGGAAGTGAGAGGCTTCCAGCTGTGTTCTTCTTTCTCAAGATTGCTTTAATTATTTGGAGTTTTTATAGTCCGTTATGAATTTTAGGGCTTCCCCCCTATTTTGTAAAAAAAAAAAAATACCATTGGCATTTTTGTGGTGGTGGTGTGAATCTGTAGATTGCTTTGGGCAGAATTTTAACATTAATTATTCCAATTAATGTTTGTATTATGTTCCAATTAATCTAAGTATAATGTTTACATTAAAAAGTTGAGCTGAGTGCTTTGATTTTGTATTCTTCAACCTCTAAATTTGTCTGATGGTTCTAACATCCATTTTATGAAGTCTTTACGTTTTATTTTTTTAACAGATAATATCATTTGCAAATAGGAAATGTTTTACTGTTTCCTTCTTTTTGAATACCTTTAGTCCACCCTACTGACTTTGCTTGGCTAGTATATTCAGTATTGTATTGACTAGAAATAACAAGAATGTCTTTGAGAGGATGTCAGCTTTCCCCCATTGAATATGTTTTATCTGTTCTCTTTTCATAAATATCTTTCATTGTATTGGGGAATTTGCTTCTATCTCCATTGTGTTGATAATATTTGTTTTTTATGAATATTTGACTCTGTCTAGTGCTTTCTGCTCCTGGTGAGTAATCCCATGGCTTTCAGCTTGCATTCTCTCTCAGTGGTGCCTCACACTGGTGGATCTGCTCAGGCAAAATTATGTCAAATTCCAGGGCAAGTTGCACTTGGTCTAATCTTGATGTGCTGCTGAATTCAGTTTGATAGTATTTTATGACGATTTTCATGAGATGTTGATATTCAGCAGGACTGGGGATGTGTGGCCGGCCTTTTGAAAGTACAAGGACAAGGCTAGAGACCCAGATTTAGTGATTGGGTAGACTTGGGGTCTGAGAGGCGGCAAATATGAGAACTTGGAAGAATGATAATTGGACTGAGGTAGACAAATGCAACTCAGGAGACAGGAGCTTGAAAGTACAGAATATCGAAGCAGAATGTTAAATTATATCTATAACTGGAATAGGAGGAAAAAGGCACCAGAGAGTTTACAGGACCAGAGCTTGCTCTAGTGATCACCAGGGGTGGAAATAAAACCAGCTCCCTTTGGTGGTTCCAAGGCTGGACCCTGTGGGGTCTATCAGCAGTTCCCATTCTGGAGTGTCCTGATCCCACCAGCTCCATCCTGCTGCAGTCGCCTTCCTCCTGTTTTCTTCTTCAGTTCTTCTTCCCAACAGCTTGGGTCTTGCCTGTGATGATTTCCAGCACAATAGACAACACAGATCTTGACCATCAGTTTGAGGAACTCCTATGCATTACCCACTTTGTGGTTGTACACTACAGAGGGGGAAGCTGTCTCTGAAAAACTGAACAGCTCTGTGATCACAGCAAGAGTCCCTACTGTTCTCTCATGCTCAAAAACAGCAGTGTTTCAACTCGCCGCAGCTGGTTGCCTACATATAGCCACATTTATACTATATACCCATAGAGTGTTTGGGTTTTTTTTTTTTTTTTATCCATTCATATGTAGTCCACAGCTACCCTCATCTCACATCAAAACGACAGGGTAGATGTTTATAGGAAAAGGGGGGGGGGGGGGACAGAACTCAATGTTCTTGGACTTTTTCCACGGCAGATACTGAGTTCCCAGGTGTTTTGAGATAGTGGCTAGCAACCATGTGGCTTTTTTATATTCCTTAATTTGGTTAACCCTCCTCCTCTGCCCCCTGCCTCCCCTATTGCCCATCCTTCTCTACTTGAACCTATAACTACGACTTTCCTGCTTCTGCTTCCTAAGTACCAAGATTGTAAGGTGTGTGCTATCATGCTTGCTAAAAATAACCTTTTGTGATATATGTGCAGATGCACATAGGCATAGTATTCATATGCCCCTCGGTTCAATCCCCAGCATGAAAAATAATTTTGTTAATCCCAAACCAATCTGATTAAAGTAAGGCACACCTTTCTTTTGTTGTCCATATGCCAAATTCTTGTTTTTCTCTTTCTTAAAATCTCTCCAGAGAATTCACACTGCATTCCCTAGGATGAAGCCTTTGCTAAAATCTCAAAGGCTATGTCTCACCTTAAAAAGCACAGAATTGGGTTTATTATGCTTGCTTGTATGTTAAGTCATGATAAATGGCATGGGTATCATTGGCCAGTAACAATGACATTTAATCTTTTAAATACTATATTTGTTTAAGTATCTGATATTAATATAATTATTAGTGGATTATCTCAGGTATAGAATGCAGACTAGAGCAACTGGGCAAGAATTTCTAGAACTTCAGTGGAAAAAGTTATGGACTGCTAACTCAAAATCAAGCTGAGAAAGAATCAATTGTCTGCAACTACATGAACTTACACAAATGACTTTGCCTTGAAGCACTAGTGTCTCTTTAATGTTTTGTTCTTGATTCAAAGAACAATGTTTGTTTCTAGAGTTGAAGAAATCTTTTTTTCCCTTGAGCTATTTAATCCTATTTAGTCCAGGCTGGCCTCTATCTTGCAATCTTTCTGTTTGCTTCCTGAGTCCTGAGATTACAACTTATGCTTGGCCAATCAGGTCACATTTAACAGAACTAGATCAGCTTTGCAAACAAGTAAGTCTTACTCTGATTGTAAATGGAGTTTTGTGGTAAGTTCTGGCAGTCTCAGCTGGCTAGGATTGGCCATCATACCAATTAATTAAGACAAGATGAGTAGCAGTGAAGAGCTGAGAGGGAAGGTTTAAACAACACCCAGAGAAGAGACAAAGGGGTCTTGTGACCCCCAAGTTCGTATTCAGGGAGCTGACATGAACTGTAAGCTTAGAGGGGGAAAATGGGGCAAGGTGGAAAAGGTCTGTACAATTAAGCAATCCTGGTCAAGGTGCATTGATCGTTGTGTTGGTTCTGATTCTGCTAGATGGTCTGGGGACACTCTTATTGCTCTTAAGGGAGGGATCAATTTGCTTCCTAGAACACTTTGAGTCCAGGGTGCAGCCTCTCCCTCATGGATAATTGTCCTCATGTAAGGGTGGAGTTGTGTCCTACAAGGCTCTTCTTTTCCTGGAATCCAAGGTGACTGCTTCGGGTTTAAGAGCACATTGCCTCTGTGTCTCCAGCTGCAAGAAGGATAAGTTTGGTTATGAAGCCACATTCTGAGTGGTGAGCATGCCTGTCTAGCCTGAGGGAGGAGTCCTGGCAAAGGCAGTTTCTAAGTGCTTGTTTCCTGGTTACCTTTGCTAGAACCAAGGGTAATTAATCATGACTGTAGACAATAAAACGACACTTTAGCAGAGACCTATAGAGAAGCTCTCATTAGATTCTAATGTTGTTCACTGTCAGGGTGGGGTTTGTTATCTACCTGCCAGGTGGACTGGATCTTGCTTGAATTTCAGTTTCCAATATCTGGCTACAACTCTGCAGGCTGACGTTTTCAGTTTTTCTCTTCCCTTGTTTTTTTTTTATCGCTGAAACCTCAAATTACCCCTTTTCTGAAGTCCTACAAGCTGCTGCTAGAAATTGTGATAAACCTTAAAGAAATTACCCTAAGCCGTCCTGTCTGGAGAGCTGCTGCACCTGCTACCCATGAGCCCCTCAGGCAGTTCACCAAAACAGCCAACACAACCTATCACCAAAGACTCTAAAACCACAAACCAGGAAAATAGAAGACAATTGCCATCTTTGTTCTCCCACCAAAGCATGAACTGGCTGTGGTATGGACCCAAGTGCTGGGTTTTAAAACACTAATCTTTGCTTTTCTTTTTGAGTTCATGTAAATCTCTGCCATTAAGTGCCTACCCACCTCTGTAATCCAGCTCTCTTGTGTTTTTGTCCCTTTAGCTGATTAGGCTGAGTTGTCTCAGGGAGTTCTGTGTGGATTTAATAGAGAAAGAACCAAAGTGTTAACAATTGGTGCTGGCAAAAAAGTTGGGTTGTTTTGTAAGAAAGAAATTGGGTTTAGCTTCTAAATACTTTGGAAGAAAAGGATTCTTTGTTCAGGTCAGTATCGGTGAACAGTGTTAAAGGGTCAATTCAAATCTAGGAGCAGGAAAATCTGCAGTCTAAACATTTAAGTATGCCATCTGAATGACAATGGCCTCCCAGCCACGCATTTGGAGCTCTTTATCCCCACCCCAAACCTGCCCCATTTTCTCCTTAGTCTTGATTATCAACTTGATAGGAGTAAAAGCTTTCTAAGACTGCCAGACCTGCTGTGTGCCTGTGGGGGATCTCTAGGGAAGACAGACCCAGTACCACACCACAAAAGAAAACAGCCCTTCCTGTCCGGATTTCCCATCACTTATTTCAAGACCTGGAACCAAACAGGTGCTCTTTAAATGCCACTTAAGTGGATTGTTCAGCACCAACCAATCAGGTTTTATTAACTTCTTACATCAAGCTTCAGAACTGACTTAGAAAAAAAATTCTTGAGAGGCAAAGCACAGGAGAAAATACAAAACGAAACAAACAAACCCACAAAAAACAAACAAAGCCCCAAACAAACAAAAACCAGAAACATTATTTCTATCAAGCCAGAGCTGCTCTGCATTTTAGCCAGAATAAGTTGATTATATATCTTTAGATTAACATATGTAGCTGTTACTGCCCCCCCAGATTATGTCTCAGAGGCTGGAGTCATTGGAGGAAATCTCTACCATTTTAGGTTAGAAAGGTCTGGGCTCAGTAGGTTAACTGACAATATACACATTAAAAAGGTGGAAAGACAAAACTGACTTATACATGCACATAAATAGTCATAGAGAAGTCTTGATGAAGAGGATGTGTGGGGTGGGGTTGGGGGTGGGCAGAAGAATAGTTTCAACCAGATAGTGCTATTTGCGTTTTTTATGCTAATTGCATGGACACTCTTTCACAGTGGCTGATTTCTCAGGGAACTCCCTTCCGTTGGGATTAATGGTGGCAGTGTTTTTCAGAAGGTCTGCTGCAGTTGGAAAAGCAGGGCTCAGATAAGACTCTTTGTGCTTTTTTTGTGGCTCTATATATTTTCACCTTAAAATAATTTTTATAATAAATGTGGAGTTCGGAATGGTTCTCCACATAAGTATGACTTAGATTACAGAGATCTGTAAACTCAAGGTTTTAAGGAAACAACAGAACTTAATGAGTCTAAAAATGCCAAACAAAGCAGCACTGCCAGCTAAAGGAGATCTCCTGAGCCTGAGATTTGTAGACCAACCGGGAAAGCCCAATGAGACCTTGGTTCCTAAAATCATAGTCTCTAGAATTAAGACATAATGTTCTATTTCTCAAAAGCTTTTTATTCAAATGTAAACTTTCAAAATCTGGATATCCCATCTTTGTCCAGAATAATGAGGTATGCATGTCAAAATGGATTGGAATGTCCCTTCCTCTTCCCCTCCCCTTCCTTCCTTCCTTCCTTCCTTCCTTCCTTCCTTCCTTCCTTCCTTCCTTCCTTCCTTCCTTCCCTCTTTCCTCTCTTCCCCTCACTTTCTTATTCCTTATATCCTACCCATTACCAAGTTGTTGAATTTGTTGATGGCAGAGAATCAGTCCTGGCTCAAGGGCCAGGCTGTCCATAATAACCTAATTATCAGCCTGTCCAGAACCCTGACTTTACTCTGGTGCCAGGCGATAGGGAGAGGGGGCGTGTAGTACTCTCCACTGTAAGCAGAGTTGTGTGCACATTTCAAAGAAAAATTCTCTTTGTTAAGTATTCGTCTTAATACTTGTGAGACAGGATATTGTTCCAGGGGCATTCAAAAAATTTGCCTTTAGCTTTCCTATTTGAAAAGATTTATTGGGTGCTAGAGAACAGATCCCTTTGGAGAGGTCTTATTACCTAAAGAGCCTCAGCCTCAGGACTGAGTATTTCTTTTCCAAAAGCAAAAGAAATGCAGGGATGGCGAGAATCCATAGAAAGCACTCATGACTTTGTACACAAGCGGCCTGGTTCTATTTCACCTGCAACATGGCAGTCCCTGAAGCACCCATCCTATGGACGCTTTAGCAAAAAAAAATGCCATATGTCTTTAGCCCTTGAAATGCTAGCTTTACTGTTTCCCTTCTATTTCTCAAGCTGGAGTTCTTTAGTTCATATACCAGTTTTAGATCAGTTTTGAAGTTTTATGGGATAGGCTTGCTTGCCATTTTCCACCCCAGAAGTTACTTTATTTGAATACCAGGGTGTGTTTCTGCTTGCATACTGGCAAAGACTATTGGAAAAATAAAAGTGTGAAATTCAATTTTATTGCTACCAGAAAATATTAGCCATAGGGTGGAAATGTGAGAAACCTCCCACTTTGCGAGAGGAAGCCAGGATATCACCCAGCTTCCCAATGAACATCGATTCCTTCTATTGGGCAAAGATAACATATGGGGCTGTAACACTGGCTGCTGTCAAAAGCTGGGGGAATGCTGATATCTAGGCTCGGTGCTACAGTGCTAGTGGCTGCTACAGACTAAGGAATCTCAATCTTCTAGGCCTATGCAGAGTTGCAGCTCTTACAGAGCATAAGGACCCTGAGACTGAATGAGGACTGAAACATTCAAGAACACAACCTGCTGCTGGTCTTATCTATTGTGTCTTAGTTAGGGTTTCCACTGCTATGAAGAGGCACCATGACCAAGGCAACTCTTACAAAGGCAAACATTTAATTGGGGCTGGCTTACAGTTTCAGAGGTTCAGTCCATTATCATCATAGCAGGAAGCATGGCAGCATTCAGGCAGACTTGGTGCTGGAGAAGGAGCTGAGAGTTCTGCATCTTGATTTGAAGGCAACCAGGAGAGTCTGGCATCCTCAGGCAGCTGGGAGGAAGCTTTCTTCTGCAGTGGGAGGAGCCTGAGCATAGGAGGAGACCTCCAAAGCTCACCCCTACAGTGTCACACTCCTCCAACAAGGCCACACCTCCTAACAGTACCACTCCCTATGAGCCAATCATATTCAAACCACCATGTTGGATTAAAGGTGAGATGTGGTGAATTCTGCATCTGCCCCAGGCTCGGGCCTCTTGGAGAGGCAGGATGCAGGAAGTTTGATCACGCTCACCCCATGGTACCGCAGGGCAGGTTCGGGCTATGAGAAGCCACAGCAGAACATTGCCCGGAAGTGGGGGAGGGTGGCTTGGGGTCCTGGGGACCTCATGAAAGCCGGCTCTGTCTGGTTCCCAGGCTCTTAGGCATTCTAGGCAGCACTGGATGCCACGGAAGAGCTGAGAACTGAGTGAGAGCCTCCGGGCTACATCTAACCCAGGGAGAAGGGAAAAAGCAGGGAGGAGCACTGCAGGGTCTCGCTGGGACTGCAGTTCGAGGCTTGTTACTGGCTAGCTCACTTGGTTTGGTTTGGTAGCTGCCCTGGTTAGGAGCGCTGGGAGGCCTTCTGTGGGAGACTAGACACACGGCTCTTTAGATGAAGGCCTGTTCTATTGTTCCCCATGGCGGATCCCTATGAAGAGAGACAGTCCATGGTTTCAGGGTATTTATTGTCATGGTGGAGAGTGGTCTGAGTGAATCCGTACCCCACAACCTCAGGGAGGGGTGAGGTTGAAATACCATTGGCTGGGAAGGGGAGTGACTAAGCCTCTAGGTGCCTCATTAACATGGGGATGTCAGCTGGGCAGTAGTGGCGCTCACCTTGGAGGCAGAGGCAGGCGGATTTCTGAGTTCGAGGCCAGCCTGGTCTACAGAGTGAGTTCCAGGACAGCCAGAGAAACCCTGTCTCGAAAAAACAAAACAAAACAAAAACAAAAACAAAAACAAAAACAAAAACAAAAAACATGGGGATGTCTTGAAGCTACGTGACCACACCTCTACCTGTGGAAGGACTTGGGCCATTGCCCTTACGTAACTGATAGTCACAGACCTATGGAGGAGAGCTGCAGCCTCGTGTCAGGAGCCTGGTTCCTAGGAGCATGGCAAAATGCCTACTGTCCCTTGTAGGGTTAGCCCCCCCCCACTGGGTTGCTGGGGTTTAAGCCTTAGCTCAACCAGAAACCAGGCTGCCTCTCACGGTCCCATACCACCACACCTGCTGTCTCTGCTCTCTGCGGTCAAAAAAGGACATGCCTACTCATGATTTCTCTCTGGGTGGAGCCACAGGATTCCAGTAACAGATTAATCCAGAACTTCATTTGTTATGTTCTATTTTCCACTTATAGAGAGTTTTGGAAATATTCTTTTTTTTTTCATTAAAAATTGTGCTCCAAGTCAAATACATTGTACAGCTTGTAATAAGAAATATGAGTGTGTGAGGTTATATGATAAAGCTGACTATAATTATAAGTGGAATTGAGGTTGCTAATTATCTGACTTTACAATGGAGAGAGTATCTCTGATTATCCAAGTTGTTCCAGTGTCATCCCTAAAAAGTCACAATGGACAACAGAAGAGAACATACCAGAAAGACAATAGAGAAGGGTTTCACCAGATGCTGCTGGCCTTGAAGAAGTGCTATGAGCCAAGCAAAATGGGCAGTCTGTAGAAGCTGAGAAAGGCAAGAGCAGATATTCTACCTTCTGCTTGATTTTAGTCTAGTAAGTTCCTTTGGATTTCTGAACTGCAAGATATATTTTTAAAACCACTAAGCTTGTGGTAACTTGTTACAGCAAGAATAAATTGATAGAAAGCTATGTTGAACATTTTTGTTATTTCTATCTCTTCTGTAGTATTTCCTTAAAAATAATAACTTCAAAATTTATGGTTTGTCAATATTTTTCAATGAATATACATATGCATTTCTCTCATGTCTAGATAAAAGACAGCATATGCTACCTACTAGAAAGGTCAGAGTCTCTGGAGAAAGAGAACCAATAGCATGTATGTATGTAAAGGGGGTGCATGAAAGGACTATCTCCCACAAGGCTGAAAACCTCCACAATATGCTGTCTGCAAACTAGAGAGCCAGGGAAGCCTATTGGCCTCAGTCTAACAAGATGGAAACCTTAGAACCAGAGAGACTAGTGATGAGCTCTAGTCTTAGACTGAGGTTCAAGAGTTCACGGAGGACCTTTAGTTCCACTTACAGATTCCAAAGCCTGAAAAGATCATGGAGTCTGATGTCTAAAGTCAGCACCAGAAGAAACCTTTTCCGTTTTCCTCTTCCGACTGGATCCCCTGCAGGTTGGATGACGTTTGTTCGCATTGAAAGTCTGTCTTCTCCACTCATATGCCGCTATGCTCTGGAAACTATCACAGACACAGCTTTAGTAATGCTTTACCAGTTTTTGAAGTACTCCTCCATCTAGTCCAGATAAAACCCATAATTAACCAATCGCACCTACTTTTCTCTACCTTTTTCTCACTTTACTCTGAGGACCAGTCCACAGCAGCCTATGACTTAGCCAAGTAGGGCTGGGTGATGATTAATCTCAGTGGTCAACTTGAGCTCTGGAATCACCTGGGAGCGAAGCCTGTGGCCATGCTGCTGGGATATTATCTTGATTAGTTTAATTGAAGTGGGAAGACCTAAGATTAAGGTGCTGGCTGATTCAGTGTTTGTGAAGGTCCACCTCCAATCTTGTAGAGGATATTTGTGAGGTATCATCTGGCTGTATCTTCATATGGCAGGGAGAAAGAAACTGATTTCTGGTCCTCTTTTTATTAGGACATTTTTCCCACCTGGGGACCTCCTCTGAACCTAATTAAACTCCCAAATGTTCCACCTCAAAATACCATTATTTCAGCAGTTAAAGCTTTGACACAGATTTGGGTGAAACACAGATATTCAGTTCCTCGCCACCCAGCTGCTTCTGGTTCATTCTGAGCACCACATACATAGACATCATTACGTGTCGTTTACGGTGCTACAACATTCCAACATGGAATCATTTTATGCAACGTCTTTTTATTCGATGCTAATATAGCACCAGGAAAGATCCTAGAGGTAGAACTGCTGGTCTAAAGGCTTTGATATAGGAGTGTGTATGTGATATTGCCAAATATCTACCAAAAACTTCCTTTGCCTTACAAGCAATGTATGTAATTGCCTGTTTCCTCATATAGTTATTGACCTTTTGAGTGATTGCTAATAATAGCAATTAATTTTTTATTGTTATACAAGACATAATATGAAATCTACCCACAGCAAACTTTTATGTGTCTAATATATTATTAACTATTTATATATTATTGTACAGTAGATATGTAGGGAATTTTCATCTTGGATGAATGAAATTCTGTATCTGTGGAATAATAACCCCCTATTTCCTATTTCTTCTATCCCTTGACAACTGTCACTCTACCTTTTACATCTATGGGTTTGACTACTAGAGACCTTACAAAAAGGTATATAGTGTTTGTCCTACTGTGACTAGCTTATTTCATTTACCATAATGTCCTGTACTGTATGTCAGGACTTCCCTGTTTTCAGGTCTGAATAATAGTCTATTGCATAGACCCATATACTGCATTTTCTTTATCCAGTCATCCTTCCATGTACATTTAGGCCATTTTTATGTCTTGGTCATTGTGACTAATGCTTGAGTGAATATGAGACTGCTAATGTATCTTTAAGGTTTTATTTAAATTCTTTTGGATAGATACCTAGAGATGGGATTGTTTGGTTGAATGGTAATTCTGTTTTTAATTGTTTTGAGGAACTTCCATACAAATATTCATAGCAACCATATTATATTTTACCCTACCAATTGTACTGTACATGTGTTCCAGTTTCTCCCTTTCGCATAAAAACATGTACGCCCCCGTCTCCATCTTCAATTTCATCACAGAAGTGCTGGGATTATAGGTGCATATTACCATATCTGGATTTATGTGGGTTCTGGGAGCCTGAACTTGCTTGCATGGCAAATGCTTTATCCACTGACTCGTCGTTCCCTCTCTATGTTTGGTATCTTACATGTACCCATTAGCTACTTGTGTTCTTTGGATAATTTCAAATTCTTTGCTTAATTTTTTAATGTGTATCCTTTTTTCATGAGTTGTAGGAATTCCTTATATGTTTTGATTATCAATTCTTTGTCATATATGTGACTGCAAATGCTTTCTTGCAGTTCAATTGTGTTGTGTATTGCATTTGCCATATGAAGTATTTGGTATCATTATCTGGTCAATGTCATGACACTTTTCCATTACATTTTCATTGAGAAATATGTTCATCTCAGGTCTTTGGTAAACTTTGAGTTTGATCTTTGGAATTGGTTTTATTATTTTGCAGGTGGATAGTCAATTTTGTCATCACAACTTGTTGAAGAGACTATCAATTCCTCACCGAATGAGGGATGTCTCACTCTGACCTCCATTTCACCGGATGTTCTTCCTGTGCCCTTTGTCTTTACCTTTTCTCTCTTTGTTGTACACTGGTAATTTAGATTAAGGACCTAACCTACTCCACCATGACCTTATCTTAGTTACTTCTTAAAGGAATCTATTTCTAAATAAGGTCATATTTGGTGTATGGGAGCTTAGAACTGATTTTACTCCCAACAAGTCTGCTCTCATGTCTACTAACTTGGGGGTCCCCCTCGTGTCCCACCCAAACTCAAATTTCAGGAAACAAATCATAGCTTCCTCTTGTAACAGAAACAGGGAAAATACTTCTCATAGTTTTCCACAGTCTCTTTGTAGGAAAACAAGACATAGACTATTTTTAGAAAAATTTAAAGCTAACCACTATTAGTTTCTTTTTTTTTTTTTCAATTTGGAAACATCTATTATTTTTGTAGATTATAAGTGGAATGCATGTCCATTATAAACATTCAAGCAATTTGGAAACATGGGTAGACTATAAAGTAGATCTGTCTGCAGATACAACAGAGGAAGTAAAAGAAAAGAATAAGTTGTTGATTCATATTAGGTTATTGGAACTAACTTTCTTCTGAAAACTCAGGACCAAATGTAAAAATATAAAACATCTACACTCTGCCAAGGTGTAAGACATCGCCTGTTCAGAATCTAGGGGGAAATGAAACACAGGGTATAGGATGCAGAACATAGGGTTGTCTAAAAGTATCTGCTGATCTGATAAACCAAATCTTTTGGTTTTGATGGCCTCAGAAGTTGACAGAAAGAAAACCTCATGGTCTACCCATGAAGGGGAGACTTTCCCTGAGTGCTAGAGACCTGTGGTGGTTTGAATAGGAATGGCCTCCATAAGATCATAGTTTGGATGCTTAGGGAGTAGCATTAAGAGGTATGGCCTTGTTGACCTAGTTGTGGACATGTTGAAAAAAGTGTGTCACTGGGGGATGGGCTTTGGGGATTCAAAAGTTCAAACTAGTCCCAGTGCTCTGGCTCTTTCTGCTGCCTGTGGATCTGAATGTAGAACTCTCAGATCTCATGTCTGCCTGAGTCCCGTTATGTTTCTTGGCATACTGATAATGGACAAAAACCTCTGAAACTGCAAGCACACTTCAATTAAGTATTTTTCTTTATAAGAATTGCTTTTGTCATGGTGTCTCTTCATAGCAATAAAACTGTGACTAAGACAAGACCCATAAGGGAAAATTCAACCTGCAGCAAATTCTTACCTGGCCTCTTTATGAAAAACTGTCCTGAAGTGGAACACACGTCCTGTGTCAGAGAGGGCAGTATGAGCAAAAACCTACAACTCCATGTTCTCAGATCTGCAGCTTAAATCTCAAGTGTAGCAGCAGTCTAGAGTTCATTAACATACTGTTTTGAGACTAGGTATCCGGTTCTATGTTTGATCTTATCTGCTTGGGATGCTGAGGTAGGAAGATTCATTGAACCCTGGCATTTGAAGTCATGCTGACCAAACACAGTAGGACCATAGTTCTCAAAAACAAACAAACACTCCACATACAAAAAACAACACCCCACAAACACAAACAAAAAATTTCAACAACCCCCCCCCAAAAAAAAGCAGTAATCATGGTATAATTACTTTGGAAGATACTCTGGTTGTTTCTTATAAAGCTAATACTGTACCTTTAATACTAAAAGTTAATACTTGACACAGCAATTCTGTCCCTGGGAGAAACAAAAGTAGGGTTGGGGTGTAGCTTAGTGGTAGACATTTGCTTAGGATCTGTGCAAGGCTCTGGGTTTGATTCTCCACATGGAAAGAAAAGAGGCAGACAGACAGACAGAAAATATATGTTTTCAAAGCATATTTGTTACTGTCATTTATATGAATAAGACTCTTTAGAAATAGCAGGCTCATTCATAATTACCAGTCCATAGAAAAATCAAGTATTTATGAGCTGGTGAATGGATGCATGAGTTTTTATATGTATATATCATGAATTACTTCTCAGGAGTAAGGTGACCAAACTACTGTTATATATAAGAACTTGGCTACATCTCAAAAAAAAAAATTGCCAAGTATGTGTAAGCAGACACAAAGAGCACAAGTTCCATAATTCTACTTTTGCAATTCTAGATAATTCTAAATTCATCCATGATGTCAAAAAGCAGGCTAGGGTTTGTGGTTTTGTGTGTGTGTGTGTGTGTGTGTGTGTGTGTGTGTGTGTGTGTGTGTGTGTGTGTGTCTGAAGGTTGAGGAACAAATGCAGGAAAGAGAAAAATGTTGTATATGAGACAGTGGTGGATCCACAATTGTGAACATTTGTCAAAAGTCACTGATTTACATAACGAAAGCATGCACATTTCACTGTATGCAAGTTACAATTTGATAACATTCTTTTGTGAACACCTTAGACTTTAGAGCCACTGGGGATCTGGCACTGGGTAGAGACTTCTTTGTTTTAGGTCTTAAAAGGTCTCTACAAATTATTTTCATGAATAATGTTTAGCACATCCTTTAAAATATAGTCAGACATGGCAATGTATGCCAACCGCTGAGGAGGGTGAGGCAGGGTGAGTGTTGCTCAGAGCTTTGAGACTATCCTGGAAAGCAGAGTGAATTAATGTCATAAAAAAATAAATAAATAAACAAAACCATGTGTGTAGTGTGAGTGATGGCTATTCTTGGTTGCCAGCCTCACTACATCTAATCCAGACCTTCGAGGAAGGGAAACACACTTTAAATCCAGATCTTTTGAGATGGGAAAAGACACACCTGTAATCTGGATCTTGAGAAGAGAAGACACATATTTGTTGCAAATCTTTAATCCAGATCTAACCTGGGCCAAACCTTCTGCTGGCATCCTATATAAGGACCTGGAAGAAAGCTTTTGCCCTTTGCCTGCTTGCTCTCATTTTGCTAACACATCCTTTCCTTCACTGGCATTAGAGCCTACTTCTTCAGGATTCCAGTAAATACTGAAGATCAGCTGAGACAGCT
>CM052714.1:27747950-27788937 GCA_028551405.1 Uromys caudimaculatus | reverse complement strand
ACACACACACACACACACACACACACACACACACACACACACATAGAGAGAAAGAGCAGAATCTCTCCATAAGTTTCGTTACTCTAGAGAACCCTGACTAATACAGGGAGTGTGTCATTTCAGAAGTGGGACAGAAACAAATGGACATGTAAAACCTTTAAATGGCAAACTAATCAGGCATAGACTGTATAAAAACTATAGTCACAGGTCTTTATTTTTAGTTTTTATTTTGTTTTTAAAATAATTTATTTATTTTTTATTTTATGTACACTGACGATTTGACTACATGTATGTCTGTATGAGGGTGCCATATCCCTTAGAACAGAAGTTACAGACAGTTGTAAGCTGCCATAGGGGTGCTAGAACCTGAACCTGGGTCCTTTGGAAGAACAGCCAGTGCTCTTAACTGGTGAGTCATCTCTCCAGCCCCCAGGCACAGGCTTATAAAAGGAGAATTACCAATGTAGAGAAGTGAAAGCCATAAAAAATGACCAAGTAAACATTAAAAGAAGCACCAAAATAGAACAAGAAATATCAAGTGTGCATGTAGTTCACAGATATACATACTGGCAAAACACCCATACACATAATATTTTTTAAAAATATCAATAAAAGACAATTGACTAGCAGTTGGATGGCAGGAGAAAATGCTTGATGATATTAATAGGAGGGAAATGTTAGGAACAGCAGAAATGAAGGTGAGGGAATTTTGGCTAGAAGTAGACTAGAGGGAGGTCTCTAAGAGAATGAGGGTTTGAGGCTACAACATAGGGTATTGTGGGTGATGGTCCTCTGAGCCAAACAACTGCCATGTTGGGGATTTCTGCTGCTTCCATTACAAAATGGATGTTAGCCCAAAAGTTCAAAATACCCAAGATTCAATTCACAGACCATATGGAGCCTAAGAACAAGGAAGACCCAAATGTGGATGCTTTGGTGTTTCTTAGAAGAGTGAATAAAATACTCACAGAAGGAAATATGGAGACAAAGTGTGGAGTAGAGGCTCAAGGAAAGGCCATCCAGAGACTGCCCCACCTGGGGATATATCCCATATATAACCACCAAACCCAGATGTTCTTGTGGATGCTGGGAAGTGCTTGCTGATGGAAGCATGATAAACTGTCTCCAGAAAGGCTCAGGCAGAGCCTGACAAATACAGAGGCGGATGCTCGCAGCTAACTATTGGACTGAGCATGGGGTCCCAGATGGAGAAGCTGGAGAAGGGACTGAAGGAGCTGAGGGGGTTTGCAGTCCCATGGAGGGAGCAACAGTATCAACTGGCCAGATCCCCCGGAGCTCCTGGGGACTGGACCACCAACTAAAGAATACACATGGAGGGACCCATGGTGCTGGCCACAAATGTGTCAGAGGAGGGCCTTGTTGGCCATTGGTGGGAGGAGAGGCCCTTGGGCCTGAGAGTGTTAGATGCCCCAGTATAGGGGAATGCTAGGCAGGGAAGACAGGAGTGGGTGGGTGGGTGGGGGAGCACCCTCAGAGAGGCAGGGGGATGGGGGACTGGATAGGAGATTTCTGTAGGGGAGCCAAAAAAAAAAAAAAAAAAAAAAAAGATTATCCCACCCGGGATTGTTAATTGTTATTATCTAGTCATGGAGGAATGGAGAGGGTCACTAGACCCTTACCTAAGCAACTGCTCTCTCCCTACCTACCACTGGTTGTAAGCAACTCTGCCTTATTTGCATGAGCCTTAAGGAGGGGCTAAAGTTTATTGGTGGGGTTGGGGAAGACTAAAGCTAGAGGCAACATTTATGCCTCTACATGCCCTGATCCCTGTTTGGTAAAGGCTTTCTAGGTGTGATCCACTGGTGTGTGTTTGTGGTGGTGGTGGAATCTATACCCTTGTATGTAGCAATTCATCTGTGGCTTGTAAGGGATTCCAAAATACCACTTGGCTCTTCAGAGTGTACTTCAGTGGAATTGTGCCCTGGCTTGTTGAAACCTTAGGAGAAGGGGTAGTAGATACTGATTACATCTCTCCCTGGGAGGGAAGTTGTAGGCTTAGATTTTTCTAAACCTACTTTATTTAGGGTTCTAGAATGCTTCAACCTCCCTTCTAGCCCACCATACCAATGCAAGAGCATCATCACTGAGGACCAGTGAAGCATTGCAAGGTGAACCAACGCAAGAGCGTAGTTCATTGTCTGTTGGATTCTACTTACACTCTTTCCAAACATCGCCCGTCCTCTCAAGTGTCTGCAGCAGCAAAACATCCTCTCATCAGACAGCTTCCAAAAACATCACATGACACTACTGAGTCTCCAAAAATCCTCAGAAATTTCTACTTCAGGAAGTTTAGCAAGATAGGGCAAGATGGCCTGCTAAAGTGACCTTGGGCATTAAATATGGATGGGATAGATGCAGAAGGAAAGAAGATGGGCTGAGGGTGGGGGATCATGGGGAATGTAGGCTATGAAAACAAACTGTCCTGGGTTTGGCTTTCACGTGGCTGGGATTCTCTTGTGTTCCTTCTCTGCCCCCCTGAAGAGGCCTTCTGAATTGGGTGATTCTGTTCTGTCCTATGAGTCTTTTTTTGGATGCATGGATTACAGATTTTTGTCCAGTCCAATGACTGTGCTTCTTAGGTAGAGTCTAGATCCGGTCACTCCTCTTGAAATTGTTTTAGGGCTCCAGCTGTGCATACTGCCTCTGGCCCTGTGCAGTTCTTGCCAATGTCCTCTGTGCTGCTTGCAGTCTGTGTGAAAAATACAGTGTGTACTTTAGTTCCATCAGATTTCTGGCATGCCGAATGCTATTTAGGTATAATTTAGTTTCTCTTCTACAGTCTCACAGGGTTTTGTTTATCAGGTATCTGCATTCCACTTGGTCTGAGTTTCCCAAAAATGAGGTACACAGATGGTCTTGGTCTTCTGAGCTGCAGTGAGAGGTCTTTTTGAAATGAAATCTTGAGTCTGCCCTGTCAGTTGCCAGTGCTGTGCACCAAGTGCCAAGGAGAGCCCTGGGTGGGGGCAGGATATTGTGGTTTCTCTTTCTGCTATTGCTGCTGCTGCCCTGGGTATGGCCTTTCCCCCAGCTGTTCAGGGTGTCTGTTCCTTTTCTGAGAGCTATTTTTCAGCTTTCTCAAAATGATTCCCTGCAGACTCTAGCCAACCTTGTCTTGATATCAGCGCCACGTCATCTTACAGCCCCAGGCTGAATATTTCTTTGGAGGAAGTTATTATGTTATGGATGGGAGGATTTAGAGCTTGGTAAGATAGGGCAAAGGCTCTGTATGTGTTCGTTCATGAAAAGTCTGTTTCATGCGTTCCTTAAAACACAACTTAAACATCTCATTGTTATTTAAAGAGTTTATGTCTGGGTATGTCCTGGCCACAGATGGTTTCAAATGTTTAAGATGAAAATGATGGAAAGTGTCAGCCACATTTGACACAGAAAACACACTTACATACACCCACATACACACACACACACACACACACACACACACACACACACACACATATATACACACACACCTATACACACACATACACACACATATACATACACACACACCTACACACATACCTACACACACACACACACACACACACACCCATACACACACACATATATACATACACACACACCACACGCACACACACATACACACACACACACACACATATACATACACACACACACCTCCCAAGGGTTGTATTCAAAAGTAAAAGTAGTGATAAGAGTTAATACTGTTGTAATGAGAATTGTGTTAAAATAACTAATTTTAAAGATAATCTTTTATATACATTTGCCTTTTGAATGTCTACCTAATTTTTACTTAATAGTTTTTTTTTAAAAAATAGAGCAAATACTTTGATTCATGTATTTTCATAGATTCAATAGGCAAAATAAACAAGGGTGCAGGGGATGTGGGTAGTTCACACCCAGAGTGAACACTCTGGTGCACGGACCACTCAGGCATGGTTTTTTTTTTCCCAAGAGGATTTAGAATAAAACAAATTTTGCCATTAAATAATTTCTTATTTAGTATACCTTGGTTTTACAGGAGAGATTAATTTGTATCCATTATGAAATAGAATAGATTTCCACTCTCTGTGAAATAGACATTGGGCTCCCCCCTATCCCCACCCCCTCACTCCCCACCCCACTCCCCGCTAATCACTTCACTTCAGTAGCCTGGGCAGGCCCTCAGCTGTGCATCTCACTTTGCAGTTTCACAGACCACTGTCAGTTTTCTGATCTGTGGTGAACACAGTTATTCTTCTCTATTGCTATTGCTGTGGTAAAATGTATCAATAAAAGTATGCCAGTTAAACAATTTTAAATGTGTAATCCAATAGAACAGGCAGGTCCTTCTGTGTGTTTGTCTTCTTTTATTCTGTAGTGTTCTGTAGTTTTTAATATAGCAGCTTTCTACTTCTTTGGTTAATTTCCAACTCTTTTATTCTTTTGGATGCTATTGTAAACAGAGTCGTTTTCTTGATTTCCTTTTCAGATTGTTCATTGTCCATGTTCCTAAATGCAGCAGATTTTGGCATACTGATTTTATATTCTGTAACTTGGCTTAATTCATTCCTTCTCTTAGAATTATTTTAATGCAAATTTTATATTTACTGTGCACCCACACATGCATGCACTTGTGTCTGTGTGTGTGTGTGTGTGTGTACACGTGTACACATGTATGCTTTGGGACATTCACAAACTGTAGCATGCATGTGGAGGTCAGCAGACAGCAGACAGGAGTCAGTCCTCTCCTTCCACCACGTGGATTATGATATCAAGCTCATGCTGTCGGGCTTGCCAGCAAACACCTTTATCCATGGAGCTATCATGCTGGCTCTGTGTGTGTGTGTGTGTGTGTGTGTGTGTGTGTGTGTAATCTTTGGAGTTTTTTCATTAAAAATGTACATGTAACATTTTTTTAAAAGATGATTATATAAAAGCCACAATGATATACTTAATACGATTTTGAGATGGGGGGGGCAGAGAGAGAAGACAAGAGGGAGGGTATTATATTACTTGGATTGGATTTACAAGGAAATCTTAAGATGGCTATACCAGTTGCCAGTACTAAGCACTAGGTACCAAGAGAAGAATCTTACCTTACTCACTTAAAAATGTAGATACTAGATATCAAGACACATGCATCCCAATTGTAAACAAGGTCATGACTTTTATCATCCCATCCCAGTTAAAGGAAAAAAAAAAGTAATGGTTGCTGTGGGGTCTATACTATGTGATGGTGAAGGTTAACCAGAGGTACATGATAGTCAAAGGATCTGAAGTGATCTCTTTGAGCAGCTGGGACAGGTACAATATGACAGAAGGTTCTGGTGTATCCTCTAGTAATTATTCTCATTTTATCAAGAAGGCCTATGTGACAGTTTGTATATGCGTGGCCCAGGAAGTGGCACTATTAGGAGGTGTGGCCTTGTTGGAATAGGTGTGACCCTGGTGGAGTAGAAGGGTCACTGTGTGTGTGGGCTTTAAGACCCTTGTTTTAGGTGCCTGGGAGTCATTTTTCTAGCAACCTTCAGATGAAGATGTAGAACTCTCCGATCCTCCAGTACCATGCCTGCCTGGATACTGCCATGCTCCTGCCTTGATGATAATGGACTGAACCTCTGAACCTATAAGCCAGCCCAAATTAAATGTTGTCATTATAAGAGTTGCTTTAATCATGGTATCTGTTCACAGCAATAACCTTAACTAAGACAGCCTACATAGCTGTACTGTTTGTGGGGTGGTGTTTTTAATATCTTGGGCACAGTTGCAGTTGAAAAGCTGACTTAAGAACCATTGGCTCAGGGTCTGTGAAAACCTTTACATACAGAATAACCAAGTATATGGCCTTGTAATACGGATATAAATGAATGCAGTAGCAATCCTTGCCAATGTGAGGGAATGGAGGTGCTGAGCTGTCCTCAGAAGATCTGTATGGACACATTGCTGGCCTGCCTTTCTCCTTCCATTAACATGGAGCCTTAGGCTATGTTTGTATCTGTCAGACTGGATTCCGACAGGAGCCTAGCATAATTGTCCTCTGAGAGGCTCCACCCAGCAGCTGACCAAAACAGATATAGAGACCCACAGCCAAACACTAGACAGATCTCTCAGGAAGTCTTGTGAAAGAGTTCAGGGAAGGATTGAAGAACCTGGAGGAGATAGAGACTCTACAAGAAAGACCAATGGAGTCAACTAACCTGGACCTTTGGGAGGTCACAGACACTGAACCACCAACCAAAGAACATACAGGGGCTGGACCAAGGCCTCCTCGCACTTATGTAGCAGATGTGCAGCTTGGTCTTCATTAGGGTCTGCCAACAACTGGAGCAGGGCGGGGGTGCTTACCCTGACTCTGTTACCTGCCTGTAGATCCTGCTCCCCTAACTGGGCTGTCTTGTCTGGCTTCTGTGGGAGAGACTATACCTACTCCTGTAATGACTTGAGATGCTACTAGGATTGGTTGGTTCCCTGGGAGGGACCTCCCCCTTCTCAGAGGTGAAGGGGAGGGGGTATGGTGGGAGGGGCTGTGTGAGGAGGAAACTGGGGGGGGGGGTTTCAATTAGTATGTAAGGTGAATAAATAAATAAATTAATGGTAAAATAAAGGAGTGTTCTTGTTGGGGGAGGTATGTTGTTTGGGGTAGGTTTTGAGATTTAAATGCTCACACCAGGCCCAGTCTCCCCCCCCCCCCCCCAGTCTCTGTGCCTGCTGCCTGTGTTTCTGGATGCAGTTCTCCAGTACTTATCTAGCACTATGACTGCCTATGTGTTGCCATGCTCCCTGCCATGATAATGGACTAACCCTCTGATCTGCAATCAAGCCCCCAGTTAAATGCTTTCCTTTGTAAGAGTTGCCTCAGTCATGGCATTTCTTCACAGCAATAGAACAATAACTAAGACACCAGGTTTTCTGTTCATCTTGATTTTGTGTTTTAAAAGCTTGGATTTGATATCTCCCAAAAAGCATTCTCTGTGTCTGTGTCTGTGTCTGTGTCTGTGTCTGTGTCTGTGTCTGTGTCTGTGTCTGTGTCTGTGTCTGTGTCTGTGTCTGTGTGTCTGTGTCTGTCTGTCTGTCTGTCTCTGTCTCTCTGTCTCTGTCTCTCTGTCTCTGTGTATGTGTGTGTGAGAGAGAGAGGGAGGGGGGAAGGGAGAGAGAGAGAGAGAGAGAGAGAGAGAGAGAGCGAGAGAGAGAGAGAGAGAGAGAGAGAGAGAGAGAGAGAGAGAGAGAGATCCCCAACCCTTGTGCCCATGGTTACAGATTGTCAAATATACTTTTAGAGGTAGTCAGTACTCAGGTTTGGGGTCTAGGGCACAGCTGTTCAACCATTGCCTTCCTGCCAAACACTGCCAGTTTTCATGAGAATCCTTGAAGTGTCAAATTCTCTCCTCTACCTCAAAAAACATCCTGCTTCTTACATACATATATGTGTGTGTGTGTGTATGTGTGTACAAGTGTTTATGTGTGTGTTTGCCTGAGCTAACACATGCTACATGAGTAAGGCATGTGGAGGTCATAGAACAACTTTTAGAATCATTTCTCTCCTACCTTGTAGGTACTGGGGATTGAACCTGGGTCATTGGGCTGGACAGCAAGTACCTTTACTCAGTGATCCAACACATGGGCCCCTGCATATCATTTTAAGTGGCTTGGTTTCACCACTAATTTGGACATTCAGTAGATGTCCTGAGGGATATTTTATTGGAAAAGAGCTGTTCATCTGAGAAGAAGGTTATGATATGGGCCCAGTGGGCAGTAGTTTTTGATTAGCATGCTTAGGCCTTAAAACAGGATCCTAATTCAAAAATCACTGCAATAAAAAGTTCTTTGGCTGAAAGTAATGAGCAATTTGATAAATGCTAGCAAGAAAAAAAAAAAAAAACCTAGATACTTTTCCGAAGGAAATCAGTCTCCAGGGGCTTCTCTATCCAGTTCCTTGTCCCTCATCCTGTACACATTCTCCCTCATCATCTCCCAGCCTCAAAGTACAACTTGCCTGAAGCTCCATCCTCCTCATGAGCCAGATGCAGGCAACTATAACATTTAAATGTTGGGTCTGGCTGGGAGTGTTGCTCAGTAGAGTGTTTACCTAGCATATGGCAGGCTATATTTGTTCTCCACAAAAGTGAAAACCTGGGACCTGATCTGACTTAAAAGCTATAATTTTCCTGCCTCCCCCCCCACCAAATGACTAGTACACAGTACAAGTGGATTTAAAAGTCTTCAGAGACATAGGATTCAGGGTTAACTAACTCATACATGTATTGAACACACATTGGTTGGAACCTCAGGTATTAAATTCTGACGATAGAGGCCGCCCTAGTCAGGGTTACTATTGCTGTGATAAAACACCATGACCAAAAACAAATTGGGGGAGGAAAGGATTTATTTGACTTATTCTTCCATATCATAGTCCATCAATGAAGGAAGTCAGGACAGGAACTCAAACAGAGTGGGAACCTGGAGGCAGGAGCTGAGACAGAAGCCATGGGGGGGTGCTGCTTACTAGATTTCTCTCCATGGCTTGTTCAGCCTGCTTTCTTATAGAACCCAGTACCACCAGTCTAGGGATGGCACCACCTACAACAGGCTAGGCCCTCCCCCATTAATCACTAATTAAGAAAATGCCTTACAAGTTTGTTTATAGCTTAATCTTACAGTTTCTATTTTCTCAGTTAGGGTTCATTTCTCTCAGATGACTCAAGATTGTGTCAAGTTGACATAAAACTAGCCAGAATAGAGGCCAAATGGACAGCCATGGAAAGAAGCCCAGAGTATCTATCTTTCCACAGTAGACCTAAGGGTAAATTGAAGCCTGCAAATGGAAGTCAAAACTCTCCTGAGACTGATCAGAAAAACAAACAAACAAATGAACAAGCAAGATAAGAGAAGATCTTTGGCGAGCACTAGAGAGTCCTCTGGACAAGGTAGCCAATTAAAGACGTGCAGCAGCAGCAGCCCTGACATCTCATGTTGTCAATAGAGTTGAACTTGACACGGAGACCTAATTTGAAAACAGAAAGTGGAACTGGAGCAAGCCCTGTTAGCTTAACTCTAACCCTGACTGAGGTATGGCATGTTGAAAGAGCTTTTGAATAAAAATAAGTCTAGATCCAAAGTAAACTGTGGAATTGCCGACAAACTGCTAAGGCCTAGTCCCCAGCCCACACCTATGGATGAAAACACTTGTAGATATCTTAAACTGGAAATGAGACTGCACTACATCAGAAACACACACACACACACACACACACACACACACACGCACACGCATATGCATGTATACTTTCGTGCACACACATATGCACATACACACATGGTGGGGCAAGAATAACAAAATAAAAATGAAGATGATTAAAGGCTTCAAGGGAAGGTGGAGACTCAACCGGCCATACAGTTTTCTTTAAGAGCATATATTCTTTGCAGAAAATACTGAATTCCTTTCTGATATTTTCATGAGTGCCTATCATGGGCTTTGCTACAATTCTCCCGTCATCCTCTGTTTTGCTCCCTCCTTCCCCTTTTGGTCCCCATCCTTGCCGTGCATAGCTTCCTAACTACCTGCATATCTTTTTTAAATTTTGTTTTGTTTGTGAAACAAGGTCTTACACTGTACCCTACAATGGGTTGAAACTTTCTACATAGCCCATATTAGCCTTGAGCTTGCTATAATTCTTTTGCTTCAACCAACCCAAATGATTATAGATGTGAGTCACTACACCAAGCTGTGTGTGTGTGTGTGTGTGTGTGTGTGTATGTGTCTGTGTGTCTCTGTGTCTGTCTCTGTGTGTGTGTGTATCTGTATATGTGTGTGCATACTTCTTATTTTATTTTGGCATTTTGTCTTACTTGGTTTTATTTGTTTGATTTGTGTTTTTGTGGTTTCCTTTTTTGAGAGGGGGGAGAGAGAACATGTAACGTTGGATGGGTAGGGAGGTAGAGAAGATCTGGGAGGAGCTAGGGGAAGAGAAACATGATCAAAATATACTGTATGAAAAAATTAGTAAAAAATGTCATTGAAATCAATTCTAAGTGGTCAATGGTGACTTCATGTGGTAGCATGTAACCACCCTCTGCTGAGTAAAACAGGTTTCTTTGTCTTAAAAATGTCAGCTTGCGTATTGCTTTAGGCAACATTTTGGGGAGAAAAAAAGCTTCAGTTGAAGTAAACGAGGAGTTGTCTATCTGGACACCTCCTGGCAACTTTTTTTCTATAAGTGAGTTGCAAAACTTTCCCCTGAAGGACTGCCTCCAAGTGTGTATTGTTCACAAGCTCGCAATGGTTTTCATATCCTTGACTGGAAGCATCTATTCTGCCCCCTGGTTCCCAAAGCCTAACATGTTTACTATTTAACCCATTAAGAAAAGTTTGCTGACTGGCTGTTCAAGAGAAGGTGAATAACTCAGCAAGACTGGGAGGATTGGTGAAGCAAAGTGAAAACTCTGGCGGTGAAAAAGAACGAGCAAATTTATCCCTATGATAAAGTAATGCTTACCTTTATAGGTGTCTTTGACGATATGATGGACAGAGGGTTATCTTGTGGGTGTGATTCAAAGTCATGATGTCTGAAATTGTTCCAGTTAGTAAGCAAAGAAAACAAAGCAAAGAAAAATACAGATAAAGATCCACCAAATGAAAATACAAATGGTAGAGAAGTCTGGGGGAAGATCAGATCTGAATCACTGGATGGGTATGCCGTGTACAGAATTCTGGAGCCGAGGTCCAAGTGTGAGTGTCTTCACGTCCACATGTTGTTCAGTGTTTTGATTTTAGGAAAGTTCCCATGCAGTTCAGAGGCCCTGTCGGGCAAGGTAAACAGTAGTGCTTTGCTAACTGTGGAACAGATAAAGTGTCTATCCATTTAACTAGCGCTTGGAAACCAAACATGTCCCATCAATTCCACGTCATGCCCAGAGCCAAGAGAAATAGACGGATCTTCATGCTTTACAAAGGGAGTTCACAGTAGTCTCTGATAGGATGGAACAATATCTTTGAAAGTTTCAAAACACAGATAAGACGAACTCATTTGTATTTCTTGGGAATTACTCTTTTGAAACAGTTAAGTTCCAACCAGATATAGGGTGTTCTAGTACACAGTCAATACTGCCACCTTCTGGATCGAGGAAGGTTACTTTGTCGATGTCACAGAAATGTGTTGAAACTGAGTCACTTGTCAGGATGGCATAAGCTGTCATTTCGACATTTAAAGTCTCTTATTTTCCTTGCCAATAGAGTTCATGGAATTGTACCTTATATTAGACTGCTGTTTTCACACTTGTGAATGTGTGTTTACGACTCACACTCATAGAACATCTCTAGTGTGCTTAGGTATGAACTTACTGGTTACGAATCTTTGTGGTGTTGCTGCTGTCATTTTGCTTCCATTTTCTTCTTCTACTCCCTAACCTCCTCCCTGTATTTTTTAAAGAAACAAGGTCCAGCTTGGCTGGCCAGGTTGGATCTGTGGCCTTGGGATTAAGTGATCATCCAGTTGAGCTGGGACTGTAGGCACTCACCACTGTCTGACTGTTCATTAACACACACACACACACACACACACACACACACACACACACACACACACACACACATGCAGTAGAGACAAATGGAGGAAAAGAGTTGAAACTCACACCAACCAAACAAAATTTGTGTCATGTTGGCAGGATTCATTATATGTTTAGTAGAGGGAAAGCCTTTATGTAAGCTCTTCATTGCCATGGAGCGTTGTTTTAATGGTGTTAACAATGATTTCATCATAAAGGCATTGCGCTTTTATCTGTGTGTACTCTTTATGACCATTTCTTCTCACAGATGCCTTTGAATTCCATTTGATTCCGAATAGACAGTTGAACCAAATGTCTTTTCTGCTCTTTCTGGAGTGTGGCTGTACTTCACATTTGCTCCTGTCTTTGCATGGAGTACTTGTGAGCAACAGAAACTGCCTGGGAAAATGCGAGCAAGCAAGATCTCTGCAGCTGCAACAGCTGCAAGGGGTACTTAGATCCTTGAAGAAGCAGTAGTGGGGCAGGGTGTAGTTCAGAGGTAGATCACTGCTTAACATCCTCAGCATCACGGCCCATAGACACACCAAAGAAACTCAGACCAGAAGACAAGCATCAGCAGTGGCAGTGGGATTGTTGAATTAGACAGGTGTGTGTGTGTGTGTGTGTGTGTGTATGTTACACCTGTAGGTTTCCTTACAAACAACACAGATAAGTCCCTCAGTGTACAGAACTTGAGGTACAGCATATTTGACTCAAAGACATTGGAGCCTTTACTCAGAGTCAGAAATGCAGAATTTACAAAGAATTACAGAGTTTACAAAATGAAACAATCTCCACTTGAGCCATAGTTATAAAACCCTAAAAGCAATATAGCATAAAACCCCTATTAATTATAGGTTCAGACTTCAAAGTAACTTTTATAATACTGGATGCTGAATGGGTCAATAACTATAAGTGTGCTTATAGCATACTAAACGTCATATTTTGGTTACATCTTTTTTGCTCCTGTTCCTAAGGCAGCACAAGTGATTCTCAGCAGCTTTGTCTTTTTGACTATAAGTTGTGAGGCCCCTGGAGAGCTGCCAAGCTTATTCTGTAAAGCTGGAAGCTCCTTTTCCCATCGCTTCTATACTTCTATCCACGAGAAGATGGTGCTGGGTTTCTGAGATGGCAGAAACCATAATGGCACCCCAGTCTACCTCCTATTTTGTCAGAGAGGCAAAGGAGGTCTGCCTGGCTGGGGAAGTAGGCTCCAGCTTAAAGTGTTAAAGTACTTAATTTAAAGTCTTAAAGACTTAACTTTAAAATCTTAGAGTAAGACTGGGGTGATGATTTAATCAGCAAAGGATGCTTAAACTTCATGTCCTAATGGGATGGGTATTCTTATTTGGGACTTTTTGAATGAAAACATTTAAATTTTTATCTTTAATGTTAATATATTTGTATACTTTGCTTGTACCATATTCTTATTATTAAATTTTTAGATTTTTAAAAATTAAAACACAAGTCCATCATTTCTCCCTTTCCTTTCTTCCCTCTTCCCTCTGATCCCTTTGATGCCCACCTCCCTTTAGAAAATATGACTTCTTTTTCTTTGATTGTTTCACACACACACACACACACACACACACACACACACACACACACACACATGCTTATACATAAATATAATATGTTTGGTCCACTTAGTGTTACTTGCATGTATATTATTCCAGGGCTCAGCACTTGGTACTTAGGGTTTCCTTGCTGTGAAGAGACACCATGACCATAGCAACTCTTATAAAAGAAAACATTCAATTGGGGCTGGCTTACAGTTTCAGAGGCTCACCCCATTATCATCAAGGTGGGAACATGGCAGCATCCAGGCAGGCATGGTACAGGAGGAGCTAAGAGTTCTACAACTTCATCTGAAGGTTGCTAGCAGAATATTGACTTCCAGGTAGCTAGGGTAAGGATCTTAAGCCCACACCCACACTGACAGACCTACTCCAACAGGGCCACACCTTCTAATAGTGCCACTCCCTGGGCAGAGCATATACAACCCATCACACTTACACCTTTAGGGTTATTGTACCACACTAATCGTTGTTGTGGATCAGCTGTGTTGTGTTGGAGCTGGGTAGGACTGTCAGTTGTCTTTGTCCCTTGGCAGCTTGGATAACTTGCATACCATTCAGGTACTGTGAAGGTTGTCTCAAAGGAAAGTCTCCTAACTTAGGTCCTCCAGGTCTTGTATTTAACGTGTATGTGATCATATTTTTTAAAAAATCTATTGTGAACTTTATTATAAGAAAGTTACAACAGACAAACAAATCACACAACCACACACTTAAATTAACCAGACCCAAGACTACACAACTCAGAGAACATTTATACAATTAGAGTAACTATTTGAAATGGAAGCTGGAGCTTCACACTGGACTTTCTCTACTGAATGTATTTTTATAACGTATTCACCATCAAAACTAAAAATTCACAACAGAGTTAGAACTAGAAAACCAATTATCATTATATCATCTCTTGTAGCTCATGTTCTTTGCCTGTTTTCAGTCCTTCCTTAACTTAGTTTTTGTGATGGAGTTTCAATATAGCCCAGGCTGGCCACTCCTGAGCTCATAATCCTTCTGCTCCAACCTTGTGAGTAGCTAGGAATACAGACGTACAACACTTCCTAAGTGTCCCATAGTATTTTAAAACAAACCTTTAGGTGTATACATTTTAAAAGCTTATACTGCTACCATTATAAAATTTATATTGCATGCTGATATAGAAAATATACAAAATATTTCAACAGTATGTGTGTTTTCAAAATAAGGTCTTCATCAAAGATTGAATTTATGATTAGATATGAGCGCTGCGTATAGCTGTTAGATTTGAAGGTGGTTGAGGGTTGTGCAGCTGCTGATAGGAGAGGAAGAGGAGGCAGAATAGTAAAAGTTCAGGCTCCTAAATAATGCCTCATGTTTTCGACTATTTACTTATTGATGGTGCCAAGGGGAGCAAGGGCCTCATGCATGTAAAGCCCGCTATGACAAATACTTTACCCTTTGTTTACAACCCGTTGCAGAATGACCCCACGGTGACTCCTCTTAAACGTTTAGTTTTGACTCATTCAATCATTCGACCACTGACTTATTCAGTGGCTCACTATTCTGTATCTTCTGTGCTTGCCATGAATCTTTATTATGGCAAACTATGTTAAATGTATGGAAATAGAAAAGTACAGTTGGTTAAAAAGAAGAAAGAGCTGATGTATTTTTCTTTTTCTTTCTTTCTTTCTTTCTTTCTTTCTTTCTTTCTTTCTTTCTTTCTTTCTTTCTTTCTTTTTTTGCTTTTCTGTATACTCTGAGATAGGATAGGATATATATATATATATATATATATATATAAAATCAGACTATTCTAGAACTCTCCATCATTCCGTCTCTTTCCTTCTGGTGCTGGGATACAGCTATGCGGTTAGCTTCTTGTGAGTATTTTGAATCCTCTTTAGAGAAAAGACTGAAGTTTCCTTACCTTGGCTTTCTTCGGGGGGCATTGCCCAGGGCTTCTTTTGGTGTGGAGAAATCCCATGCTTTGTTGTAAAGCTTCCCGGGTTATTCTAAGGCTATCTCAGAGAATTTGAGCTGCAGTATTTTCATAGTAAGTTCATGTGGATGAACTGACAGGTAGCCAGCTGTGTTTCTAACCCAACCTTTTCAATGTACATGGGTCACATTGACATTGCTGTGTGAATCACATACACTCCATTTTAGGGCTTTTACTTTTTTCCATGTCAAAACTTCACATCTCCCAAACTCAAACTGCCCAGTCCCCTTCCTCAATCTACAAAAACCACTGTGCTGTTTTCAGTCAGCCAAGTTTTCTGCTCTACGTACTCACATAAGTAGATGCAGACAGTACTTGTCCCCTGTGGTTAGCTTCTTCCCTTTAGCGTATTAACCCCAAAGGTTGTGTTACTGCATGAGCCCGAGCATCGTTTCTATTTGTGACTGAGTAATATTCCACAGGTGCCACATGCTGCTTGCTCATCTGTGGATGGACAGGAATTGCTTCCACTTCTTTGCCTATTATGACTAATACTGCTGTGGCTATGGGTGTGCACTTGTCTGCTTGAATGTCTGCTTTCAATTATTTGCCAGATCATGCAGTTATTCTGTGTGTGTAGCCTTTTGGGGAAATCACCAAATTATACCCATGCCCAGCAGCTGCAACTGCAGCATCTCACGCTGGTACCAGCGTTGCCCAAGCTCCTCATTTCTCCACATCTCTATAACATATGCTAGTATCTCCTACCCACTATGTGAGTCTCTCTCTCTCTCTCTCTCTCTCTCTCTCTCTCTCTCTCTCTCTCTCTTGTCTGGGAAGAAATACTCAACCATAGAGTTACCCTTCCAGCCTGTATTAGTCAGGGTACTAATATTTATTAGTATTAGTATTAATTAGAACATAATCGATAAGATGAATATCTATCTATCTATCTATCTATCTATCTATCTATCTATCTATCTATCATCTATCTATTGAAAGGAAATTAATTATAGTGACTTATAGATTGTGGTCCTGCTAGTATTAAAGTGGCTGTCTGCCAATGGAAGGTTCAAGAATCTAGTAGTTGTTCAGTCCATGAAGCAGATATCTCATCTGGTCTTCAGTATATACTAGAGTTCCCATGAAGGAAACTCTAGTGCCAGTGAGGGAATGAATGTATCAGTGAGAGCAAGGGCAAGCAGCAAAGAGGAAAAATCTGCCTTCCTCATTGTTCTACACATAGGCTCTTGCCAGAAGACGTGGATCATATATATATATACTTTATTTATTTCAAATGTTTTCCCCTAAGGATGTTGAACATTTCTTTAGGTGCTTCTCAGCCATTCGAGTTTCCTCAGTTGAGAATTCTCTGTTTAGCTTTGTTCCCCATTTTTTAATAGGGTTATTTGGTTCTCTGGAGTCTAACTTCTTGAGTTCTTTGTATATATTGGCTATTAGCCCTCTATCGGATGTAGGATTGGTAAAGATCTTTTCCCAATCTGTTGGTTGCCGCTTTGTCCTACTGACAGTGTCCTTTGCCTTACAAAGCCTTTGCAATTTTATGAGGTCCCATTTGTCAATTCTTGATCTTAGAGCATAAGCCATTGGTGTTCTATTCAGGAACTTTCCCCCTGTGCCCATGTGTTTGGGACTTTCCCCCACTTTCTCTTCTATTTGATTCAGTGTATCTGGTTTTATGTGAAGGTCCTTGATCCACTTGTGGATTAGATTTTTAAGAGTGAATCTTCCCATCCCCAAAAATCCAGATTTTTCTACTTTAAATGATTTAATTAAGGACAATCCTTCATAGATGTACACAGCCCCTTGGGTTAACTCCAGATGTAGCCAAGAACAGCCACCTGATAGCCACATACATCCTCTTGAATAATACCATCCTAGTGACCATGAAGAGGCATGCCATCATGACTTTGGTTTAAAATTTTCTATTGATAATTATGGTAAGCTTTGTTGCATGCATTTAATAGCTAATTCTGGGCTTTTGGAGAAGTGTCTAGTCTGTGCCACTTCTGGATTATTTGCTGTCGTTGAGTTTTGGAAGATAAACACATGCATTTTTACTGATTTGTTTTCTTGACTTCTTAGGCATGCTTCTAAACTGCACTATTAAGTTACAAAACAAATGTCAAGATTTAGTCCATGTATATCATAGTGAGAAGGATATTCATATAGTTGATTTTATTTTGTAAATACAGAAGGAATTGATGAATAATTTAATTTTGTTTGATCCAACTGTACTCTGTAATATGCTCTCTGTAATACCAGGTTTGTCCTGTCCCTGGAAACACTCGAATTGATTGAATGTCTAAGCCTCTGGGCTTCTGATATCTACATATATCAGGTCAGATCTTAGGATGTCTCCAAAGAGAGTCTGTATTCTGCAAGGATGCTCACTAGCTTGCTTTTAACAATGTCAGAATTCTATCACCAGCCTTCTTTCCTTTCACAATTCCATGCGTTAGTTTTACTATCCTTTTTTTGTACATGAAATTAGTTCATTCTTTCTATGAAATATGAGAAAACACTTAATAAAATGTTCCACTTAATTCTGTCTTATGAAATTGGAGGGGTAATGACTGAGTTACTGAGTCACAGAGGACCACATTCCCTGGCCTTCTCTTGACTTCAGAGCCGACTTTGGTTGCTGTCATCTCTGGGTTTGCTTTATTGGCATGGCATGTGGAGTGGGTGCCCTAGTCCATTGCCACTGTCACTCCGTGACTCTTTGCCAACAGAGAAAGGCAGAGGGAAGTCAAAGCTGACGAAAGCCAAGCCAGCGCCTTTTCCAGTATGCTGCTGGATTGGGTGTTCATCTGCTGGCCGCTGTTCCCCATTTGTGCAGGATAGAGGCTCACTTCTCGGATGATGTGCTTCTGCTCTTTCTTCCCATCAAAGGCTGGGGTGTGGTAGCCTGCCAAATTCATATGTGGTCAGATTTGAAGACAGGGTCTTTACAGAGAAAACCAAATATAATGAAGCTGTGAGAATGGGCCCTAATCCAATAGAACTTATGTTCTTATATGAAGAGGAGACAGCACTTAGACACAAGCAGAGGGAAGACCATGTGAGGATATGGACAGAATAGCATTTGCAAGCAAAGAGCTAGCACAGAATGCAAGGTAGATTTATCCTTCTGCTTACAGGGAGAGTTACAAGTCTCTGCCATGTTTCCCATTAATGAACTTGGAGCTTAGAGTATAGGCAGAGTCTAGAAGCTCAGGATAACAGCTATGGGTACCATTATGTCCCTAAGGTGTGACTCCTACTAGATTAGGCTGGGTAGTTCTACTTGTCTATTAAGTACAGTCTATGAATCTGCCACCCACATCCCTTCTGCAACATGGCAAAGGGCTGTACATTGGGATGGGGTCTTTGTCCTTGGTTACTGGAAAATAGAACATGGTTCCAATGCCTTGACCTCTAGGCATGTCTATAACATGATAGCATTATATAGTTTTGTTTATTTCTCTTCCAGAAGAAAGAGGTTTTTAGAGACCCTATCTTTTGTACTGCTCTGTCCTCTGCGTGTAGAATAAGGCATGATAGTCCATAAATGAGAATGTAAGTGCAGGATGAGAAAAAGAATAGAATATGAGTAATTTCAACAATTAGTTCAAGTAAGATTATGCCTGAATTCAGTGCAAGCCCATGCTCATGTTGTTGCCCCCAATCCTGCCCATATATAACACATACTTCAGTGTGTACTCCCACCAACTCACAGGAAGAAACAAAACTTGTCATGTGTTCCACAATGTTACTGTTAAGGCCAAGTGGGTGAAGAAGCATTTTAAGGGTTTTGAAAAAAATGATAGTTGAGGAGGGGGTGAATAATTTATTTTTCATTATTCTTAGCGTGTTCCACATAGATGATATAGCTGGACTGCTCACCAAAGCTTAGAACCTTCTAGTTGTAAACTAGATAGTTCATAAACAGCACATGTCTATTTCCCATGATTCTGGGGGCTGGAAGTCAGGAAACAGAACTCTAGCATGGTTGGATTCTGGTGAGAGTTGTCATCTTGGTTTACAGATAGTTTGTCTTGTACCCTCGCAGTGGGAGTAGATCCTGTTCAGTAAGTAAAGCCAGTACTTTCACCATGGGCTCCCCCTCATGGCCGATGGCCCCCTGAAGACCTATCCTCTAAGACCAATTGCTTTGGTTGGGATTGTACCACAGGAGTTATGATAGGACAATTCATGACCAAGACAGATTATAGATGACATGATCCCAGTGTCACCAGTGTTCTAGTAATTATAGTCATGGATTCCACTTCCTGCCCATCTGAATAGCAACATTTAGAGGAACAGCTGACTCAAGAGGTGGCAAAGATGTGTAGAGACAGGGGACTGAACCCTGGCAGTCATTCTGGTAACTTGTCTGTTTCTTTGTGCAATGTGTGTGCCTCTGTCCTCTGACCCAGGATTCCTTGTCTTGAGGTTGTGCAATGTACAGCTTTCATAACAGCAAGCGGTGGCCCAGGTTCAAGACCACAAAATGAGCTGCTGGAACATCTGGGAAGAGGACCTTCTGTTGCCAGGTAGTTCACAGACCAGGGTTTGTCACGGCAGCAGTTCATGGAAAACAGAAAACATAAAGCCTTTGTATGTCAGGGGCTAAAAAGGAAAAATAACTATTCCACTGGAGAAGCCCTCGGGTCTGGAAGGAGGACGGGTCATTGTGATGCCATGAAGGCACCAAGGCTGTGCCTGGAGGAAGTGAAACACTGGAAGAGCATGCAGGAAGGGAGTCTGGAAGGACTGAGTTTCTAAAGCCACAGCTCAGAGAGGCTGGTGATGAATGGGGACCCATGCAGTGGGGGACAGAGGAGCATAGAAACCTGCAGTGGAGACCAGCTGACAAGGGACATCTCTCTTTGGAAGGACTCCCTGCTCGCTTCAGCATGGATTAACTGAAACCAGATCAGATTGGGAGACCACAAGACTGTCTGTTCCTCCCTGGGAAGAGACCACAAGGCTCTTCTCTCCCAGGGAAGAAGGCTCCAGGACCCCTAGATAATTTAGGAGAACAAGAAGGTACATATTTACGATCTGGAATTCCCACCAGTCTGCAGGTGGAGGCTTGAGCAAGGGCTGATTCCATCTGGAAACCGAAGCAGTTCTTGCCTGCTGTGCTAGTTGTCTCATCCATTTTTTTCACCACAGTGTGACTCCTTCCAAAACAGGCCTAGGTTTGTGGCTGCTTTGTATTGCTGTGTCCTGGTGATGGGTCTGGTATACTCCTGTTCTTAGTAAACATTGGCGGACAGTGCCGATAGGGGAAGGCACAGAGGGTTTGTGAAGTCAGAAAGAGGCAGGGGGAGCAATGTCCGTACTCCGAAGGGAACCCCTCCTTCACCCTCTAAAAGCACACTCCTCAGATCATCCCCTCCAAACATTTTGCTAAGGATACACATTCTGGGGAAGGCTGCTGAGTGATCGTAGATAATTATTCTGCAACAATAGTTTGTACACTTCGCAAGCCTTGGAAAATCATGGGTCCCAAACTGCACTTCTGACTCAGGTTTCACACTGACTGCTGAATAGGCCATGTACTCTTGAGTAATGATTGGATGGGAAACAAATTGGTCCCCTTCTCAAGCAGTTGTAAACAGTAAGAACATAATTCATAATCGTGTCCATCATAGGAGTTATTTTGGACTCATGGATTTTCCCTAGAATATATTTTTTTTCTTGTAACACTTTGTAGATACTAGTCCATAGAGAAAAAAAAGAAAATAATGCATTTCTAAAATTTGAGTGGGGTTTATTAAATATGTAACTATTTAAAAAGTTTTTTTGTGAAAATTTAATTTTCAGCCAGGCATAGTAGCACACTTTTAATCCCAGCACTCGGGAGTCAGAGGCAGGGACATCTCTGTATGTCTGAGGCTATCATGATCTGCATAGTGAGTTCTAGGACAGACAGAACTACATAGTGAGACCCTGTCTCAAAAGAAAAAAAAACACAAAACAACAAAAATATTAATTTCCACAAAATGTGACCTTTGCTAACATAGAGCTTAGCCTTGTCATCTCAGTGGTATTTGATAGATTCCAAATGAAATTAAAACCTCTGCTTATAGTATGCTTTAGTTCTTGGAATAGAGACTTGTGAAATGATCTAGTCATGTTTAAGGACCAGCGTTATAATAAGCAAATGTAGACGTGCTCTCTCCAGACAGGTTCTGTTGTTTGATGCTCAATGGGATGGATATGCAACCCTTATTAAACTGAGAGATAAAGGTTTTAATGATATCTCATTTACAAAATGTTTATTTTATTATTTTTAATCATATGTATGTGTGCCTATCTGTCTGGGGGGGAGGGGACTGGTGCCTAGAGGCCAGTGGTATCTGATTCCTTTGGAGCAGGGTTTACAGGGGACAAAACTAGGTGCTGGGAATCCAACTCTGGTCCTTTGCAAGAACGGTCATGTTCCGTCCAGCCCCTCAGCCCCTTTGCTTTTTAAGTTTTAAAAACTATTTATTTTATTATTTTAAAGTGTGTGTGTGTGTGTCAGGACATCTCCAGTGCATGTGTGTTCTCTTCCTTTCTTGTTAGTCAGAGGTAAAGAATCAGGATTGCCTCTGGGAGCTAGGGATGGGAAACAGAGCAGAGGCCCCACAGGACTACAGGGAGAAAAAGTTCTGATGTAACCCACACGCTGTGTTTGAGGACAAAAACAACAACAGCAATTTTTATATATTAGTCTCTGAGGTTTGAGGATTGTTTCAGAAGTTAGCAATATGCAAATATATCCTTAAAACAAGCCAGCTGCAGCCTCAACTAGTGGAAATTACAAAATATTCTCACCAATGTTAGGTACATATATAGGTATGCAAGTCACCTACGCATATTCTTAAAAAATATTAGTGTGTGTGTGTGTATGTGTGTGTGTGTGTGTATGTGTCTCTCTGTGTGTGTGTCTGTATGTGCACAGTGTGCACTGTGCTGGGAGTGTAATGTGCCATGGCATGTGTGGAGACACTTCTATCCCTTGTTTTATGTTCTAGGTCATTAAACTTGCATTGTTGGGCAGCAAGCATGTTTACCTACCAAGTCATCTCGCTGGCCCAGCATATATATTTTAACATGCCCATTTCACAGACTCTTCAATCTTCTTTCATGGCACTAGCCAATGTAATTAGACAAGAAGAAGAAATTATGACTTCTAACCATGCCAGCAACAGAGGGAACAATGACTCATGAGTAATACCTCATACCTGCAGAGACTCAGTATATGATAAAAGGGACATGAAGTCAACAAGGAATTGATGAATCAAATAACAAATGAGGATGAACCCATATTAAAATCGAATAAAACTGGCTTCTTGCCTCAAATATTGGCTCCATTTAGCTTGTAAATCAATGAAAATATTCGATGTAAATGACAAAACCAGAAATCAATACTGTACGAGAACAGAGAAGATTCAAAAATATTATCGGGGGAGGGCAGAGAGATGGCTCAGTTGTTAAGAGCACTGTTCTTGCAGAGGACCGGGGTTCAATTCCCAGCACTCATATTGCTGCTTACAACCACCCAAAACTCTAGTTCTAGGGTATTTGAACTTCTTCACACACGGTGCACAGACAGACATTTAAGCAAAACACACATATGCATACAGTAAGATAATGTCTTTTTAAAAAAATCTAAAAAAAAAAACTAGAATAGGAAAGGTCTTTCTAGGTATGATAAAAGCTTATCAAAGTATAACATAAAAGTAATTCAGAAAGCTCAAAAGGTAAATGACTGACTAGGAAAATATTTAGAAATTCTTTCATAAGCAAAAGGCTAACTTCTCTAGCATGTAAACGCATCCTTCGGAACCAATAGGAAAGTCTCAACAACAAAGTAAAAATGGAGAAAAGATAACTACACAGGATCCAGCAGGATAAAAACAAATGAAAGACCAAGCATTTCACTTTAGAAAACTTTAAAGCTGTGCTAGAATAGACTGTCACAATGAACTTCCCGGTATGTATCCATCATGCGGCTTCGACACTTTCAACTCAGGACTAATCTTGTTTTATCTATTCTGCTTCCCTTTATATTTCCCTCAGAAACATCTGTTCCATCGCTCATGGAGACAAAGGATTATAACATTGAGGGGGTGTGACAATGGCTCAGCAGTAATGTGTAAGCAGAGTGACCGGTGTTCAGATCCCCAGTACGCACAAAAAACAAAACAAAACAAAACAAAAAACACTGATCCAGTGGCACTAGGACAAAAATGAAGATGGCCAGGTCCTGTCTGCTCACTGGTCAGCCAATCTGGCTGACATCATGAGTGCTACAATCAGTGAAAGACCATGTTGCCAAAACAAAGTCAGAGTCTGGAGAGACGGCTCAGCAGTTAAGATCCATTACTGCTTTTTTAGGGACTGGGGTTCCATTCCTAGCATCCACATGATAGCTCACAGTCATCTGTAACTCCACTTCTAGGAGACTCTCCATGAGCTCCTGCATGCATATCTCACACACACACACACACACACACACACACACACACACACACACACACACACACACACACACAACCACATTCTGGCACATACACATAAATAAAATTAAATAAGTAATTTTTTTTAAAAGAAGAAAGCAAAGGACAATAGAAGACACCTAATATCAACTTCTGGCTGCCACACACAGATGGACATAGTTTATTGGAGAAAAAGTAAAAACACAGGAAATCTCTTATGTTGTTGGAGGGGATAGAAATCAGTTATATTCACCAGAGTGGTCAATTGCTTCTTATCCATCAATATTAAAAGCTTGTTGACTCATAAATTCCATCTCAGGGATGTTTAACATGGCTATGTTTATACATGTGCAAGCATATTTACAAAGTTTATAATAGCCAGTGACTGGACATATCTTATATGTTACTATTTTGTAGCTATGACAAATTCGGTGTAATTGTTGATATGGGGTGTTGTCTAAAGTATATTCAGAAGTGAACTGCAGTTAAAACTGTTGTGAATCTGGGTTAAACACTATACAATGCACACAGGTATCAAAGCATCATGTGGTAACACACACATGTACAATGAATACTTTTTAAGTAGCAGGTAAAATAAATTTAATTGAAGATGTTCTAAACGATAAAGGGCATCCTGCGTGTGTTTGCCACTGGGGTCTATTATGTTAAAGCAGTTGTCAGCTTGGGCTTTCCAGAGGGCATTTGACGATGTTTAGAGACATTTTTGGTTGTCACAGCGGATGAGAGGATGCTGCTGGCGTCTGTGAGTAGAGGCTTCTTCAATATTCTGCAGGGATATGCATAATAATGATCTGAGTATCAGCAGAACTGACTTCAAGAGACGCTGGTGTAAATGACAAATGTAAAAGACGGGAGTGGGTGGCAGCTGTGGGTCTCATCTCTGACGAAGGGAGAAGGAATTCTTTCCAAAAGTAGGGGAGTATTTTCCTCCTAACATCTCAGCAAACAGCCCCCCAGACTTGCTAGGTTCAGATGGAAGTCTCAGCAGTCCATTCCTAGAGTGGAACCCACTGATAATTTTTCTTCAGTATTGACAGCCTCCAGAGTTGGAGAACAGACTACAAGAAAAGTGAAAACAGTATTTGGAATATTGCTTAGTGGTGGGCCACATGACGAGCATGTTTGAGGTACTGGGTTCCATTCCTACCACTGCAGAAAAATGTTCTCCCTTTGACAAAGAATATCTTTTTTCTTTGTTTGTTTTGTTTCTACATTTAAAAAAAAATGTTTATTTTATTTTATTTGGATATTTACTTTATTTACATTTCAAATGTTTTCCTCTTTCCAGGTCTCCCCTTTGGAAACCCCCTATCCCAACCCCTCTCCCCCTGCCTCTATGAGGGTGCTTCCCCACCCACCCACCCACTCCCGTCTTTCGTCTTCCCTTTCTAGCATTCCCCTACACTGGGACATCGAACACCCTCAGGCCCAAGGACGTCTCCTCCCACTGATGTCCAACAAGGCCCTCCTTTGCCACATATGTGGCCAGCACCATGGGTCCCTCCATGTATATTCTTTGATTGATGGTCCAGTCTCCGGGAGCTCTGGGGGAGGGGTGATCTGGCCAGTTGACACTGTTGCTCCCTCCATGGGGCTGCAAACCCCCTCAGCTCCTTCAGTCCCTTCTCCATCTCCTCTATCCAGAACCTCACGCTCAGTCCAATGGTTGGCTGTGAGCATCTGCCTCTGTATTTGTCAGGCTCTGCCTGAGCCTCTCGAGAGACAGCTTATCATGCTTCCATCAGCAAGCACTTCCCAGCATCCACAGGAATATCTGGGTTTAGTGGCTGTATATGGGATGTATCCCCAGGTGGGGCAGTCTCTGGATGGCCTGACAAAGAATATCTTAAAGACTCTGCAGTAGCAATTATCATATCTCCAAGACATTGATAACTCTAAGGGAAAGTTGAAGCTTTCAACAACTATATTCCAAACATACCACAAAAGCTAGTTTACTTGTGGGACATGCATGTGTACCCCAGCTCAGAAACCTGCTTTTCTATCTAAAATATCCCTGGAGACGGTGTGTGTCAATTAAAATATGGAAATTATAGAAAAATTTTGGTGAAACAAAAGAAAAAGAAGAAGAAAAAGAGGAGGAGGAGGAGGAAGAGGAGGAGGAGGAGGAAAAGGAAAAGGAGGAGGAGAGGGAAGAGGAAAAGGAAGAGGAAGAGGAAGGGGAGAGGGAAGGGGAAGAGGAAGAGGAAGAGGAAGAGGAAGAAGAAGAAGTTGTGTGTCTGGTTTTGCTGGTGGGAAGTGCTGGAGTTGAAGCTTCGGTTATGTCAGGCAGTCGTTAGCATTATTCTGTGTTCAGAAGCCCCCTTTTTATTTCAAAATATTTTATGTGTATGAGTGTTTGCTTGTATGCATATATGTGTACTGTGTGTGTTGGAAGAAAGCATTAGATCTCCTAGAATTAGAGTTTAGACTCTTATGAGCTATCCTATAGGCTCTGGGAAATGAACTCAGATCTTCTGCAAGATCAGCAAGTGGTCTTAATGTTCAATGTTCGAACCATCTCTCCAACCCACATCATTTTACTTTTGATACAGGGTCTTGCTATGTAGGCCAGGCAGACTTCAAACTCATGTTCCTCTGGCCTCAGACTCCAGAGTCCTGAGTAACGAGAATGCTAGGTAGTTCATGGTGCATTTGAAGGAGTTCTCCAACTGAGACCTGGTTTTCAATTTCAGTGGAGCCTCTTGAGTGAAAAAGGGTCACAGAATGTATAAAGGTTTTGTTGAAATACTTCTAGATAAACTCTTTTAAGAAGAAAATATTCTTATGTTTAGGCAGCTATGTTGGTAAGACTTTATGGGTGCAGCTTCTGGTATTAGTAGGAGACAGTCTCATAGCAAACTTCCCTGTCAAAGCTCTTAAAATCTTTCCACCCCCTCTTTTATGCTGTCCCCTGGTGCGGGAGTGTTTTGTAGATATATCCATTGGGACTGGGTTCCACAACTCTGTATTTTGATTGGTTACGGTTTTCTGTTGTGGTTTCCATCTGTTGCAAAGAGAAGTTTCCTTGATGAGGGCTGAGTATTACACTTACCTGTGGATATGAGGACAAATGTTTAGATGGTTGTTAGGCATGATGACGGTTTAGTAAAGTAGTAGTTGTAGGTTCTCCTCCAGCATCCATGACTTCACTAGCCAAAGTGAGTGGCATAGAGCCCAGGAGGCCTTAACCCAACAGGACAATCTATAGACAACCAACGAATGCTGGGTGCAGGAGAAATAGTCTTCCCAGGGAGGATACTCCAGTTGTTGTCTATCCAATACAAATGGTCAGCCCTAAAAACATGCATACAAGTAACATTAAATAATTGAACATGTTATATTTAAGAATATATATATTCATATATGCATGTAATAACAATGAAAAATGAGATCACAAATATGAAAGCAAGCAAAGAAGGGTATACAGAAGAGTTTAGGGGAAAAGGAAAGGAAGAAAAGTAATTATATTATAATCTCAGAAATTAAACACATAAATAAAATACAAGCAGAAAATATTTCTCTAATAATTGAAATATTTTGATTATTAAGATGAAGCTCCAAAAATCTTAGATTTGAAATTCTTGATGAGAAATTCTTAAGTGCAAAATTCTTGTGAATATTCACAAAGCCCCTAATCCCCAAATTTGCATCCTCTAGCCTCCTTTTTCAGAGATGAGATATTTAAACTGGATTTTGGATGTGGCCTCTGACCTGAAAAGGATGTGTACATCCCTATCTATTCAACAAATACAAGCTGAATATTTTCCATGTGTTGAGCATTGTGCCATGTGCATGGGTGGGGTGGGGACAGTTGTGAATAGGACAGACCTGATTCCCACCCTTCTGTAAGCCTAGCAGGGCAGATGGCTTTCCACAGTGTTCTGGGCTATCAGGGACACCATGAGAGTGTCCTTACAGGGATCCTAGGGCCTTTTCAGAAAGGGACAGTATTTAGAAAGTGTGATGGTTAACTTTAATTTTTAATTTGACTGAAAATCACCTAGAAAATAGACACACCCTTGACTGTGTCTATGAGACTCTTTCCAGAAAGGATTAACAGAGGAGGAGAGACACTCCCTGTATGTAGGTGGCATTGGACTGGAGGCCCAGATAGAATGGAAGAGGGAAAGGAGAAAGCTGCCGGAGAACTAGTATTCCGTCTTCTTGATCCACCGATATGAGAGCAAGCAGCTTCCCACTTCTGCCTCTGTGCCTTCTCCACCACGATTGACTATGCCCCTCAGACATTAGCCAGAACAATCCTTTCCTGTTTCAAGTTACGCATCAAATCTGAGCTGTGACTCTTAGCATGAGGGTGGGAGGGATTTCCAGGCAAGATCCAGTGTTCAAGCACATTACCAAAACCTCTGGTGATAAGAAAAAAGAAAGTCTACAGATATTTTGGCCATATACGCGTGAGTGAGTGACCTGCAAGCTGCATTTCAGCCTTGGGTTCAGGTTGAATTGTCTGGATATCATCTGTGGGGGTCATCCTCGCTTGTGGTACAGTGACATTCAATTCTATGACACCTTTTCAATGAGGATAGGAAGAAGTCATTTTCCCATCCAGTTTGTTCCCACACAATCTCAAAAAGTAACAGAGTAGACAAGGCAGTCTGCACCAGCCAAACCTTCTTATGCTCCAAGTGTGTGATATATTGGCCTATTTCACCTCACCCTCAAAGAAGGAGCCTTTGCCTTTATTTCTGAGCAAAACAAATCCACACACATGGATTCCAAAGGAGTTTCAGACCACCTAACTTCAAATTCCAGAATGTTCCTTAATGATGCTTCCTCTGCTTTATGCATCAATCCCAGTTAGACACTGATGGCCTCAGATGGATGTGGAAAAGAGTATGCTATTCTGCAAAGGGTTTATTTTCAGGGCAATGCATTATGAATAAGTCCCTCTTGGGCAAACATTGGTTAGCGGCCTTGGGCATCTTTGCTCTAGACAAACCAAGCAGCCTCTTTCCCAGAATTGGCACAAGGATGTGTTGGGAGTAGGTGTTTGCAAACTGGTCCACTTCAAATTCGCTCATTAGTCTGTGTTAAATGCCTCCCTACAAAAGACAATCCTGAGCCAGCTGGCACTTAGCCCCTTGGTATTCTCATTCTGGATTTGTTTTGGGGAAGCTGAGTGCAGAGGACACAATTCTGTTTCAAGTCAGTTCCCTGTAACATGCCGAGGCCTCAGACAGGTCACTTCACGCACTGGGGCCTGAGGTGTTTGCAGCAGACAATCACTAAGATTCCTGTACTTGGAACAATTTGTGAATGAGTCTTTTGAACACGTTCACAACCCTTAGACAAGTGGAACACAGGTTAGGAGTTTATTTAGTGCAGCTTTTTATGGGGAAGGTAGCTGAACTGCTAAAGTCTCCCAGTTGCTCACTACTACTATTATTTACTATGGTACTATTTACACCATCTGACTGTTTGGCAATAATAATCACTTGATTTGGCTCATCTCAAGGAAAATAGGTTATGGGGAGGCTTAAAATAGGTTACAGGAAGGTTTGGGTTCAGGTCTGGAAGGCTGCATCTGGCGACTGTGTACCTGCCTCCTCCACATGCTTATCTGAGAGACCACTGTTCCAGAACACCTGGAGTTTCCTTACATGAATATGATGTTATTCTCGTTAAGCTTAAGAACATGCAACAATTGTGTAGAAGTGTGCATGTGGGGAGCATTCAACACGCTCCACGAGGGAATAGGTATACAAAGCTGGCTTTGAACTTGAAAACCTGAGCCAGCCAGCATGTCACAGGTGAGAATGTGTGAGTGAGGGGGCGGTGACAGTCCTGGAACCATTAATTTCACGTATCCTTAGGTACACTCGGGCAATTGTTCTCGGTTTCCGGGTGGCTGGAGGGTGTTGATCCTTGGCAGCACATGCCAGATCCACAATGCCAGCCAAGAAACGCCTGCTCATCCCTCTCCTTGCCCCTGCCTCATGCCTCATCTCTGCTCCCCTTTCTGCCCGATATCCTTCGCTTCCTCTGGGGGTTCCCTTTGCATCATTGTGGCAAAAGTACCTGTCAGGAAAGAGGTCAGGTAGGAAGGTTTGATATTAGCTCAGGTCTTCAGCATATTCAGTCCATGGTGGGAAGGACATAGTGGAGTCCACGGTTTGGGAACAGCTGGGGTGGGAGCATGGAGAGTATCTATTCACATTATGGGGGGAAAGAGAATGGCTGGAGTCTGGCTAAGTTATAAACTTTTAAAGACTCACACATAAGCCCAACTTCCAAAAGGCTCCACTCTCTCAAAACAATGCCTCTTTCTAAGACACAGATGAACAGAAGCCCATAGAGGACATTTCAGATCCAAATTCTAACACTTCCCTACCTTCCTCCTTTTCTTGACACTTCCTCCTGTGTCCTTAGGTGATGAACATGGAAAAATAGAAAGGAATAGTAAAAACATGAAGATGTACTGTCTTAGTATGTTATAGTCACAGCATAGCATCATGGAAAGCTCAGGGGCCATAGCTGGCAACATCCAGTTGATATGTGTACATTATTGTCCTTGAGATATGGGCCATTAGCTGGGTGGATGGCCTTTTCTGAGGTGTGTATAAGTATACAATTTTGATTCAGACAGTGATTGTAGAAGGTAATGGAATGATTTGCTGGTTGGGGATAGAAATCCTTCCTATCCAGCCAGGATTTTGGACACACACACACACACACACACACACACACACACACACACACACTCCTCTTTATTCTCACTACAAACCAAGGACATACACTCAGAAGACGTATACACCCAACTCATATACAACCAATATACATACATGTCATGCCACATATACCCAACACTCCTACCCCCTTGTACACACATCCAGCCACATACATCACAAGCCACAATATAATACCCCCCCACATACATATGTTAGTTACACACACACACACACACACACACACACACACACACACACACACACACGGGGACAACCATATTCCAGGCCCTAGAAACTTTTGCACTGACAAGAAGAATGCCTGAAATCTTTTGTGTAACCAAATGCCTCATGATTCTAAAATAAAGAAAATGGAAACCTAAACCACCCATGCATTCAGCAATGGCTGCTACCCACTGGACTGCTAGATGCAGGCATATGCTTCAGAGTTTACAACCATCAAACAAGGAGGGTTTCTTCATGCAATCTCTGAATGGAGAAGACCTTTCACCACCAAATAGTCTTCTGGTCCAACCAGTAAAGAAGTGAGAAGCCATTGTGGGAATACCAACCTTTTCGACAAAGGCCAAAAACCAGTTCACGGAAATCTTCCCTTACCCCAAGGGCCAGTGTATATAGAGTTTCCATGGCAATGGTATTTTATGAGCATGACTCACTTTTCTGTTTTTCGGAGAGCCTTTCACTCTGCCCATCTCTTTTAGTACATTTCCACTTGGTGTGGTTTGGCCTGTGAGCAGGATGCAGCAGTGAACTGCTTGAAGCCAGACTCCCCGACCCTGGCGTACCTGAAGACCACATGTATGGCTGTAATTGCAAACAGCTGCCCACCCACCCACAGAACAGTGCGCAAGGCCATTTTTAAAAACAGTAAAAATAGCATGCCCCAGGGGCAGTCAGTTGATTTGTTGATTCAAAAAATATTTGCCACCAAGAAGAGTTGGTCTGAACACATACCCCAGTCAGTGTTTCAAAGAAACCTCCCATGGTTAACCTTAGCAATTAACAACAACAACAACAACAACAATCCAGTGACCATATGCATATTTATTGAGCACTTACTCTGGGCCTGGTATTGATCTGAGTACTTTGCTAGGTGAATCTGACTAGGTGAATCTTCTCCTGCTGCCAGGCCATCCTGTCACATGGAGAAGGCAGATGCTGGCACAGGGATTTCAGAGACCATGAGGAAGGCTTTGCTTGGTCAAGAGAGCTTCTTTTCCTTGTGTTTCACAATTTACATAAGACTTTCAGTCTTGGAAAATGAGACCAGAGCTCCTCTCTGTCTGTCTGTCTCTGGCTCTCTGTTTCTTTACCCCCACCCCCCTTTTTTGTTCTTGTGACAGTGTTATCCTATATACCCCAGGCTGCTATCAAACTCCAGGGCTCAAGTGAATGTCCTACCTCAGCCTGATAAGCAGCTGGAAGTACAAGTACCTGGCTGTTTTCCTTTTTAACAAAAGCATAATAGCTACATAGGTTTATAAAGTACAATGTGGTATTCTAATACACGTCTGTGGTGTAACGATCAACTAACGTGGCCATTATCAAAAGAACAAAGCCATCAATTCTGAATAAAGGCCCGAGTTTGTTATCTCTTTTTATTGCTCTGCCAAATACCTGATAAGAAACAACTTAAAGGGGAAGAATTTATTCTGGTTCAGAGTTTAAAAGGACACACAGTCAGTTCACCACAATGGGGAAGGCATGGCGGCAGACACATCCTGTCTGTGGCAATAGGAGCATGAGCTTGATCGCTCACGTCTCAATGGGTCAGAAAACAAGAACTTAGGCCTGAAGCAGAGCTGGCTTACAATCCCTAAGTCTAACTCTAACAGATGTATTTATGCCATCGAGGCCCAAAAGCAAAAGGTTCTGCAACCTCCCAAAACAGCACCATCAACTAAGCATGACATATTCAAACACAGGAGCCTCTGGGTAACATTTCACATGCAAACCATAACACAACTATTAGACAGGTAAGTAAGTTACTGTCTTAGTTTGTGTTTCATTGTTGAAAGAGACAACATGACCATGGGCAACTTTTATAAAGGAAAATATTTAATTGGGGCTGGCTTACAGTTTCAGAGGTTTAGTCTATTATCATCATGGCTGGCAGCATGGCAGTGTGCAGGCAGGCATGGTGCTGAGGAAGGAGGTGAGATTTCCTCATCTTGATCCACAGGCAGCAGAAGGAGAACGTGTGCCACACTGGGCATAGCTTGAGCATAGGAGAACTCAAAGCCCACCCCCACAGTAACATACTTCTTCCAACAAAGCCACACCTACTCCAACAAGGCCACACCTCCTAATAGTGCCACTCCCTGTGGGCCAAGCATTCAAATACATGGGTCTATGGAGGCCATACCTATTCTAACCACCACAGTTACTATGGGACTTTTCAAGGCCTTTACTCTATATTAAAATAGATCAATTTAGGTAGCACTTCTCAAGCTTGACCTTAGATCTATTCTTCACAGTACTGGTCTTAATAATCGGATACTATAGTTGTCCCTACGTGTTACGTAATGTTCTCGTGGAAAAGACCTCTTTCTTAACAGCTCTGCCCCAACCGATCCCTTTAACATTTTTCTGGGTGATGGTAGGAAATGAGGTATTTAAGAAGCATTGTCCACCAATTTTGCAATGTCTATTGCACCTACTCTCTGTTAGGAGACTTGGAGAAGGCATGGTTAAGAGAAGGTAGGGGATGTGTGTGGGTGATCAAAGATGAGCAGAGTCGTGGCAAAGGACTCTGTCAGGGCCTTCCTGGATTCTAGTGGGATTTTATAGACACATGCAAACCAACAATATATACAATTTTATCAAACTTCCCCAGTCACTCTCTGAAGTAGGACAAGTAGTTTTTAGTCTTGGTTTTCAACTTGACTACATCTAGAATGGACTAATACCTAAGCATCTGAACATGCTCTGTGAGATTTTCTTGACTGGATTATTTGAGGCAAGAAAACGCATCTGAAGTCTGGGCCATAGCTGCGTGTGGCAACCCATATAAAAGGACTTGGAAGAAGGAAGCTTTGCTTATGCCTGCTGTCCCTCGCCATCACTGGCAAGTTCATCTCTGCCATTGCTGGGACATTCCTTTGCTCTGAACGAACATGGTATGTACTCACTGATAAGCGGATATTAGCCCAAAAGTTCAGAATGCCCAAGTTTCACTTTACAGTAACCGCTGGACTGAGAGTGAGGTCCCAGATGGAGGAGTTGGAGAAAGGACTGAAGGAGCTGAGGGAATTTGCAGCCCCATGGAGGGAACAAGAGTGTCAATGGGCCTGACACCCCCCCCCCCCGGTCGTTCTGGAGTTTGGACCACCAACCAAAGAATACACATCTATGGACCCATGGTCCGGACCACATATGTGGCAGAGGCCTGTGGCCTCGATGGCCATCAGGGAGAGAGTAGAGGCCCTTGGGCCTGAGGGTGCTGGAGGCCCCAGTAAAGGGGAATGTCAAGGCGGGAATATGGGGATGGGTAGGCGAGTGGGTGGGAAGTGGAATTCCCTCATAGAGGCGGGGATGGGGAGGGGATAGGGGGTTTCCAAAGAGGAGACCCAGAAAAGGGGAAACATTGGAAATGTAAATAAAGTATCAAAAAAGAAAAAAAACCCAAAAAACAAAAAACAAAAAACCCCAAAAAACCAAAAAACATTCTTTCAGGATTCCAACTTAGACAGAAGATCAACAACTCTCTAGGAATTCCCAGAGACTCCAGCTCCAAACTGGAATTGCTGAGCCATAAAATCTCTTGGACTGGTCAACTACTGGCTTCTTGGCCTTCCTGTTTGGTGTCAGCCATTATTAGACTACTAGGGCCATAGGCTGTAAGACACTCTGACTCAGTGGTTCTCAACCTGTGGGTCATAACCCCCTTTGAATATCAGATATCCTATACATTAGATATTTACAGTTATGAAATATTAATGAAATAATTTTATGGTTGGGGGTCACCACAACATGAGGAACTGTTTTCAAGGGTAGCAGCATTAGGAAGGCTGAGAATCGCTGCTCTGATAAATCATGTGTGTGTGTATGTGAGTGTGCGTGTGTGTGTGTGTGTGTGTGTGTGTGTGTGTGTGTGTGAATGCATGGTGTGTGTGTTTGTGGTAGCATGTATGTGCATGTGTGTGTACGGTGTGTGTGGTGGTGGTGGTGGGGTGTGTGTGGTGTATGTGTGTATATGTGTGTATGGTATATGTGTGTGTGGTAGCGGTGTGTGTGTGTATGTGTGTGTGTGAGTGTTCATTCAATCAGTTCTCTTTCTTTAGAGAATCCCAATTAATACACTAATACAGGTGATAAAGTTACTTAAGTAACCGGCTGCAAAGTTATTTATATTAAGAATTCTCAGGATACAGCCTGGAAGAGGTGCATAGGAAATCCATTTGTATACTCTGCTGGCCCGTGAGAGTCCTAGCTTCCCCCATGCTAACACTGCCTTTTTTAGTGCAGTGTTCATCTGCATATGCCAAGTGGGTGAAAGATTTCTTGGTCAGGTCTTTGTTGTTCCTCTTTTTTGTCTTTGGTTTAAATGGGCCCTTGACTTCAGTGTTAGAATTTAATATAACTCTTAGCTCCACCCACACACGTGGGAGTGGTTTGCAGAAACAAACAAACAACAGAATAACCCACAGGGCAGCAAGATGTCATGGTGACTAAAATACTCACTTCACAAAACAAAAGGCATCTTCATGTTGCAAGCTTTTAACCAAGAAATTAAGACCAAGAGGACAGAACAATGCACATCTCAGGTGCCAAGCTGAGAAGGGATGAAGTGAGCTGAGCAGGGATGGAGTGAGCTGAGGAAGGATGGAACTGCTGAAGGGAGAAAGTCAAGAGAAGCAGACTATGTGCAGCTACCTCCTCAGGCCTCACTCACTGTGGAGCCTGGAATGACCTCAAATTCAGTTTTCTTCTCAGCCTCCTTAGAACTGAGATTCCAGGCATGTGTCTAGGCCCAGCTTGAAGACTATTGTTTACTATTGCTGTGTAAAACACTATTGCCAAGAGCAACTAGGGTAGGAAAAAGTTTACTTTAGATTCCAGGTTGCAGTCTATCATCTAGGAAGTCAGGGCAGGAACTCAAAGGAGGAACCTGGAGGCTTGAACTGAAGCAGAGGCCATGGGGAGTGCTGCTTTCTAGCTTGTTCCTCATGGTTTGCTCAGCCTGCTTTCTTATACCATCTAGGACCATTTTCCTAGGATGGCACTGCCTACAATGATCTGCTCCCCATCACCCCCTCCAATCAGTCATCAATCAAGAAAAATGCTCTACAGACTTGCCTATAGGTAAATTCTTTGGAAAACCATTTTCTTGATTAATATTCCTTATTCCTAGATGACTCAAGTTTGTGTCAAGTAGACACCAAAACTGGTCAGCACAACTATGTTATTTCAACATCAATTCTAGGACCATAGCATACCAGAGGATGCATAATGATTTTGGGCATAGGTAGCATTTTAATGTCTACAAACAGAGGACTGTTAGAGATGTAGGAGAAACGGCTCTGATGGACAGGTACTTAATAAAAATCTAATGAACTTGGGTTCTATTCCAAATACCAACATGGTAGAAGGAGAGAACTCCTCGCTGTGAACTCTCTTCTGACCTCCACACATGCACAGTGTTACTCATAAGCCCTCCCTATGCATGCAAATAAAAATAATTAAAAGAACAAAACAAAATTTAAAAACTAGGAGATTGGTTAAGCTGTGGTTTGTTGGTCTTATAGACTGTTTTATGGCTATGAGTGAGTCAGATCTGCTTATGTAGATGCAGATAACACACTATCCATGACTAATGATGGAGAATTATGTGCACACATTACATAAAGTGTGTAGGGCTGAGGGTGTAGCAAATTTGTATGTACAAGGCCCTGGGTTCAATTTAAAACCATGTGAAGGCACTATGAGAACCAAAACCAAAAAGAGAGAGGTGAAGGTCAATGGGTAGATATGAACTCACCTGAAATGGTATAGAAAGATTATGTGCCTTCCAAGGGCACACAGTCATCGATGTAAACTTCAAATTTACATTTCAATGCCTTCACTTTAGCGTGTGTGTTCAATTTTAGCTTGCTCAGGTTCATCTTACCAGAGCAGGAAATGTACACATGCACAGTGGAATACCATTTATCCACAAAACGGATGGAATCCTGTCACTTGTGGCAACATGGGTGGAACTAGAGATCTATTACAAGAAATAAGGCAGGCACATAAAGACAAGCATCACATGACCTTATTCATATGTGGATCATAAGACAGTGGAGCTCACAGCTAAGGGTAGAATGGTGGTTACCAAAGGCTGGGGACAGGAGGGAGGGGGACGGGGAGAGGTTGATCAAAGGTACTGCGTTATAGAGGAGAGGAGCCTGACATTCACTAAAGAACAGAGCAGTGACAGGTGATAATGCATATTTCAACAATCAAATGATAGGCACTCGAGGCACTGGATATGCACACTTTGGTTCAGACATTTCACAATGTGCACGTGTATTGCGACATCACATGGCAACCCTTAATGTGTATAGTCTTTAAGCATCCATTTCAACCAGGATACAAAAGGGAAGCCACTCTAATAAAATGCAGCAAGCAATGCAAACAGCATTAGAGGAGAAGAAAATTTGTCAGCCACCAACTCCTGGCTGTGTAGACCTGAGCTTGTCACCCCATTTTGAAATGGCCATTTCCTTATCTAGAAAATAGCCCACAGAGAGGAGGTGTGAGATGGCTCAGTGGATAAGGGTGCTTGCTGCCAAGAGCGATGACCTGCGTTCAGTTCCCAGGTCTTACCTGGTGGGTAGAGACAACAGACTTCCACCAGTTGTCCTCTGACCTCCATGTATGTGCTGCGGTGTGTGTGTAACACATTCACACATACATAAACACACACACCACAGATAGAGAATAAATTAAAAAAGAAAATAACCCAAGTATGTCCATCTCATGGGATATTGTGAAGATCCCAATAGTTAGTATCCTACTCTGTTCCAAAGAAATGAAACAAACTGTATAAAGGGACTGCCTCCTTATAAGCCCTTGCTTTGAAGCCCTAAGGTCTGTGGGTATACAACGCATTATTACTAATTATGTCAGTGAACGGACTGACTTCTAAGTACCGCCAGAGTTTAACACCTCAGAAGCAGAAGCAGTGACTCTTAAGTGACAAACTTAAGCACTGGAGCAACTTAGAATACTTTGCATCTCAGTTGCCAGGGGCATCTCAGGACATTGCAACAGGATAAGAGCTTTGAGAAACACAGTATGTAATTCTCCTAGTGTTCTCTGTGGGTCATAATGCTAGCTTACCAATTAGGTGGTGGTGATACTTTTTAGTGCCTGTCTCCCATACTGAACTCTTGGTGTTATGAAGGCAGGGGCCATGCTCATTTTATTCATTTGCTATGACTAGACTGTTGTATCGTAAGCACTCTGTGCTTGGTGCTACTTGAATAAAGGAATAGATGGTTCAGTGATGAACCGATCTTCTCTCTTGCTGCTGTTCCTCCCTCCTCCTACTCCCCCCCCCCTTCTCCTCCTCCTCCTCCATAGGGGTTGTGCCAGAGCCTTGCCCACTCTAGGAGAGGAAACTCCAGTAAACAATACCTCAGTACTGGTGCAAGGCAGGCAGGCAGGCAGGCAGGCAGGCAGCATCATGACAAAGCTAACTGCGATGAAAGTAATAGAGAAGGTCCAGGAGGGGACCCAGGCAGTTAGCGCGGGATCCCTATTTGTACAGGCACCTCCCTGGCCACCTGCCATTCTGCACTCTGGGTAATTTGTGTCTGTTCTGGCCATGCTCTGTTGAAATGGAATCATAGTATCTTATTCCCCTTTCCAAACACAGAGCTGGTGTGAATGGCTTTCCCAGTGGCAGTAGCCAGCAGAAAGAACGAAGAACGTGGTACAGCTCCAGGCTGGTGAGCCTTCAGGAGAAGTAAATGCAGTAGAACTCAGATTAGGTGTACACTGTGAAATCACACGTGTACATGTAGACATGCATACTATGCACCTATGTGTATAGGGAGCATGCTTGAACCACATTAAAATATCTGTTAGGAGCACAGATGATAAAGGAAGGCAGTTCTTAACACATGCATGTACTTCACATGTTACACACACATGGCCAGAAAGGTGGTAAAGATGAGATGTAAGACGCACACACTCAGTCCGATTAAGGAGGTGGTGTACGTGGCATATGAAAGAAATGAATGCTGGAGGGAAACACTCATGATCCTCTGTGAGTTAGAAAAGATCCAAACCTCACTGCTTTTTACAGCACCATTAAGATCTAGTAATTATGCACCAATATATGCCAGTCTAATTTGGTAGGGAAAGTTTCCTTGATTTGAAATAAAGTAGATAACTTTTTTTTATATTTTTAATAGAATGACCATGGTTTGGACATTGTGGTTTTGAAGAGTAGGATGTAAATATCACTAAGGAAAGTAACCCAATAGGACGAATAAAGTGGTCACTACCTCCTTATTAACAGTGATGGTTAGGGGAATATTAATCTTTAGATGACGATCTTAAGCTTGACAGCCTGGCCCATGCAAGTCCTCGGCTCACTGCCTGGTTTCTCCCATATAATTCCTTCTTTTAGAAATGAAACCACACATCCACAAGATGAGTGTATAACACTGAGATTAGCCAAGCAAAAAGACTGTTATGAATGCATAGGATATTGCTTTGTGTTAAAACGAAAAACTTAATGTGCCTTTGCTAACATGAATTAAGAGACAAGGGGCTGTGTTGTATCATCCTGTAAACAAAAGGCATTCTGGGATCATATCGACTTTTAGGAATGCCTCGTTGCAGACAAATGTCAGCTGCCAGAAATGAAGATAAATGGTATGTGTGGTTCAGGAAGTGAGCCAACACCAGGCTGTTGCGGGACAAAGGTTCTCATGTGATGCGCTATTTCTTTCTACCCGTGCTCCTGACATTGATGCCTTGAGAATACTTAGCCTGTGGTCATCTCTGGTTTAGGTCCTGGCTTCCTAATCTCCTATCACCCTATTCCTGACATATCCAAATCACCACTGTTGCTCCACACGCATCAAGGACAGATAATTACTGCTCATGAGCTTCTCCCCGCTTCATACTGTTCCACTTTGGTCTTTGGCAAATCAAAGGTCCAGGCACTCCCCCCTTCATACTGTTCCACTTTGGTCTTTGGCAAATCAAAGGTTCAGGCAACGCTGAAATAGGGAGTGACTAGCTGCCACGTCTGAATGACCGTGGGCAAGCTTTGCAAGACTGTCCTGTTCCAGGAATGAGGCAGACGATGACCAGGAAATGGGGAAAATTGGTCGGCAACATTGAGGCGTTCTCCCGCTGTGGGGGCGGGGCATTAAGCCCTGTCTCTGCGGGTCTGTCTACTCAGGTACGTGCTCATCGGAGTCCACACGCGCATGTCTGGTGTAATTTCTGTACTTATTTCAGGAACGCAGACTTGAAAACAAAACTGGATAAAAATGATTTTGTACATTTTGTGGTTGGAGTAGTTAACTGTGCTGTGAGACTTCAGGGGAAGAAAAAATGATTGGCAAATATAAACTTTGCGCAGAGAATTTGATTTCTGTGTCCAGAAGGAAGGATTTCCTTTTATTTCTCAGTAATTTTGTTTTTATCATTATTAAATTTGCTTTTAGTGTGGACAGATGGCATTGTGGATTCTAGACTAAAGAGGATTTTGCTTAAAATTATAAAACTTCTTAAGAGCACTTTTTCCATACCAGCTAGGTTTTGTTTGAATTCACTCCTGATGTTTCTAGCCAGCCTTTCAGGTCAGTGTTTGTAGGTATTGGCTTGTCTGGGATCACCAAAGACCTTTCAAAGTCATTTGACTGCTGGTGTTGCTCTGGGTTCATGCAACACTTTAATGCTATGAAATAAAATGTACATATCCTTGAGAATTCTCTCTCTCTCTCTCTCTCTCTCTCTCTCTCTCTCTCTCTCTCTCTCACACACACACACACACACGCACACACACTTATTAAGCAAGTTATCTACCATTCAGCTAAATCCCAAGCCTGACTTTTTAATTTATTAATTCACTTATATTTCCAACATAAAAGGTTTATTTTTTCAAAGATTTATTTTATTTGTGTGTAGATATCTGAAGAGGGTATTAGCACCTCTGGAACTGTGTAGAAATTGAAGAAGGATGAAGGTCACGCAGTATAGTGAATGGGAACTGAACTCAAATTCACTGGTCTATCCTATAGCCCCAGGATTTAGCTTTTATGGGAATAGCATCAAATAAACTAACTTTTCATTATGTTTCCTGTTTCTATAAAAATTTTTATCATGGTTTTGTTCATTATTGATGCTCAAATAAACAGAATGGACAAATACTAGGTTATAGGTGGCATGGACGAGGTCGGCTGTGTGCTAATCTTCATATTATTTGTAAAAGGTCTTCAAGGCAATCTTCTGTAATATATTGGTCATAGAAGCAATGTAAAGAGACCCTGGAATGGAGTATATAGCTCAGAAGTAGATCTCTGCCTAGCTTGTGAGGACCTGGGTTCCATTTCTAGCAGAGGGGAAACATAGATAGATAGATAGATAGAAGAATGCACCAATAATCTTTCTACATTTTATGGATAAAAAGCTTGAGATGTATTCATGTCTCATTCACTCATACAGTGGATCTTCACTGTGCTTCATGTTTGCAAAGTTGCTCACTTGATTTTTTTTTTTTTTTAAATGAAAGAATAT
>CM052714.1:27658031-27747850 GCA_028551405.1 Uromys caudimaculatus | reverse complement strand
TCTCTCTCTCTCTCTCTCTCTCTCTCTCTCTCTCTCTCTCTCTCTCTCTCTCTCTCCCTCTCTCTCTCCATGTGGTGATTTTGCTGTGTAACATGGCCCATGCTCAGTCATGAATTGAGATACTATTGGCTGTGAATTCAATGTTAAAAGACCAGTATATATGAAAGAAGGCCTCTTTAAATAGTAAACCAGGCAGTGTGTTAGTTTATAAACATGTGGCCAGAGGAGTGTAGGAACCCAACCTTGTATCTGAAGATTCCACATCTGTGTATCTAACCAAGCATGGGTGGAAACTATTTGGAAAGAAATATGCTGAAATGTGGAAATTTCTTTATCTTGTCATTATTCCATGAACAATATAACATAGAAACCATTTTCATAGCATTTCTATCGTATTAGATATTTTAAACCTTTTAGAGATGTCTAAAAACCCAAGGGAGGATGTATATAGGTTACAACCAAGGGCCATGTCATTTTATAGACAGGACTTGAGCTTCAGATTTTCATATGAGCCAGGGATGTTGATTAATTTCCTTCTAGGGGAAATGGTTCAAAAAATTCAGTGTATCTTGAATAATAAGAATCACTATAAATTGCATATAAATATATATCATCCGAATCTAAGTAGCACTGGGGTAGCTCTGATGATTCTTGCACACAGCATGTGAACTCAGCTGCAAACAGTGCTTCTCTTCACTAGAATATAATTCCAATCCAATAAAAACCAAACGGCATTACTGTTTATGTTCTCCAAATTTTATTGTTTTTTCTTTGTCTTCTGGTGATTAACATTTATGATCTCCAAGTAAAGAGATTCTGTTTCAAATGATCATTAGAGTAAAGCAGGAAGGCACAAGTGTTACACAAAAATTACAGCAAACTCTGGTTGAATTTCTAAATTGACTTTGTTCTGAGTTGTAGAAGTAGACAAAAATCCAAACCAAAAATGGATCAGAAAGCCGTCTTTTACCACATGAGCATCTATTTATAGCCAGAGAAAATGGAAGTGAGACACAGAGAGCCAGAGTACGTAAAAAACTCATGCGAACCTTGTTTGAACATAATTTAAGCAGTTGTTTGCTTGCAATTGAGACTCAGCTACTTATTTCAAGAATAAGTCATAGTTTTATTTATGTTAAAATTTAGCTTTCAGTTCATCATATATGTAGGCAGCTTTAGGCCAAACTTAATTCATTTGAGCAACGGTCATTACCCCTACTCAGATTTTAGTATCAGAAAGCATCTGGAATATTACAAAGCCAATATCAGGCAAGACCAGAAAGCCCCAGTCTTCCTTAACTGGGAAGATTTCACCTATCCTCTAGATCCCACATAGCACCTGGTACCTAGTAAGTACCAAATTAGTGACAGAGTAGAATACTAGTTAAATGCACAGCCATAAAACTTATTAAATTAAAACATCTTACAAAATAAGTAGTAACTAAGGTTAATATAACAGCTGGGAAATAGTGCCTTCAGGGCAGACACTGCTTCAGAAATTTAGAGACTTAGTATCGGTTACAAAACCTATAAAGTGCACAGAAAAAGTACCATATGTGTCCATAGGGCCACACAGTTTTCTTGTGATAAGTAGTAGAGTTCATGTATTTTATTGGTTTGGCAACTGACAGTCATAACTGTAAATAAACAACTGAAGTAACCCTTATTAGCTAAACATAAAACCATAAAGTAGTGCCCAGGGGATAGACAAACAATTTAAATGCTGATATCTTGGCTTGGGAATTATTTCACACAGTAACTTCTGTCAAGAGAACAATATTTTCCAGCTGTTTTCTGAAAATTTTACTATTTATATTATGCTTTATATTTTTGCTCAGTAATAGAAGCAATTTAGTATTATAGTTTATTTTGCATTTGGGCATCATGATTTTATGGAATGGAGTTTTTTTCCAGGCAGTTGAAAAGACTATAAATGCTATTTTACTAATAGGAACTGAAAATTTAATAATATGGTATTAAACTGTAAGTATAAGTGAATGACAGTAGTCCTAGCTCACTTTATTTCCTGCATAATTCTGGCCTATTAATAGAATTTTTAGTCAGAAGAATGTTTTATTACGGTATTTTTTTTAAGCAAAGAATATTTCAGCAGAAACATAAAGGAGAAGAATAAAGAGAAATGTCGAGACACTGCACAGATTCTTACAGTAAAAATCTCTTCTTTGTATCATAGTCAGGAATTACTCAGAGAGGTAAAGGTGCTTCACTCGGGATATGGGACATTTTCTTACTTTTTAATGTGGAACTACATAAGGCCTTAAGCATATCTATACACACACACGCACACACACACACACACACACAAGTACACACATACACATATACACTACACACAATCGCAAACACACACATACACACATACAAACACAAAGAGATGTGGGTGTGAGTATTGAATAAAAAAAATGTGTAATACATTTTAGGAAAACCCAAGCATTTGCATGACATGAAAAATAAAATAAAACAGGGACGTTTCCTACCAAGCAGACACAAGCCTGATGCCAAAAATTGCCCCGCAGACGCGAGACGCGGGGCCGAGGAAGGTTGGCTTCTGTCGCAAGGCCAAGCATGTTCTATGCAACGTGGCTAAACAGATGTTGTACAGTGGCTGAATTAAGTCCTTGTAAAAATAAAAATGGTAATTTCTCTCTTGAATGTTGGCACACTGATGGGAATGTGGCAGGCTGGTGGCAATATAGAAACAGGGACTATTTTATGTCGTATAGGCTGAATTGCAGAGTTTTTGCCAAAAGGAAGAAAAGTGTGATGTTACAAATGAGAGACGTCCGACTGATTAAAATGAGGAGCACGCTTGCTATGCGTGGCGACTGCATATTTAAATATCCGCCTGTTATAAACAATTTTCCTTTTTTGTTTTGCGCCATTTCACATTCTCCTCTCTCTTCGGGGCAAGGTACAGTGTGTGCCAACTGGGCCACTATTTAATCCAGATGCAAATACCCATCCTGACCAGTCTGGAAGGCAAAGAGAGCCAAAAAACACTCATTAGGATATTTGCATTTGGGAAATTAAGCAGGAAAGGAATCTTTAGTTTTCCCTCCTTACTGGTGCAAACAGCTTTTTCTTTTTGGAACTCTCTCAACAATGAGGGATGCAAGATGAAAGAAAGGTAGACATTCTTTCAAAATATCTCTTTTTCCACAGACATACCTTGTGTCAGGAACCATGTGCACTTGAGGATGTGGGCATGGTGACTATTTCTTGGCAGAAAAACATTAAACAAGTGCTTTCTGCACGTCCACTTGAGCAGGTTCTGGACTGCCAGCTGCTTCCAGGCGATGGGGCCTTTGTGTACCTACGCACGTGGAAGGCCATGGGGAGCTGCATACAATACGGGTATTATAGAACTGGCCTTCTTAAAATGCGGCCCGGGGGGCTCATGATGTGAATTATAGGGTGTCTTACTGAAGTTCTGGCATCTGGTTTGGCAATTATCTTTTTACAAATGTAGTCTTTCGTGAGCTTGTGACCCGACATGATATGGTGAAATGAATACAAGTGACTCACAGGTGCTTAAGTTGCAATGGTGACAGATCTAAGGGGAAAGAAAAGTAAAACTGGACACTAGGTGAAATTTAATAAAATATAATATATATGTATCTCCTATCTATTATTGTTTGGCTACCTGGAATGGGCTGAATGGTGATTCCTCCACCCCCATCCCTGAAAAAACAGATAAGCCCTTGATCCCCCCAGAGCCGGTAAATGTGACCAAAGAGTCTTTGCAGATATAATCAAGAGATATGTTTGGAGATGGGACCATTCTGGATAAAACGGATAAGTCTTAAATCTAATGACAAATGTCCTCGTAGGAGCTGCATAGAGAAGGGACAGGCAGAAACAGAGGGGACCACATGATCACCATAGGCAGGTGGGAGTGATGCACTGTATGACTTCACTAGAGCCTTGGTTCAGGACAGACAGCACACACATTTTGTTTTGCACATACCACCATAGCACACAATTCTAAAGAACAGGGCTTGGAACACTTTGGCTCAGATTTTCATTTCTATATTGTGAATTGTGGTGCTTTTACAATACATACAAAGTTTTCTTATCTTATAAAAGTACAGCAACTTAGTTTCAGAAAACCAAGCCTTTTAGATTTTCTAACATCGTTTCTCAACATGTAAGTATAAAATTATTATCTTTTTGGATTGTACTGTGTTAGAAATTTGATTTTAAAAATTGTTTGATTTGCTAGCTTAAGTTTTATTTAAAAAAAAAACTGATTAATTTTGGCTTGGGATGAAGACAGAATTCTGGCCATTTCTGAAATGGCCCTAAGCATACTTCATATTTATTTGATATTATATATTTAAGTGAAACAGCATTTTCTCAGCACTGATGATTATAAAATACAAACTTGATCACTCATAAAAACTTGTTGAAGAGACTCTGAATCCTACATCATCAAATATTAAGGCAACAGTTATTTTTTTACATAAAAATAAACAACTTCACCTATCTTCTGCTTGTGAAAAATTGCTTACATTTTTAACAGATGGTAAAATCACATGTATACCAAAATTATTTTAGTTTCTTAGTGATTTATTGTTAGTAAAAGTTTGATTTATATACTTATTTTATATACCTGTATACATACCACGGGGTCATATACAAATTCTCAGGGGAACACAGTGGGGAGCAGCTGGAATTTGAGATTCACACTATGAAGCCTCCAGAGTCTCCCCCATAGCAGTTTTCCTTGCTCTTCTTCATGCAAATTTAAGACTGTAACTAAGTTAGAAAGCAATTATCCCAAGGTGGAGCTTACAGATATGCCTACTTCATGACTTCCTTTTAATAGAGAGAAGTTTGAATTTTGGAGGATTTAGAAAAATGGCTTTCAGAGAATAATAGCTACTAACTTTATTGCAAATATAAGATATATATTAAATGTGTCAAGTCATTTTCATTTAAACCTTTTGGCAACCTAATATTCATAGCATGGGAGTTTGGAGAATTTAATTTCCTTGCTCAGGATTTTATAACCAGAACATGATGGAGTCTGGGTTTTAATCTGTAGCTAGAGGATGCTAGAGCATTCCTTTGTGTCTTTTCAATAAGCGATCATCAACATTACTGAAAATATGTCATTAGAGCACACCAGCCATAAGAGGCTGGAAACAGCAAGACTGCAGGCCCTGAGACCTACTCTCTGTACTGGAAAGAAAAAAGGAAAAGTGTGACTCAGTGGTAGAACACTTGCTTAGCATATAGGAAGACTTGAGTTCTGTCACTGGCGGGGTAGTAGGGATCTGAAAAGCTATCATGTCTATATTATTTCAATCTATCAACTGGCTTCTTAAATCCCGACCCCTTTGTCTCCCCACTTTTCTTTGTCCTATCCCAGAAGAACGAACCACTTTTAGGGGCCTTGTTGAAAAGTCACAAACATTTCACAACTTTCAACAAACTAGTCATGGCTTCTTTTAAACACTAGTCTTGGGTAGCTGGGTCCTGGGTAGCTTCAACAACTCTTTAATTTTTGCCAACAGACTGGAGAGAGGAAACTCAAGTCATTGGAGACACAGGGGCAAAGTCGAAGGCTTGGGGCTGGCTCTGGATGACAGTATAGTCTTGCTCCAAGGACCTTAATTGGCTGATAGAATGATTGCTTTGGCCAAAGGTCCAATTAATACACAAGATTGAGGATTGGTTTTCCAACCTCGGTTGGATGAGTTTCCTGGCAAGAAAAGGCTACCACTGTAAATTCAATTCACTTCCTTAACTCCGCACCCACTCTATAATGTAAGGAGATCACTGTCTGGTTAATTCCAGACAAGGTTCTGTGAGTAAATGGGGAATTGGGTTTTTCAAATTTGAAAAAAAATAAAAAAGGATAAGTGAGTGTGAGTTTTATGTAGTTACCCTGATGCTCCATCTCGTGGAAAATGTACTAAATCCCAACAGCACACAAGGCAGGATGGCAAACTGAAGCACACTCAGCCTGGAGGCTTACTCTTGCTGGGAACAATCCAATCCATAGCCTGCCGTGATTGGCATCCAGTGGGCCCAGTGGAATCACAGTTGGAGCTAGAAACCAAAGTCACTCTGCCCTGTGTGAAAGTGTCACAAGATGGCGACGTGTTGGTGAAACCAGAAGGCAATGTGGATCTATAGAGCAGAGGATGGGACCACAGGTTTGGTCCTTGGCTTTGAAATGTACTTCCTACACAGCTAGGAATTAATCCTAATGCATGAAGCTGGCATGACAATACCTCCTTAGAGCACTGTCACAAAGATTACATTAATGTGTGTGTGTGTGTGTGTGTGTGTGTATATATATATATATATATATATATATATATATATATATATATATATATATGTATATATGCATTAGGACATTTAACTACTGTTAGAGTCTTTTGCTTATCCAGGACAGCTGCTGCCAATTGGTCTGACACTATGTGCTTTGGTAACGAGCCTGTATTGGAGAACCACAGACAGCCTCTTGCTTTGCTTCCAAATAACAGTAAACTCCCAGGGCAACAAACTTAAGAGCATGGAGTTGTTTCGCACTCTGCTTAGCACCTCTGCAGATGAGCTGTCTCAGAGGCTGTTTCGCTATTTACTCCCCCTGAATGGACTGCCGGCTGCCCATTCAAGCCCAGCTCCTGTTTCTAAGGCTTCCTCATTTCCTTGCCCTTTTTCTGGTTTACCAGATGGGATGAAGTCTTCCTATTACAACATCTTTCCCTTCTACTTACTTTGACCTGATTTAAAAGTAGCAAGTCACTTTATTTGGGCTGCAGGAAAGAGCACTAAACCAGATGTTGGGTGACTGAGATTTCTGGAAGAGACCCCCCCCCCCTTGTTTTCAACCAGACACGTGATACATGAAGTAGGAGCCCCTGGCATCCAGCCACGGGCCCCTGCTACAGCACATGTACTCACTCATGCCTTCAATCACTGTCCAGAGGGCCAGCTGCTTCAGCATCTGCCTGCTAATCATTCTCTGGTGTGTCACCCAGGCTGCCTGGCTACCCTGTGTCTGCAGGTGGGTCATGCAGTAGCTGAGAGCAGACGCTCTGCTGGGGAGAATCTGTTGGTTCTGGAGTTTGTCAACCTCCAGTCCAGTCCTGGCCTGTCATGTTGTTTCCAAAAGAAAGCAAGTAAGTTCAAGACTTGGTACTTTTATCTTTGATTTCTTAAACAATGTAGAAAGACAGCAGGATCTTCTCTATGAGCTATTGCCCTGGACTTTGCAAAGGCCAGACGTCTCGAATGCTACAGAGCATTGATTGTGAGCTACCTCTGGGTATCCTGAACAAGCAAGAGCTTGTTCATCCTTAGGCAGTCCTAGCCCTGTCTTCCCCATCGCTGGCTCATTAGCTGAGCATACTAGACCACGCACACATTTTGCTTTGCTTTCTAAATGTCCGGCTTTGGAGAAATCGGAGTTTAGGATAGACATTTTCTGCATGTTTGTTCATTTAACCAATGGGTACTTAGTGAGTATATATTATGTGGTAGGTACCATCATGGGCACGAAGGAGAGAAGGTTGAGTAAGAACAGTTATGAGCACATGCATCTTGCTGCATGCTGGTGGGACAGTCAGAGAGGAAGCCAGGGTAAACATCAGGCACAAGAACAGCCTCCTGAAGTTTGCAGAACTTTCTACAAAGGAGCATAGCTGTGACAAGGATGAGAAAGAGCTGCTGGAGTGGCTGTTATGGTTTGAATATGGAGTATTCCCCACAGGCTCAGATATTTGAATATGTGGTCCCCAATTGGTGATGCTATCTTGGGAGGTGGGAGAATCTTTTCGACATAGGATCTAGCTGGCAGATATAGGCTACTAGGGGAGAGTCTAGAAGGCTATAACTTGGCCCTGACCCACTGGAATATGAACAAATTACATCACAAGATGAACTGCCAAAAATGAACCTACCTAGCCACCACAGTTGACTGTGTTCCCTCAAACTGTGAGCCAGAATGAACCTTTCCTCCCTTAAGTTCTGTGTGGATTTGTAGAGATGCTCAGGGAGGGAGTAGAGCCATGACCTCTAGGTGGACCTGAAAGAATCCAGTCCTGATGGTGGTAGGCTTTGAGGAGACTAAGACATGTTTAGGTTTCTCTGGGGGTCCACTAGGAATTGTCAGGACCCTGACTGATGAAGGCCTCTGAGGTCAGATGAGGGCTTGTGCAGGCATTTTCTCATTTGTGGAGTTGTATTGCCTCCCCCATATCTCCATATCCTTGATTGTTTGGCAGAGCGTCCTGGATGGGTCTAGCTTCTAGATCAGGTGCTGTTCCATCTTTTAGGAAAAATGGCCACAGACAGGCCTGGCGTGGTGGATCCTGTGATAGAGCCAGAACTTCCTAGGTCCTGAGGGTGTCTGGGAAACAAGATAACTACCTAGGAGTTGGACTGTGGGGATATGGCCAAGAGATCCTGCAGCCTGCATCTTGAATGTCAGGTAAGTGCGTGGCTTAGGTCCACCTGGGACTCAGATTTCTTGTTTTCCTATATGCCATTGATATCTATCCCTTCCACCCAATTTTAAACAAATTCGATGATGACTATCTGTCATCATCGGAGGCTGAGGACAGTCCCTAGATGTTGGAGTTCCAATGCTACAAGTAAGAAAGTTCTGTGTAAAGAGGAATGAATTGGCCACTCCAGAGTCACTGACTGTGTGACAAGCATTTCTATGTTCTATGATCACATTTCCCGAAGTGACATGTTGAAGTAGACACTATTATTTCTATTAAAGAATAAAAAATTAAGAGATCAGATATGTTTCCAAAGGTCTGGGTTGAAGTTTGGCTGTTTGATTTAAAGTCAATATATTAGTTATCCATTGTTATGTTGAATATTTCAAAGCTTGGTGGCTTAAATCAATGACCAACACTTATTTTTTAAAAGATGTATTTAATTTTATTATATGTGGATGGGTGCCTTGCCTGCATGTATGTCTGTACCATGGGCATATACTGTGCTTGGAAATCCATAAAAGAGTGTCAGAAAACTCTCTAACTGGAGTTACAGACAGTTGTAAGCCACCATGTGGGTGCTAGGAACTGAACCTGGGTCTTCTGGAAGAACAGCCAGCCTTAGCTACTAAGCCATCTCTAGACCCAATAATTAATACTTATTAATTTGGCTTCTGTGAATCAGGAAAGAAGAGCTGTGAAGCTGGGTAGCTCCAGTCAGATTCTTTCATGAGGTGGAGGAGAAGAGATCAGCTGGAGCTGTTATCATTTGCAGACTGGACAAGAGCTGGAGAGTCTCCATTGAAGAACATGCTCTTTGCTTTCCTCTATGTCACACTGTCTTTGGGGCTTTGTGTCTTCCCCGCATGGTGCTGACTTCCCTTCCAGTGAGCTGTCCAAAAGAGACCAAAGAAGACACCTCATGCTCTTGTTATATGACCTTGGGAATCATGCATTTCTAGAACATTCTGTTATTCACACAGGGCAGCCATGCTCAACATGGCAGGAACTATACAAGAGGGTGACTCACTGGAGACAAGGATGGCTGGGGACATCTCAGAGAACAGCTACCACAGTCACTGTGCATTTTACAACACCATAGCTACTATCTAGGGCTTCACCTAAGAATTAAGTGGAGTAACACCACTGCCCAGCCTGTTTACTTTGATTATAAAATAATACATGTGTTCATATAATAAAATTAGGAAAATTAGGAATAAGTTATCATCCATAATAAGAATACTAACAAAAATATTTGGTGTGATAGAAACAGTATTAGGATAAATACAATAGCCTACCAAGATGACAATTTTCTTGAGTCATTTGAGTACATAAGCAACATCACTTTCACATATGACAAGTATTTATGTACAGCTATATATATATATATATTTGTTTGTTTGTTTTGGTTTTTCGAGACAGGGTTTCTCTGTGTAGCCCTGGCTGTCCTGGAACTCACTCTGTAGAACAAGCTGGCCTTGAACTCACAGAGATTAGCCTGCCTCTGCCTCCGGAGTGCTGGGGTTAAAGGTGTGTTCCACAGAATACTTAGAAACATACTTAGAAAATTCTTTGGGGTATGCGGGTGGGGTATACATGCAGGTGTGTGTTCATGTTTGCATGTGTGGGAGCATGGGTGTGTGCATGTGTATGTGAGAGTTATATACATCTGCGCATGGAAGATAGCCTCTGCTGTTCTCTTCCTCCCCACCTTATATATTGAGGCAAAGTCTCCACTTGAAACCAGAGCTCCCAACTTGGCTAGTTTGGATAGCTTGTTCTGTGATCCGGTCTCCACTTCCCAAATCCTGAGATTACAAGTAGGATACTATGATAGCTTGAGCATTTGTGTGGGTGCCAGGGATCTGAACACCAGTTCTCATGCTTGTGAAGCAACTTCTTCATTTGTGGAGCCATCACCCCAGCCCTCAAAATGCTTTCAAGGGCGCACATGAACATACTTCGATGGCTATTGCTTGGAGCTCCACCTAGGAATCTATGGAAAAATAGCCTGTGTGTGCAGATGTTTCACCAGCTGAAATGTCTACTGTTACTAATAGACACAATTACATATAGAATGATACATTACATTGTGTGTGCAAATATATGAGCCATTTCCTGGAACTAACAGAGGGGAGGGGAAATTAGAGAGGTTGGGAAACCAGAGATGCCAATAGTGAGGAGTAAGATGTTGGAGAGAAGATGAATGGAAAATACTTGGGGTGGATTTTACCCAGTCCTAGTGCAGTGTTGCTGGGTGGTCCATGTGAAAAGAATGGGACTGGAATGGAGCACCCACAAGACTTTCTGGATCTTAGCTACCACATTTGTAAAGTAGGGGCCATAGGGCCACTTGCACTTAGTCTATGGTGCTAATGGAAAAAGCAAAAGGGAAAATGCTTGAGGCAGTGGAAAGACCTAAGCCAGAGGAAAGTACGCGTGTCCATTATTTTCACTGCTGGCTCCAGAGAGACACTGGGGGTGGCAGTGCTGCTACCATACCACATAGGACTGTTGCTTCACAGCCCTGGGGGCCCTCCCCCCAGATGTCCTAGCCACATGTCTTGCTCCTGTTATCAAACACCTTGGCCCCTGTATTTTCTTAAACTCTGCTTCCATGTGCTTGTGAAAGAGTGTGGAAGGCTGCTGGCAGAGAGTTTTGCTTGTGTCTGCTTGCTTATGCCTGGATGGAAGGTCGGGAGGGGCTAGGTGTGCACGAGGCTTGCCACCTGGTGCTGGTGTGCATGCAAGACTGGCACCAGGCCACAGGGCTCCAAAAGATGCAAGTACAAATGGTTCCAAAGACAGTAAATGAAACTTGTACTTAAACCTATAACACTTTTTCAAATTCCTGTCACATCACCAAGGTCCAAAACAGGAGGAGGACTGAGTTTCTTCGACAAACATTTCTTTTTTTTTTTTTTTTTACTTCTTTTCTAATAAAATTATCCCCCACCTGTTAGAAGAGTCTGGCAGCCATTCATGTGTCAATAAGAGGCAGCTTTATGGGGCAGGCATGAGCAAACTCTGTGCTAAGACTTCCAGCTCTATGTGAAAAATGAGTTGTTACTTAATGAAGCACAGCTGAGAACCCCCAGCTGCTGCCCAGCAAACCTGTATCTCTGCTTCCAGAGTGACATGCTGGACAACAGGTAGCAAAACACCCTCCAGAGCGGGGAAAAATCACACCTCCATGAATTGTCTCATTTTCAAATTCCTTGGTGTAAACAATCTCCCCATGATATCAGTGGACTCAGGTGATATACCCTGAGTGCAGAATTAGACAGAGAGTCGTCAACTGACCCCGCAAATCAACATAAACCAGAGCTGCCACCGAGTCCAAATTTACTCATCAAACACTTCCAAAATGCATCTAAATAGCCAAATAGCGTTTCGGAATCAATACCTCCCAAACTGAACTCAGCCATCTTCTTCCACTGCTTCTCGCCTTACTGGATGGAAACAACACACCCGGCTATACGAGCCAGACCGCAGACACTAGTGCACCATTTCTTTAAGTTTTCTTCCCTCACTATCACAAACAAACTCCCACGGTCAGAAACTTAATGTTCTGAATATTTATAATCAGTTCACTCCCGTGTAGACTGTGCAACCATTACTAATGCCTTGAATCATTAAAAAAAAAAAATGGTTGAAAGTAGTTTTCCTATGTTTATTCTTGTATGTGCACACACACATGCAGACACATATCACAGACATACACACATGTACCACATACATATAAACACACACATGTATATACATGCACACACACACACACATGCAGCACATATACACACACCAAACGCATGTGCATGTGTTTGTGCAATTTGTTTTCCTACTGTGGACCACAGTGATCTTTGGAAAATGCAAATATGATGGTGTCACTTCTTTTAATGGCTTCTCATTGGTTTGGGGATCATTATAAAATCTGTAGAACAATCTGGAAAAGTCCTGACTGACCTACCTCTTTAGCCTAAACCGGTCCTATGCTGTTCCGGCCACATGCCCCTTACTCCTTCTGCCCCGGCCCCAATGGCTGACGTTCAATCCCTCAAACATGACAAACCATTTACCATTTTTTTTTTCACAAATTGTTCTCTTCCTAGAATTATTGGTGTGAGCAACTCCACTGCAGTTTTCAACCTTAGCTAAAGTTTTTGAGAAAGATTGTCTCAAACTTCCTCACCTGACAAGCTTCCATCGTTCTCATCTACAGCATCCCATCCCGTTCTTAGCTCATGCTCCCTATGACAGTGTGTGAAGTCCTAACTGCTTTCCCTCACAGCCAGCATTTGGTGTCATTAAACTTCAACAACCTTGACAAACCAGAGTGGTATCTCGCTGGCTTTTTAGTTCTCGTGTTCTGTATTGCTCATACGTTTGAGAAGCTGGAATACGTTTATTGCCTATTTGAATCTCCTATCCTTCTCAAGTCCTTCGACCACTTTGCATTGTGCTACTTTATTCTTATCAGTAGTGGGACACTTGGTTAATAAGGCTGTGAGCTGCGTAGGCTGTGAGTGTCTTTTTCCAGCCTTTCCCTTGCTTTTGCACTCTCTTCAAGAAGCTCTTTGATAAAAAAATAAGTTCTGAATTTTAGGGTTATAAAATACATTGTTTTCTTTTAGCTGAAAGTACGCTTCCATATTCTTTCCTATTTCTGCTTATAAGCGTATGCCAGGGTAAAAACGTTCTCTACAATGTTCTGTCTGAAAAGTTCATCATCTCTCATTCCGAAAAAAGGATCTGAATAAGGATGGCAGTAATTTCCTCTCAGCACATGGAGAAGAATCCTCCCTCCTTCTTGGCTTTGATTATCATTGATAAGTTCAGCTTCTGGGTAATTTCTTCCCTTTGTGATTTTATTTGCTTTGCTTTAGTTTGGCTTTTGAGAAAGGGTCTCCCTATGGAAGCCTGGCTGGAGTAGGACTCACTCGGTAGCTCAAGCTGGCTGAGAACTTAGAACCTTTCTGCAGCCTCTTGAGTGTTGAGATGACAGGTGTGTGCCCCCGAACTCAGCTTCTTCGCAGGTATCTGCCTTTTATCTCAGCTCTCCCACTTGTCTATGAAATTGTACTTGTTTGTTTCCAAAACACTAAATAAGAATAGATTTTGTTAAGTTTTATTTTGTGTCCTTTCTTGCTATTTAAGACTTAAATCTTTGCTGGTCTATCTATTTGTCTTATCATTTCCTATCTGACACAGAAGTACACCACCTATATTTCTCTTTAAGGATACATTGGATGTCCAGCACTGGAGAGGAAGGAGGTCAGCAAACACCCTTGAGTGCTGCCTCTTTGACCACATTCAAGGTAGCTTTGCTGCTGCGGCTCCAGTGAGAGTTTCAAGGCCATTTTGGCCGTGTTTGGGCACCCCATAGTTAGTTTTCCCACCAGTGTTTTGCACTGCTGAGCTGCATAGATTTTCCTGAAGCTTCATTGCAGCTCACTTCTGCTTACTCAGTCTTGCTTCTTCTCTCTTCTGGTCGGAGTTGTTGATCTTCACAAACATCTGACATCCCAAGGTTTGGTCTTTTGACTCCTTCCAGTAGACTCAGTCTGCAACGTGTGTGTTTATGTGAACGTGTGGTATATGTGTACTCTGGTATTTCTTATGAAACTATTAAAATTGGAATTTCTTGGGGTTGTGGAGATAGCTTAGTAGGTAAAGTATTTGAGTTTGAAGATCATTCATGGTCCAGACCCTTAGCACCTCTGTAACAGCCACTGTAATCCCAGCACTTGGGAGGCAGAGACAGGATTCCCAAAAGGAAGACATCTAGCTAAATCAGCTGAGTGGTGAGCTCTGGCTTCAAGTAAGAGACCCTGCCTCAAAATATAAAGTGGGGAGTTATTGAGGAAGTCATCCAATGTCAGTCTCTGATCTCTACACGTGTGCATAAAACACACACGCACACATGCATGCACGCACGCACGCACACACACTCCATCCACATAAAATTTAAAAATTCAGGTAAATTAAATTTAGTAGAATTTATTCATTCAAGGAAGTGCATTATGAAAACTGGTTCAGATTGAAAACAGCTCAGAATGCTCCACTTCACTCTATGTACAGGCATAGCCAGAGAAAAAGAAATATGTTCAGAAACTTCCTGATTGGCTACAGTTAGAATGTGTTGCATATGGTAGTTTTCAGATTGTGATTGGCTAGGAGTTCAGCTGCTCTGATTGGCTGGGTCTCAACTGTTTCTTCTTCCAGTTAGGGTACAGCCCTCTTACTCTTTAATGCAAATTCATTATATGCTAGGTTACAGTACAGGATGCACAGAGAAACCTTTAGGCTAAAATTAAAATATGGGTGGAAGTGACTTTAAGCCAAACTTAATTCAATTTAACAGTACCTCGTTCCCTTCTATGTTTATGTTCCTTGAAACTTTGTTGGGATTTTTTTGTTTTTAGACTTGTATTGAAGTTGGGTTCTTTTTGAGATTATATGGGAGGTTTTGGGAGGGGGGTGTCTTGGGGAAGGTTTAGCAGTTGCCTAGGGGCCTGGTGGATTTAAGGGCAGATTGATTTAAAATTGTCTGTGTTCAAAATATTGAGGCATCTGTGTATGGGAGGGGATTGTAGTTAAGATAGGCATGCTTTTAACTTTCTCTCTCTCTGCTGGGCTTGCTTCCTGGTCTCGGCCTATAAAGCCATGGCCCTCCAGACCCCACTCTATGTGTCAGTCTCTTCACCTTGGGTGGGCTCAAAGCTTAATTTCCTGTTTCTCATGTCACTGTGAAGCCCTTGGATGGAAAGGAAAGGTCATTGGAGTTCAGTATGTAGCTTCAGATGAAGGGTTGGATCTTAGTTTCTTTCCGTGGTTCCCAGGCTCTGTGTCTTACTTTGAAACTGGAAACTCCGGGATGGTTCCAAGTTTCAAAGTGAGATATACCCCTCACTTAATTGCCAGCACATTGATTCATTAAAATGTTATTTACTTTTGGTTTATATTTATCCAGGCTTCATTTATTTTCCTTTTCTGAATGGGGGCTGGGTCATTTAGGGTTTCTAAGACGACCATACAGATGGAGATAAATGTCTAAGTCATAATGAAGTGGGCTTTACATGCGAGGACTCCTGCAGCGTGGGAGACCCCAACAGAGAGAGACAAGACAATCTCTGTTGGTCACAACCTCAGAAATACAAAATGGCTAGAGGAATCTGTGAGAGGCACACAACTGTAGGACTAGCACCCACAAACAGATACCATGAGAGACAATCAGTTTTACATGCCCAAAGACCAGAGACTGCAAGATCTGTTGGGCATTCAAGAGAAACACTGAGATGGATTGCTGGGGTGTGAGGCTTATTCAAAGAGTTATTAATTCCAGGGAGAGACAAAAAAATTAGCACGACAGGGTATGAGAAGAGTTCATGCCCCAGCATCAGAGATAGCATGGTAGGGACTCCAAAGACAGGAAATTGGGGGACCATATGGCTAAAGTGGGAGTCTCTTCTTATCCATTTCTGAGGATGGGAGTGGTTTCCTAGCAGAGCTATCTGATTCCTGGGAGGAATTTCTGCAGGAGGCAGAAAAAAGGATGGGGACAGGATGTATACTTTCTTTAATGTAAATTCATTCCCCCCCGGAGAAACTCTGGCACCTGGAGGTCTATTGGCTAGAGACTCACAGGCAATGTCTCAGTATGTGCCTTTCAGTCTCTGTAGAGGGGAATGGCTGCAGGTACCATGGCCTGCACAGCAGCTGAATTCTAACATTACAGTTTTACACAGACTACCACAGTGGTCTCCCCTCATCTATGGTTTTATTCTTTGCAGCTTCAGCTACCCATGGGTAACTGTGTTCCAAAAAAGATTAAGATTTACCTTGACTCTTACTATAATTATTCTATTATTGCTCTATTTGGCGGTATTGCTGTTTATGCTTTTCCATACTGCAGATCTCTCCTTACACATTTACATGAGTTACAGGAATTAGACTGAGGCTGCCAAGCTTGTGTGGCTTGTGTCTTTACTTACCTTGCCATCTATCCACCTTATTTTTTGAGACAGGGTCTCTCAATAAATCAGGAACTTACTGATTTGGCTAGGAGAGCTAACCAATAAGCTCCAGAGATTCTCTTGTTTCTGTCTCTCAAGCCCTGATGCTACAGGTATATACCACTGCACCTAGCTTTTACATAGGTGTTGAGAATGTTAACTCAGATCCTTATCTTGAGCAGCAGGCACATTGCCAACCGAGCCATCTCCCAGCTCTCAGGTATTCTAATTTCTCCCAAGTAAGCTGAACATGAACATTCATTACTCTTTGCCTCCTGATTATGAATGCTGTATGACCAGTTACCTCCAGTTCCCGCCACCATGGCTTCCCCACCACGATGGATTGTACCATTAGGCCGTGAGCTGAAATAAATGCCTTTCTTCTTAACTTGCTTTTGTCAGGGGTGTTATTGTCACAGTAACAGGAAAACTAATATAGTTCTTTACCATTTCTTTGAAGACTGTCTGTTTGCTCACTTCCATGTTATACTCATTTAATGAAGTTTTCCTGCTAAGAAGAAGAGAGAGGGAACATGTGATCTGGGTTTTAAAGGTGTGAGGGGCTCACTGAGTTGTGCCATCTCAAATTCCTCTAAGGTAGATGAAAAATACCTACTGGGGTTTCTTTATGTCAACATTATAGATTTTAGTAGTTGCTGAAAGAGAAATATTATAATTTTTGGTAACCCTATAAACCAAAAACTTTAGATGTAGGCATTTCAAACCAGGGTGTGTATATAATAGGAGCTGAGAAATGAGCTTGTGTAAGTCAGTAACCTTTCTACCATGATAATGAAAATTACTCAAGATAGTTGACTCAGAAAGTGGGGAAGTTTGTTTTGGCTCATTTTCGGGAGCTCCCAGTTCATGATGGAGTAGTCCCTTTGCTTTGGGCCTTGGCTGAGGCAGCACATCATGGCAACAGTAAGAGACAGAGTAAACTCAGCCATTCGTACACTAGGAAGTAAGGAGACTAGGAATTTGTAATTCCTTTCATAGGCATAGCCCAGTGACCTAAACACCTGACTTGAGGCCTTTCATGTGGAAAGCCCACACACAGTGCCTTTAGCTGTTTCCTGCAAGGCTTGGTCCTAGGAATGTGAGGAGGGTGGTAAGGTAATGAAGAAAGGGTAAACACTGAAGAAAGACAGACATAGGTATAGAGAAGCTGGGATCCAGAGGGCTGTACTCGCTCTGATGGAGGACACCGACTGCTACAGCAACCTAGAACCTTGTTAATTCCATACTTCTGAATGGAGAAGGCAGATTTATGGCATACAGCTGAATAAAGGAGGAAGATTTAGCCAATCTTCCTAGGGGAATCTATAGAAGATCAGTCTCTGTGGCAGCCATCTCAGAGGAGGAAGCTGTGGTTGATGGTTTCTCCACACAGTGGCAACCTTTGCACTTGGACCAGAGGAAGGCTTTGCTCTCCACTGCTCTGAGCTGCTCCCGGGGAAGGCTTTGCCTCTTCCACAGATCAGAGGAATTTGGGTCCTTGACATGGCTGTGCTTATGTCAAGAACATACACTCACTCTATTCTTCAAAATTTTCTAATGGCTCCTCACTGGAAACCAAGCCTTTAACACCTGGACCCAAATTTGGGAGCATTTTTTCATATTCAAACCATAGCAGAGATTGTATTGGATAGTCAATTAAAAATGCTAACTAGCCATTATTTTGGTACTGATAAAAAATGCTTATGATCATAAATGGTCAAAATGCATTCCAATTTTCAAAACCAATTGAAGGGGAGAAATTTCTATATTAGTGGATTAAATAAAGAGGCTCAAAAGATCTGAGGAAGTGACTTGGCAAGAATTTTCTTGAAAATTGCCTAATTTTATTTTTGGTCTCAAAACTCAGATTTACAATTATATCTAATCTAAGACAGCCTGACTTTCTTGTCTAAATAAGTAAAATTTGTACTCTTGGAAGAAATTAGAATACAAACAAGAATAATTGGGCAACAAACTTAAGCCAAAGGATTTAGCTTTTAGTGGTTTAGTTAATGTATAAGTATACCGATGCAACTTTTATGCCTATTAAATGTTTGGAATATCCAATTTATTTTTAACTTGTATTGATTCTTTGTGAATTTCACATCATGCATCCCAGTCCCATTCATCTCCCTGTCCTTTCATATTTGCCCTTTGCCCTTGTAATCCCCCCAAAATAACACACATGCACGTGCACCCCCCCCACCCACCCCCACACACCCCAGCAATAACAACGAAAAACCAAAGCATAATAAACATCTCATTGTGGAATCTGGAGTGTGTCCCAGTGTGTCCCATATCTTTCTCTGTCCACACATCTTCACCTGCATATGTTCGTCGCAATGAGGCCTGGGTCTTGTTTAAGATCACTGGTTTCTGTGATACCATCAATATTGTATCCTCATCACGGTCCTCACAGTTGTCTTGTTGTTGCCCTGTGTCATGTAGATCCTCCAGCTTTAGATCAGCAGGACTCACCCTTTCATGGGTGCCAACTGTTCGCAGATGATATAGATTTTGAGGTAGGTCAATTCACAGCCTTAGATTTGGGCCTGGCTGGTAGCAATGCTGGTCAGCCCAATGGCTCTCCTATCCACCCCACCAGGGCAAGCTCTCCAGCACTGCTCTGGCTAGACTGCCCAATGCCACCATCAAGAGGGGCCAGGGTTAGTTCTCCTGTTCTCATGCCCTCAGGCTGGCGCATTGGCATTCATGACTCCAGAGCCATCTCCTGGTCAAGACACTGGCCCATTCTCCCAAGTGCTGTAGCCTATTATACGAGCTTGGGCCAGCTCTCTGGTCCTCATACCCTTGGGGCTGTTTCACCCTTGCCTTCTCCACAAGGGCCAGCTCCACTGGGTTGCCCAGGTGAGGTGCAGGGCCAACTCTCCCAAATGCTGCAGCCTGTGAGGGGCAGAGCCAGTTCTGGTCTCGTGACCCAGTAGACAGCTTTCCTGACTGCCAGAGGTGGTAAGGGGTGTGGGTTGGGGGGTGGGCATCACCTCTGCACCCATGCCTCTCTACAGGAGATGAGTGGCGGGGTCAACTCTCCCACACTAATGCCATTGGAGGCCGCCCACTCACACCCCTGCTATCAATCAGCTCTATTGTGCTGCCTGGGTGAGGCTCAGGGCCTGCTCTCCTGAATGTTGCCAGGGGTGAGAGATGGGGGCCAGCTCTCCAGAGGGCTGCATTCAGTGAGGAGCAGGATCACTTCTGCACAGCCTCTGGACATCCAGGTAGACCCCAGAAGCTGCCCTGACCAGGGAATATCTATGTTCTCTATGAAGCATGGACATAGACACCTACCCCTGTCACTGTGTAGCTACAAACCCAGACATGGCCCTCAGCATTTAATTTAAAAATATCAATAAGTATTTACACACATTAAATTTACACACATTACACATTAAATTAATTTTTTAAAAAATTTCATAACTGTTGTTACTATTTCCAGCTCAGGGCCGGAAGTAACAGCCTGGGACATGGCAGGGAGGTGCTCTCCTACGGAGCTCCACTCCACTCCTTACAGTCTCGTATTCTAATGGTTATTCAATAATTTTCCTTTAATGTTAAAGTTTAGGAAGACTGCATAAATATTCAGAGAAACGTATGTTTCTTGAAATTAATGGTCAGTAAAATGGTAGAGACCGTGGTGAGCATATTCCCTCTGTGCGTGTGATAATAACATTGAAGACTCAGTATTGTACAGACAGGCCAGGTGAGGGCTTACCCGATCTCTCCTACAGAGACAAGTACAATGTCTTATACAATAACAAAAGTTATTGAATATTAGGATATATTTTCCTTGAGAGATTCCTGTTTCCATTGACAATTTTCAGCTTCTGTTATTTCCATGAAGATTCTGCTGGTTCCCTCTAGCTCCCCTCTGAGGCTGTGATTCTTGTTCGCTTTTTAAAAAGACATGATTACTTATTACCTGTGATCATTCTTCAATTCTACAAGAGAACAAATGAACTGTGCATTCACTACAGTCTTGTAAATGTATTTGGCCAGGAGGAGGCTTCTTGACTGTGTGCCAGAAACTGGCTTTAGGGACCTTGTTTAGGTAATTTGCCCAATTTTAAAGAATTGACTTGGACTGGAGAGATGACTCAGGGTTAAGAGCACTTGCTGGTATTTCAGGGGATCCTGGTTAAGTTTCCAGTATTTATATTGGGAAATTCCAGTTTCAGGGAATCCAACTCTCCTTTTCTGGTCTCTGTAGGCACCAGGCAGCACATGGTACATGTATAGATATACGAGTACACATACACATAAAACAAAAGCAAAACTTTTTAATGGGCTTAACTCTAGTCCCAGGATGAAGTTCATGAAAAGCATTGAGTATCACAAGGAAGAACCAGAATCCCTGAGAGGCCGTGGTGTGAATAAAGAAGAAAAAAGCATTTCCTGTGCATTTACTAATCTGATCAACTGTATCAAGACCCTAAATTGACCGTCATCCTGGGAAGCCACTTGGCAGGCAAACCTGGAAGCCCCTGGTCAGAGATCTAGCAGGTAGACAGTGATGCTAGCGGGTTTTGTTTTCCCCTCCTTTTCTCCCCTCTCTTGCCCACATTCATTTTTGGCTATTGAAGATTTATGCTGCTCAGCACTCAGAGGATGTTTTCATAGGCTCTAATGAGGTCCCAGCAGTTTTTAACAATAACAGGACATTACTGTTCCTAAGATATATTATGTGTTTTTCCTCATCTTTCTCCCTTGAATGAAATGTAGAGAAGTATGCTAACTCCCAATTCCCATTCCTTTTCTATGACAAATGGTTCAGGGACTTAATAGGGCTAACTACCTTGCTGCAATTTTTATATGGTCATTTAAATAAAATCTCAAGAAGAGCATAGTTTCCACATATTTTCTGTTAGAATACTGAAGTCCGCATGAGCAGCTGTTTATTAGTGGCCGTAGAAGTCATCAATAATGCTATCCTTGCTACTTCTGCATCCTGGGGATGTCTTGTGCAGAATTTGCTAGTCCTTTTGAGAGCTGCCCCTGAGAATGCTCAATGTCTTGGTCCATTTTGTGGTTACAAAACACCCGAGACTGAACAATTAATTAGAAAAAGAGGCCTCAATGGCTCACTGTTCAGGAAAGTCTAAAAGCATGAGGCGAGGGTGCCCTGGATGTGGCTAAGATGTACATGGAGAAGACATATGCATGTCAGAAAACAGGAGAGTAAAGAAAGCCAAGCTTGACTTTTACCATGGCTTTCACCCTGCCCTGAAATTAACATGTTATAAATGGACGGGTTGCATCTCCCATCCAGCAAAGGAACAAGCTTGAAAAATCATTCCGTGAAATGTGAATTGATGAAATAATCCAGTCCCACAAAACCTGATACATTCTCTCAAAAGCTTTGATCCTTTCCCAAAGTGGGAGTCCCACCATGAAGCGACCTTCAGAACCTCTCAGTAGCACCACAATGGAATTCAGTCTTCTAGCTCACCAGCTCCTGGAGGGCAAAATGCAACCAAGCCACAGTGCCAATGTCCTTCCACTTCTTGGGGTTGGAGAGCAGTCCACAGTGACATCCATGGCTCAACTCCATGGGATGGTATGTACTTACAACAAAGTCAAACAGATTAAACATAAGCAAAGAAGAAGAAGAAGAAGAAGAAGAAGAAGAAGAAGAAGAAGAAGAAGAAGAAGAAGAAGAAGAAGAAGAAGAAGAAGAAGAAGAAAGGAAGGAACCAAGATGTGGTCCACAATGTAACATGAAGAAATTCCAAGGAAAGCAGGCATTTTCCGCTACAGAACAAAGACTGTGGGGAAGGCTTTACAGCAGTGGGTGGAGGAGGCCTGGGGGTGGGAGACTCCAAGCAGGAAAGCTCACAACTTGCATTAATGTGCTCTATTTTGGTTCTGGGCTGCTTTGGAGTTTTGGATCCGTGGCTTTCACCCTGCCCTGAAATTAACATGTTATAAATGGACGGGTTGCATCTCCCATCCAGCAAAGGAACAAGCTTGAAAAATCATTCTGGGAAATGTGCTGAATCATTGTTCCAGGCACAGAAAGTCACTGTGCCCTGAGAAACAGACTGTTGGGAAAGACTCTGGGACAAACACCCCCATTCTATGGTTGTCACTTCGTCGCTCCTGTTATTTAGGTTTGGTTTTACTAATAAAGTCTCTTGAGAGACTATTTGGAGGCAGATTTTAAAAAGCCTTCCTTTTCTGGATACTATTGGGACAGAAACCACAGAGCTATTTGATCTGGTTATGATAACTCTGTTCTCCATTATGTTTTCTGGACAACTGCTTTTACTCCTTGCACATGTGTATGTACACACACACACACACACACACACACACACACACACACACACACACCAAGTACCAGACTCTGGTTCGCTCTGTACAGGTCTGATGCCGGTTCTGTGCACGAGGTGCTTTCCGCGCAGCTTCGCAGTCGGCTTCTGGAGTCCTATTCTAGATGTGGCCTATTATACCCTCAGGTGGGACAGTGGTGCTGATGAGATTGTGGACAGCTCCAGGTCCCGGGTGTTCTACGTCCTTTCACTTTTTCCAAATAAACAGTCTGTCCAAAAAAGGGACCAAATGGAAAACTTTATAAATACTCTAAATGATGGAAACAGGAAACAGGATAAAAATGATGTAGTTATTCACAGAAAGCATACTGTCATTTTTTTCTCTGTAAATATATACTATTTATTCAGAAAGGGCTGTGCCTAAAGAAGGAAAGACACGCAGTGACTTGGCTGACTTTGGTCAACTGCTCAGGAAAGCTGCTTTGCATGAGAGGGACGCCTCAGGGACGTGTAGTTGGTACATCACTGCAGGGCCATGGAAACTTCTGGAGAAAAACCAGTTGGGTTTCCACATTAGATCTGTAAGCTGATGCTTTGTGGAGTACCAGTGGAATCCATTTTCTGTGACTACAACAAAATGCTCTAGACCAGTTCCTTATAAAGAATGACAGTTCATATATGTCATTGTTCGGTGGACTATGAAGTCCAAGACTGGATGGCCACATCTGGTGAGTGCCTCCAGCTGCACTTGCACACATGCAAGTGGTGCATGGCAACTCTGCATCGCAACGACCACTTCCACCCAAGGCGTCCACACACCAAAGTGTCCACACCATCCAATGTCTCGGTTCCCTGAGCGTTTCTCAAAGGTCCACCTCTTAATCCTGTCACAAAGGCCGCCAACTTTGAACAAGAGTTTGCAGGGGCAAGCCATTTTCAGATCATAGCAGCTACCAGTTTCCAATGTCTTGTACTCTACTGAACAGCTGAAGGGCTTCATCTCTGTCAACTTGTATTTATTTGATCACTGAATTAAAATTGTATTTGCACCAAGACTCTGAAAAGGGAGATTAAATTAGCAATTATCAAGTTTCTGATTTCAGTGCATCTTCTCGCTCCCACATGATTGATGACCCCCTCCAAACCTGTTTTTTTTTTGTTTTGTTTTTGTTTCCACTACTCTTATGGATATTCACCATAAAATGAACCAAAACCAGGCAATTTTTTTTTCCAAGACAGGGTTTCTCTGCGTAAGCCTGGCTGTCCTGGAACTCACTCTGTAGACCAGGCTGGCCTCGAACTCAGAAATCCACCTGCCTCTGCCTCCCAAGTGCTGGGATTAAAGGCGTGCACCACCACTGCCCGACCAGGCAAATTTTAAAAGTATTTCATCCATGTAAAAAGTAACAGTATCAGTTCATATAAACTGAGCCTATTGCAGGTTGATATGTTTAATGAAAAGAGACTCTATATTCTAAAACAAGCCTTCTAAGTTGATTGGCAATGTTAACAACCCTCCCCTCCCCAAATCTCTACTATTTCTGGTTTAACAGAAGATAGTTAGATTCTTATATCTACTTAGTATTCAGCCTGTTATAAATGTTCTGATTGAAGTATACATGAAGAAAAATTGGCTCCATACAGATACATAGTTGCAAAGGAGTGTCTAAAGTCATTTGTATAGTCATTGTTGGGTCTTTGACCTAACATAATTTCAGAAAAACCTTGAACAGAAATATCATGAGTGGTAGATACTGAAGATTCCAGACGTTATAGGTTGTTAAAAGAAAATCCAAGCTTCAGGGGTGGGATACCAAGAGGCCTTCCCACGTCTTACAGGTTATGACTATTGTCCTTGAAGCCTCATCAAAACTGGATGGAAAGATCCTATTGCTGAAGATCCTATACACTTTAGTTGCAGAATACCAAGAAATTATCCTGGAACTAAACTGGAAGCTTCCTCTATGCTGACTACCCATTCACAGTGCCAGAAATCGCTATGCAGGTAGCTGGGAGAGAAATGTCAGCAATCATCTTACCCAGGCTTAGACCTTGCATGAACAATACTAGGTTGCCAGGCATAGTGTGCTTACTGGTGCAACAATGGCATAACTGTCACGGGAGGGTAACCAACTTATCTGGTTGTGTATGAGCTCGCAAGGAGTTCATACTTGGTCCTGTGACTGAGGAGCTCCTGGGTAGTAGGGCTGAACATAATTTTCTTGTTTTGCTAAATTATAATAAAATAATATATAAATAATATATAAAATATATATAAATGAAACTGTAGAATAATAAATTTAAAAAAATAGGCAAATGATATTTTTTGTTTGTTTTGACACAAGATTTTACTATATTCATTCCCAGGCCAGCCTCAAACTCCCAGCAATCCTCTTGCTTCTGTCACTCAAGTGCTAAGATCACAGGCATGCACCTCCATGCCTAATACAAATGAGAAGTTTTAAAGGTTGCTTGCAAAGTCGAATCTGAAGCAGTATTTGGTATTTTGCTATATTGCTATATTGCTTTGGCCTGCATGTCTGTTGGTTGTTAGCCACACAAGAGTCAATAACATTACTTTCTGATCACTCTGAAAATATTTCATGGTGGTTCTCACATGTTCAAAATGCTGAATGTTTCACTTACAGAACTGAAACTTCACCTTCCTCAGTATCAACACCAATCTCCTTTTTAAAAAAACAGTATTAGATTTCAGCTGGCTCTGGTGGCTCATCTCCGTAGATCCCAGTACTCAGGAGGCTGAAGCAGAAAGATAGTCGTGAGTTTGAAGCCAGATGAACTACACAGTAGGTTCCAGGCTATTTTGGGCTAAGAGTGAGATACTATCTCAGAAAACAATTAAAGGACAAAAATAAAAAAGAAATAAGAAATGAGAGTAAAGGAACTGCTAAGCTGTCAGGCCTCTTGGGCTTATGGTGGTGGATATAAGGTTTTCAAAATTCTAAGTTTTGCTCAGAGGATCATGTTCCATCATTGCATACAGAATTGAGGGTGCTTTCCCTTGAAGTGATGGCTCACTGCCCTCATTTCAAAGTAATTTCTGTCATGTAGTCGTCTCACAACCACTAGACAGGGGGCACAATCAATCATTTCTCCATTTGGAAACTGTTTGGTTGCGCTTTTCAGGGTTCTCTTACTCTGCTGCTTTTCTTTCCCCTTACTGACCCCAGGTTTTTTACCTTTGTTGGCTTCCCGCACACCTGCAGTGGGCACGCTACAGTTGTGACCCTTGGTCCTCAGTCTCTCTAATTTGCAATCTACGTAGGTGGTTGCATCCAGTTTTGTGGTTTGTTTTACCTGCTGCTGGATCTTTCTTTCTCAATCTTTTCTTTTTCTCAAATCTGTCTCCACTTAGCCAACAAACTCCCAACAACCTGGCAAATAGCTCCATCTTGAAATCATACAGTTGTTTTCAGTCAAAGGTGACTATAGCAGAATTTCTGATGACATTTCCCCTGTCAGTTCCTCCCCAGCATCAGTAAATGACACCAACATCACAGCCCAGATTTTAAAGTGTTTTTTTTGGATATGTTCGTGTTGTGTGTGTGTTCAATCTGTGTGTTGGTACATGCATGTGAGTGTGTGGGTATGTAAGCCCATGTGTACACAGATGGAGGCCAGAGCATGACATTTGGCATCTTCCTTTATCACTTTGGCCTTTCTGCCTTGAGATAGGATTTCTATTTAACAGGAACCTCTTGTTTTAGGCTAAGCTAGCTGACCAGAGGGCTCTTCGGCTCTGTCTCTCTGTTCTGCACTCCCAGTGGTGGAATTTTCTGTGGGTGCTAGAGATTAGAATTTGTACCCTCATGCTTTTAGAGCATTCACTTACTTACAGAGCCATTTCCTCAGTGCCTGAAATAATTAAAATTTTAATATCTCATACTCCATAACCAAAAGCACCAGTGGGTACTACATTCTAACTCTATCTTGAATCTCATCCCTGGTCATCATGCCCACAGCCCCTGTTCTTGACCAAGATGTCTTCAGGAGAGAAAGAATATTGGATGCTTAGTAGGCATAGACATCCATATCATGAACTTCTACAGTTATTTTACAATATGTTCCTTGGTGCTGTACCATCAACTAAGGAAGTCTTATAAAGGAAGTGCTTATAAAGAAAAGCCTTCATAAGAAGTTGTGCTGGCTAATCTTATGTCAACTTGATACACAAACTAGAGTTGTCTGGAAGGAGGGAATCTCAACTGAGAAAATGTCTCCATAAGATCCAGCTGTAAGGCCTTTTCTGAATTAGTGATTGGTCAGGGAGGGGCCAGCCAACTGTTCGTGGTGCTATCTCTGGACTGGTGGTCCTGGGTTCTATAAGAAAGCAGGCTGAGCAAGCCAGTAAGCAACACCCCTCCATGGCTTCTGTGTCAGTTCCTCCTTCCAGGTTCCTGCTCAAGTTGAGTTCCTGTCCTGACTTTCTTCGATAATGAACAGTGCTGTGTAGGTGTGAGTCAAATAAACTCGTTCCTCTCCAACTTGCTTTTTGGTCACAGTGTTTTGTTGCAGCAGTAGAAACCTTAACTCTGAGAGTAGGAGTCCCGTAAACTTGAGGCTGTCTGGGTAGTGGCATTGTTCAAGTATATTCTACAGTCTCCTTGAAGAATCCGAGAAGTTTCTGCTTGAGATAATAGGAAGAGAGATTTGTACCTTGACTGGGATTCCTTTGTCATAAGTAGGATAGTCAAATAGTTTGTCATCTAAAGCTAAGATGCTCGGGGAGTAAAAGGGTGCTCTCTCCATCCTGGGGCAGCCTAAAACAAACGAAGGTGTGTGTTCGTCCCAGCTATTGTAGAGGAATACACTACAGCTGAATGCAAGGGAAAGTGAGGGCTTTGCTGAGAGGACCAGGGCATCACAACCACAAGGGCAAGACTGCAGCCATAACTCAGCAAGCGTTGGGTCTGGGAGCCAAGAGCTTCCTTTGTGTTCTTGCTGAGTTGGCTTCCTCCTTCCAGGCCAACATTCCTTTCACCAGTCCACGTGGTTCTGTTCAGTTCCAGAGGTTACATCAGGTTAACCCAGAATACCACCCCCTTCCCCTTCATTTTATTAGCATTCTTTCAGTTTTATAAGTTCACATTTACAACACTCAGTAAAACAATATTGAGAGCCACTTGATGTTTTGATGACACATATCAGAAATCCAAGTCTGGATAGGCAGTTACATAAGCATCCACTTCAGACTGTAAATTTGCCTTTTGGTTTGATTGAACAGAATTAATAGGATTCTTGTTTACGTTGAACATCTTTAAGATCTGGGCCATTGCTCATGATTTTAGTCATCAATGTAAAAATAGTGTACACCTGAAAGAGTGGGAGTGACCTTCATGGGTGGAGAAAGAGAGAAACTGGCCTGATATAGTTATTGTATGGACTCTAATCCCCATAAAAACTAATGGCATAAGTTTGTGACAGTCATGGGTATAATTTTCCTTAGTAGCATTCGGCAGATTGAGGAAGTGTAAGTAGAGACAGAGTGGTCAGGACTGGGATTAGCATAGTAGAGGAGAGCAAAGCCATACAGCAAGAGGTTGTTGACCATAGACTGAATGCTCAGAACCCAGCAGGGACTGGTGTGGCTAGATAGGGGTGAGCATGGGAGAGGAGAAAGCTGTTTACACATGACAACTTCAAAGGGAGGCTTCTGAATGTCACACAATAGACCCATCTAACAAGGATACAATGAGTTAGGAATCAGTAATGCCAATAAAAGTTTCTTAAAGAAAGCGGATCTGGAGTTGCCTTGTGGAGGACAACATTGTCCCTCTAGAGGCCACAAGTGAGTCTGGGTTTAAAAAAGTAATTCTTCTGGTTCTGCTCCCCTCCCCCTTTAAAATCAATTTGTTTATGTTTATCTGTTAGGAACTGAAGACAGAGTACTGAAGCAAAAACCAAATTTGGGAACTACTGCCTGTCTGCTGTGCTCCTGGATATACATTAGCTGCAGGGCTTGTTCACAGTGCAGACTACTATCCAAATGGCCAGAGTCCCTTTCCCTAACTGTGACCACACAGAGACTGCCTTTTGACAAGCACACAGAGAAAAGTGGGTTCGTCCATTCCAGAGAAGACTGCCTCTGTTCAAGATGACTTAGAATATATGACGTTCAGAACTGTTCTAGGTATTTGGAGAGTAATTCAGAGCAAAAAGAGACGAAGACTCCCTGCCTTTTCAGCTCATCTTCCAGAGAAAGAAGACAGTTAATTAACACAAGAAAGGAGTCGCTTATATGGTCTATTAGATGGTGAGGAGGCCTGTGAGGAAGGAGAAGTAGACCAAGGCATGAGTGGCAGACTCATGACCCATGCAGGCTGCGCAATAAAAGTGAGAGGCTAGAATAAGCTTTGGTGCTTAGAACAAAGTGATGAGTTTTGAAAGCAGAGCCAACAGAATCCCCAGTTTAGGATTGCATACAAAAGAGAAAGATGCAAACAACTCTAAAGACGGACACTGTCTATGGAGGCAGCAAGCTGGTATTGGGAGAGGGAAGCCCATGCCTCTGGTTTTAGACACAGGGGAGTTGAGATGCTCATCAGATATCTATGGGGTCTGTGGAATTAGTTGCTGGGGGGCAGGTTAGAGATCTGGGGCACAAATATAGTCCCAAGGGATGTAAAAGGACAGAGCTGTGACCTTGGGGAACTCCATATGAGATCCTAGAGTAGAGAGAGGTAAGCAGAGAAGACAGGAGTGGGAGAGAAAGGAACCCAGGACAGAGAGTGTGTAGCTTCTTGAAATCCAAGGGAAGAAAATAAAGCAAGGAGAAAAGAGTGGTGAGTGATGGATGTAGCTGCTTACAATCAGAAGACTGAAAATCGGCCATTGAATTTAGCCATCTGCAGGGCAACAGTGACCTTGAGTAGAGCAGTTCTTGCTGAGTGGTGGGGACAAAGAGAACCATGGTTGGGCCAGAGCAATAAAGGGAATGTGGTAATCAGAAGTAAGTGTTCAAGAATAAGGTTAATATTTCAGAAACTCGACCTTGGACATATGACTGAGGGCCATAATAGCTTCACACACAAAATTATTTACTAGTCGTCTACTCTTTAGCAGACTGTGTGCTTGCCTTTGGGGGAATGTTGATGTACTTGGACCTACACCTTCTATTTCTAGCCAAGCAGTTAACAGTGGTCTATGAACTGTCTGAAATTCCAGGTGCATGGAGGAGGATGGGGCTGGCAGCAGGGATGCGTTTAGAGTTTTATTTGGTGGGTAAACACTTCATAGACTTCTGTAACCCTTCCAAGCCCCTTCTTTGCAAGCTTAATTGTACACGTTTATGCAAAGCTTCTAGTCATTGTGACCCTGACACGTTTGAATAGTTTTAACAAGACAAAGAAATAAGCACCTTAAAATCCAGCAGTGTCCAGTAAGAAGATACAACTACACATTTAATCCCATTGTGGTCCCCAGGAGAATCCAGCATGAATAGTGTTCCTCGAGTTGTGAACAGTGTCTTTGAGCCCTCATGTAATTCCTGGACTGTGAGAGAAGAGAGCTTCAGAAAGTTGGCCCCTAACACTAGCAAACCACCTTCTGTTCTAGTGTTACTACTTAGTGTCTTCTGCTAAAAGGACCATGTTTTTGTTTCCCAAAATGCATTTTTTCAGGCCATTTTCTTCTGAAGTCCTGGTATGTTATCAATGTGAAACTTCGGGGTAAATGAAGGTGCTGTTGTGTTTAGCTAGCAGTGAATGAGAAGAGTTGGGTGTTGAGAGACACCTGCATCTGTTCTCTCTGGGGACAGATCCCAGCCCACATGGCCTAACCTCTCTTTGTGCTCTCTTGTTTTCTTTCAACATGTCCTCTATTTCTTACCCACATCTGCCAGCCACCAAGGACGAATGACCCTGAATTCATCAGCACCCCGTTGGGTAAATTATTTCTCTAATTACTTTGTATCAACATTTTAAGCTAAATATTCAGGGGCTTACTTCCCCCCTTGGGAAGGTTTCCAAGGAGGCTGAACAGTTTTAGAAAAACACCCATAAATCCCTCTGGAACAGAGCCGTGCCCCAGGGTGCTGGTCTGGGCAGGTGCAAGAACAGCAAGATGGGATGAAGGAAAGGCTTGGATCCAAACCAGAAGTCTCATTGTATGCAGTTCCTTTTCTTCTTTCTTTCAGGTACATTTCACATCTTTTCTCACAAACCCAGGCCAAACTTGTGGTCAGAGTCTGTTCCTGAAAGAGAGAGGATGGAGTAGAGCAAGTGCCAGCTAACTTCAACCTGTGGCATCTGTGCACAGTGGTCCCAGGGGAGGAGACTGCTATCTCAGCCTTTCCTTGTGTCCCACCACATTTACTTCCAGCCAGTGAAAACTGGAGCAGCTACTCACAAGATAAACAGAATCTGATGTCTTGGTTGTCATGTTCCTCTGGGGCATTTGCTAAGGGCCTGGCTTGGACATGTTTCTGTGTGTGCCAAAGTAGTTACATTAACTCACATGTCCTTCCAGGGTGGAATATGAATCCCCTCCCTCCCCTGACCTGCCCCATCTTCCCTGCTGGTCATCCTGAGACTCTGAAAGGAATTCTTCATATTTGTGGTATTCATTATAGGGTCTGGATAGGGTATTTGTTGAGTGTGTGTGTGTGTGTGTGTGTGTGTGTGTGTGTGTGTGTGTACATGTACTTCAAACACTTTGAGTTTATATCTGCCTACACTGGATATAGAGAGCAGTGCCCCTCCAGAAGTTCCCTACCTCTCCCAAGACTACTGTCTCTTTCCCTCTCCCTCTCTTCTTCTCTTCTCCCCCTAATCCTTCCCTCTCTCCTCTTCTGTCCGTCTTCATGACTCATGGGTATCTCTTTGACCCCTATGTGGCACAGTTTATCTTTGAGGCATCATTCACCACACTGAAGGAAACATTTCCTTCAAACGTTTTCCTTTCTTACAAGATATGAGCTTCTCCAGGTCAGGATTCTGTATTGTTCTTCTTTTTCCTTTAAGCTGCTAGATCTAGACATAATTTACAAGAAGCAAAATGCACTCTCAGAGCAGAGTATGTACACGCCATCTAGACACTACCATTGGGATGATCAGCAGATAGCTCAAAATCTAACATTGCTCACCCTGAGCCCTCTTGTTGCCCCCCAAATCCTCTTATTTTTTTATCTACTACTGGTCTCTGAGTTTTTTCTTTCAGGCTCAATTAAGTAGCCTTTCTCCGACCTTCTGCCGTACTCTGTATGTGTGTTGCCACAGCACAGTTCAGGTTCCACGGAAGGCTGCTGTTGTGTCTTCACCTCTAAGTAGGGACTTCTCAAGCAAGGTTGAGCACAGCTTTATCGAGAAGGCAGCCCTACTGGTGTTTGGTGGAATTAGGCTTAACATTTTCTATTCTTCTAAGAAGATTTGAAATTGCTTCAGAAATGTCCTGTCCTTTTCCACAGATGTGTGGACGTGAACATTATGACACCTTTATTCACTTGGTTAAGTGAAAGAGTGTTACTACTGAGTTAAGAAAAGAAAAGAAGGGTTACACAGAGAAACCCTGTCTTGAAAAAAAAAAAAAAAGAAAAAGAAAGAAATACATTGACTATGTTAAATCTTCCCCTGGGCCTAGTGAATTCTGGGTCTTTGTCTTTGTTTTCTCTGTCACTGTAACAAAATACTTGAGACTAGGTAAGTAACAAAGAATAGAATTTTAGGACTCGGGAGATGGCCCAGTCAGTAAAGTATGAAGATCTGAGTTTGGATTCCCAGCGCTGGGTGTGGAGGTCCCTGTCTGTAGCCCTAGAGCCAGGGGACTGGAGACAGGCAGATCCCTGGAGATTCATTGGTGAGCCAGCCTATCAGTGAGCTACAGTTTTAATGAGAGACCTTGTCTCAAAAAAGGAGGTGGAAAATTATTGAGGAATACACCCAGCATCATGCTCTGGCTTCCACAAGCATGTGTACACATCAACATGAACACACACACATACTATACACATTCATATACATGTACTCACATAGGATAGAATGATTTTCTGGTCTGGGAATTTCAAAAGCATGGCAGCAACATCTGCAAAAGCCTCATAAATAACGTGTGGGGGCATCTAATGGCGAGAGAGCAGATGTGCTAACCCATTATCTCCAGATAAGGAGATAGACAGTCACTAATGGAATGCATCGCTCCTCTCAGGACCTTGCTTTACGCTAATCACCTTCCTCGAGCCCCAGCCTCTATATGTCACAAACACATAAATTTACAATTATGTTGGGAATTAAGTTTGCCACACATAAACATTTGGGAGACACACTTGAACCATAATTGGCATTAGTGAAGTTATTTATATATGGCCTCTCTCTGTTCCTCTGCCCTCTGTACCTCAGTTTTGCCTTTGTACTTCTTGGCTTTATGCTCATGTAGAGTGCTGTGGACTCACATTACCTTCATGGCCAATAGAAATTTCTATTCAGTAAAATTCCCCAGGGAGAGTCTCCTTGACTTGAGTTGGCCAGTTAACTCACTCTGAGGCTGGGTATCCACCCAACCCTCAAAATACCTGACCCTGTGTAGGGAGGGTTCTCCCCCAAGAGAAATGAGGTACTGTTTGCAGAAGAAAGACTTTTGGCAGGGCAAAATAACACATGTCTATCATGAGTTGCATGGAAAGAGAAGTTAAGGATGCCACAGAGCTGGCAAAGATACCATGGTATCCTGAGCCTGCCCCTGGCTTCTTGATTGTGGTTTAGCCTTTGATTCACTCCATCTGTCAGCTTGTCTCTCCTGTCAGCCTCATAGTTCCTAGTAAGCCAGTCACTGTCAGGAGATCGGGCACCAAAGAAAGGAACCATTGAACCTATACTTTCAATTCACCCTCTGTCTTTACCTGTCATGCCCTGTCCTGTGTTGTGGGAATGAGGAAGAACAGTACAGCTAGCCAGCTCTGGCCAGTCTGTGTGAATCACCTGTAAGTCATGCAGAACAATGCTACAGATGGCTCAGGTTTCCAGGAACCTCAGCTCACATATCTGTCTTACTCCACATGGGTCTGACCTAGGGCTCTGGCTCCTACATCCTGTCCTTCACTCTTCAATGTTGTTCAAACTTATGGTGAAGGAATGTTTAGCGAAAAGAAAGAGCAGCTCCTCTTAATCCAAAGCTTAGATGGGATGTGGCAATGGCAGAATTCTGAGGTGGTCAGGATGTCGCCCCTGTGTCAGTATTACTGGTGTTACCGTGCTACTTGGCAGCATCTGGTGTTACTAAATATAGCCATAATTCCAGTCCTGGCTACACTGCTACATGAAATTGCGTGCTCATGTGTCTCTGGCCCTTGCCCAGGTTTTGGGTTTTCTAATCAGTACAATGAGAATCTGGGACAGAAACACACTTTTAGTTGAAAGAGCATTTCCACGATTCCGAGAAATTTTGTTAGGGAGAAAACCACAACACACACGCACACACGCATGAATACACACATACAGACAATATACATACAGACACACAGATAGACAGATGGACAGATAGACCTACGGACAGAAAGACATAGACACACACACACACACACACATATACACACACACACACACACACACACTGTTCTGGGGAGTAGATTTGATAGAAGATAACCACCCACCCACCATCTACCATCCACTAACTTCCTAGTAATGTATTTCCTGAGAAGGAGATGGGAGGCCACAGTTTCTCTCTCTCGCTGATTCAGTGTGTGCTGTTCTCTAAAATAAAAATCAGCCTCTTCTACAGCTGCTGAAAGTTTTATGTCATCTTAGCACACAACACACCTAACCCCAGCAGGACGTTGTTTCCTTGTCAGGGGATGCTGAGCAGAGTGCACCAAATAATGGCTCAGTTGTCCGATGTCTACTTACTGGATTAGCAGAGTTAACAAGTGATATCTTATTCCTGGCTCCTCAGTTGAAACATGATACTTCCAAAGGCGTAGAAGCTGTTCCCACTTGGTGACCTTCCTCCTTTCAGGGAATGAACATATTTACTTCTCTCAGCCTAGGCTTTTCTCCTCCCTGTAGGATAACCCAAAACATCTGGAGATTCTGTGGGGTCTTTCTCAAGATGAGTACACATTCCCTTCAGTTTCTATACTGTAGGAGATGAATCCTGACAACTAGAAATTAGAAGCTAGAGTTATGGAGATGTGGGGCCAGGGAACATCTCCTTGCCCTCCTGCATGTTGGCTTTCTCTCTTTTGTTCTCTTCCCTTCTTTCTTCTTTTTTCATAGAGACTTTTTTTTTCTTTTGGTCCTCAGGAATGTAAGGCTTAGAGGTTCCCTCTCTCCCTGATTCTAGCTCAGGAAGAGGCCATCTGGGACAGACACTGTAGACGCTGAATATGCTTCTTCTGGGCTCTGCTTTCAGGCTGGGGCTATTGCTTAATGGGGCAGCATTTGCCTCCTCATTGAAGACCCCTGAGGGCTGTCAAGCCTTGCCTCTGCAGAGTATAAACCACTGCTGGAGACCTTGGAGAAATTTAGAAGAAGTTCCTCTGTCACTCCCCTAGTTAGTAACAATGTGAACTTTCTGAATATCAACTCTGTTTGCTCATTGCCTTTATTTCAAGGTGTCCTTTCTATGTTCAGAGAAACAGACCTAATCAGTATTTTCACACTTAAGCTTCAGGGCCGCTTCCAGCTGAGAGGTAAGAAACCAGGCCCAACAATGGCAGGGTTTCTTCTCCATTGTCTCTCCTTGAAAGTCACCAGGGAGGCTCCATTACAAAGAACAATGGGTAAAATCCTCATGGGAGTGTCCATGGGCCTTAGACATTCCAACTGCTATATTGAGTCAGGGGCTGCAAAAGAACATTGTAGGAATGACATATGTTGGTAAGAGACATATTTTTCTTTGGGAGGTGGACAGTGGGTAATATGTTTATTAGAGGAGAAAAGAAAGATGATGGAGTAACAAGGAGCTAGGTGGGAAGACACCCGTGAAGGAGGTAGGGAAAGGTCCTAAGAGCCTACCTGCTTTGGTGGATTGTGCTGTGGGTGGAAGGTGAAATATTAACTGTTTACAAGGCTCACATTTCCATGTATGAAGAAAACAGAGGAAAGTCGAGCAGGGAGAATCAACACAGCTTCCCTCTTAGCTCCAAACTACTTTAAAATGGATTGTCGGGTGTTGGAGGAAGCTGTTTTCCACAAGCTCTGGTAGTCCTGGAACAGAGTGTGTCCTTCCAGCTGAGCAAACAAACCCAGAAGAGAAAAGGCACTCAGGTTCACAGTCCCTAGACAAGAAGGCCTCCTTCCCACCCCACCCCGCTGCCTCCCTCCCTCTCCCAAGGCTGGAACCCTGGCTTTGACAGTGAAGTCTTTAGGCAGGGAAGGAGGACCTGCTGCCCTGGAGCTGCGTACAACATAAAGAGATTTACAGTCTTCTACTCCTGACTTTTATTTAATGAAAACCAGAGGTATAAAAATGAGGCAGCAGAAAATACCATAACAGGAAATCAAGGGGGGGAGAGGAGCGGGGAGGGGGGATCACCCTCAGCACAGAGAGTGCACATTTGCGCACAGGTGCTCACAACAGCAGCTTTTACCAGCCACACTCCTGGAAGTGACTTGAGAGTGGATGAATGGGATTGGTTGGTCCTTAGTGGGTCCGTGGCTAAAGCGCCCCGTTGAGAAAGTGAGTAAGCTTTGATGAAAATCCTAAGGGCTTTGGGCAGTTTTCTTCTTTTGCTGATGCTAAAATCCCTTTATGGACAGTATACTTGGCTGTGTCTGTGTGGACAAGAGAAAATAGACATACTTTCAAGTAGCTACTAATTTAGCTAACCCTTTTGTTGCAAACCCTCATTTGTAGTTTCCTAGCTGATGTTTTTTTGGGGGGGGCAACTTACAAATCTTCCTAATGACAGAATGAACACTGAATGAGATTCCTTTTACTAAAGAATAAATCCAGACATGGCTGCCACAAGCATGCACTTTCTTACAGTATTCATACCTGAACTTCGATTTATCAGGTAAATTTAGGTGGAAGATACCAGATACTTATAAAAATATTCTAAAGCCACGTCTAACCTTTAAGTGGGAAAGGTCTAGATGTTTCCTTAAACATTTATCACTTTTTATTTTTTTGAGAAGAAAATACTTTGTTTTCCTCTCTTGGGGAATTACCCAGAAGCAATAAAATGCTATTTTATAACTGAATATCCCAGTTTACATCACGTGGAATGAAGCAAAATAAATACAAACTCTAAAAATATGGTCATGGCCCATATATTTTAAAAAGTGTTGCCACCATGGACCAATGCAGCTCAGATATGTTTCTTTCATGTTAAACCGTATGGGGTGGACCAACTCTCCTTCAATATCAGTTTTATTCCTGAGGAACTGCTTGCTTTCTGCTGTATGCTTCCTTCAGTATAAAGGAAAACAATGGAGTCTTCTGTCTTCCATAAAATGTAAAGTAGGATTCTGAGGATAACTCCTAGGAAAGGATCAGGTTCTTTCTCCTCGCCTGTCTGTACTCCCTTCTGCACCTCCCACGGCTTTACTTTCCCTTAGAGTAAGGATTTAGTTTTTTAGAGCAGATTTCACCCCTACCACCACCCCTACACATACATACTGCAGGTTACAAAGGAAATGTTTGGAGATCAAGTTTTGCTTCAAAACTATTTAGTGGAGTGAGGTAGTGGGTGGCCCCAGGAAGGGAAGGGTCTAGTCAGAACCAGCTTGGCCACCAACTAATTATTATTGAAGCTGTTGGGGGTTATTATGCCATGTTTTTGTTTGAATGATGTTTTCTATAAAAGGTGTCTTCTTCGTTTCTTTCCAGGATTAGAAACTTTTTCTTTACCAGGCCCTGGCTTATTGATCCATAATTGTTTCCTCTACATTTTCAGTGATTCTTCCCCCCTCCCTGAAATGGTCATCATTTTTTCTCAGTTAATTATCCCTGACAAAGAAATCCCAAAAGGATGCAACAATGTTGGTTATGCTCTGTGGGACTCCAGCTCCTTCAGACAAAGGCATAGGTTGGCCTCATGAGGGCCTAGGCTGATGGGGGCAGGAACGGGTTCTGCTGGAACATAATCTATTTCCTTTCCTTCTCTTCTAATTTCTTTCTTTCTTTTCTTTCTAGGTTTCCTCTCTGGATGCCATTTGGCTTTCTATCTTCTATCCTTCAGGAGAAGTTGTCCCCTAACTGTTTCTCAAACAGTGGGTGTGCTAGAACTACACACAACTGTCAGGTACTCACCTGTTAAACTTTTAAAAATTGTCTTATGCTCTTCACACATTGAAACATGCAGCCAACATTTGATAAGGAAGAAGAGCCCTGGGAATTAGATATATTTGGGGAAAGAAGTGGGATGAGGGGAGTCAGTATGTGGAAGGATGCTACCTTCTCAAAGTCTGTCTGCTCCATAGCTTTCTTAGAGTATCATAAAGCTGACTTCTACATAAGATTTAGGTAGCCCACGAAGCTCAAGATTGTGTCAGAACTCCCAATGACATCAGGAGGCACAAATGATCAACTACAGACAAAATTTAATATTGACAGTTCCAAATTCCTGTAAATGAGAGAAAATGACCGAATGCAATAGTGTAATAAAGACCTAATATTCATATGCAAAACACATGGGGTTCCTAAAACTTTAGTCCAAGTGAACAAGGAAATGTAGTTACAGACAAAACTAACACATGCTCAAGTGCTTTAATAAATTTAGAGATCTGGGCAGAGGGAGACAATAGCCTTATACTATGAGCCTTTAAATTTGGATGAAATCCAGATGGAAGAGAATTTGACCAAGGGGAGCCTAGAAAGTACAAGCTCAAAGACATCATTAGAAAAACTGGGGGCTTACAAAAACAGAATAGCTAGCAGCCTCATTCAGGAGGCCAGGAGATGATGGAGAACCCCAGATCTAGAACAGTAGGCTCCTTCCTCTTCTCACTGGATGTGGCTATGGAGCTAGGACAGAGGCATGAGGCTCCTCAAGGAGTCTTAAGTGGGCAGTAATTCAGAGAAAAGGAGTGGACACAAAGTGTGACTACTTTTACCGTTTTCTTTTCAGCTCCCCTCCCATTTGGTTCAGCATGTGGGTGCAGCGTGGAGTGGGGGTGTGGGAAAGCAACGCTGCTGTCTAGTTGTTTATGAATAAATTCTAAGTTCACGTCTGAGCTTTGCAAAATAGAATCGGATTCTAATCAGCACACAGGGTTTTGGGAACTGAAACTGCAGACCTTGGTCTAGGACAGAGGCTAGCCACTGAAGAGCCACAGGAGCAGGGTACATCCATCTAATACCTCAGGGCATTGAAACTGAACTGACCTCCACAGCCCAAAGGCAGTGGTTTAGAACTTAGGCATGCGCCTACATAGCTTCGACTGTTTCCTATAACAAGAACACCGTTGTTTTCCATAGGAGTCAAGTAAGATCCTGAGTCTCATCCATAGCAGCCAAGGATGTCTAGGGTACAACTCAGCAGCATAGGAAGAACAGGACAAAAGTCTCAAGTGTCAAAAGGTGATCCAAAAGTGCTAATGAGATGATACAGATACTAGATCATGTGACAGAGATGTTAGGAAAACCATTATTAAAATAGTACAAAAAATCAATTATGAACACAGGGTAAATATGAACAATTAGGCTGAGATATATAACAAAATAACACATTACTGGATAGGTGTAGCATGTAGTTTTTGCTACCCCACTTTAAGCTTTGGGTAGACCATGCTACCAGCCCCACACAGGTTCCCTTGGATCTGAGAATGAAACACACAAACACATTAACTTATTTTCAACCTGCCTTCTTGGCTCAATTGTTGGGCACTTCTAATTTCCCACAGCTAATGTGTGCCCTTCTCATTACTCTTAGCTCAGCAACTCTTAATCTGCCCTCAGTTTCAGTTGCTTAGTTACCTTTAGTCCTAGCTCAACACCCTAAATCTGCCCTCAGCTTAGTTATTAGAATTATGGCCACTCCGTCCAAGATCTTACATGGCTGGCCATCTTTTCTCCCTTCAAAGCAATGGTGAATATTCTCTCTTCCTCTCCTGTGTCTCTTAGCCTGCCTCTGGGGACCGGAAGTCCCACCTCTTTCCTTCCACCCAACAATTGACCCCTGGCATCTTTATTGATAGATCAAGAACCAATTGGGGAACAGGACCTTGGCATCAGAACTGCCCTCTACAGATAGGCTTACCACTTGTTTTTAACATAGCTTATTTAATTATAAGTCTATATTATTTTTAATAATAGCTGCTTTTGAAAACTTACTTGTAAATTTCTGAAAATTGACCAACCAACTATGAGGAACTGGCACTAGTCAGCCCTTACAGATTTGACATATACCATGAATAGTCCACCCTAAAGAATTGTAAAACATCCCATGCCATTGGAACTTAGAGAACTTGGTATCAAAAATGTTTCGTGATGCATCACTTGAGAGATGAATGTAGTTAACTCACAGTCCAGGGAGTGATTTGGGGGTATTGTTGAAGTAAACAAGTGACCTCGAGATGCTCTGACTTACAGGGATGCATGCAGACATCACAGTCAGTTAGGTCCCAGCCTGTTTTAGTCAGGGTTTCTATTCCTGCACAAACATCATGACCAAGAAGCAAATTGGGGAGGAAAGGGTTTATTCAGCTTACACTTCCACACTGCTGCTCATCACCAGAGGAAGTCAGGACTGGAACTCAAGCTGGTCAGGAAGCAGGAGCTGAGGCGGAGGCCATGGAGGGATGTTACTTACTGGCTTGCTTCTTCTCCTGGCTTGCTCAGCCTGCTTTCTTATAGAGCCCAAGACTACCAGCCCACAGATGGTACCACTCACAAGGGGCCCTCCCCTCTTGATCACTAATTAAGAAAATGCCTTACACCTGGATCTCATGGAGGCCTTTTCTCAACTGAAGCTCCTTTCTCTGTGATAACTCCAGCTTGTGTCAAGTTGACACACAAAACTAGCCAGTACATAGCCCTTCAGTTGTTCTAACCACTTTTGTCTCTTTTCTAATCCCTTCTCCTATAACTTGCTTTATGGCATCAGACATGACCTTGTTATTGTTTTCATACACACAGTAGCCAAGTTGAAAATCTGGATTTACGAACAGAGTTTTACCACATTCCCTTTCTTCCTTGTTCCACGGCTTGTCTGTCTCAGACTTATTACATTATTTACACACATGTTTCAAAATTGTCTCACACCATCTGTGCTCAGCAGCTAGTAAATCACAGAGGAGATGGGGACTGCCTCCTGTGTTTGGCAAGGCCAACCTCTGGGACAATGTTAGATATCAGCTCCCTTTGGGGGGGTCAGAAATATTAAATCTGCCCCTTATGTCTCCACCTGGGGTGACCTTCCTCTCACTACTTAATGGCCAGAGCCCAGGTAGAGGAGAGTGAGGACAGCTAGATAGAGACGATGTGATTTCCCCTGCTTTATTCTTAGATAGCCCATAGATCACACATGTATCCCTGGGTCCCATTTGGGAAACACTACTTTTTATGACTTTAGAATACAGTACGTTTATGTCAGTGAAAGTCATCCTTAAGTGCAGGAATTTGATGCGATAGCTAATTTCTCTTAATTTGCACACAGCTGTTTTACCTGTGCTGACTTTTTTTTTTTCTGAAGAAAAATGTTGCCCCTTGTGGAATTGAAGCCTCTTTCAGCTTTGCCAGCATTTCAGAAATAAATGGAGTGCTAGTGCAAAGCCGCTTTCAGTGAGCCACGGGCCTGCCAAAGCTGTGGGTCCTCCCACAGCCTCAGGGATGTGGAGAGGAACCATCAGAACTGATGCCTGAGGTTAAAACTGGCTGGAGGGGAAAACAAGAGGACGCAGCTGGCTTAGAAAACTGCAGCTGGGGCTGTCCCCCTTTGGGAATTCATCTTTTAACTTAGAATGGTTGAAATTCTTAATTAAGTTCAAGGTAGAAGCTGACCTCAACCAAGGCACTCTCAACCCTCACCATTCCTGTATGTATACTTTAAAGTGATCGTTTGCACTTTGGTTTTAAGGTAAATTTGTTAACCCACTTGTAGATGGCAGAGGTAGGCAGTTTGGTTTGCTTATCCACAGAGAGACTGTACCACACAGTGAGAAGCATTCAGAATCATTGTCACTTGTCAATAAGTTTCTTTTCAGTAACATGATAGCCCCTGACATTTGATGGCTGAATTTATTGTTACTTTTGATGTTATAACAATAACATCCTTAAAAAATTGAATTTGCCTCTTGTCCTGAGCTATGGAAACACCTTCTCAAATTCTGTAGCTTCTGAGTCTTCATCACATGGTCAGTCACTCTGACTTTACATTCTAGGTATTGTAAGATATGTAGAATTGTTTACTTCTTTAAACCACTTAGGGCATTTGTGGTTTCTCTAATGGGTGAATAAGCTCAACCTGAGGATCATTTATTTCTGAATCTTTGCCTCCTAAGACAATGTTTGTTGGGAATGTAAGTCATGAACAAGTCAGTGGTGAGTCAAGGAGGTATGTACCTAAGGTCCTCGGCAGGACTATGGATTCAGGGTCAGTAGTTTCTTTCAGTTTTAGTAATACTGCTCTGATTGCAATTGGTATCCAAGAAAAAAAATTCAGCTCAGAATTGAAATGATTTCTTCCAAATACAGAAATGTGGATTTATTCTAATTTATCCTTATTCTTTTGACACTGCTACAAGAGAAGCAAGATAAACTTCTTTCCATATAGAACTTTGGTAGCTGCTGTCTTTCTCTCCATTTTAAAATCCTCAAAATCAACAGGAGCAATGCTTTCTCCACAAGGCATAGAAGGTGGTGCTTGAGGCTGGTGGTGAAATCTTTCCTCCTTCCTGTAGGCCACAGATGAACATACAGGACTGTATGATAGTGTGTTTTCAGAAATCCAGGGACAGGAATTTAGCAGCAAAAGGCTCTTTCCTTGACAGTAGCAATAGATGAAAGTTCCAAGTTGATACATTTTTGATAACTTGCTCCGTCTAACACTAGTCATAATTTCAAAATCTCTGACATCATTTAGTCTTGAAGAGATCCTGTGGTTTGGATAGGGTTAAAGTAAATGGTTTATTCAATACTCTTGTTTGTCATTCTTACATGACTACTTAATTTCAACTAGCTTTAGTATTGCTAATAATGATCATGATTCTATAACACTTGGGTTTAAATAGTATTTACCTATGAAAATACAGAGTATTTCTACTATAATGAATAAGATAGATATAGTCTCTTTAAAGAATTTCAAAGTCTAGATTATCTTATTTTAGGTGATGTTGGGCCCAAAGTACTCATAGGGGTTTTAATTGTGAACAGTTACAACTTAAGTTATCATTATTATACAAATATCCTGAACTATATTACTAAAATCCCAGGACAGATTGCATTGTTGCTGTTGCTGTTGAGCTCTGAGGTGCTAAGAGAAAATAACAAACCTTCCTTCTATTTATAAAGAATCCTAGCTTTAAAGTAAAAACCCACGATACCAGCATGTGCCCCCGACCAGTTCTGTTTTCCACAGAGGATCTTCTAGGCCAGGCATAAAACAAACAAACAGAAAATTCTATTAAAAAGAAAACATAAATCTGAGCTATACACTTAAAACAAAGAAGCGAGCTCTTCCCAAAGCAGATGAAAGAGTTGGTCTTTGTTTCTCAAAAAAGCACGTTTTCAAGCTAGCCCATGGACGATTTCAAAGTCATGAGCACATCTGCTAGATAGTGATAGTTTCAGTGTATATTTTAGAGTAGTACGGAATTTAAAAAGTGGGAACGCCTACAATATTATTTCATCCGAAGCATAATAAATACAGAGAGCAAGGTCACTGGAGCTGATGATTTAAACAAACAGTGCAGTTCAACAGGCATCCAACACTAGGAGGAAAGGTTGAAAACAGCACTACTCGGCTCGGTGTTTAAAACATTCTTCCTTTGTGATTAACATGAAGAACTAAGTAAGGCTGGTTTGCATTTTTCTTTTGGGTCAAAGGAAGTCACTGAGATATAATTTCATGTCTGACTTTGAAAGCTGGGGGCTTGGTGTTATCGTGACTTAGGCCATGTTTTTGATGGATTATCCTGGAAAGAGGAGTTGCTACAGTGTTCAAAGTGTTTAATTCCTTAGGATAGTGAGCCTAAGCTACAGGTGAAGTCTAGGGGCAACTTCTGAGCAGCCAGCTGGGGCTGGAAGCTGGGTTTGGGGGGTGTTGGTAGCATCCTGCTTCAGGGTAGGTAGGACACTGAGTTAAGTAAAAGAGGCAGATGGTGAACCTCTGGGACAAACTGTCATGTTCCTCATTGCAGTGCAGAGAAGGGGAAGGTTCCAGTCAGAGGTCCAAGGAAGACAGCTCTACACCCTTCAGTCCTAATTATTGCTGAAGTCTGAGGTGAAAAGCTTGAAGCACATCTCAATTTCTGTCTATGTCAGACCCAATATTGTTGTTTGTCAATCTTAGTGGACAAAATCTACTTAATTTCAACCAGCTTTAGTATTGCTAATAATAATCATGTTTCTATAGACCTATGTTTACATTGGTATTTACTATGTAAATAAAGTATATTTATACTATAATAACTAAAATAGATATATACTCTTTAAAAAAAAAAACAAACCTGAAAGGATAATGAATCCAAGGCCACCAATCGGTGATTGATCCAAGTGGGTTTCTCGGATGACTTGGTATCTTTCAGACTGGTTTCCTTGTCAAGCAATAGAAACACCAAAGCCACTTTTGTTTATGAGATGTGGGAAGAGCTTGCCATACAGTAGACGTTCACTAAGTAACAACTCTACACTGGGCTGCGCTGGAACCAAAGGTTGCCATGTGAAGGCAGATCTGAGTCCACCTACATCAGAATAACTACATTGTTTGTTCCAAACAAATGGTACAAGACAGATAAGGCTGAAATCAAAGCTTAATTTTCTTGCTTGCTTCAAGAAATCCCCTCAATCATGCATTAGGAAAAACAATGGTAAAAAGCTTACTTACTAGGGTATCGTTTACTCATTCAAAACAACCATTCCATTGAGGCCACCAACCCCAAGTCACCATTCATATACCAGTGTGTCGCCCTGAACGATCTGCCTTAGAGCAACCTGTACCCAGAGCTCAAAGCTCTATAAATGTTCAGCTCCTAACCTCACCTCTCAAGACTGAAGAAACTCTGTGACTTTCTTACTGTCATGAGTTCAGACACATCAGATTCTGCTTAATGTATAGTTAATTGGCCTGTGAAGGTTTGCAGTATTAGTTACTAGTGTTTCATGAATTTTGTGCTCCTTGATTTACATGTCATTTGTGTAGGGGCAGCAGCAGCAGCAGCAGCAGCAGCAGCAGCAGCAGCAGCAGCAGCAACAACAGCTTTCATAATGCAGAGGCCTTGGGTGACTGGGTTCTGTTAGGCTGAGAATCATTTTTATTTTTCAAAAAGAAGGCTGATGTCACTATAGCTCAATGGTAAAGATTTTTCTTTTCTTTCTTTCTTTTTTTGATGCATGTAATGTCCTGGGTTCAATTCCCAGAACTGCAAAGGAAAAAAGAAAAATGATAAGGAAAGTCTAACATTTTTGTCTGTTTGCTTAATTCTTAAAAATCTAGAAAAAAATTATTTTTCTAACGGTTTCAAGTGTTTTTAAATTTTATTCACTTAAAATTCTTATTTTAAGTTGACAAAATATAATTATACACACATATTGTGCAGGGTAAGGTATGTGATTAAGAATTAACATACTCTTTACTCACATACTCAGTAATTTTGAAGTATGCAACATGTCATCATAACTATAACCATCATGCTGAGCCACAGACCTCACCCATCTATTCCTTTGGCCCAGCTGAGAATTGCCCCCACCACTCTCACCTCCCTGCCTCTGCTTGCCTCTCCCGTCTCTACCATGAGTTTGACCGGTTTGGATCCCACACTCAGTTGATATCAAACAGTTGATCTCTTTTTGTATCTGGTTTATTTCCATTAACACAATGTCCCAGGTTAATCCATGTTGCCATAAGTGACAGAAATGTCTAAAGACAATAGATAGTGATCACATTATATATATGTATCTATGACATACAAATACATATAAGACACCTAATATAATATATATACAACACATTTTCTTCATCTACCCACCTGTCAACACACTTGGTTTCAGTTCCATCACTTGGCTACTTCAGACCATGCTGCAGTGAATACAGGGGGAAGACAGCAGACATACTGAGTGCAGCTCCCTTGGATGCACACGCAGACGAGTATTGCTGGACCATAGGGTTACTCTGCCCTTTAGTTCTTAGAAACTTTTAGGGTGAATGGTTTTCCATAATGGTTACTCTGGGTCCCAGCTCACCAATAGTGTACAGGGTTCCCTTCTCTCTGCTTTCATGCCAAGAAGAAACATAACTTGGGGGTACCATGCTTGTCAGGTTGGCTTTTGTTTTCTGTCATCTGAAAGAAAGCCTCAGGGAACACGCGTAAATGCTTCATTCACTTGACCAATGGGATGGGCTGGCTCTTTGTCCCATGACCTCAGAGATGAAGATCATGAGCAGCAGATACCACAGTAGATGTTATCTGAGGTGGGCTATTTGCTCTGCCTCCTGTGTTTGGAGGAAGGGCAGAAATGCTTCTCATTCTGTGACTTCGGCTGAAACCCATGTGTTAGCTGCCAGCCATGGTTCCTGTAGACATTTTCTCCAATCGAGTTATGCATTAAACAGAATCATTAGTTACTTCAGCATTGTGATGGCCACACCTGACAGCAATAACGGAAGGCATGAGCGATTTATTTTGGCTCATGGTTTCAGTCAGTTTAAGGCCAGGACAGTCAAGGTATGCGGAGCAGTTCGGCTCATGGCCATGAGAGCTGTGGCAGAAGCTGATCAGCACTGTAGTGAACCTGGAAGTCATCAGTGAAGCAGGAACTAGAGGCCAGGTAGAACGAGTCAAAGCCTACTCTGAGCAACCTACTTTTGTTGGCTATGACCCACCTCCTAAATATTCCACACCCTCCCTAAATAGTATTGCCAGCAGGGGAACAAACATTTGAAACCTAGCCTATGTGGGGACATTTTGCATTCAAACCATCACAAATAGTAAATCAGCCAAACTGTCTCCATTGGGCTCTTGGCAGTCATATACTCTCTGGATAACGAAGGGAAAAAAGACCTGTCTCCAGTCTCTCCCCAAACCTAAGCAGGAGGCACTTTTTTAATGCATGTAAATTCATAGACCTCTCTTTTCATCTTTACACACACAGACTGAACTCAAAGCTCAGTAGAGACTGTATATAATAGTTCTGCTCGATGTGTATAGCCCTACTATCGGAGAATGTCTCTCCTTCCAGAGGAATCACAACTAAATATGAGTTCCAGACAAACAGCAGATACTTCTAAAGTGTTTAAGCGTGGCTCACAGATTGCACAGGGATATACTTACACTAAAAATAATCTTATTTATCTGAAAACCCAATTGAAGTACTCGTCCTATACTTTATCTGGCAACCCTCCTAGGAATTATGAAAGTGTGCTTGAATTAAAGCCAGCTTTCTCTGCCTGTTCTTCTAGAATATTCTGAGCATGCTATAAACTTGCCTGTGCTTCTTAAATTGATTTATTAAGTTACCTGTGTGGTATGGAGCAGTATCCGACAGACTAGCAAGGAACTACAAAGAAGCCTCTGTTGAGTTGAAGCAAGTTTGCTGTGGGAACGGAAAAGGCAGGAATTAAATTGGGTCTTCGGAGTTTAGGCTTCAGGGAGGGAAATGAAGAAGTGGCTAGTGAAGATCTTAAGTGTAGCAATTGAAAATAACATTCAGCTGTCAGAGCTCTCAGCTTAGAAGTGTATCTTTCTGTCACTCTTGCCAGGTTTGTGCCCGGAGAAATGCAGTCAGCGAGTCTCGTTTACAACATCAGGCTGATTGTGGCCAGATGTCAATCTTGGTGTTTCTCTTATTTTATTGCTGTTATATTGTCTTTAAACTGCTGAACAATGGTTTGTAATGAGACTCCTAATATACAGTAGTCAAAATCATCGAGTTACAAAGTCTGGGAAGCCCATCTTGAAAGTATTTTCGATACTTACTACCCTTTTCAGAAACCCATTCATTTATCTCAGTATCTCATAGTTATAGGGTCCTACGTTCACACTCAGAACAAATAAAATGAACTTCTGGGGAAAATATGTTGGTGTAGTTATTGTTTTCATTATCGTACATCATGTTCATATTACTGTGGGAAAGAGCCCTTTTCCCTTGGAAAGGAGGTTTCCTGAGAAGCTTATGTGCGGAAGCACGTCGGTACAACATCGCCCTCCACTGTCTGCTAAAGGGAATGCATGCTTTTGTGGTTCGTGCAGAGAAAGCCGGAGCCAGGAGTTTTAAGTAGGTTTGTCATATTAGAGGTGGATTCCCTGACTGTTGCAAGCACAGGTGTGAGGTTATCAACAGAAGCGAAGGCAAAAGCAATATGAAGTGTACACTGACTCTGGGTGGGGATTAAAAAGGGATTGAAAATCCTCTTCAGTGAGTTTCAGCAAGACATCATCACGAAGGATGTTTATCTTGTTTGTTCTGCTCCCTTATATTGCAGCAGATCATGACAGACAAAAGGAAAGATAGATCTCCTGCAGATCTCAGCAGCCAATCCGGGAGCTGGATGAGTGCTGACTCAGGTCTTGCAGCAACTAAGCATTTTCTGTGCCCTTTACCCCATTCATCTGGCAGGACAGAAATGTCTGTTTATTTTACAGTCACTGAAGTCTGGGAGCAATGCCTCCTCTCCAGGGTGACTACTGCCACTTAGGCTGGCCTCTGGGGTCACCGAGTAAACACCAAGTGTTAGAGAAGTGTGGGTTTCATAAACTTCCGGGTTCCACCTTTGCATTTTGCATGTCTCAAGCCCAAAGTGCTTGTCTAAGTCTTTTATTCTAGAGTCTGTTATTTCTACTAGGGCAGTGCTGCTAGATGGCCTTTTAGTTAGCGTTGGTGGCAAAATGAGTTCTCAAAGTGTCCCATCGATGCCTCATTATAAGGAAGGATTTGGGAGGGTGGGCTACCTGTCGAAGTTTATTGTTCTCTAAGTCTGTTTTATACAAGAAAATGTGTGATGTCACATTCAAGAAAGACAAGCAGTTAGTTTGGTCTGTTGGTAAATGACTCCTCTGCCACAGTGGCGTGTGAAGTGTTAGGGGAGAATTATAACTCGGGTATATTTGGAAGGAGTTCAGATTCTTGGACTCAGAAGACACTGTTGGATCAAGCTAAGGTCACTGCCACATCAGTGCACTGAATGACAGGGGTGATGTTTTAGTATGCTTCATGAAAGAAAGAAGCTGGTAGCATCTTAGTCGGTTTTTAAAATCTCTTATAGACTCAGTGATTCTGCTATGTCTCTAAGTTTGATTCTTCTAAGCTTTGACTTACAAGGAGAAGCAGCACCAGACAGAAGCCAAGCCAAGCCAAGCAAATGTAACAGTTTAACAGCCCTCAACACCTAAGTGAGGCTGTGTAACCAAACACTTCTGAAAACTGTGGTAAATAGAGTTAAAGAAACTGATACTTTGGGAGACATCAGAATTTGAGAAATCTAGGTTAAAAATCCACAGCCAAATGACTGTCTTTCACCTACACTTTCGGGCTTTTTTGTCACTGCAGGCCAGAGGCAATTCAGCCTCTGCTTCCCCAAGGTGCCGCATATACTTCTGTGAACAATTTCCATAAAGTTCGTTTAACAGTTCAAACTTTATTAAGACTCTTGACAAAAACAGCTGCTAGAATTGCAAAGGAATGTAATAATAATAATAATAAAAAAAGCACAGAGCCAGAAACAAGCAGAGTCTATAAAAGCAATATCCACAGAGGCCAACTCCCCTTGGGGTGCAAACTAATCCCAGAGTCTGTCCATACCATGCAGATCCCCAAATGGGCAGACAGCAGGACACCCTGGCCTAGCGGAAGCTCCCTGCCCAAGGCTGTGGCCATCGCTCTGCTGAACACCAAACTGAGGTCAAGGCAAGGTGCCAGATGAAAAAACAGGCCAAGAGAAGGAAGGCACGGCGGTTTTAAAGAATGGGGACACACTGGAGCAAGTTCATTTCATGCTGGTTTTATTACGCAATAAAAACTCGCCAACACATACTCATTTACTAAAGAGAAAACAAGAAATGTTTAGTGGACTGTAGTTTCCATATTATCTCACAGTGGAGAGGTGCACACTGGACTTAGTGGGTCCTGTGACTCCATCTTAGGGTAGATTTCAGATTAGAGTAGGATGTGGTCTAGTGTTGACGGCCACTATTGTTAAGCTTCTTTGAATTGGGAAGCTGTCTGGTGTATAGTTCATATCCTCTTATAAGGACCGGTGATAGTACAGGGAAAAGAGCCACATTTACCATGTTGCCTTCCATGTTCAACTGTAATATGTAGAAGATGGGAAACCAGAAGATGTGGTTTACTTCCCCCTTTCTCCTTCCTTCCATTCCTTGCTCCATTCTTCCTTCATTATTATTATTGTTTTAAAATTTGAAACAAGGTCTCACTGTAATCCAGACTCACGATCTTCCCCAGTGCTGAGATTGCAGGCACTGGGGCATTACTCCACCATGCCTGGCATTTTACTTCTTTGCTTTGCATTGAAATCATACACGAGGCATCTTGAAGAGGTTAGTGTGGTAAAGGAAGAAGAGAGAATCAAAAGCTAGCGCTCTCCCTTTGTGCTGCCCACTCAACGTGCATGCGCAGTGTGACAGAGAGACCATGTGGGAAGCACCAGAGAACAGAATCTAATCTGTTGCATGGCTTGGTAGAGTTTGGCCCCTGCTTATGCATGAAGAATTATTTGGGGGGGGGGAATGAAGGCATGTCTTTAGTGATTTGAAAGCTAAGGGAGACACAGCATCTGATGGTGGGAAGCCATGTGGGGGCTGCCAGATGGGCAGAAATGTAAGGCGGTCTCATTCTGTGTCTTCTACTTGTGCAGGTCAAGGGCTCACTTGCATCATTTTTTAAGGGAAATGCAGGGATGTGGATCCTTTAGAGTGAGAGTTGTCCTTGTGTAGAACAGGGCTGTGGCCCTGCTTTCTGTCTACCCATTATTTATTCATTCATCAAACACATAGAGCTCGTTATGTGCCAACTGCTGTGCCAAGCAATAATCTGATGGACATGTGTCCCTGTCCTCCAGGCCTCCATAGACCAAAGAGAGTCACAAGAGTAGTGTGAGCTGTGTGGGAAGTGGGAGCTTAGGGGAATGTCCACTAACTGGGACTAGGACCTTGAAAGGCTTTAGGATGAGGAAACCGTGGTTGCAACAACCTCAACTTGGTAGAGTTAGCTGGGCAGAAGGTATTTATGGAATGCGCCTCCTTCTCACTTGGGGGGGGGGGGGAGCAGTAGACCACAGTGGAAAGACCTGGCTTTCCCCCACCAGTCTGCATTATGCAAGAAGGATGAAAGCTGGTCCTCCCCAGAGGTACCCACTGTCCCCAGCAGCACGTCTTGTTTAAGGATGAGTACATGGATTTGTCAAATTCATCATGATGAGAAGCAAGCTGGTCTGTGTTGGCAAAGGCGCTAGGAAGACACAGAGCAGGGCTCTTCCTGCCAAGTGGTAGAGATGTGAAGAAGCACACTTGCCTCCAAACCTGGCTTCATCAGCCTTGCTGGACAGGGTGCTTCGGACTTCACTCCCAGAGCATAGAGAAGTGGCTACACAGAGTCCTGACGATCAGAAAGCACCGCTGGGGCTGAGACCACCTCATGTAACACAGGGCACTGGATGACTTCATCCTTTCCTTCAGCCACAGCCTTGAAGGCACCAGGCTGGCAGCATATTCTTCTGTTGGTTTTAAGGTTTTCAGCTTTATGGAGATATAAGTCACATCTTATAAAGTTCACCTGCTTTCAAGTGAACATTTTTTTTTAAAAAATCTATAATATTTTGTAAACATAGTAAAATATATGTAGTAAAACGTGCCATTTTAACAACCTTGTACAGTCTTGAAGCATTAGTTGTATTTGCAGTGTTGTATAACCGTCACTGCCATATCTATTTTTAGTAGATTTTCATAATCACAAACAGGCTCTGCTTAACCCTTCCCTAGCCCACTTGTAACCTTTACTTTCTATGCATGTGTTCCTATCTCAGTATTTCGTGGAGGAGGAGTCAGGTAACACTTGTATTTTTGTACCTTTGGCTTCCTAGCATAAGATTTTAAAGCTTCATTCACATCCTTTGTTTCTAATGAACGAATGGCATTTCACTGTGGATGCGTTCTGGATTTTGCTTATCCAGGCATTTGTTGATGGACACATGGTGTCAAGACTGATGTCTAATTGTTTTTTCAAGTCCTAGTTTTCACTCCCTCAGAGTTCACATGGTAATTCTATGTTTAGCTTTCTTGGGGGAATTGCTGTGCTGTTCCCACAGCAGCTGTGCCATCCCAAGCTCGCCCCAGTCGTGTATGAGGGCTCTGATTTCTCCATATCCTCACCAATGCTCGTTTTCCATGTTAAAACAATATTATTACAGTCATCTCAGAGGATATAAAGCGATATGTCCTTGTGGCTTTCATTTGCATGTCCCTGCTGATCAAAGATGCTGGCATCATTTCATGTGCAAACGGGCATTTGTGTGTCTTCCTCCAGGAGACACGGGAGTCCTTTTTCTACCTCAGAATTAGATTGTCTTTTTTCATGTGGTGTAGGAATTCTTTAGATATTCTGGATATTGAACCTTAGTTGGAGATAAATATTGGTGATATTAAGCTTTAATTGAAACTCCTGATATTTCCGTCCACCCTGTAGCCTCTCCCTTTCTTGGAAATTTCCCTTGGTACTTTCTTCAAAGTAGGTAAGCGGATCCTTCCCCCCTTCTCGCCACAGCTCCCCTCTATTCAGGTCCTGTGAGTGTGGGAAGGAAGCGACTTCAATGTGCCCCAACACCATAGAGCTTCTCAGCCAGCTCCTCTCACAGGGGCCCTCTCTTCCTGAGGGCATCACCCTGTAGAATTCTAAATTCCTCATGGTTGAATTAATCATTTCCCATCCACAGAGGCTACTTTTCAAAGTAAATATTCCACTCATCTGCTTACTCCTGGGCAAAGTCCTGGGTCCTGCTTAGCCACATCTGCTCCCAGAGTTGCATGTCAGGTCGCTGCATTCCAGGCAGAATTACCCTGTGCATTTGCAGAGCGTGGCTGTCCTAAAGTCTTCACATGGCCACTGCTTCACAACAGAGCAGAGATGTGTATAGATGTTTTGAATTAAGTCAGGATGTAGAAATTTATCCTACCCAAAAGTGACAAGAGCCTTTGAGCTGTCACTGCAAGGATGTCACTCACAGTTCCCCAAAGTTCCAGGATTGAACTTGGCAGAGCTGTCAGGTGACATACTGGTGTCACCTAGACTCCTCATGCTCCTTCTCAGTTCCACGTGCTAAACCTATCACCAGCCCTCAGACTCCTCAAGTGTCCTGAACTTAATGGGTCCTGAGGACAGCAAGAATTCAAGTTGGGGCCAGAGAAATAAATGGCCAGAGATGCTTTCTTTCTTTCTTTCTTTCTTTCTTTCTTTCTTTCTTTCTTTCTTTCTTTTTTAAGTTTGTTATGGAAATTTCCAAGAATATACAAAAACAAAACTCCAGCGATCCTCCCGGCAGCCTCAAGGACCATTATCCACGCATTCATGGTCAGGCCTGCTCCAGTCTCATTTCTACCCACTCTCCTCTGCCCAATGGCATTTTAAAACAAATCCCAGGTTTTATGTAATATTATTCATCATGGGTTCATATTATTTCTTTAAGATATAGGGACTCATAAGTACATAGGCATGTGTCCATTGTTACATGTCACTCCTGATTGACATCTGCATGTCCCATCTGGGCTCACATTTGCCATGGCTTCAGCACATCCTTTTATTGTGCTACTGTTGTTTTGACTGTGTCAAGGACCCAGAGGAGGCACATGAACTGCATTTGGTCAATATCTTTCTTTTAATTTATAACTTTGATGGCTTTTAAATTAGCCACTTCTGACCCTTGAATGGAGGGCAGCACACTGTGTACTCAAAGTAGATTTCATCCTAGTGGAGGCCGCTGAGGTTTGTCTTTAGGGAAGGTGTGTAGACATTGGTTCTCAGGCAATGTGCAGACTGGGGAGTTGAGGGAAACTTGGGTGGGGGGGATTCATAGCCTTTGAAGTTTTTAGAATGTGAATGTACACTATTGGTGAAATTAAAAAGTGAGTTTAAAAGTAAGGAAAGAAATGAAATAAAGACAGTCAACCAGACAGCCTAGAATGTACATGGGGCTAGAGACAGAATAGAAGTATAAGACAATGTGAGACACCAACATCATGCTTCTCTGTAGTACGCTGCGTGGGCAAGGCCTGTACATTCTTTGCTCCCTGAGCATGAAGCCCCTGCGCCTTTGTCATACTTCAGAATACACCATTCTTTGCACTTGGATTTCGATTCTCTCTCTGTCCAAGTCTCTTGGCACTTAGCAGAGCTAGGTTACAATTAAATTCATTACTCACTTCAGAGTGGGTAGGCAGAGACCCCCATTTATTTTGAGGGCATTTATCACCTCCAAAGGTCTTTTCACATTTATAACATCTAAGGGGTTTGTCTCATGATCTCTAACCTTCATCTCGGCTTTTAAATTCAATGGACATTCTTATTTGACTAGTTGGCTTTTTCTTACACTTACTATTTACTGAGTAAACACATGAAATCACAAATGAGCTCCAGTTTTCTGTTGCTAACGGGGCATCTCATAGTGTATAGGAGATACCATATCTCTTAGACAGGCTTGGACCTGTTCTTTATCGAATGATTTTAAACTAACTACGTTTAAAATCTAGTGATTATACTAGATTTTAAAAATAAGCTTTTAGGGCAGTTGTAGGTTCACAGCAAACCTGAGCAGCAAGTACAGAATGTTTCCATGGCTCAGTGTGCACAGCCCCCTTTTTGCCAGCACCCCAACCAGGCCAGCACATTCATTATGACTGATGACCCCAGGTTGACATGTCATTATCCCCTGGAGTCCACGTTTTGCATTAGGTTTTGCTTTTGATATTGTACAGTCTATGGGTTTGGAAGCATGTATCATGGCAGGTAGCCACCATTTCAGGATCCAGCAGAGTGGGTTTTGGCCCACTCATCTTTCCCATCTGCTAATCTCACCCATCAACTTTCCAGGACCTAGACTTTTAACTACTCCTTCCAGACTCTGGCATTTTTCTTGTTTTCCAGACCACTGGGGCTCTTGAGTTTCTATCCTTAGACCATTTGAGACCTCCGAGAATTCAGGTCCTGAAGTCTTTTTGTGTCTTATTTAGTCTCTAACTGCACCCCCTTCCCTTTTCTTTATCTCAGTGGATGCCATTATAAGTTAACTTATTCATGTAAATGAAGGAATCCAAAAACCGAGACTAAAAATGGAGTAGAGAAGAGCCCAGGGTAAAGGAGCGTATGGTAATCATATGAGAAGGGCATTTTGATGCTTCAAAGGCATTATGGCTCTTCCCCCTCTCCCCCAGGCTGTGAACCAAGGTTGTTGATTTATGTGGATGGGCATTACTCTGTTGGAATATAGTTCTTTATTTTAATTTTATAATTACAACTTCTAGAGCTAAATCATCTCACATACAAATAGAGTGGAATAACAATTAGTTCATTGAAATACGTGAATGGTTTAAAGTTACCAGTTTAAAATTCAGTAAAACATACGAGGATCTTTCTTACTTATACAAATTAAGACCAAAAGGTTATGTTGTCTTGGCCAAGGACCCAGTTGCAAAAGTTGAGGGTAATTCAACCTCACGTAATTCCCCATCTCATGCTGGGATGATGGATGTTCATGGCACTTATTTTATGTTGACACAGAGTGATTAACCTAAGCACAAATGTTTGATAAAAACAGTGTCGATAGCAGGCTTGGAAATAAGAGGCTTCTTCACTATTTTAGAGTTAACCTTTGTGGCAGAGAAAGCTGGGGAGGGAGGGCGAGAAGGAGGAGCAGAAGGAGAGGAAAGAAAAGGAAACATTTTTGGCATTCATTGTCCATCAACAGGCGATTTTCATTAAACCAGAGTTTGGATCAACGAAGGGAAAGCTTGATAAATCCCTGATAAGGTTCCAGATGTTCTAATGAACTTTCTTGGGGGTTTCGACATTTCAAGTTGATGTGTTTTGCCCAAGGGCCAAGATTGGGATGGTCCTCACATCTGATGTTGATTCGTCAGCCCTCCCCCATGCCTCTGGACATTGAGTACCCACTGGAGAGACGGTAAATTGGACCAACCTAATAGAAACTGTAGTCAAGCCTGGAAGCAATATTCTGGCTCTTATTTTCAGAAAAAGTGTCCTGAGAAATAAAGGATTCTTGGGATCTTTTTACTGCTTAGCATTGGGGAATATGCATCTCAGATGGAATGTCAGACACCTTCTAAGGCACCTCCACACTTTCAAGGCTGCTTCTTAGAAGAGCAATTAATAGGACTCGTCACTCAGAAAGTACTAGCAATTGATTGAGTGCTATCCCAGGCTCCAGGACTTAGAGATGGAGCCAACAGAGTCTCTCTCCTCAGATCGTTCACCTATGGAGTGAGATTCATGATGTGCCAGGGACAAAAAGTACATCTTATGCTTCTAAGGTCTGGAGACTCTCAGCCTAATGCTCCAGTCATCAAGTTAGATGCTTCTTCTCACTTGGGATTATCTTCTCCTTTCTGACATGTGAGTAGCTACTAGAGTCATTTCACTGACTGAGGAAATATTCTTTCTTGCTGTCCTCATCCTATAGCTCTGGATTTTAAGAGGCTGACATTAAGGAAGAAGAAAAAAGATCTTGCCTAATCTGATCAGATGAGCAAGAAAATGATATTTTACAGGAGGGACCTGTGTCCCTCCCTTGGAGTGGAGACTGGTGCTTCAGGTCCCACCATGCCTGGTATGACACATTGGGAATAAGTTCAAAGTCAGTGACTGAAGAAGCCCCTACTGCCCTGACTAAATGGCGTGAAGTTTTATCACTGAGTTTAGAGTTACCATACCAAAATGTTAAAGTAATTTGATCATTTCTTTCCCTCCCTTTCTTCCTTTCTTCCCTCCTTTTCCCCTCTCTTTTGTTCTCCCCCCCTCCTCTGTTTGGAATCAAATCCTGGGCTTTGTGCATGCAAAGCAAGTGCTCTACACTGAGTTACATATACCCGTAGCCACTAGACTGGGAAGCATAAAAGGAGGGTGGATGAAAAGAAGTTCAGAAAGGGACACCGAGAACAGAGTAGAGAAGCCGCTCCTGCTATCTTTTAGGACTGTTGGACAACAATTAGTAAAAATATCTATGCTATACTTCAAAACGGCTATAAAAGAAGATCAGGAAATTCCCAACACAACTGATGATTGGAAGGACAGAAATGCTTATTATCCAGTTTGATTATTATAATGACATACATACATTGAATAACCATAATATACTGCATAAAGTCATACAATTAAAAAATGAATTGGATCAGCCTTCACTTAATGTTAACAACAGAAAGATGGACACATCATTTGGTCTGACATGCCATTCCTTTTTCTTTTTTGTTTTTTAAGACAGTGTTTTCCTGTGTAGTCTTGGCTGTCCTGGACTGGCCTTGAACTCAGAGAGACATCCGCTGGCCTCTGCCTCCCTTCTGCAGGGATTAAAGGCATACACCACCACCACCAAGCTATATAAATCTTCGTGTGTGTATATGTGTGTGCGTGTGTGTGTGTGTGTGTGTGTGTGTGTGTGTGTGTGTGTGTGTGTGTGACCATTCTTAATGTCATTACAATCTTCTAGTGTAGTAATAGATGGTTAGATCTGGGAGGAAGTATTGTTTCAAAAATATGTGCTTATTATTTTATCTTATTTTTTTAGTGCTGTAGATCAAATTCAGAGCCAAGCACATTCTAGGAGAAAACATTATCACTCAGTCTCATCCTCAGCCCACAGAGTATTTTTTTATTTAAGAGGGTTGGCTTATTTAAGGGTTGGCTGGTAGTGGCTGCTTACTAACCCTGGATTGAAAAGGATTCTGGAATCGCATTGGATCTCACAAGAGCTAGATTAAAGATATCTCTACAGACATGGAAATGGGGAGAGATAGCATGCCACATATTGGTCAGCTTTCATTTTTTATGAATAAAGAAGTAAACTGTCCACTCTCTATTAGTCTGCACAAGGTCTGGATTGTAGCTAGTTGAGCCGAGGCTCAGCTTCTGGAGATGTGGATTCCTCCAGTCAGCCAGAGAGAACAGCTGACAGGGTGGGTATGCACACTGTAGAACTGGACAGAAGTGGATGGCCCTAAATGAATTTACTGTCCACTGGTGTCATTTCCTTGGAGGTGGGTGGAGCAGAACATGACTGAGTAGAAGGTGAGGAAGGGGGTTGCTTATGAGAGAGGGTGCCTCACGAGTGGCAGTGATTGGTTACCCTTGGTTCCAACTCTTGCTCAAAGCCTGGCTTATCTTTAATACCCAGTCCACCTCAAGGCAAACAACATGAAAGAGAGAAAAACATTTTGAGGTTGTTTGAAATTCTTGTGTCATGGCTTGACCACCAAATGCTTGCTGCTGTGGTATAGAAAGGAAAGGCAGGAGTCTGGCCTGCACTCCAGGTCCCAGCACTTTAAGTGCTTCTCTTCAGGATTTAGCAGTGATATTTCTTCCCAGTTCTTTCTCCTGGCATGTCTCCAAACCAGACAATTGTCTCCAGTATCCAGAAACATTAGGAGTTCTAATATCTGAACTCATGGAGAAGATTAGGATATTTGGGAAGAAGAAACAGTATCATTGTGAGGGTTTCCAAGCTACATACGAATCAACAGTTGAGGCCCAGAATATTCAAAAGCAAAAAAAAAAAAAAAAAAAAAAGTTATATCACCGTGAAACAAGAAACAAAAGGCCAACTACATAAGAACTGGCATGCAGGCATGAAGATATGGTTGTTAAGCATAACTCATGGGCTCTGTAGTTTATGAGATCAAAATGAAATTTCTGAATTCTATCCTAAAATCTTGAGAGAAAGTCATTCCTAGTATCTGGCTAACTGATCTGAGCATGTGGTATTTCAGGCGTTGATCATGACCCGAGCTCTGCTCTAATGGATGCTCCCAACTCTTTCTTGCTTTCTGTGACCTTAGGTCACAATTACTTCTGAGTTGGGAATGCTATGCCCCACGTGGCCGAATTTGAGTCACCCTCAGGGCATTGGTAAAAGGCTCTCCTTTAAAAATCCTGAACTCACCAGCCTCCTGCACAAGCTCTGTTCAAATTTCCAAAGAGCCATTACATTTGTCTGACACTTATAATGACACTTGTGTGACATGGGCCTCTTAGCTACAGTTTGTGATGCAATAGGCAGATTTGTCTGAAAGTGTTCACAGAGCACCTTGCATTGCTTGGGTGGTGGCCTTTGCATGAGGCCTCAGGCTGGTTAACTTTCATGGCAGCTGATGGGATGGAATTTAACCTTTTGTTGTATCTGGTTCTTCCCGCTTTCATGTCTCCATGAGCTCCTGTCATTTCTGCTTCACCGGTGAGAAAATGCTACAGCTTAGCACCTGTCCAGCACCAGACAGATGGGATAAGTATCCGGTTCACTCTTCTTCCCTCAGCATCCAGCCTCGGCCTGGTGAGGGTGAGCCTGAGTCTGTTGCTGAGTTGTAGTGAACGGAGTGGCTGTTTGACAAGTGGTTCAGCTTGTTTGCTTGTTTTTCTGGACAGTTCTTTTGGTATTCCTCTCAGCCTCCAGCTGTGCATCTCTGCTGTTCTCAGGGCTGTTTAGCAAGAACAAGGACACCCTGCTAAGGGACTGTCTTACTTCCAAAGAGCAAGCACGCGCTTACCACTCTCTGCCTACTCTTTGGCCTGGGAGCAGTAAGCTTTCTTACCTGTGGAGTTGCTGTCCTTGGTTTCTGTTATGCATGATCCACAGCAGTTTGAAAATAGAAAATGGTAACATTTGGAAGTAAACAATTCATAAGACTGAAGTGATTTGCTGCTTTTGAGAAGCGTTATAAAAATCTCACTTCGTCGTGTTCTGCTCTGAACACGAGCATCCCTTGTCCAGTGCGCCCATGTTATAGACGCTGCTCACCCGTTAGTCACTTACTATCATCTGGAACATTTGATTGACTGTCACAGTGTTGTATGGCTTGGGCCCAAAGTGTGAGCATGGTTGTACTGGCTCTGTGTATATGCCAAAGAGAAGCTGTAAGTATTTATTGTGTGTATAACCATGAAAGTCTATATTGATACTGTACAGAACAACATCTGTTGTTTTAGGAATCTACTGTGGGTCCTGAAACGCAGCCCTCTTGGAGAATCGGGAATGTCTATGTTGTCACGGGGCAAGGCAGGCTCACCTGACTTAGGAATCTGGGCAAACTAAACTGGGAATGATTCCTTCTCTTGAGTGAGGCATGCCATTATCTCTTTTGAGTGGATTCTTCACTCTATAACTTTAAAAGTATGTTTTGAACATTTTGCTCTGTATAGAGGAGGTATTTTCATTATAAGCATGCTAGATAAATAAAATGGAGGAAGTGTTTAATATGCATGATTTCATCACCCAAAGGCAAGCATTGTCTATCCTGTTGTCAGTGGTATGTCTGTCCCCAGTGTCCTGATAGCACTTTAGAGACCTGGGTGGGGTGTCACCCTGCACAGGCATTGGTGCCACAGGTTAGAGATCTGTGCTCTTAAGGTATCCCGGGCATTATTGGCTGAAACGTGTATTTCTATTTGTCCCAAACACAGTGACAAGTTCTTTACCTCTTTATTTGGGATCCTTAGTGTTATACAAGATTCTTTTCTATTTTCTACGTATGTGTATGTGTAGTGCACAGGCACATATGTCTGTGTGTGTTTTCACGTATGTGGCTACAAGTGTGTGGGTACATGTGCCTGTGGAGGCAAAGGTTCATGTTGGATGTCTTCCTTCCTTACTCTCTATCTTATACATTGACGCAGAGTCTCTCAGTGACTCATGCTCACATTGCCTGGTCTGGCTAGCCAGTTTGCTCAGGGAATTCTCCTCTGCTTCCTATGGATCTGCTGAGATTATAGGTGGACCAGCGTGGCCACCCAACTTTCACGTGGATCCTGGAAATACAAACTTCTGTCTTCATGGTTGCACAGCCAGTGCTTTAGCTGAAGAACCATATTCCCAGACCCAAAGCCTATGATCCCACCAGTCTATGAAGGCTGCTCTGTAGTTGCTTTTTAAACTAAACTTTTGTTCCAAACGACTGTCTCCATTAACACAGTTCAATGGAGCAGCACCCCATATTCTATGTTACCATTGCTTTCTGAGTTTTCTGAACACACTTGGTGATCTCACCTCTCACTTTATCAGCTGCAAACTGTACTTCCATGTATATGAGCATATGCACACACATAAACACATCATACTTTTGCCCAACAGCCCTCCAGAAAAGCTTTACTAATGTTCTCACAGAGATCTATGAACAGTCCCTTTATCTAGGACAAATTCTTACAATATATACATTATTGCAAATTTAACAGAAAACATTCAGAGTCAGGGATGCTATTTTTATATATAAAATAGCTCTATATATTCTTTGAAGATGCCTTATTGTTTTCTCTTACCCTCTTTCCTCTTGTCAGTTTGTTGGAAAGTATACTTGCTTTTTCTGAGAAGTGAATTCCTGGGTTCATTGATGTGCGTGGCTGGAAGCACCTGTGCTTTTAAATGTGAATTTGTCATCATTCAAGGGCAGCGAGGCTCCCAGGTCAGGAAATGATTGCCATTGAAGAGATAGGTTATTGCTCGGAGTTTCTGAAATGGGGACACAGTATACCTTAAGGGATCAGGGGAAGAAATGCCTCTCAGAAAGCAGAGGGAAAAAGGGATAGTTGAGCAAAAGACTGCTTCTACAGGAAGGAACAGATGAGGCAGGAGAAAGGGCTTATGGGTCAGTTTGAGTGATTCGGGGCTCAGAGTCAACCAAATATTAACTAGGACTGGTAGATAGTGTCTCAGGATCTGGCGACCAATACAGGATGTGTTTGGGATATGGGCTCTGTGTTGGTTAATGTGGGTGCCTGTGCCTGTTAATGTGGGAGTTCTCTGGTCTCACTGACTCTAACAAGTCAGAGCTGGCTAACAAGTTTAGGGAGGGAATACATCAGGGTGAGTGAAGCCCCATGTGTGCAAGCATCAGAGTATGGGAGATAAAAGCATGCTATATGCAGTTCAGGGCTTGGCTCCAAGATAGCATTTGTTGAGAGAATGTAACTGAGCATGCAACATCTTCTAGTGTCTTCTAGCTTCAGCCTTACCCCTGTAAGGCTGGTGGCTCAGGATCCCCTTTAGCACTTGCCCCTGGGTGGGCCTGAGAGTTCACCCTTCCTTCTAACTCCAGGATCAATTAGCCATAGGCATGGGGAGACTTAGAATTAAAGAAAAAAATTGATAACGTTACCCAAGCCCCAGCTCCCATTTACCCGAGGAGTGCTTGGACTATCTTAAGATGGGAGGGGGAGGTCTTGGTATTTAGAGTTCATTTTCCCTCACCACACATTCTATTTTTGAGGCTCTTCTTATACATTTTATGCAGCCCAGGCTCTTTGCCAAGGATTTTCTAGCCCCCCACCACACACCACCATTTAAGGATATGGGCTTAGTGTCTACAGTGTCTCTCCTGGGTTCACCCACTCTATGAAGAACACAGCTAATTGATGGTGAATTTGACCACAGAAGCCTATTATTGGAAGTGATTGAATACAGCAGGATTTATGGACTAGATTTTTTTTTCTGCTTCGAGAATTATAAGCTAACCCCAAATTACAGCAGGAATTCTTAAAACTCAATAATTAAAAGCAAAACGGCAGTCCCCATGGAAAAGAACCGTGTGGTCTGGAAGCTATCTTTCAAACTGAAGTGGAGCGAGTAACTCCCAAGAATTATGGATACAAATTAGCTATATTTGATCACTGGATCTTATCTGTTCTAATTGTTCTCTGTTTTGCGGTTTCTGCTTGGTGAATAGGGCACTTGGGTTGGCAGCTCAGTGCTGGGGGTCTGCACTCTAGAGGTGGTGAGGCTAAGCTTCAGGTATGGGGAGTAAGGAGGAGAGAGAGAGAGAGAGAGAGAGAGAGAGAGAGAGAGAGAGAGAGAGAGAGAGAGAGAGAGGAGAATAATGTATTTCCACAGACAGAAGTCTTAGACATTCAGACCAAACACAGCATACTCTTTTATGTGCAATGTTTTGATTGTCTGTGGGAATGATTGATGTGAACCTGAGAAGAATTTGACCTTGACCAGCAAACAGCCAGGAATGGTGACCTTATCTACTGCAGAGTCAAAATCCTCCAGACCACAGCAATTAGGAAATCGGTGGTGGCAGAGAGCATGGGGGGGCGGGGGGGAGGTCTCTGGAGGAGAGGCTTTCCCACAAGAGTACTAATGCTCTGGAGTTCTCAATGGATGAGAAATATGGCAAGAATGTGCATCACGTTTAGTGTCTTTTGTCCTCTTCTCTAATTTGGAGTAAAAGTAGCAAACCAAGGGATATGAACCGCAAGTAAACAAGTGGTTCTCCAGGGAGCTGTGTGGAGCAGGGCCCACTGGCCCAGCTTGGGGAATGTTGAGCCGGTTCTCTGTTCCCAGCTGCCTCTTTCCCAGAACTTCAGCCTGAACTAGATGTGGCACTTATTATTACAGAGGACAGGATGGCTTGGCACATGCTCCCGAATTCAGTTCTGGCCTGATTCAGCAGGGAAAACAAGTCTTGTAGTCTCAACTCAGTCCTCATGGGCATCTGTCACACGGCCCTCTCAAGTGCTCACACTACCCTCTCACGTGTTTGCACACACAAACGCACAGCTATGACAAATCATTGGCTTGCTCTGCTGAGGTGTGAGCATCTCAGGAAAGTCCCAGGTGAGATGGGTGAAGTGCTGGGGACAGGATAGAGAGGGAGAAGGTAGGACCCAAGCCTTCCTTCACAAAAGTCAGTCTCTGTGTTTTTGGTTTTGTGGCAAGGGCTCACCATGTAGCCCAGGCTGGATCCAAACTTATGTGTACCATGGTGTCTATTCAGAAAGGTAGAGCCTCTTGCTTTAATTTCTCTGCGCACTGTGTGACAATACACCTGACCTCAGAGGAACAAATGCTGTGAGATACAGAAGCTTCATATGAATCACAATTCCCATCCACTAGCAGGGAGCCTGTGTGCATGTGCATGCCTCTGTGTGTGTGTGTGTGTGTGTGTCTGTATGTGTACACATGTGTGCATGCACAATGGGGTTAAAATGCTCCTTGGTGATGGATAATCTCAACAAGTTTCCTAGCTCCCTGCATCTTTCTGACACACCTAAAAAACTTGCGTCAGATCAGATTTTCTCCCCCATGTTCTCTTCCTGGAGAAACAAATCTTTTTGGGGGGGCATATCTCTAGACAAAAGATAGAGTGTCTAAAGCTCTTCATGTGTGCAGCTGGCCCCCAGCACAGATGTGTAGATCCAGCTCTTCTCTGACTGTGCTGACTGAGGGGTGTGTTTGTGCTATCTACAGGTGAGGCTAGGGCAGGCTTGTTTCAGTTACTTTCATAGTGCACGCAGCCTAAGAACAAGGGGAGGAGGGGGGGAAGTGTTTGTGGGTCATCATTTTCCCCTCTTTAAAACAAAACTCTATATTGTAGGTGTAAGGATTTCTATCTGTTTTGGTTTTCTTCACAATATAGGTGAGTTGTGCCTCCCACGCCTCTCTGACTGGCTTTGGAAGCAAATTTGGAGGTTTTGACCTTCACAGGATGTTCATTTACCAGAGGAAGAGACAAAAAGAAAGTGTGTCTGGGAGAAAGTAAATACAGTCTACTGAAGCCGATTCAGAAATTGTTTTCTCATGGCTTCGGAGCAGGCAGAGAATTCTCTAAAGATCACAAAGCTTGCCAAAGTCTTCTGTTTCCAGGCAGAATTTGTTTCAAGTTTAATGCTCTACTTTCAGATAGTTATATTTTAAAATAAAGGCCTGGGAGTGTGACTTAGTAGTCGAGTATTTGCCTAGAACTCTCAGTGCCTTCAGGTTGATCCCAGCACCTCACACATAGAAATGACCTTGTACCAATCATCCATTAATCCATCCATCCATCCATCCATCCATCCATCCATCCATCCATCCACCTACTTACCTACCTACCTGCTTACCTACCTATCCATCCATCTATCTATCTTTGCTTCAAGTTTTTGTTGGATTTTCTGCACTGATCATAATTTGTTATTTATTTGGTATATGAAAATATTTAGCATACAAAATTATATGTGTGTTTATTTTTATAACAACAAACACACAACCTCTCCAAATCTCCCATTACTCCTCCATTATTTCAAGCTGTCGTGCTCATTCACTTACTGTTTCTCTGCAACATGAGGCAACACATTCTTCCTTACTTCTTCCCTGCTCTAATGCTATGACTCAGACCCAGGGCCAGGTACAGATTAGACGGGCTCTGTACCACTAAGCCATAACCATAACCATAACCACAGCTGTAAAACAAATCTTAAGAGAAAATTTATTCCCGCCAGCCTATAGATTTAGAGCATTCGAAAAACCAATGATTCCTTAAGCTCATTAGTTTTATTTTTAGATGTGTTTTTACCACTCAGAAGCTCATTAAGTTCATAACGTAGATGGAAGTGGTCACACTTTTTCCATGACTGCATTAACTATGGGACTATTAATTGTGCATTGATGACATAAATACAATAAATACAGGACTTTGCACTATGTCCTTATTTGTCACCCACCACATAGTTGGGAGGGAATATCTGCTTGGAATAGTGACATTGTATTGAAATTAAATATCACTTTCATGAAACGAATTATGCATTTAATAGAAAGAAAAGGCCAATTAAAACTCATGGTCTAGCCAGCTGCAGAGCCCTCATCCCCCACCCCATGTGCTTCTATCAGTGACTGCAGTGGAGGTCCTGGATGCATGGTATCTCCATCGGGTGAGAGACCATAAGTGTCTCATGGCAAAATATCTCTGAGCTGAGGAGAATCTAGGATGTAGGGAGGAAAAGTCCCCACTTCCACACCCAGGAATGGTGTTTAAAGACTTCCAACGGGGTAGCAAACAGTGGAGATAGCCTACTGTGGGCTCTCAGAAAGTTCTACAATGACATCCTCTCTTTCTCACTTATGGACTGATACAAGGAGCTCCCTGTGGGTCAGCTGTGATGTCACACAAAATTAATGACAGATGCATTTTTTTTCCAGAACAATCTGATGTCCTGGCTTTTTCTCAACTTTTACTTTCTGGATGTTTCTGTGATCCTGCCTTAAGATGTCAGTGTATTTGGCATGGACTTTGAACCCTGAGAACACCCAAGGCTGAAAGCAATGTGTTAGGAACAGAAGAGCCAACAAATCTGGGGCTCAGCATGACTTCAGGCCACACCTTCATGTAGCAGGAGCTGTATTTGAAAAACAAAATAATTCTTTTCTGGTCTACACACAGTCCTTGCAGAAACAAGTCTGGTTTTAGGGGCCCCTTTCCCGGGTTACGAGGAGGCAAGCTTCCCTCCTTGAGCACTGGGGCTACCCTGGCTTTGCCTTATATATTATAAAGTACCCTTTAAGAAAACTATGTCATGCTCTGAAATGACCTGGGACTGTAGATTTTTATTGTTTTAAAAAATATATTTATTCACCTGAGTTATTCATCAGAGTTAATTACTTACAAAAAATTTGAAGTTCCTACTTGTTTCTAAATATAAATATAAATAAAAATATAAATAAAGTATAGCACTCAGAATCATAGCATGAATTTGGGCATTTCTGAGTGTACATGCTAAGCTTCTCTTTTTTTTTTTTTTTTTTTTTTTTTTTTGAGTTAGGCATCTAAGCTGTTATTTTTTCTTTGTATTATGGTTGTTGTTTTTTGATTTTTTTTCTTTGTGCTAGGAGTAGAAATTAGGGCCTCATATATGATAAGCACGGGCTATACTAATTAACAACACCATTTTAGTAGGATAATAATATACACAATCAGTTGAGACTAATCGTCTCCTTACTGGACTCAACAGTTGTCTAACTTCAAAATTTCATTTGATTTACTGTGAACCAAAAGGGTTACATGAATATCACCAGGCCTCGTGGCTCTGCCATCCTAGATCACAGTGATACTTGACAGAAGCTGAGCAAAGGCAGTTGATGATCCTAAGTTAGATGGACCATTCCAGGTCTGCAGGCGATTTCCACTTATACAGATATTCTGATAAAAGAGAGAGAGAAAATCATCCTGAGAACATGAAAACATATACAATCTCTATGAATAATACTGCGTGTCTTCACAGATGTTCTACTCTGTTGGGTTGAGTCTGGAACTGAGTCATTAGCAAGTATTGATTAGCCACTAAAAAGCAGGAAGTCCCTGTTTCTTCTTGGATATAGGGAGAGAATATGGTTCTTAAGAACTTAACCAGTGTTTTCTGAAGCTAGGCTGTATTCATTCCCTTCCCTCATCTCCTGTCTCCTGAGTAGCAAGAATAGGGCTCTCTGGATCACCGAAGGTCAAAAGTCCTCTCTTCTACTCCCAGCTTACCTTCTGGTTCCAACTCAAGGCTCATTGCATTCACCTGGATTCCCATTTTACCAGCAGGGTGATGTTGCTGAGCTTCTATGTGGGAGAAACATTTGTTTGGGAGAGGGAATAATGTAAGAGCTATGTTAACATAAAAAATGTCTTCTATAAATTCATGTCCACCAAACACTCATGGATATAACTTTATTTGGAAATAAGGTCTTTTGCAATGCAATTAAGTCAAGGTGAGGTCACGTGGGAGAAGGATGGAACCCAAGCGTAACATACCTGGTGTCCTTATGAAAGGGGGACTTGGACACAGGCACACACACAGAGTATCATGGCAAGAAGGGGTGAGATAAGTATGACTTTCCTACTAGCTAAGGATAGTCACGAATTGCTAGTAACTGCAAGAAGCTGGGCAAAGGCCACAGGAATGACCATCACTGGAAGTTCCTGAAGGGAGCAATCCACTCACCACCTGGATTCAGACTTATGGCTATAAGAATGGCAAGAGAATAAGTGGCCATTCTTTGAAACCACCCAGTTTGAGGTAATCTGATACTGTAGCCATGGAAATTAATACAAAGGTTTAGAGCTGTGAATAAGTGTGAAGGGACCTTATTAAATATAGCATAGATATATGCTATAAAACCAAACACAGAGACTCCATACTAGTTGGATTCCAGTAGCATTTAATCATCTTGTTGAAAGTAGTATGGCGGGGGGATGGGGGGTTCTACAGTTGTTTTAAATTTATCATTCCGTATCCAATAACATTTCCCTATACACCCATTCCAATAAGAACGAATGTGTCGTTGTTTTCCTTCCTGGCAGATGATGAAAGCAAAAGGCAGCTCATTCTGGAAGAATACCACACACCCACTCCTCACCACAGCTGGACACTACAAAGAGCAGACAGTCTTAAGGGCTAGATTAATCTATTTTTTCTTCAATTGTTTTCCAACTCATTCCCCAAAGTAGACACCCAGCTTTGCTCTGTTTCTTCTCCCCTCCCCTCAAAGTCTAGTTTCTTTTTAAAAGTCTTGTCTATCCCCAAATAGTGGTCAGAAGGGAGCATGGGGGTGCATGGGGAGCATGGGGAGCACGAGGAGCACAGGGAGCACGGGGAGCGTGAGGAGCTTGGGCTAGAAAGGGAAGGAGAGGAGAGCAACTGGTCCACTGCTCCAAGAGCATGGTGGTTGTCTGCCAAGTTTGATAGAGAGCTTTCACCAGCATGCCTGGGGCCTGGAAAAGTCTTTCCATAACAGTCCTAAACCAGGGCCTTTCTTTGGCCCAGAATCCCAACAAAAGGGATTTAACATATGCATATATTTAGGAAGTTACTAAAATAATAAGTCCACTCAGGGTGAAACGTGCTACAGTCATTTAGAAAATTGTTGGGCTCTCCCAATGCCTGAGTTTCAACAGTTCAACACACGCCCACAACCAAAGTGCTTGAGCCATTCAATCAAAGACACAGCCAGGAGCCCACAGCAACACAGCTTTTCATAATCCCCAGCATAGAAAGAAGCCACATGTTCTAGACTATGATGCATAAGACTATTTATTGTGGTATATGTTCATAAGATAGAATGCTGCACAACTATGTTAACAACCAACATGGCACTGTCAATGACTCCCAGTCACAGGGTAAAGTTGATGGTGGTGTTCCTAGGGCCACGAGCAACTCAGAAGGTGCTAGTGATGTCAGGTCTGGTGGTGTTGACATAGTGAAATCCCTGTTTGAAAATGTGTACAGCTTCTCACTTGAGTATACAGAATATGCGTCATCTCTCTGGCACTCTGTGGGACAGCCCGCCCTCTTCTACCTCCCAGCCAGGTGAGGGGCATGCAGTAGTGAAGTGTAGACACACAGGAACAGTGGGGTACACTGGCAAGGGCTTGGACAGAAGCATCCTAGAAAATCCCTTAGATACATAGACATCTAATGGACCCTTTGGAGGGCAGCACAGATCCTTTCTTGTTACCTTAAAAATACTCCTGAGCCTTGGGAAAATTCAGTCTGAGGGATGAGCTCTCTGAGCTGCCTTTTGGACCCCATATCAAGTTAGGGTCACCACAGGAAATTATGATATGTACCAATGTTAATAACTTGATGAGAGTTTAATGAGGTGATTATTGATAAAGGTTGCACCAGAGTACAGGGAAGCAATGACAAGAGATACTGTGGTTACAGCTGGGGCTAACTATTCCTATACCTAATGGAATGAAGGTGGCTAGTGATCACCTTGGGAAGAACTATCATCTTAGTTTAAGGGACCCAGACCAACTGTTGATACTATAATGAAATACCTGAAGCAGGCTCACTTTTTAAAGATAAGAAAGAGGTTTGAAGCTGAAAGCTCAATATTGGACAGCCTTATTGATTCAGTCTCTGGCAAGTTCCTAGCTACAGAGGGTAGCATCCTGCTGGGTGCTGGTATGAGAGGAAAGACCACACTGTTGAACAGAGAGTAAGAGTGATTCAGAAGTTGTGCCTGCTCTTGTAATAATTTACCCTAAGAAAGGTCATGAGCCTTATGGGATCTACCTTAATCCTGTCCAAAGATGGCTGCCCCAAAGCTTACAGGTTGAACCTTTTAAAGGTTCTATACCATCCCCAATACCACCAGCCTGAGGACCAAGCTTACAATCATATACATTCAGAAGAGAAACCTCATCCAAGTCATGGAAGCCCATCAAGCAGCTCTCGGGAGGGGAGTTGAGGACAAATAGCCCAACTTGATCCTCCATACCAAATCCAGCTGAAGGCAGAGAATGGAGGCAGCCCACAGTGAGGCCCAGGTGGCCTTGTGAGGGAACAGAACAGATGTGCAGGGACCAGGACAGAAGGTATGTGCAAACTCAGCCTGCTAGCCTAGAACCCTGGGCCTGAGAGCGTGGGCTACACCTTGGGCATCCTGGCTCAAGAGGCTCATGACTGACTGGAGAACAAAATGGGGCTGAGCTTACAGAACTCTTTAGCTTTAGGTGCCATCTTAGAAATGTTTTTGTCAGGTGCATGGTGGCACACATCTGTAATCCCATAATTTGAGAGGCTAAGGCTTAAGGGTCATTAGTTCAAGGCCAGCCTGGGGTATAGTGAGATACTGCCTCAAAAAAAAAAAAAACCCCAAAACACAACAAAAAGTATTCAAAAGAAAAAAAGGCTTGTTTACTCACATCACAAAAGGATGTTCAGCAAAATTAAGAAACAGAACGAAGGCTGGGTGAGGTAGCATAAGGTTTAATCCCAGCCTTCTGGAGCAAGAGGCAGGGGATCTGTGTGAGTTCAAAGCCAGCCTGATCTGCATATTAAGTCCTAGTGACCTGCCGCAAAAAATCCAAATAACCAAAACTCAAAAACAAAAAAGAATTAGTTCTCCAGAAAGGCTAGCTCAAAGGAAACAAATATAGCCATACAATGTGTTTTCCCCTGAAGTTTGTTAATCACAAATACAACAAAATTTAAAGTAGGCAGAAACAGAAGTTGTGAACAGAGAGTGTGCAAAAAGGAGACCTGAGGAGAGTCAGCAAGTTAAGTGGATATAGTGTGTGTGTGTGTGTGTGTGTGTGTGTGTGTGTGTGTGTGTGTGTGTGTGTGTGTGTTGCCAGAGATTGAAGAACCCGAACTTAGGGCTTCACACATGCTATACAGGTGCTATACCACCTAGACACACCCCCAGCCTCAAGAGCTGATATGTGAGATAGAGACAGGAATTGGAGACAGCAAAGCAGGCTGGGAGATGGGATTCCAACCTCTGCCCTCCCTTACACCCTTTCTTTTCAATGTAACAAGCTGCACCTGCAGTGCCAGCACCCCAGGGAGTGCTGCTGGGCCTGACATTTACTTGCCTTGTATAGGCCTCAGCCTTAAAAACAAGGAAGAGTTGGTAAGGGCACTTCCACAGTTATGGTTCATGTACATGGAAAACAAGAATTATTCTCTTGGGGTATTATTACACTCAGAAATATGCCCACATAAGCAAACAGCTCAGTGAATTTTCACACTGTGGACATGCCTGAAGAGACAGAAACCAGGCTTTGACTTCGTCTAGAGTCTTGAAGGCACTCAGCCGACAAGTTAGGCACAGAACCATTGGTGAGGGCAGCCAGCAGGATGGGGAGGAATAAATCCGACAAGCCTTGTTTCTGGTGCTCTTGGAAAGATGATGTGTTTTCCTGAGAAGAAAAGTGATTACTGAAATACACTTGCATAGAAAGAAAAGAAAAACAAGATAGTTAACCGGTTGGGACTGAACCAAAGATTACCCAGGAAGCAGTAGACCATATTTTATAAGGATAGTGGCATACCAGTCAGTTGTGTCTGGTCTCCTTTATTTAGCTGAATGAAGCAAGAAGCTTTAAAAATGTCACATGTAGACATGTTAGGCAGAAATGCTTAGCATTTTGGGTGGCTTCATGTGAAAGGGATGTGTTTGCAGAAACCGAATTGAAATCTTGAGGCTGACAATGGGCTTAATAAAAATGTCCAGCTCCATTTCCCCTACTTTATCACCTGAAATGTAGCAGAATGAGTCAGAAGAGAAGTAATCTAATACATATTGCCACTCCATCAAACTCACTGTCACAGTGGGCCATGGATTTAATGATACTGACCAGACTTTACAAGTATTGGGTTCTCTTGGCCCATTAATAATATTTAGGGTGTGTAGTAACCACAAATGAAGTTATGGTGGTGAGGCCCATAATAACGAGCCCTCAGGTCGTGGGGCTTTTCCTACTTCTGGTTATGTTTTCCATATAGGATTACATAATTGGCTAGAGAATGTATAATGGTTTGGATGTAATAATGGCATAGTCTGACTTGCTAGTGGTCTCTCACTCTCTGAAAACCAGATTCATCCAAAAACTTTAAAAACCAAATAAATATTCTGTCAAGTGATTACTGCATTCCGGTTGTCATCTGGCTTGTAATGACTGCTTGTCAGTGTTCTGTGATGGCCCAAGTATAAAATAAATCTTGTCCCGATCCTCCATGTCAGCACAGGCATTAAAGACCATAAACCATCGTCTGCCTAGCCTGTCAGTCGCTCCAAAGTCCTCAGCCCTGCCTAACATAAACCTGCCTCTGGCCCCAGCAGTTACCAGACACACATTTTATGCTTGCGTTTCCCTAAGCCAGATGAAAGTGATTATAAGCTACAAGGGCTCTTTTGATAGGACCGTTTAATAGCCTTGTTGTTTTGATGGGGAGGGCAGGGAGTGTTGCGCACAAGGTGGGTAAGAAATGGGCACTGTCTCCTGACCCTCCCAGGGGACACCTTGGGTCATTTTCCTGGCCAGCCTAGGACCTGTCTCCCACACTTCTGTGTGCAGCCCTCCCTCTGTCCCTCCACTGGGAAAGAATGTTCGACATTTGAGCTATTCCAAGCAGCATCCTTGATGTCTCGTTTCATGGGTTCGCTTCACACCGCAGTGCGCCTGAGCTGTTAACTCTCATACCTCAGTTGTTTGTCTTGGCAGCTCCCCCTGTTTTGCTAACTTGGCAGAAACAGGCCAAAGCAGCCTCCCTAGCACACAAGGGGAGAGGTAACATCTGTCATCCTCTGGCCAGCGGGGCACCCTGCTGAGGCCTCGGTCCAGGGCCGTAGGGTTTATGTCCTTTGCCTTCTTTCTCTGAGCTGCAAAGAAAATGCTGAAGACTTTACACAAGCCTTTTGGAGAAACTTTGATGCAAAATACATGAGAGAGTTGGTAGAGCCAAGTCACAGTGCATATGTGGGAACAAATGGACAGCAAAGGACATTTAGGACCGCCTTTTGCTCTTGGTCACCTCTGAGAAGCAGCTCTTGGCACACTACCCACATCACAAGAAGGTATCTGTGTGGGAGGCAGTGTGATTTCCATGTGTCCATTTGCCATGGCCCCTGGTGCTCACTCAGGGGAGAGGGTCATTAGTCCAGACAAACTGTGCTCATCAATTCAGAGCTGAAAGCTCTTGAAAACAGATGAGTATTCGGCGACACACCCGCACGGCTCACAACCATTTGTAACTCCAGTTCCAGGGGATCTGATGCCCTTTTCTGGCCTCCACAGGCACCAGACATGCCTGTGGTACACATTCATACATACTTGAAGACAAACACTCAGACGTAAAATAAGATAAAATAATCAATTACAAAAGGAAATGTGAAAGAGAAACCTTTTAAATAAAGCCTTGCTGCTTTAGACACAGGGAGTTAGCGTTTGTTTTACTTTGGTGCATTACATTTTGATGGTAGAAAACATCTCCTAAACTCAACTTTGAAACACTTTTTTACAAATTCTTTTGAAAGTAGCATCAATGACCATAAACAGACTTATGACCTCTTGTATAAGTATTTCTCACTCATGGGACAGTCCTAATTAACCATGTCTATCACATAGTCATTCAAAGATTTCAGTCTAAACAAAAACTTCAGTGAACCCTGATACTCTTAAAAGCTGCCAAAACAAACAAACAAAAAACCAAAACCAATCAGGAAACATCAAATATTCAATTCTGTTTTTAAAAAGGTTTTTTAAAAGGTAGTCCTTTTAAAGTTTTACTCAGAGCTGGCCAACATTCTAACAAAGTATAATTGCTTTGAATATAAACATAAAAAATAACCTTACAAACAACATTTTGTTAAGGTCAACCTAATTACCTATAAATCTTTTCTTATAAGATGCAGTTTTATAAGTCTCATATAAATTTATATCTATGCTCCAGACAAATTAAGAATGTCACTTAAGGATGTAGTCATTGTGTATTTGTTCATTAAAACATAATATCTGAAAAGCAAGAAGAAAATAAAGATAAAAAATTTGAATGCTATTTTACTCTGTCGAATTTGTCTGCATTTATCAGTATTTATCATTTTATAGGCAAGATAGTCATAATAAGAAAAACCTCATAAAAGCAATTGCATGTATGAGTACTCCTGGCCAAGTCTGGAAGGGCGCATACATTTGATGCTCCCTTCTCTAAAGCCTGAGGGATCATTGCTGAAGAAGGGATGGAAAGTGTGTAAGGGCCGGAGGTGGTGGATGGGTACAAGGAAATGGTCTTCTGGACATAGTAGGGCAGTTTCCCATATGAGCTCACAGTAGTTGTGACAGAATGCGAGGGAACCTGTGGAAACCTAAGCTACAGCAAATCCCAGCACAAAGAGGATGGCTGGGCAGGACGGTCCAGCCCCGAGTCTAGCAGTGACTGGCAATTGTGAGCTGCTGAGAAAGGAAGGGCCAGCTCTCTCTAAGAATGTAGCACACCTGTTAAGTCTGCCATCCTCCAGTGGAGGCCATGTGTCCAAGAATATTTAGTTAGCACACATTGGGCTTTGTTGGGGGGATCTGGGAAGAGTTGGAGGGATGGAGGGTGTGTATGATTAAAACTCACTGTATAAACTTTTCTAAGAACTAAAAAAAAGGTATTCCTGAAAAAAAAAAACAAACAAACCCATATCGGTAATCTAATAAAATAATTTTAGTTGTAGTATTTTGATTAACACCAAACACCTTTATCCTCTTATTTCTTTTCCTCTTAAATGTTAAAATATATTTCTAGAACCCATTTTAGAGAAAAAAGTCTTCATCAAAATCTATATAACCAATAATAAATTTTGTAACTTAACAAAAAGTTATTTTACAATTCAATGAATGATGTTTTACAAGAAATAGATCATGCCTTCAGTAGAGCATCTTAGATGACCATTGTCCTTCTGAGAGGCTATCTGTAGGAGATCAGATATCCTTTAATGCTGCATTCAACATATCCTAATGATTTATGAACCATTAATAGATCCCCAAATACCATTTTAATACATTTCAAGAAGTTAAGAGCTCTTAAGTTCTTATGGCAGGGTGGGTTTATCAGTTTTTGGAAACATTGTTAAACGCCAGCTGTACTGGTGACAAACTATGATCCTCTGCTTTCATTTTAGATCTGTGCTGCAAATCATTTTGTGTTCCCTTGCTTCCAGCAATAAATTTTTTCTTGTTAACCTCAGTTTCCAGTATTTATATTTGAATTCACAAGATCCACCATGAAGCTCAAAATTAATATCTTAGCATCTGTATTTTTAAGACCTTGAATAATCAGTCTCTTTCATCCTAACGACAACTCTTTTCTTGTTGTCCTTTGTTTTTTGTTTTGTTTTTATTTTTTTAAGACAGGATCTCTCTATGTAGCGCTGGCTGGCCTGGAGCTCCCTATATAGATCAGGCTAGCCTCAAACTCTTAGAGTCCTGCCAGCTCTGCTGAGATTAACAGCTACCACACATGGTGCTATTATAGTTAACTCTTACATGCCTATAATTCAGCTACTGGTGTATATATATAGGAAGAAGCAGGACAATAGCTTTTGCATGCTAATACATTCCAAAATTCATCCCCAAGCACCCAAAATCCACAAAGTCTAACAATGCAGCCAAGAATAGTAATCTTAGTGAGCAAGAAGTTTAGAAAATGTAAAAAATGAAACAGCCATAGGCACATTAATCTGTTATTTTCAGGAATTCTGGGGGTGGATTAAAATTTGCCCTACATTATTTTAGACACATATCACACAATAATTCTCTTGATTCAGTATGCACAATCAGAGAGATTGTAAGTTTACAAGTGATTATTCTGCTAAAATGCTCCTTGGAGGTACCAGGACAGTACAGACTTCACACATTTCCTAGTTATACAAATTACAGTAAAGATGATCTCAACTGCTCACTCTGTGTTCCTTTATCCCTTCCCTGTTAACTATTAGCAGAAATCAAGCTTTCTTGTCATCTCCAGATGGCAGTCCCCAAAGAGTTTACCAGAGTGTCAGACTTGCTCAATAGTTTCCAAAGATAAGTCTTGTCACACAAGCAGTAGTCCCCCAAATGTCACAGTAGAACCTTAACCAGTTCAGATGACCCCAAATGACAAGGAACCCAGACTTCCTGTCAGACAAATGGCAGAAATCCAACTCAGTCCATAAAGAACACAATTAGCTCAAAGAAGCCTAGGAAAGAAAAGAAAAGGCAAATGTCAAGGTACAGGACTTACCAAGGGCCAGTCTTCTGTATATGTAGCAGTCTTCTGCACTACAGGAATAGTGACTGGAATAAAGCGAGTCTATTGATCGCAATTGTTCAGTCTCTTGCTTGGATTCAACTGGCTGTGAGTGGCTTGACACTCAAAAGGTGTCTGTTTTCCTGGCTAACTCACCAAAGTTGTTCCTCAAGATTTTAGTATGAAAGCCTGACCTCTGGAGGCCCCAGTAAGCTGAGGTCAGTCACCTGTCTCCAACAGGTCAATTGAACAGACAAGTCATAGTGAAAAGCAGAGAAAGGAGGTTTATTCAATATGGCTACACTGGGAAGAGAAAGAAAGGTATCCACTGACTTCAAGTCCATCTTTGGGGTACTAATATGAGGTTTAAATACAGGGCAAGAGGTATGGATGACTAAGTAGTACTGGTTAAGGTGTGGTTCTTTTTCATCAACCCATCTTTGAGCTCCATTTGCCCTGCCAGGCAACCAGTCTGGTAAGTTGTCAGAGCTGTACAAAACTCTCCTCTGGTACTGCAGATACCAACACGGCCTATGTTGGTAACACAGATATTGACATGGCCTCCAGTGACAGCACGGATCATGACTTCTACTTGGATCCTGAAGCAGCATGGCTCACATTCATCAACATAGTCTCAGGTCACAGCACAGATCACAGACACCAATATAGCCTCCAGCAGTCTGGATATGCCAGAGGACATGTGGATGTCTGTGGTCTGTCCTGCCACCAAGGACCATGTTGGTATCTGTGGTTCATGCTGCTACCAGAGGCCATGCTGATATCTGTGATCCGAGCTGAGGCTGTGTTGATGTCAGAGGTTCATGTTGTCACTGGAGGCCATGGTGAGGTCTGTGGTTCATGCTGCCACTGGCTATTATGGGCAAGGGAGCTTTTGCAGTGGTATCTATGACTCCAGACTCATAATTGAGAATGAGAGACATTGAAGACTTCTGTGACAACCTGCACCTCTCTCCAGCTCCCACACCCTCCCCCAAAAGAAGCAGTGTAGATAGGAAGTCATTGAAGAGATCCTTAAAAGTTGTGATAAAGATGCTGAGGTGTAGCTTTTGTAGTTGATGGCTTCTGGTAGGGGGTTGGGAAAGGACTTAGATATCTTTAAGGGGTTGGCCACTCACTGACCATGCTCCAGTGAGTACAAACACAAATTTGACTTGTATATTTTTGAGAGGTGGGAGGATGGACCTGAAAGGAATGGAAAGCAAGCATGACTGAAGAGCATTGTATGAAATTCCTAAATAATCAATAAAAATATTATGTTGGAAAGAAACCTTCTCTGGGGAAGAAAAGTTCCTCCTTTGGCTAGGATTGGGGCTACTATCTCTTCTTTGATCCAGAATGGAATTCCTAAGTAAATTTTAATTTGGGGGACTCCATTATTTTAGAAGCCTAATAGACAAAGGGAGCTACATAATGACTGATTTTTACAATTGCTTCTCTCCTTCCAGGGTGGTTGCAGATAATAGGAAGAAACATGACAAAGATTTTTTTCAAAAGTATAGATTTTAAAAAATACAAGCAATGCTTTAAATCACACCAAATCTTGGCATGTTCTCAAGGCACGTCTCTGCCTATTTTGGCTGTGTTCTTTTTGGTCATCTCCTCTCCTTGGCACACAACAGTTGTTTAGTACATCTTCTACAGAGAGAACAGAAACTCATATTCTTTTAGGTAGTTGATATAAAATTAATTTTTGTTATTGAATATTCAGAAAAATAGCTCTTTTAGGTTTCAACTCAATTATGGTTATATAGTGAACAGTTTAAAACTGTTGTCAAAATTTTGGGAAACATCTGTCAAAAACTTTCAGGTTAGTGAAATATATTTAAACATTTTATTCTACTGATGGCTTATTATCAAAAAGCTTACGAGTTTTGCCCAGAGATAAACATTAAAAACATTTAAAAAGCTGAACTGGATTCATTCCCAACTCTAGAATCAAGAAAAGTTGGTTTACAAAACAGAATGTGCTCTGTTGCGGCCTGAGAGTTTGGTTGTACAACCAGAGAAGTAGTGAAGGAAGCAGAGATGAGTAACAAAAGAAAGACTTATAGGCCATTTCAATGCTTTCCTTAAAGGGCTGGAACCTGCAGACTCATTAACAGAGAATACTGGTAGTTAACATCTGATAACATTAGGCCACTTCTCTTGCAGACTAAAGTAGGGGGACTTCATTAGCATGCTGATTGAAACTGGAATGCTTGGGAAATTTAGCTGTTACCTAATTCTCAGAATTTCAGACACACAGCTTTGTTTGAACTAGGTGTCTGGGAACTTTATTGAGAATCTGTTTTCCCTTTTCTTTCTTGTTTGTTTGTTTGTTTGTTTCTTCTGTCTTCTTTTCTTTCATTCTTTCTTTTCTTCCTTTCTTGTTTATTTGTTTCATTCTTTGTCTTCTTCCTTTCCCTCCCTTCCTTCCTTCCTTCCTTCCTTTCTTCCTTCCTCCCTCCCTCCCTCCCTCCCTCCCTCCCTCCCTCCCTCCCTCCCTTCTTTCTTTCTTTCTTTCTTTCTTTCTTTCTTTCTTTCTTTCTTTCTTTCTTTCTTTCTTGTTTCTTCCTTTTTTATTCTAATGCCCACAAAGGAGTTTAAGTCCAAGACAATGAGCTCCCATAACTCTTATTTAATACTTTGGTGCTATTTTCATTAAGGTAATTAATTTTTCTCAAATCAACAAGGCAGAATGTCTGTACAATTTTTATGCTTTTGTTGGTTAAATTCCCACTGGCCTGTTAAGTCAGAATCTGTTCACTTTGGTGTTTGAATGTCTGAATATTCTTTGGTTAATATTCAGAAATAATCTGCATTCACTCTATCATGTCTTGTCCATACTGGCTCTTAATTCCATTACATGCAGACTTGATAAAAGAAGACACTTCATATTTGTCCAAATCAATGCTTCACATGTTTTATTTAAATGTTTCCTCCTGGAGCTGGAGAAATGGCCCAATAGTTAAGAGCACATACTGTGTTTTCAGAGGACTCAAGTCGGGTTGCCAGCACTCATGTGGGATGACTTTGAACTGCCCTTAACTCCAGCTTCAATGGATCTGATGTCCTCCAGGTATTTGCACTCACTCATGTATACCTCTTGTCTCCCACCTCCACATATGTAGATATTTAAAATAAGTAAAACTTAAAAAATCTTAAATGTTCCCTATTCAAACTTTGGAAGTAAGAATGTATTCACAATTTATCAAAAATGTCAGTCCCATGGAACAAGAAAAAGGAAAGCACAATGAACTTCTATTGTGACAAGACGCTGAGAAGCCTGTGTGTACAATTGATGTAAATGATGTCTGGAGAAGCAGTTCTTTTACGAGGGTCTGGGGCTGTACCTGCTGGGGCTGTGTCCTTCTCTACCAGGCACAGTTGAGTGATGTAATACTCACTTTCCTCTCTGCTCCTGCATCTTCAGGTTTTCTTGTTTGGTGGCTAGATGCAGTGTGCCACGGGGTGTTCTGAGACACCATCCCTGCAGTAGGATAAGAAGCAATAATCACATAAATGTGTCTATCCATGAGGGATGGTGTGCCTGTCCTTTAAAACTGGGTTCCAAGAGGCAGCAGCTACCTCCTCAGAGTCCTCAATTCATTGATGTTAAAGGATCTTGCTTTTATAATTTTTATAACTTATAATTTTTATAAGATATGAACATATGGGCATAGTAATAAGGTCCCCTTCAGTAATAAGCACATATGACCACTCTTACCTAGAGTCCAGTGGGACACAGAAGGAAGTCTGAGTTAAGGGCCTGAAACTTGAGCTTTTTTTTTTTTTTTTTTTTTTTAGTATGTCTATCTTTGGAAGCTGCTCATTATCTGATAATGATTCCTGTTAGATTTTTGCTTTAATGCTATATGAGCCAGACACAGGGAGATAGCAAGGGAGATACACGCTAAAGCAGGGCTAAAAGCAGCTCACAGAAGTCAGGCTCCATTTTGGGTATGGAGCACTGTGCTGGAGGTAACATGTCCCTGGGGCACCAAAATATTGTTGAGAAAGTAATGACTCAGATAAGGATAGCAAGCAGATTATTTCTAATTCTTCGCTTTTCGTAAAATCTAATTAGTGTAGTGAAAATCTAGTTTGACAGGTGATGAATCATTAAGTAATTTCAATTATAGATCACTATTGTAGTTTTTGGCATGCAATCAGAATGTCAAAGAATCGAGTTGAAAATGCTTCAGCAAATTCTTCACTTACTGGAGTTGTTTATGGGAACGGGTTTCTTTAGTTTTCATTATCAAATCATTTTCGCTAAAGTCAACGGAATTCTTTAGGACCTTTTCATACATACGCAGCATTGTATGTTTCTCATTTTTACACCCTCATTAGCCTTCCTTGTCCCCTCCCCTGCCCCTCCCCCATAGCTTTATAGTATATTCACTGGTAGATTTAAATATATATTTAAGTAGAGTTCTACATATAAGATAAAAATATGTAATATCTTTCTTTCCCTGTCACCATCTCTTGCTCTCTCTCTTTCTATAGACTTCTTCTTCCCTAACACACACACACACACACACACACACACACACACACACACACACACACTCACACATGGGTTTTGAGGATTTGTCTGTTAGTTTTGGGGATAGGATCTTACTATGTAGTTGTGGCTGGCCTCGAACTCACTATGGAGACCAGCCTCAAGCTTGTGGGAATTCCTCTGTCTGTCTCCCAAGTGCAAGAATGCCAGGTGTGTACTCCCATGCCTGGATCCTGTGTGCATATTAAGTGTAGTTTTGCCATATGAGAAAACACAGGAGACACTTGTCCTTATGAGGTGGGGTTATTTCTCTTGATTGATATAATGGCATCTAGTTGTATACGCATTTTCCTGTGAATGACATAATTTCATTCTTCTTTGTGGACATCTTTTTTTTCTTTATATTTTTCTGTATAAAATCAAGGTTAATTTAAAAAATATTGTTGAGTTGGTTCTTTCTTGCTCCAACAGATAAGTAGCCTTTGTCCAGGGATACATAAATTCAATAAAAAATGACATGCGCACACAAAATGGAAAATTTTTAACAAGGTTGAAATAGGTAAACAAGATGCCCTTCACAAGGCACCCTTTCAGATTAGCTTGAGCTTCACCAGAGCTGAACTAGTTTTAGGAGTCTCTAATTGAACAGTTTGATAATAGTGTGAATAATTCTTGGTCATAGAACTGTTGACTCTGTCTGGTGGTGTGAGCGGTTACTGTCTCTGCAGAAATGACAGATTTTGCATCTATGTGTAAATTTATTGGATTCATTGAGTGTTTTGAACTGGAATGTTGCCCCTATAAGTGAAGATTCTGCTGTTCTCTTTTGTCAAACAATGAGGGGCGTCATTAGGGGTGAGAGCAAGGGACAAGGAGGCTACTGGGGATTGTCACAGTTGAGCGACATTGGCAGGCCTTCGTCTTTCTTGAGCCTCCCTTTCCCTCATCTACTTCCATTTCTCTCTTCCTTTTCTCTTTCCTCCTCGTTAAACTCTATTTGAAACAGTTATAATCAGCAGCCCATTGGCCACTTCACTGATTAAAGATGTGAATAAAATCTGTGATGTGTTTATTTTGTGCAGGTTATGATGGTTTTGTCATTTAAAAACACTGTGATAGGGACTGGAGAGATGACTGGGTGGCTAAGAGCATGAGTTGCTCTTGCAGAGGACCTGGGTTCAGTTAATAATGCCCAGTTCAGGCCGCACACAGTCACCTATAATTCCAGTTTGAAGCAATCTGACACCATCTTCTGGCCTCTGCAGGCTCGAGGCTCACATGTATAAGCGTGCATATATATTACATATGCATATATGCAAGCAATGACACATGTAAAATAAAATAGTTCTTAAAATTGCAATATGTGTTAGATTATGATTATATATTATTGTGACCATGACTTCTACAATTTCTACTTTGGAATTTTTTGAGATCTTTTTGCCTAACAAATAACTGGTTTGGATGTTTTTTGCTTGTGTGTTTGTTTTGTTTTTTCTTGGTGTACCTTGGATGAATGACACTCTGGCCATGAACTTGCAGCCAACCAAATTCCTTTCTGATTGGACATTCCTAGGTATGAGATTAACAGGAAGAGACTGTGGCCCTGAGTCCTTACTCTAGGGATGGGTTTGAATGTGGAGTGGAGAGAGCCAGAGGGCAGTGTTGATGCTGAGTCAACTGTGTGCTTTGAGGAAGGCTGGAAACAGCAGATAACTGAAGAATACAGAGATCCCTGGGATCTGCCTTATTCAATCCTAGATGCCTGGCGGTCTGTCTCTCAGAGTATGTCCTCAGCTGGGGATGTTCTATGTTACGGTATCTATGTTTGCCAGGGTGATTCTTGCTAAGGAGCATCCTTCCCTGACATATGATATGAGGTTTACTTTACATTACAGGGCTGCCATTGATGCCTGTTTGTGAACACAAGGCCCAGCCCTGCCCCTTCCCGTGTTTCCCCAACCTGGCGTCTTTTTATCTGCCTTCCACCCAGCGCTAGAGATTTCCAGGTGTTAATTGCAAAGGCTGGGTTGGCATGAGATTCAGGTGGGGCACGCTGATCACAATCTGGTTGGCTAAAACACATGTTGGCAGTTTCTTTTTTAACTCCTCATGCCAATGGAAAACAAGCCCACTGCCAAGCACCATTCAGTAAGAGAGCACTAATGAACTTCAAGCAATTGGCCCATTTGTATTAGACCTGTTAGTTGGAGCCAACGTTTGTTAGCTTTGATTTCTAGCCAGCTTTCACACATGCACACTCGTGCACCCACTAAGTGTACCATACATCCTCCCACCACTACACACACGTACACACACATGCACGCATGCGTGCATACACACCACCTCATGCACACTCACATCACATAGACTGCCCCCATTGCACCCCCCTGCCACTCATTCACTAACTCATCTTTCCACCAACTTCTAGAAATCCTTACCTCCTCCTGAAAAATACATTGTAGGATATAGTCTGGTAACAGATAGGCAGACTGTATAGTCTTCAAAGAAATCTACAGTTAGTGTGACATTTTCAGAACAGGAGTCTGCCACCTTAGATGCTTATGTATGCAAAATCTGGGCATATCCAAGGAAAGAGAATATCAGAGGGCGTCTGCTGTACTCTGGGTATTTGTGTACCCTTTGTGTTTAATAACCAATTCTGCAAGAGTAAAAAGGCCCCATATGCAGTGTTTGCCCATTTCTGTGGTATTAAACCCCCTCTACAGCTCATTTCAAGCCACCAATATAAAACTATGCAGTGTGGAGGTGTAAAAGAAGCAAGCGATTGTCTCTAAGGTCAGTGAGTCTGATGTGCCATTGATCTCTATGTGCAAATAAACATCATACAGAAATAGCAGAGTTTACAAAGTAATTGGCATCAGACCTGGGTCCAGCATGGAGGACATCAGATCTGGGACCTCCATGGAGGGGATCTGCTAGTGTTTTACACCAGCACTTCTTTAAAACTGTCTTTGGAAGTCAGGAGGATGTTCTGTTTATTTGCATAGGAATGGTAAGTTACTCACATCAGGCCGTGGCCCATCATGGACCCTCTCATTTAGCAAAGTTGAATAAAAGTTTAAACCAAAAGATGCTAACTTGTGCTTTCTATGTATACACAAGTCTCAGCTGGTTACTTCCCTGTTTATAGTTTCTGCCTCAAGATTCTTTGTATTCTAGTAATATAGTTGGGTGAAATTCCTTTGGATGTAGAAAAGACCTATCAAGTGGTTGTGAACTTTGTCAGACCCATGCTCTTCCCTACACACTGTGGCAATGTGATAGGAGCTGGTGACAAGGATATGATTTAACTGGTTTGTACACATACACACCGTTAGGACCGTCACCACCACCACCACTGCCTTTTGAAAACACTGAGAAATAGGTAATGTAGCCTACCTGAAAACAGATTTTAAAAATCAACCTAATTATCAGTTACTCCCATGTGAGACACTGAAGTCAGGTGGGTGTTTTGTTCAAAGTCATCCAGATTGCAACAGTGCTGAAGGCACAGCTGCACGTCCAACAGTGGTGCAGTCAGCCAAGCAGGTTTCCAAGAGTGCACACATGTTGGGACCGATCCAGCAATGAAAGAAGAAAGGTCCCCAGATGTCTAGATGTCTGCAGACTAAGCCAATGCTAAAACAGTCCCCCCTTGTCTTAAGGGACATGTTCCAAGACCTTCGTTGCATGCCTGAAATGAAGAATAGTGCCCTCGCTATACATACTATATTTCCCTAACACATATCCATTACAGCTTTTATTGTATACATTAGGAACATTAACTTTAGAATAATTATAATAATATATTGTAATAAAATTGTTCAAAATTTAAGAATTGTTTTTTTCAAGAATTCTCCATTTAATATTTCCCACTGTGATGGAAAACACAATTCCACCAGAACGGTATTGCAGAATAGTCTAGAATCTTGTAGAATGTGCAATATTAGTTTTTTGGGTAACAGTCTTATATTTCATAAGATATATCCTTTCTATTTTATTTTTTGTGAGAACCAAAGACATTTCCACTGTTCCTTAAGAGGCACAGATACAATCTAATCCCATACTTTGGAGAAGCAATCCTGGGCTCTGAATGCATTGAATTGTTTACAATGATAAACAATACCAAAGTCTGGTTCTAACTAGTTTGAACAGCTTAATCGTTTTTACAGTCTCATGGAGTAGCAGCTCATTAATTTCTCTGGAGCCCCCGAGTCCCCTCCGGTTTCTCCTGCCACCCACTAGCTAGCTGCATGGAGTCTGCACAGTCTAGCACCCACCAGAAGAGGATGCATTCACAAATGAAGAGGACCCCACAGAGACTCCCCTTCTCTGGACTCGTGCCGTTTACCTGTGAACCAATTTCCTCCTAGGAGAAACGGATGGACAAACTAGGTCAAATGAATCAGAATACATTTGCTGGGTAGCTGTAATGATGTGAATGAGGGTGAAAACTTGGTCCCCAGTTTGTGGTGGTGTTTATCTAGGCTTAGGCGCTGTGGCCTTGCTGGAGGAAGTGTGTCACTGGAGGTATACTTTGAAGTTTCAAACTTATGTCATTCTGTCTGCTTCCTGCTTGTGGTTCAAGAAGAGCATGCTCAGCGTTCTACTTCAGCTGCTAGCCTGCTGCTTGCTGCCCTTCCTCCCACTAACGGACATGCCCCTCTGGAACCGTAAACCCAAATAAATCCTTCCCTTTGTAAATTGCCTTAGGTCATGGTGTTTCAACAGAGAAGTACTTAATAGAATATCCTAGCCCACTCAGTCAGTTGTAGCAAAATATCACAAACCAGGCAGATTATAAACGACAGACTTATCTCTCACATTTTGAGAAGCTAGAGGTCCATGAACCAGGCACCAGCAGATTTGACATCTGGGCTGAGGTGGGAAGCTTCCTGCCTTTACAGATGGCTACCTTCTGTCTTGATGTGTGCTTGTAGGAGTGAGGGACTTTTGGGGGCTTTTATCAAAGTCACAGATTCTCTACCTGAGGCTCCATGACCATGGCATGCTTACTCCCAAAGCCCTGACTCGTATGACCATCACAGTGAGGACGGGTTTTAACACATGAGTTTTAGGGAGACACACATATTTGGATCATGGTGTTGGGATAAGAGATGGATCACTGAATGAAATGGGGGTTCTTCAAAGTAGAAACAATGCCTTTGGCTTTAAATTAGGCTGTATAGCGAAAGCTGTTAATACATTGATTCTCAGATTGCCGGTGGGGCCACAGTGGAGATTTGCTGCCCTTAGGTATCTGTGAAGCATCATGTTTTCCATGAAGGCAGTAGAAGCGTGTTGATGGCAGCACTTTCTTGTGACCATCACATGACAGTATCTTCGAACGGTAGCCATTCACTCCCTTACCCATCTTCCTCCCTATATTCCAGAGCCATGCAACTCCTGCTGGAGATGGATGCACACATTGTTTCTTAAGAATTAACTGCAGACGTCTTAGGAGCATGACTAGGTGGGAATGTTAGTTTATAAAGATGAACCTACGACCTACAGGTCAGGGTATGATCCAGAGATGGGGAACATGTCTTGTATAAAATGTGAATAAATGCTGTGGTTGCATATTGACAATGTACACAAAAAGTGGGAGATGCTGAAGATGTTTCCAACAGGGAGACCAGGGTTGACAGAAGCAGAAGTCACTCAAGGAGGTGATTACTGGGGCACCCATAGAAGAGGAAGTGTAACTTCTCTTAAGTTACCTGCTCAGCAGAGCTGCTGTAACAAAATGTCAGGAGCCAGATGGATGCCTCTTGTCCTCTTGATTCACAGTCTTTTCCATACTCATTGGCTAGTGTGAGTGGAGTCCGGGGAAGTAGAACAAAGGTGTGAAGAGTTCTAGGATGAGTCATGGCATAGAGAAGAAAACAGCAGCAGGAGATGAGTTTGGGAGGAGATGGGGAGATTAACAGGACAGGAAACTTGAGCAAGGCAGCTTTGGGAATGTCACTCTACAGAGTCTGCAGCACTTCTGGGCAGGGCCATCAGCTGCCCACAGGATGAGGGATTGAGGCTTTGTCAGTTCTGGTGGAGTCTGGGGGACCTGGCAGCTCAGATGATCCCACATCATATGCTCTTCATTCTACACTGTTCTGTCGAAAAGTAGAGATGGGAGATAAAGAACCTCAGATGCTCCTTGCCACTGTAGGTGCAAACTAAGATGTGGTGAGCAACTGGCATCTCTGTTCACACCCATCCATGCATTCATGCCTTCCTTGGTATTCTAGTGCTACTGACCTTGCCATGGTGCCAGGAGTACAAAGGTACATGGATTAATGATCTCCTTAGAGGGTTTTTATAGAGGACTAGTTACCTTTCACAGGCATTACTCTTATTATCTTTGCTCATGGACAATCTGTTTTTCATTTCCTATGACTGATGGGTCTGGCCTGACCTTAATAGTAGGGAAAAAACAGCTGGGCTCACAGCAGAAGCTGATACAAGCCAGGCAGAGAAAGGCTCTGACTTGGGCCATCTCATAAAAGAGAATAATCTGAAAACTGGTGTGGATGCCGGTCTGACGTGTTCTTTCCAGAACATATCTGTATGCTGTCGAAAGACTCTGGAACGTGTATCACATTCTATCCTCCTAGGTAAGAAACTAACTCTCTCTCTCTCTCTCTCTCTCTCTCTCTCTCTCTCTCTCTCTCTTTCTGTGTGTGTGTGTGTGTGTGTGTGTGTGTGTGATATCATTTCTAACTTGTTTAGTTTTTACTTGGTTTATTAAGAAAAGGCTTTAATATGGTTTAAGCCGGGGCAATAATAGCTAGAGAGAGAAACAGATATAGGAAAAGTACAGTTGTATATTTCCAAAGGTAGATTTGTATGTTTTTCAAGAAACCTCTCTTCTCTACTGTATAATCAATGGGGATATGGTGACAAGGGTGAATGCAAGATGCTCTTATAATGACATTTGTGGGAGATTTTGATATTTTATAAAACAGAAGTCTTAATATTGACATACTACAACAGTAGTCTAGAGCACTGAGAGTACTTGCGATTTAAAAAAATATGTATTTTGTGTGCATAGGTGTCTTTTCTTCCATGTGTGTTCGCTGCCTGAAGAGGTCACAAATAGACATTGAATCCTCTGGACTAGGGTTACGAAGGGTTGACAGTTGTTATATGGATGCTGGGAATCGAACCTGGGTCTTCTGGAATTGCAGCCCATACTGTGCTCTAAACTGCTGAGCCCTCAGCCCAGCCCCAGTACTTAAAAATTCCCAGTCTTACAATGGTACAAAAACAAACTCATATAACCATTGCTTTTCACCTTTAGTTCAGCATTCAGTGAGTCATGTGTAATATGTGGTACCTTAATTTACAGTAGGTGTCATATTAAATGATTTTTTGCCCAGTATAATAACATAAGCATTGTAAATATGTTTATGGCAGACTCAGCTAAGCTGGGATGCTTGGTAGGCTGGATGTACATGATCTGCTTTTTGACTGAACAGTGGTATCAACCTACATTTGTAGTAAGAATTTTTGTTTCTGTCTTAATCAGGGTTTCTATTCCTGCACAAAACATCATGACCAAGAAGCAAGTTGGGGAGGAAAGGATTTATTCAGATTACACTTCCACATTGCTGTTCATCACCAAAGGAAGTCAGGACTGGAACTCACACAGGGCAGGAAACTGGAGGCAGGAGCTGATACAGTGGTTATGGAGGGGTGCTGCTTACTGGATTGCTTCCCTGGCTTGCTCAGCTTGCCTTTTAATAGAACCCAAGACCACGAGACCAGGGATGGTACCTCCCACATTGGGCTCGGTCCTCCCCCCTTGATTAGTAATTGAGAAAATGCCTTATAGCTGGATCTCATGGAGGCATTTCCTCAACTGAAACTCCTTTCTCTGTGATAACTCCAGCTTGTGTCAAGTTGACACAAAACCAGCCAGTACAGTCCCCAAGGACAGTATGTGTCTAAGAGTTAAGAGGTCTGAGTTTGGATGGATTCCTCGCCTACTGAGTCTCAGTTTCCTACCTCTCTAATAGGCATAATTTCTTCTGCTATTGTCATTTATACAACACAAATAGGAATCTACAAAAAAAGGTGCTTGGATCCGCAGGGATACAGGGCCTGAGAACCCGTGGACCGAAAACCTCTGAACCTTCCGGTTTCCATCTGTGGGTGGGACAACTGCCTGGGCCACCAGGAGTTCATAGCCAACGAGCACCGGAGATAACTACCCTCCCAAGAGCTTGGAAAAGCCGTGAATGGGGTTAAGGGGAGCAACACCTCTCACCCAGACCCGCTCGGATCCGCCTGGATCCAGGGGCTGAGACCCCGGGGCCAGGAAACCTCTGAACCTTCCAGTTTCATCTGTGGGTGGAAACCTCTGCCTGGGCCACCAGGGGTCTGTGCCTGGGGACCTCAGACTGGGCCACAAGGCTCCAGGAGAGAGTGGGTATCCCAGGAGTGCTGACACACCTTTGAGCACAGGCAAAACCACCACTTCTGTTCAAACTCACTGGATCAAGAGGGATCCTTGCAGAGCCATCAGGGCATAGGAACCAAGGCACAGCTGGACACAAGATCCTTCTGACTTGTTTCTGCACCCCAGAGTGGACCCTGTGCCACAGCTCTCCAAACCCAAACACCTCTCAGAGGGAGCTGGTCTTCAAGGAGTATTGACACAGAGGCCTGTAGGAAGGGCAAGCCACAACCAGACAAGTAAGATCAGCTAACATCAGAGTTAACAAGATGGCAAAAGGCAAGGGTAAGAACATAAAGAACAGAAACCAAGAGTACTCGGCACCATCAGAAACCAGCTCTCCCACCACAGCAAGCCCTGAATACCCCAACACACCAGAAAAGCAAGACTCTGATTTAAAATCATTTCTCATGATGATGATAGAAGACGTGAAGAAAGAAATGAATAACAGCCTTAAAGAAATACAAGAGAACAGAGATAAACAACTAGAAGCCTTTCAAGAGGAAA
>CM052714.1:27600057-27657531 GCA_028551405.1 Uromys caudimaculatus | reverse complement strand
ATGTGGTACATTTATACAACGGAGTACTACTCAGCTATTAAAAACAATGACTTAATGAAATTTGCAGGCAAATGGATGGAACTTGAAAATATCATCCTGAGTGAGGTAACTCAGTCACAAACAACGAACATGGTATGTACTCACTGATAAGCGGATATTAGCCCAAAAGTTCAGAATGCCCAAGTTTCACTTAACAGTCACTGCTGGACTGAGAGTGAGGTCCCAGATGGAGGAGATGGAGAAAGGTCTGAAGGAGCTGAGGGAATTTGCAGCCCCATGGAGGGAGCCAGAGCGTCAATGGGCCGGACCCCCCCCCCCCCAGTAGTCCTGGAGTTTGGACCACCAAGCAAAGAATACACATCTATGGACCCATGGTTCAGACCACATATGTAGCAGAGGATGACCTCGATGGCCAACAGGGAGAGAGGAGAGGCCCTTGGGCCTAAGGGTGTTAGAGGCCCCAGTAAAGGGGAATGTCAAGGTGGGAATATGGGGATGGGTGGGCGGGTGGGTGGGAGGTGGAATTCCCTCATAGAGGCGGGGATGGGGAGGGGATAGGGGGTTTCCAAAGAGGAGACCCAGAAAAGGAGAAACATTGGAAATGTAAATAAAGTATCAAAAATAAAAAAAAGAAAAGGTGCTTGGGTCATTCTTACTTGGTATTGTTCTGTTCAGAAGCAATAGTTCATTCAAGATTTTAGTCACATGAGGGAGACATGGCTATAATAATTTCTCCATAGTTGTCAAATATTTGACAGATGAAGGGTGGTTTTCAGATGTAAGATACCCTGTTGTCTTTAGTGACTGGCAATCTTAATCTACCACAATTCAACAGCAGGCAGCTTGTCCTAGGCATGCCATTAGGAGTTGTGAAGCAGAGAGAAACTGAAAATCACTCCCCTTGGCTGGTGTAACTAACATTCTTTCCCTGTAGTCTCCAGGATAAGTCTAGCATGATTGAGAGGGTGCTTAAGTAAGGCAGGACCCAGGACTAGCTTGTCCCCAGTGTCAAGTTAGCTCCATGTTTCTTGAACCAGTCACTTTGAATGGCTCTGTCATTAGGAAAGAATTTAGTGGCCTTAAACTAATACAAGTGAATGGCTTCTGTAGGATTTCTGAGCTGCACATAACAAGTTTAAGCAGCCTCCTGAGAAGTCTGAACAATGTTACAAGCTCTGACGCCCCTGATAACAATGTGTCTGCAATCTCCAGGAAGTCTTGGTGACTGGACTTAGTTAATTGCTGTTCTCTGGAAAATGCTAGCTCTGTAACTGAACAAGCAAGCACCTTCTCTTTTATTTCCTGTCTCCACGGATGATCCGGTCATTCTCATTTCACAGTGTCCATCACGGGGAAGGTGCTGCATATATATTCCTACAAGGAAGAAGATGGAGTTAAAGCCATGGGAAGACTGGTTTTAATGGATACATGTGTGTAACAGAAGCATGGACATCAAGTTAGAACGCTGTGCCCTGAAGTATAGCAGGAATATTTTGGTGGAGATCTAAAATGTTTTTTCTTGGTTCTTAAAGGTTCTTCGTTTGTATTTTATACCAATAAGACCCAAAACCACAAACAGACATATTGACATACATAGCGTAGAAGCTGTCATCTTAATCACTTTCTTCAGTTAATTGTAATAGGTTCTAAACAGCACTAAGGCTGCTTATAATGTAGTGTAAACCCTAACACCATCATCTACCTTCCCTAACTGGCACTCTGCACCCATAGAGTGCCTTTCATTCTTATTAGAGAGTCGAGAGATTGTTGAGAAAGATAGACATCCATGACACAGACATGATACAGACAATCTTCTTGGAGGGGACAATAGTATGAGTTCCATCTACACAAGGAGGTCAGACATAGAGCAGGCCACTTGGGGGCCCAGGAAGAAGGATGGGGATCTTAGGGTAATGTCCCACCTGTCAGAAGAAGCGGGCTATTGTGACTACATTTTCTTTGACTCTAAAGAACAAGGTGAAGGAGAGTTTACTAGTTATGTTTATGTAGCTGTATGGTGTGTGTGTGTGTGTGTGTGTGTGTGTTACTTAAAAACCCTGTTTTTCCAGAGGGTTCTGTCCATGGTCACTTGGCCCCATGTATCCATGTTGGACAGTGGAGCATATGGCAGGGGCTACTCATCTCAGTGGACAGGAAACAGGGAGACAGAGAAGGACTGGAGGCCATGTTTAACCTTTAGAGTCATGTCCCTGGTGATTAACTGCTTTCAACTAAGCTCCAAGTTGTGACATTTCTAGAACCTTTTTCAAATAATAAACTTTCACCATATGAGCCTTCTGAGGGACACTTGGAATCCAAATCATAAAAAAGAACAACTCCATGTCCCTGACATCTTAACAATGTCCTTCCGTTCCTCTAAGTTGGCTATTAGATTGTGATGCAGCATCTTGAGAGAGCTCTGTTTTGGGGTCACAACATTATGGCCATTACACAGGCAGATGGAACAGGTGTGTAAGTGGGAGCTTACTTTCATGATAAAGTCACTGCCTTGATAATCCACCAACCTTTTAACCCACAAGTAGATGAATCTGTTCATGAGGGCAAAGTCTTCTAGAAGCAGTCATCCCACATATACCTTTAACATGTGCATATGGGAGTTAGGTGCCAACATGTAAACTTTGGACAACTGTAAACAACCACTGACCCTCTTATCAATTCCTTGGGGACTAAGGAATATACAACACAGCTCTTATGCAAGTTTCACACGCTGGCCCTTTGAAAAGAAAGGCACCTAAATATTTGATTCTTGCCATATTGCCCCCAAAGAAGTGATGTTTGAGCAAAAGGAAAGTATTTCTTATTCCTTGCTGAGTGACTTCTTTTCCAAAGCAAATATCATTGCCTTTCCAAAAATAACCACCCTGCCCATGGGTTTATGCCTATTTACGCTGGGTCAGAGTCATAAGGAGCATGGCGATAAGCCAGGGACACTAAGGCTAAGAGCATCTTTGGGGCAGGGTGCTCATTCTACCCTCTGGACAGTCATTCAAAGAAGGGACAGAGACTCTCAGAGAAGAGGAAGAAAGTAGGAGACAGAGCTTAAAGCAGGTTCAATGGAAGCCCCAAGTGTCAGGGCTTTGGCTCAGATGCTAACCCCTGCTGTAGGCCTGGCATCAGGTGGCTTAGTAGGGCCAGCTGTGTGTCTGCTGGCATCACAAAGATGTGTGGCCAGGGTACAGTATTTCTGGGGAGTTAAAGACATTTAGAAATGATTTCTGAAAGTTAAGTCTAATGTTTCATGTTTTTATGATCTTGAATTGTCCAGGGAGCCTTGTGTGGTTCATGAACTCTCTCAGGGTGTTGAGCATACTATGTGTAGAAATTGTGGTCAGTAGTCAGGAACCCATGGAGACCGACACTTATCAGGGTTCCCAACATTGAGAAACAACCTTCTGTGTAGGGGACACAGACACACAGACACAGACACACAGACACACACAGACACACACACACAGACACACACACACACAGACACACGCACACACACACACTGAAAGGAAACTGGGGAAGAAAAGAGAAGAAGGAGGAGGGAGGAGGAGGAGGAGAAGAAGAAAGGACTAATGGAAAATGAATGGTACATGTACTGTATGAGAGGTGCTTTGCTGAATTGTAAAGTCTTCTGAGGTTAGGTTGTATTAAGGACTGTGTGATGGAGGTTAGACCTTTGATCTAGGACATGACTGAGGGTATGTCTAACCACTGTTTCTTTGACTTCAAAGGCCACAATCTGTGTGTGTGTGTGTGTGTGTGTGTCTGTGTGTCTGTGTCTGTGTCTGTGTGTGTGTCTGTGTCTGTGTGAGTGTGTGTCTGTGTGTATGTGTGTGTCTGTGTGTGTGTGTGTGTCTGTGTGTGTGTCTATGTGTGTGAGTGTGTGTGTCTGTGTGTGTGTCTATGTGTGTGAGTGTGTGAGTGTGTGTGTCTGTGTGAGTGTGTGTGAGTGTGTGAGTGTGTGTGTCTGTGTGAGTGAGTGTGTGTGTGTCTGTGTGAGTGTGTGTGAGTGTGTGTGTCTGTGTCTGTGTTTGAGTGTGTGTGAGTGCGTGTGTGTGAGTGTCTGTATGAGTGTGTATGTGTGTGTGTACGTTTCCAAATTTAGGTCTTCATGCTTATACAGCAAACACTTAACCTACTGAGCTGTCTCCCTGGTCCAATGAAAAAACAGAACAATTTATATCTGTCTGTCTATCTATCTATCCATTCATTTATCTATCATCTATCTATCTATCCATCTATCGATCATCTATCCATCCATCTATCCATCCATCTTTCTATCTATCATCTATCTATCTATCTATCTATCTATCTATCTATCTATCTATCATCTATCTATCTATCTATCTATCTATCTATCTATCTATCTATCATCTATCTATCTATTTTGTGAGGCAGCAGTGAGGTTGTAGGCACCACCGTGTATGTGTGTGCATGCGTGTATGTCGGGCAGAGGCAATCTGCAGAGGTCCTTTCTCTCTTTCTAGCATGTGGGTCTTGGGACTTGAGCTCAGTGTTGGCTTTAGATGGTGACCCCTCCCACTGACCTCAAGCCTCAATCTTCTAATCCCATGGTGTTACAGGACAGCTCAAACTCTCTGATCATCTTACATGGAGCTACAAGAAGAATGTATATGATTACAATAACAGATCATTTCAAGAAGAAATGGACATTAAGAAAGTTACAAAAAAGGGTGTTTTTTTGAAAACTGTATTAAGAGTAATGTTTTGCTAAATATGGCAGTAAAATAATAGGAATTTATGTGTAACTCTAGCAGATGCACATAAACATGCAATTTTTAAAATCCTGTTCTGTGGATGCAGATGCTAGCATCTGTATTTTACAGAAGCAGAGACTGGTGCTCAAAGATTAAATGAGTGCTACATGTCTGTCATCCAAGCCACTCGAAGGGCTAGAGTTTAGCAATGCCCTGTGGGAGAGGTCAGCCGGTATGATTTCCTCAACCTTAATTCTGGTTTCTAATCAGGAACAACAACTAAAAGATGTTTAAGGGCCGGGAAGATGGCTCTGTGGTTAAGTGCTCTCCCAGAGGACCTAGATTCTATTTTTAGTAGCCATATGGTAGTTCACAACCGTCTGTACTTCCATTTCTAAGTCGGGCAATACCCTTTTCTCCTGTCCCTGAGTACTAGACACACACAGATGGTGCACAGATATACATGCAAGCAAAACATTTATACACATAAAATAAAAATAATATATCTTCTTTTTAAGGGAGAGCTTTTTAGTTTAAAAGCAGAGGTGGATTTTCCCAGCCCTAGCCCTCAGGAGTCCTAATGAAATGATAGGCTGGAGGTGTACCCTTGGCCTTAGGGAGTATGTCACCCCTCAAGCTCCACGCAGTGTGTGAGTGACTATCGACAGAGCTGCCAGGCGGCTTTACTCCAACTTCCTTACTGCAGGCAGAGAGATTAGTAATCTGGGTTATATTTGTGCTTTGCCTCTGCAAGATCAGGACTCATTCCTGTATCTCTTGACTTGGAGCTACTCACTGAGACTTAGGCCACTCAGGGCACTTTTGAGATATTGTCAAGTGATATACTTCCATCGGTGCATACTCTAGACAGCTCTCTCTAGGAACACAGCATTTGCTGGGTTCACTGGCATAAAGAAGGATGAAACTTGTGTCCCACACAGGGTGGACGCAAGCACACATTTGACCCATCGACCTCCCGCCTCTGTCCTCCTTCTTCTATGCGTCTCCTCTACTCTCCTTACCCCTCTTCCCCATCACCGTTTGTCCATCTTCTTCCCTTCTCACCCCTCCCCTCTGTATCTTTCCTCATCTTTCTCTCGTCCATCTTTTCCTTCCTCACCTGTCTGTACCTCTAACATCTCTCCTTCTCCTCACCCCTCCTCTATTCTGTCACCTCGCCTCACCTTTTCTCAACCTGACTTTCCTCCTTTTTTGCCCCGACCCTACGTTACCCTTTCATGTCCTTTCCATCTCTCCTCTCATCCTCATCCTTTCTCCCTGCACCAGCGCTCCCACCCCTCCAGTCTAGAGTGCTGGGTCTTCTTGCTCACTATGATCAACTTCACTCTCTGTATTTAAACTAGAGGTTTTGGACAGTTCCAAATGAGTTTCTACCCGCAGCCAGAATGTCTTAGAAGACAGTACTAGATGGTCATAATTATTTCATATTGTCTCTGCATATTGAAATATCATACTGTATACCATGTGCTTACTAATTGCTTTTCTGGGTGCTATGAAAAAGTACCTGGCACAAATAACCATGTTGACTCATGATTTCAGAGGATTCAGTACTTGGTTGCTTCATTTCATGCACTTGGCAAGAATACTACAGTAACTCCACAGCAAACAGTGGATAGGAAACAGAAGGAAAGAGGGACCTAGAAAAAGATGCAGTCCTTAAAACATGCCTGAAGTGACTTAGTTCTAGCTAGAACCTACTTCAGAAAGATTCCAGAACCTCACAGAAGAGTGCTACACAATTATTTTGCTTGAGCATCAGCCCTTCAATACATAAGACATTTGGGGAAAACTCCTTATACCCAAACCGAAATAACAGGCTTAAACCATTTATATTTGTATCTAATGTCTCAATAAAACAAATGCACACATGCACACTCAGAACCTTCAGTGTCACTCTCTTCTTTGTCCTTAGGAGAACATGGTGTTCCTGTGGCTTAAGACCCTGGCATTCTTGCAGAGTCACTTTATATGCATTTTAACCTTCTGAGTTGCCACACCCACCCCAGCCTCACCCTCTGACAAAGCCCTTCTCAAATTTCATCTGTGCCTGGACAGCGATTTCCGCCTAGTTTTACCTAATTGAATCCCATCCCTGTTCATTCTGCAGACTCCTTGGGGGAGTTCGTTCTTGATTTTTGCCAATGGGCCAAATTCCATGCTGGAAGGCCTTGATGCTCCTTGTTCTTCTTTGAAGCCCCTTTCACAACTGCAATTTAACTTCATTCCTGTCATATGGAATGACTGTCTCCACCCTGGGACTGTATATTTGTCCCATACAGGCACAGACAGTTCCTGGTTTTTGCACTCTGTATTTCAGATTGAGAGAGCAGATAATAAATGAGATCATAGCCTCATAGGAAATTGCTAATGGCATTTTGTGACCACTATGCCTATGAAAAGACTGGCCATTTAGTCTCTGACCACACTTACCCATTGTGGTTTGCCAAGTTTAGAAAAAAAGAAACCAGGAAACAGTTGTGCTAAGCACATCCTTGGAAACAAAAACCTAAATAAATAAATATATATATACACACACATTAGTATACATTTATCATAATATATTAATTGTATTCCATATTTATATATTAACTATATATAATATATAATATGTAACTAGCAAGTGAACCTGTAAAATCATTGATAGCATTTGATTCTGCAGATATTAACTTTGAACATTTACCCAGACCATTTAATTCTCCCCTTTCCACCATTTATTTTAATCACAAGACAAAAGCAGTCAGGCATGCATTCTGCTTATAAGACTCTCCAACTGACTTTCTCTCTGACACTCTTCTGTTACCCTGTTTCTGTTTGTTTTCTTTTAGCTTTCTTGGTACATTTGGACCTTACCTGAGATGGCACTGAGAGAAAGCTGTCTCATGAGCATGAAGAACACTAGGTTTAAGAAAAATTTTCCACAAGACTCTGCTCTGAAATGTCTTGAAATTCAAGGTAATTTGCCTCACAGCCAGTTGGCTCTTTAAGATTTCTGTTGTTTTCCACCAATGTCATTCATACAACCCACCTGAAACTTGGGGAACACATTTAGTAAACGAAGTCAAATTTATCATCAAGTGTCTGGTTTCCCCAGCATGCTAGAGATGGAAAGTAGTTTCTATCTGGAGCTACTCACCGAGTGGAAGTTGGAGCTTGGGGCAAAGTTTGATTTGTGTTTGCTTCGTGGTCTACATCTGCATCTTAAGTTACACAAAGTTTCCAAAGGCAGTGGGAACAAGACGTGATTATATATTCATGGGGATTTGGGTGACTTGTAAATCAGCCACTCTGGCTCCAAGGACTGATCTGGCAGCTCAGCTTGTACGTTTTCAAACATAAGTCAGCTTCAGCCCTGGGTTCAGATGAGTCTTCCTCCCAGAAGACCATGGAGAACATCTTGAGAGCTTTTGGCTTACACTTTATTAAAATTCCTAAATCATCTCAAAAAGGGCAATATGGCCTGAGAATACCAAGTTCAAGTTTTAGAATGCCAACCAGACCAAAGCCTGATTGTGAATTGGGCTGCAACAACTAACTAACTAACTAACTAACTAGCTAACTAAGCAGAGGATAGCCCCAAGCCTCCGTTGACTTTAAGTCTCATACTCACCACCATATAATAAGTATATTGTACTTAAAAACGTGTCTGTACATTCTCCATGTAACATAATATCAAGAAACTTGAGGCCGACTTTCAACATCTGTAGCAGAAATGTCAGCAATTTCCCTGTGAATTAGGACCCATCTGAATTAGCAGCTTGGTTAGACAGCCAGTTTGGATAATTCAGATTCACAGTGGTATCTCAGGTCTGATTTATTTTCTTTGGCTGTCTAGATAATTCCAGTTACAAGACAATCACCAATGAATAGCCACTCATGGGGAAGTGTGCTTCTCGTGCAAATGTCTCCTTCCTAGCAAGTATTTAAGTGAGAGGGTGAGGCACCCCGTTCCCTGTGATGGAATGAAGGCCTTTAGAACAGCTCACATTTTTCTCCTCATTCTTGAAATCCAGACGGCAGTGGAAACCTCATGAGCCCTGGAAAGCCCCTGGTGGCAATTGTGGGATGAAATGTCTTAATTGACGAAAGAACCCCTTGGCTAAATTCTCATCTTTGTAGAACTTGTCACAAGTGTTCAGTTTCAAGCCAAAAACCTGCCAGAGTGAGGGCCAATCACTAATGACAGAAAGATTAGGAGGGTGTGGATCAGTTGGCTGCTGCACAGTACGTAATGAGACAAAATGCTGGCAAGTCAACTCAGGGCCATTGACCCCTGGCCAGTGTGTAAGAGGAGGGAACCCCAGAATCAAATGCCTACCACCTACCACTGGCAGGCTTAGCACGAAGAGCAACAAGTTGTCTCTTATGAAAATTAAAAAAAAAAAAAATGTGATTCTCCAGCGTATTCTTTGCTGCATATCCTCACCGTTCAGACTCTGAGGAAGACAAGGAAGTTGACGACTGAGAATATGCAGGTAACTTCATGTTATCAATTTAAAAGATCCTGTGGGATAGGCCCTCTTTAGATCAGTAGCATGTGGATTGTATTCCAGCTGTGAATTGTCTTCAGGGAAAACCCTTGTATCTTTGAATTATATGGGAGACAATTATATGTAGCAAGTCATATTCATTTAGCAGATGGAAATTTTAACAAGGTGGAGCTGAGGCTACAAGTGGACCTGACTGTCACTGCCCATGCTTCAGTCTGCGGCTCCACCTTGTTCCTGATGCTGAGAGTTGTCATTCATAGCTTTGAGTTAGGAAGACAGAGCATGGAACATTTCCCACCTACCTCCCTGAAGCCATTCTGTGGGAAGAAATCAGGAGAGGAAGTTAATAGAAGGAATTGGATCCAGTCTATCAATCTTGTTCTATTCTTAGCCTAGAAAAGAGATTAGAATTAGTTAATGAACATCTACATGCACAACTGTATCAGATAACCCAGTGTGTAGGACAGGGGCTGTGTAAGCACACTGTGTGATATCTGCACATGATGCAATGGTTCTACTACCACATTGGTCACAACAACGCTTCGCTGCTTAGTGACCCAGATGAATCTTTATCCCCTTCAACATAGATAGGATGAGAAAATCATTAATAAGTGTTTGTATTTTCTTTCTGACTCCCACTCCCTGAGGGGGACTCTAGCTTGGCCTACCCCTCTTCTGAATATTTATCAGACAGAGATAATTCATGGAAGAGTTATGGAGAATCTGAAAGGAGCTGGTTTATTTTCACAGAGCTATAGGAAAAGAGAAAGAGATGGATGGACCAGAGGAGTCGATCAATTAATCAATAAATCATGTTGTGGAGTATTCTGGCGAGAACTAGGAGAGACACTGTGGGGGAGACTGTATCTGAGTGAAACATTAAATGAAAAGGGATTGCGGGGAAGAATCTGAGTCTGTTGGGTATTTATTCCGTTTTGTAATTAACCAAACTCAGTTTGAATCTTAAGGCATTCTATCAAAACTCTTATAACGTTTTTTTCTAATTTAAATAGTTTTGTATATATTCTTACATCACTAAAATAAGCATCAAAGCAACAGAGTTGCTGTAGGTGATTTGGTAGCAGACCACATCTAAAGGGTGCCGAACATCAGTGGAAAGCAAGCAACTGTGTCTAAGACCAGATGACCAGTTGACTACATTGCATTCAGTTCAGCTCCCTACATTTGAATTTGAGGAGATCATTACATAGGTACCCAAGAATCTAAGCTCTGTGCTCAATATGTTACTAGAGTTAGCGCCCCAGTGTAATAGCTAGAATAACTAAATGGATGTTAAGTGTAGTCATGCATCACTTAGAGATGGGCTGTGCCCTGAGAAGTCTGTTGCTAAGAGCCTGCTGTGATATGAATCATCCTTACACAAACCTAGATGGTAGACTATCTAAGCTTTCATATCTAGGTTTCATACCTAGGCTGTATCATAACACACACACACATGCATGCACACATGCACACACATACCTACAGCCCATCATTCTAGGGTTACAATGATCAAAACAGCATGCAATAAAATGAGGCACAGGAGGAAATAATGCCAAAAAGAGACAAAGCAGACAAGATGGCTGAAGCAACTGCTGGTGCCATCCAGATGGCTTTGCATCGATCTTTCCAAGTAGAAAGGGCACACTCTAAAATCACGTGGACAGTAATCCCACAGACTGACAGTGTATTTGTTATTATCATTATTAAGTGTCACACCGTGTGCAATCCTAATGGTGTACTTTATAAGGCTGGATGTACAGTGTGTTCACATCCGCATTATCACACACAAGAGGAAGACATTCAATCACATGTTAGGAGAGCTCTGCTGTCACTAGGTAATAGAAATTTCTAGTTTGGTTGTATTTGTCTGTGGCTACCCAGTTTACATGCATCCACCATGGACCAAAATGTCATTATATGGTACATGACTGTAATCAAGTGTTCTTTCCCATATCCACCAAATATGCAGTTGTTGAGATAAAATGACTTCTTATAAACCTTGTATGTAAATAAGGGAAGGCAAGAATTTTAAACCCCAAACAATGCAATTTTCTGTTGTTAAGCAGCTGCTGTTTTCAAAACTAAAAGAGACCAAAATAATTACCACAAATGACACCACTGGTGTTTGACAATTTTCCATCTATACAAAGCAATTTTCACCAATACTTAAAAAAATCCCATCTAGGCATAAAACAGGTTTGGCCATGAACATATATATCATATTGCTTGTGACCAAATGTGACTTCTAGATTCATGATCCCACAGGCCACCGAAGATCTGCACAGTATTTTCAGTTTCTACAATAAGCAAGTGTCCGGTGATGTTCTCCACGTGGCTTCCAAGATGCTACCACTCCCTAGCATGTTCTGACCATGCCCCATTGTTCACTGCCCACATCCTGCCAACTATCGCCACCTTTCTTGATGACAGCAATATCAGAATGACACCGCGTTTAATCTCAAGCTGCTGAAAGACTTAACTAAAGTGTCCTGCATACCAGTGCTCAGTGAAGTCACCCCTCATGAAAACATGGGCAGATCAGAGTTTTACATATGCTGTGGGCAGGGAGCCAGCAGTTTCTGGAAAACATGAAAGGTAAAGATCTCTATCTCTACAATTTTCATAGAGTGAGAACTTATTTCACTTAAATTATTGCTTTGAAACCTAGTTGAAGAGCCTGGGTTTAGAAAGCAGCAGCCATGCCTGAAGAATCACCTGCCTGTCCGCACTTGCCTCATCCTGGAACGTCTAGCTCTGGCCGTCAACAGGACTTCACATCACTGTCACCAAGATATCAATGGGTACAGCTACAAAATGCAGTCATTTGGTATGTAAGAATTCCCCTTTAATCCCAGCACTCAGGAGGCAGAGCCAGGAGGATCTCTGTGTGATCGAAGCCAACCTGGTCTACAAGAGTGAGTTAAAGGACAGCCAAAGCACTGTTAAATAGAGAAACCCCATCTTGAAACAGACAGACAGAGAATTCCCCATGGAGTTGGAGAGATGGCTTAGCAGGTAAGAGTATATACTATTGCTCCAGAGGGCCTGAATTTAATTCCTAACACCCACCTCGGGTAGCTCACAACTAATTATAATTATAATTTCAGGAGACCCAACAGCTCTGTTGTCTGCAGCCACCTGCACTCATGTGCACACTCCCCCACATATACATATAATTTAAAATAATAAAAATATACCTTAAAGGAATCCCCCTATTCTTCATGTATATCCATATATACAACTAATAGAGTTAGCTATTTGCTAATGACTTTTCCTGTTCACTTTATGACCCGTTCCTGGCCACTTTCTGGGACAGCTTCCTTCCTTTTCAAGCCTGCCATGTATGTTTCTTTTAACCAGAGTTGATTTAAAAATGCTAAGCAAGTGTTAGGGTTTGAATCTGCAATGTTCCCCACAGCCTCCTGTTTTGAGGCTTCTTCCTCTGCATGTGATGCTATTTTTGGGAGGCTGTGGACCCTTCCAGAGTTGGAGCCTGACTGGTAGAAGTAGGACCTCCACAGCAGGCCTTTGAGAGTTCTATCTGTCCCTGGTTTCTACTTCATTCTTTGCTTCCTGGTCCACAGCGATGTGAACAGCCTCTACCACATGTTCTTGCAGCCATTAACTGAGTTGTTCTACTTTGCCTTCCTTACCATGATGGGCTGTTATCTGAGAGTATAGGCCAGAATAAATCTTTTCCCCCTTAAGTTGCTTCTGTCACACATCTGTCACAGAGATGAAAGGGAACGGGAGTGACAAGGAGAAGCCGTAAGACACACATGGGTTTGCTTTCAATCATCTCCGGACACATGGTATTCATGACCTGCTATTTTTGTTTAGTTCTGTGGTATTCCGTCATTCCCCTTACCTGGTCAAGCTTTCAATGCATGGATTGCACACATCAATGCGCATTCAGGTTTTAAAAATTGAGAACTTACTTAAGATAGCCTGAATATTAGTTAGAGAACATACTTTACTGAATGTAACAAAACTTGGAGGTATTTACATAAAAATTTATTTGTGTCAGATAACAAGAAGTTTAGGCTCCATGTACCTTCATGCTCTGTGAGCATCTGTGGTATGGATGCTTCAACCTTACAGTTACAAGATGGCTGCTGTATTTCCAGGTGCTGTGTTTGCATCCTAGGAGAAGAGAAGATGGAAGAATGAAAGGGAACCAAAATGCTGAAGACGGCAAAGGGCTGAGTCTTTCCTCCTCCAGGGACTTCCTGGACATTTAAGCTTTAAATATCCAATCATAGCTCATAGCTGCCCTGAGCTCTCATGAATTCTCTAGCTTCTATACTGGAGGACAGAGTGTCTGACATCATGAGAACTTTAAAAATATTATTATACTGTTTCATGTATATCAGTGTTTTGCTTGAATGCATGTCTGTATCTGTGAGGCAGGAAGAAGGAATCAGATCCCCTGGAACTGGAGTAATAGATGGTAGTAAGCCACCCTGAGGGTACTGAGAATCAAACCTGGGTCCCCTGGAAGAGCAGCAACCAGTTCTTTTTAACAATAAGGCATCTCTTCAGTCTGGCTTGGGTGGACTTCAATGGATATTTAGATAATCTAGACGAAATGTGTATCTTAACCTCTTGAGAGTGGCTTTGAGGAATTTTTTTTTTTTTTTTTTTAAAGGATCGGGATTGTTCAGTTTGTCCTAGACATTCTGAGCTTAGGTCCATGGCCCTGGCCTGGTAAGTGCTAGTGATACTCAGCTTTTAGCTGTAAGTTCTCATTACGGGAAGTTTCATTTATCAGGAAACTGTCAAAAGAGTTTAATAAAAAACCATGTACTCACTCTTAACATTTTTCTATGCTTGCATTAATTATCTCGTCTCTCTCTGCCCCTCAAGCTATCTTATTTCTGGGTGCATTTCATAGTAAATTCAGATATCAATACCTTTCTCCTTAAGTACTTCATTAACTAGAATCTTACAGTTTTTCTCTTCTGAAGTAAAATTAACGTAAAGTACAGTCTATATAATAGGTGTATGTTTGTGGACTATTGAAAACTATGTAACCTAAGTCCTTAAGAAGGCATTAAACATTATCATCTGGCATCCCAGAATATTCCCTGTGGTCTTTCTTCCTTCTACCCAGGTCAACCTACTGTTAGGAACATTTTTGTTTGGATTTTTTTTTAAACTATAGATTATTTCATCTGTTCTAAAACTAAATAAACTGAGTGAATACTCATTTGGGTGAATACTCATTTGGGCAACACTCCTTATTTCATTATAATTATTTTTGAAAATTATTTTTATTGTTTCATGTGAGGTACAAAAACTTACTTTTAACCTTTTCTATATCAGGCAAATGAATGGAACAAAAAAAAAGTTACAAAAGAACACACATGGTATGTACTCGCTGATACGTGAATATTGGCCCAAAAGCTCAGAATACCCAAGATTCAATTCACAGACCACATGACGCTCAAGAAGAAGGAAGACCAAACTGTGGATGCTTCAGTTCTTCTTAGACAGGGGAACAAAATACTCACGGAAGGAAAAATGGAGACAAAGTATGGAGTAGAGACAGAAGGAATGGCCATCCAGAGACGGCCCCACCTGAGGATCCATCCCATATACAGTCGCCAAACCTGGACACTATTGTGGATGCCAAGAAGTGCTTGCTGACAGGAGCCTGATATGGCTGTCTGCTGAGAGGTTCTCCCAGAGTCTGACAAATACAGAGGCGGATGCTCGCAGCCAACCATTGGAGTGAGCATCGGATCCCCAATGGAGGAGATAGAGAAAGGACTGAAGGAGCTGAAGGGGTTTGCAACCCCATAGGAAGAACAACATTATCAACCATCCAGACCCCCAGAGCTCCCAGGGACTAAGCCACTAACCAAGGAGTCCACATGGAGGGACCCATGGCTCCAGCCGCAAATATAGCAGAGGATGGCCTTGTTGAGCATCAATGGAAGGACAGGCCCTTGGTCTTGTGAAGGCTCGATGCCCTAATGTAAGGGAATGCCAGGGCAGGAAAGTGGGAGTGGGTTGGTGGGTAGGGGAACACCCTCGTAGAAGCAGGGGGAGGGGGGATGGGATAGGGGATTTCGGGGGAGTGGGACCGGGAAAGGAGATAACATTTGAAATGTAAATAAAGAAAATATCCAATAAAAAAAATCTCAATAAAAAAAGAATTCATAAACTATGAGCCTAATTGAATCCAAGTAATTTGTTTTTGTGATTGATTAAAAAACAGCAACAGCAACAGCAGCAGCAGCAACAGCAACAGCAACAACAACAACAACAACAACAACAACAACAACAACAACAACAACAAAACCTCTACAGGCCAGCAGACATTCTAGCACATACCTTTAATCCCAACACTTGGGAGGCAAAGGCTGGTGGATCCCTTCGAGTTTGAAGCCAATCTGGGCAAGTTCCAGGCCAGTTAGGACTAGGTAGTAAGGCCCAGTCTAAAACAAAACAAACCCCAAATAACCAAACAAAAAGATCTCTAGAAGTGACAAAAGTCCTAAAACTCACAGCAATGCTGCTTTCCTCAGTGACAAAGTACACAAGTCTTGAGAAATAAAGATTTGGTTCTTGCTCTACCAAAAGGGAGTTAGAGCTCCTAAGTGTGCCATTGTAAATGTAGTGTGTCTCTAAGAGAGATAAATCAGCAGCAGCAGGGTACTGAAGCACTCCAGGCCCCATGCTTTCGTCTGTAAACTGTAATTTCAAGTTTGTTTAGCTGCTTGATGGTGCTTAGCCATACTCAAGTTGTTAAACATTTTACAGTAACTAAATGTACTTGAGACCATGGGCACCATTCCTGCCCTCTGACACATTTTTGTTCTAGTGACAAGGGGAATGGCTGAGAACGCACATAAGAATATTCCCAGTTAGCAGAAGTTGAAATGAATTAACAACATAAAGAACACACATGTTTGCATTTAGACATGGTATATGGCCAATTTTTTTTCTCATGAAGAGAGCCTTATTACTTTTGCTCTAAGCAGTTTTCTAAATGTTTGACATTTGACAAGGGGAATTCCCCTTCCCTTCTCTTCTTTCCCTACAGTATATATTAAACTAATTGCTTTGTTTTAACAAGAGGGACCCTGTTTCCCTAACCATCCCCTCAACCCTCAGCTCGACCTCCGATTCATGGAGTTTTGCTGGGAGATAATTGTACCACAATGTGATTTAGTGCACGCTGGCTTCTGCGTATCAAGTCTTCCCTGTCTCGGGAACATTTGTAACTCTCAAAGGGTCAGGTTCCCATCATGGAGAGTCACATAAAAAGTAAATTTGGCTCAAAGTGTCCTTTTCATTTATAATTTCTATAATGCTCTCAAAGTCACAAAACTATCTCATGTTTCAAGGATGAACAATTTACTGTGTTTCGTGGATAAAAACTCTCTGAAGAGTAAGGTAAGGAGGGCCAGGAGGATTAGAACTGTCATGGGAAATTGTAAATAAAATCCATGCCACAGTCCACAGACTTACCTTTATAAGCATTCATTTCTTTAACTGCTTCTCAAGAGCTCTTCACGTTTGAAGCAAACATGCACCGGAAATTGGTGATGCAGGGAGGGAATGGTTTTGCTGTTATGGATAGACAGGGAGGTACGGCTAAGGACCAAAACCTTTCCATCCTTCGGGCTCAGATTCCTTCTCACTGAGCAACTCTCAAAGACAGAGCTGTTGCCAGGTCTAGGACATTCCAGACAGTCCAAGTGACTTGTGTGTTTTTGATATTAGAGTGGGTTACTTTGACTCTCCACCCTTTTGTTGTCCTTAAACAGAGGGACCACATGCCACTTTAAAATATACACATATCATACAATGTTCATATTTATTATAAAGTATCCTTGTGTTTACAGTGCTTTATGGGCTTCAGAATTTGGAGCCTAGGTTGGATGTTCAGCTCACTGAGTTCATTCAGTGCTTTTAATATGAGAAATTTCAGCATGTAACTATGGTCCTCAGTCCTCACTGGTTTTAGTGAGTTAATGTTAACATTGACTCTCCTCCCCTGCTGGTGGTCCTCTTTCATTGATTCATGTATAAACAACCTTGGGCTCGAAAACCCAAGAGTTAGTCTTGTCTTTGAATATCATAATGGAACATGGCCATATACCGGGCTTGAATTTTTGTTCCATTACCTCCATCCTATTGGCAAGTTACTTATCCTCTCTGTGTTTGTTTTATCATCTGTGAAATGGGCACAGTACTATGAAAAAGCATGTAGATCAACATTTGTAAAGTGCTTAGACCAGTATTTGGTTTGTGATGAATACCATCTAAGGATGTGTGTGTGTGTGTGTGTGTGTTTGCGCACACACAACTCAGAGCTTCTACCCACAGGAAGGAGACATGTACACACCCCATAATTCAAAAGCATGGGGAATCAAGGTACAGAAATGACACTGTAAGAATGGGTGTGTCTTTGTGGGAATTGGCTAATGATGTGACTTTGTACCCTCTTGCCTTTCAAAATATTTGCTCCTTGGCTCACTGAAGCCTGAAATCCCAATCACACTGACCCATGCCTTTGATGTCTGTGGCCAAGGACTTTGTCCTCATGAGAGACAGAATATATTAAGCTTCTTTGGGCATTTTTTTTTTAATTTTTTGATACTTTATTTACATTTCCAATGTTTCCCCCTTTCTAGGCGTCCTCTTTGAAACCACCTATCCCCTCCCCCTCCCCCACCTCTATGAGGGAATTCCACCTCCCACCCACCCACCCACCCACTCCCGTATTCCCATCTTAACATTCCCCTTTACTGGGGCCTCTCCTCCCCCTGATGGTCAACAGGGCCCTCCTCTGCCACATATGTGGTCCAAACCATGGGTCCCTTGATGTGTATTCTTTGGCTGGTGGTCCAGCCTCCAGGAGGAGCGGGGGGGGGGGGGGTATCAGGCCAGTTGACACTGTTGCTCCCTCCATGGGGCTGCAGACTCCCTCAGCTCCTTCAATCCCTTCTTTCTTTGGACATTTTTGATCCTTCACTGAGATTATTAGGTCTTTCCTGAGAATGGTTTTCATTGTGTGGACTCAAAAGAAAACGAGGTGAGAGAATAGTTGGTGCCTACCTTCTATATAGACAACAAGGAAGGACAAGGAAAATTGAGAGCCTTGCCTGGGAAGGGTGACATCCTGAGAGCAGGTGGAACAGAGGTGCCCTTTCTTTTGAAAGGGTTCTTGTCAAAGCACCTTGAAGCCAGCCCCAGCACGTTTTAGTTTGGTGCTCTGGGACAAACTCTTCACAGTAAACTCCAGACTTCCAGCATCCTGCTTGCAAACATGCGTCATAATGCATCCTTGTGTTTGGTTATTCAAAATGCTTGCTGGTGCCTCTCTGTAGGATGTACGTAATACGCTGTTCCCAGCACTGCTCACTGGAGGCGTTTAAGTCATCTCTGACCCTCAGAAGGCATTTGGCATTTAGGAAAAAGGCAACTTTAAAATAGTTACATTACTTCAGAGTCTAGCACTCCCAATGGAATTTTTTAAGTGAAAAATAAAATTGATGAATCATTTGGGGTAGATATTGCCAAGGAAAATTGCGAGTGGCTTACAAGTTCACATTAGGTAGCTCCCTAGCCAGCAGATCACTCAAATTCATGGTGTCTATCAACCCAGGACACTGTGATTCTGTCATTCTCCAGTATCAGAGGAAACTGAAAAACAGTGATGTTGTAAGCGAAAGGTAGCAAAGGAAATGGGTGGGCAGTGTCTACACACAAGACTTACTAAGCCCCAGGGGTCATAGCAACAGGCATACCATCTACTGCTGTCTCCCCTTAAAGGATACACCTGTTCTTTGAGGATAGGCGCATAGAAATGCAGTCGTGCCCCCACTGTAATAAGACTTCCATCATATGCCTGGGACTATGGTTGTAGAGAGCCCTACAGACAGATTGATTGGGTCCACCTCTCCCCCATCCCTGTATACAAACCTAAAGCTTAATTTGTAAATTGTTCATGGTAAGAGATTAACAACAGTAACTAAGGATAGAATAGTTACTATTATTATACTGTAGTGTTAATAAAATCTATTTAAGAGTTATAAATTATGCATGTGGGGGATGTTTTTTTTTTCTATGTGGTATTTTTAAGCTGTGTTTGACCTGAGGTAATCGAAATAGAAACCAAACCACAGACAAGCAGGACTGACATAAATTCTAAGACTCACTCTTGTGGAATGCACTGGGTTCAGGCAGTGAATTTTCTATCTGGTATGTGTCCGGGCAGCCTGGGATTCTGAAATCCTGAGGACTTTGCTTCTGAAGAGTCAGGCATGCCTTGGCTCCCCCACTTACCAGCTACAGCTTCTGGGTCAAGTCATTTTGCCTGCCTGGGCCTCAGTGGTCTCATCTGTAAAGTGGGAATAAATGTTCTCCATAGCATTACAATAAACCTGTGTAAGCCTTTCACATCTGTGAAATGCTAGAAACTAGGAATGTTAATAACTAGCATATCTCCTTTTAGTTAAGGACCCAAGTCTTTTCACGGTTCCTGTGAGCTTCCTAGCTAAGTGTCATATGGATAAAGGTGGGAATGAAGTACAGCTTCTGGGGAGCAGAAATGAACTGGGGCACAGGGCAATGATTTTCTTAGCTCTTTGCTGTCATGGAGTTGGAAAGTTGAGTTAAGGGTGGGGCAGTACTGTGGCATAGCTTCTTTGATGCTTGCCTGTATTGCTAGGCCTCAGCTCACTTTGCAGTAACCAAAGGCAGGGAGGTGAGTGTGCAAGGCTAGCCCTTCAGAGCTTAGGTAGGAGAAGTCTTCCACAGAGCCTTTCAATGGAACCCACACTATCCTCAAAGTTCCCTTTCCTGAGGTAGGGCCTAGGATCACTGGGAATCCTGTGAACCTGTCAAATCTTCCCTTTCTTCTGACATTCTTTGAGAATCCTTCCCCATTCCTACCAGAGACCATCCCTCTGTCTCCATGAAGTGTGCCGGGCACAAGTAGAGTACAAACATTGTCACTAGCATGAAGCTCTCATAGACTAGGTTGTCAGAACTGTTGACCCATTACAAATAAGTGACTTTTCTCATATCATGACTGAGATGGAATAGGAAACGAGTGTCCTGTATCCTTCCTGCCGCAGTAGGCATGTGCTTTGAGATGTTCGTTGGCAGCCTGCTCTCTTGAACATGGTGCTTGCTGGGCTCACTGTCCTCTCCTGCCCCTAATCATGACTTGTAGCTTCTAATCACGGATGGGAGATGGCTTCTGGTGTTTATATTTTAATGTTTTTACAGTCTTGTAGTTTTCACGTAGTGATGGGCCATTTCCCACCCAATTCCTTTGGTTATTCTTCATCTTTAAATATCCCACAATGACTAATTCCCTTCCTTTGGCTGTGACTTGTCAGTGTGCCTAATGATGGTCTGGTGATAAGTTCATAGGTTAGATGGCTTCTATTTCTGAATGATTCAGTCAGATACAGTGTCTCAAAAATGTCTAGAGATCTATTATGCCAGCAGTATGGCAAGTGTACATCCGGAGTGAAGAGTGACTGTTGGTGAGATCTGCACAAAGCCTGCCGCAGCCTTGAAACCTTACCCCGAGGAAACCCTCCAGCTGTGCACACTGCTCAGCTCGTTTTGTTTTGTGTTTTACTTGTTTGTTTGTTCACTTGCTTGTTTTGAGGCAGAGGCGCTCTATGTTGCCCAGGCTGGCAGTACTTCTGCCTCAGTCTCCTAAGTAGCTCAGATTACAGGCACACACTGTATATTCTTAAAAGGCAAACCCCATTCCTGGTTCCCCTTCCTTGACCCCATTGCCTCCCATGTGCAGATACACTTCCTCTCCTGTAATTCATATTGTTTCAGCACCAGGCTTCTACTCAGCAACATTTATCTATCTATCTATCTATCTATCTATCTATCTATCTATCTATCTATCTATCTATCTATCTATCTATTTCTGTAACGGGGTAGATAATAACTATTTTCATTTTTAAGCTGCACAGTCTTGGTATTGATGGCACAAACCTGTGGCTACAGCTACAAATTGCAACAGTCAACAGTGAACACTTAGACTGTGTTCCAAGGAAACCTTTGTTTATAGACACCAAAATTTGTATTTTGCATAATTTTATGTCATGAATTATTATTTTTCATTGGCTTAAAAATATATTCAAAATGGTAAAAATGATTTTGGCTCACTGATGAGTTTCCTGATCTCCAGACTTACTGGAGTATAACTTCTCTCAGGCTGGGCTTCTTGTACAATGTAACTAGGGTCTTGGGCCATGACAGCTACTTGCCTGGAAAGAGTATACATCAAATAATTCCTTTGGCATACAGAAGCAAATGACATGATTTCTGTTTGCCTAGGTCTTTTTAGTTACTTTCACCAATGTGGTTTGATTCCATCTCTCTGCCTGTGGTCCAGCAGGGACAGTCGTGATCCTGGCTTACAGTGAGCTTGTCTTTGGAGTGCATTTGGCTTTGTGCATTCAGGCCTGACTTCCATGGTAATCCAAGCAAAACTACCATAGAAAGTTCCTGGGCTGTTTTCTTGAGTTTCTATTTATGAAGGGAATGTTTGGTGTAACTTTGCCTTCATAATTACACATTAGTCTTCTATAGCCCACTTGAACTGCTCGGACTGTTCCGACCCACAAGACAGTGAGAGAGTTCTGCCCATGATGTGAGTGTGAATGATTGAGGGGCCCCTGTGGGTTGAGGAAAGCTTTGTTAACGACCTTCCCAGATTTCTTCCTCTTCCTTCCCATCTGTTTTGTGTCCTGGAGGTTGGAGTCCAGGTGAGTTTGAGGAATGGGGAAAACAGTGAAAAACAACAACTGGCCATGGGACCCGAGACAGGATGATCATCCTTACACTAGCTGTGAAGACCCTTGATGTCTACTCGTTCTGCCTGTGTTGTGGCTGTGTCTCCCACAGGGGGCATTCTTCTACCTGTGATGGGTGTGCTGTGGCTAGGTTCTTCACAGGGAACATTCTCTTGCCTGTCCTGAGAATTCAGTGTCCTGATCCTTCATGATCACTCGCCTACTTGTCCCTAGTATGGAATGGGTGTATTATTTATAGGGCTCCCCCACACCTGAACTGGTATGCTGTGGCTGTATTCTCCATGGGGAGCTCTTCATTGAGAAACAGTGTCCTAGAGGTGTTCTTAGGATCCAAAGCCCAGGGTGCCTCAGGTGTGGTCTCTGTGACCTTACCAGGGACCTGAAGAACCACCCATACAGGCGTTGGGAGCTCTATACTTCTCATTCTAGTAGGCCACATCTTAAGTTATGAAGCACGTTTAGTTTGGCTTGGGTTTGACTGCGCGTCCAAGACTGGGGAAATGAAGTCTCTGGTGGTAGCACTAGGGATGGAGGATCCTCTAAGACTTAACATTTCCATCTACCCAACTGCATGTGACCTTACAACAGATAAATATACTTGTCAGTTCTTGAAAAAACTGGGTGTAGCCATGAATCACAGTTAACAGAAGTCTTCTGGCAGGCTCATTATATCACCTTATGGTGCAGACAGCCAACAATCATATCTTGGTATGTATAATTCTGATGTGCGTGAAATATGATTTACATTTTAAAAACCTTTGTTTCCCAGGTCAATAATATAGTTTTCACTTTCATTTTCTTACTTTATTTGAAACTGGACATCTCTTTTATATATTTAAGAACCATTTATATATATGCTTTTTGGTGGATTTTTTTTTCTTTTTATGCCTAGTTGTTACCTCTTTTTCCTTTGCTAGTTTAATCGTCATATTATTGCTTTATGGAAACTTTTTCTGTGTTAAGAAAGTTATAAAAATGATTATTTAATGACTTGTGAGAGCATTTCCTATATCATTGGTCTGCACTTTGATTTTGTTTATAGAAGCCTTTCCTGAGAATAATTTAAAATATTTTTATATAATAAGATTCATCAACCTTTTGTTTTGGCAGCTTCTGTTTTCTGTGGTAGAAAAAGGACTTTCTTCTTCTAAGATTTACTATATTGTGTTATCATGGGTTTGGGATTTTACCAATGTATTTCATTATCTATGGAGAGCATATGGCAATGAATCATATTTGAATTCTTGGCATAAGAGCTTATTATTCTTTCAGTATTTTTCTGCACCCTGTTTACTAATTGGCAAGTAAATGTTAATTGACTCAACTCTGAGCTGCTGAAATCTGGCCTCCAGAAATCGCACTGTTCCTCCACGCTAGGTGGAAAGTGACATCAGGACAGTGTTTTAGAGTCTGTCCTGGCTAGTGACAAAGTCTGAGCTCTATTTTCTCATCACAGTAGTGTACATTCTGTTATCTGCTAATCATGAATGCTGTTATGACAAGTTCTGCTTGTTCTTATTTGGGTAAGTGTCCCTCAGAGGTCCATGTACTGAAGGCTGTGCACCAGCCTGCAGTACTATTGGGAGACCCTCTAAAAGATGGGTTCAGTTGAAAGACATCAGGTCACTGGGGTATGCCCTTGAAGGGGCTATCTGTGTCAAACACTAATGAGGAATATTTATTCTGGTTCCCAGCTATAGACAGATTTCATCTGTCATGGTGGGGAAAACATAACAGGCCTTCTGGAAGACTATGTTAGAGACAGTTCACATCACAGCAGACCAGGAGCAGAGATCAAGTCAGGACCCAGGAACTGGATACAATTTTCAAAGGCCTGCTTCTAGGGACCTATTTCGGCCACCTGTATCTGGTCCACCTCGAAAAGATTTGGCAAACCTCAAAATAGCACCCCGCCTGGGGAAAAAGTATTCAAAACTCTAGGTTGAGAGGAACATAACTGGACCCTAGCGCTTTCCCTCTGCTTCCTGGCTGCTATGAGCTGAGCCCCTTTTCTATCATAAGCCCCACCATGATGTGCTGCATTGTCAAAGGCCCAAAAGAAACAGTCCCCTGATGTGTACTGAAGTCTCCAAAACTGTGAGCCAAAATCACTTCTTTATCCCCCCATTTTCTTTTTTTTCAGTGTTGAAACATGGCAGAAATCTAGGTTTCATTGTACCCGACTACTATTGTATTTTGAACACACCAGGTGTTTGTCCCTCTTCAGTACTGTGGCATATCAGCTCCTTGTCCATGCTCCTCAGGTTTCCCAGCTGTCTCCACCAGACTTCCTGTAGCACATCGCAAGTATAGTCAATGACAAGAGCCCCATGTTCTCACTCTCAGTGTCCCCAGTGCATTCTGCTTCACGTGGGCCTGGATCTTCATTTATAGACTACTGCACGTGTTTTCTCCACAATGATTCATAAATTAACTGATGGCTTCTTTAATATGATTATTTTGCAGAACTTTGCTTATTGATGTTATGCTATGTGCGTATAAAGAATATGAAGGTTCTGAAACTCCTGCTCCTGAAAGTTTGTTAACAATCTATGAAACTAGCTTGGCGTAGTGATGTCTACCCACAGTGCCAGCACTGTGAGTTTCAGATAAGAAGACTTTGACTATGAGGCCATCTGAACTATGTAACAAGACAATAAAAAAAACCAAACAAACCACCAAACCAAAACCAAAACCATGTTAGGGTACTTTAAAAGGAATCAATCTGTAATAATTTTAATTCTTCTATGTCAATTGGTCTAAGAAAAAAATTTCTATTTGTGGGTCAATTTTGACAGTGAATGCACATTTATATGTATAGTAAAATAAACTTATATGATACTTTATCTCATACTATAATAATTGTCCTCTGTATTTGCATTATCATTTCTAATATTTTATATTTGTATTTCTCTCTTCACTGCTTTTGGTGCTTTTGATGTAGGTTTTAATAAAATTAGCACTGATAATACTGATTTTTGTTTTGCATTTTAATCATTTAATCATTTATGGATTTACCCGTAGAAACGCCCTTTTCTTAACTTCTTTAGGTCCATTCTGTTATTTCTCTGGGTGCTCGAATACATGTATAACTTCCTCAGCTTCTACACTTTATTTTTAACTATACAAATAGCAGACTCTATATTTTCTTTGAGTGCTGCTTTATGCCCTGAAAGTCATGACACACCTTGTTTTCATTAACATTTTTTAAACTTTTAAACCTTAATTTACATTTGTATATTGGTTATTATTATTGAAGGTACCGAACAACTAAACTGAACATATAAACGTTCATTAGCATGGTTTTCTAAATATCCTATGATTTTGGGTTTGATTTTTTTCAGTGGTTGAAGAATCTTTAAAATAAAAAAAAAATCTTTAAAATAGTTCTAAATAGTAGGTTAGTTTCTAAATAGCAGTTTTTTAGTTTCTATTTTTATTATTGATGTCTAATTTTATTGCATGATGACCACAAAAAAATACATTCCCTTTTGAATTATAAAAAAGAGTTTGATGCACAGCAATCAGAACAGCCTCATTATTAGCTGCTCGGGTCTTCTGTACTATACTGTGTGCATGCACACACGAGGTGTGGCCATATAAGACTTAACATGTTATGAGTGTCCTATTACAGATAACTTCTGCATATTGCTTCATACATTTCCTTTGTGTGTGTGTTTGTGTTTGTGATGTGTTTTGTGGTGTGTACTCACAACCGTTATATTAGCACTGGGGATAGAAAGCTCCATCATTTTGAAGTAGATTCCTTTGTGAATTCTGTGGTTCCCCACTTTAAGCACATATGTTTTAAGGCATGTTTCTGTTTTGCTCCACAGTTGTTCTAAAAACGTAAACCACACAAGCCCAAGGGGAGACTGGGTCTGCTGTATCTATGGCGAAAGAACTAAAACCCCTGCTATATAGTCTGTCTTCTCAAAACTCGGAGAAATGCATTCCATGTAAGTATCAACAACTTTTAGGGCAAAATGTATCTAATGCATATATTAGACAGATATATCAAAGTTAAATCAAAACTAAACACACACACACACATATGTATCTATGCTGATCACATAGTACTGATCGTGCAACTGCACGTGAAGCTCTCTCCCTTCTGCCCTCTTCCCCCCCTTCTCTTTCTTCCTTGACTCTTTATTTCTTTCTTCCATCACTTCCTCTACTCCTCTCAACCCCTTTCGTCTCTGCCTTCGGTCTATGTCCTGACGCCCACCCTTTAAAGAAACATTCTATTAAAGGAAGAGTCCTCTTTCCTACTGCCCTTTAACAGCTACTAGGTCTTTAGACTTGAGGAACTTGAGTTATTTGTGTTTAGCTTTGAGATGCCAGGTGAAGGGAAGAGTCCAAGCTGGACCCTCTGGCCTGTAGACCCCGGAACATGTGCTTCCTAGAGTTTGCCATCTTCTTTGAATTCTCTCGGTCATACTCAGTGCCATTCATTCTTGTAAATGTGACTAGTGTCCCAATCCTAGATCACATGAACCAAGATTGGCCTCTTGACCATGCCATGTTACACAGAGGCACAAGGCCAACCTCTAAATACATATGGGGGAGAACTTTGTAATGTGTGATCCTGAGAAATGAGAGTATTAGTGTAAATACATGGGTTCCAGGAATTTTTAGAGAAGACCAGATCATTGTAGATTTTTACCAAAATTAGTACCATGTCCTTAATGATGACTTGGTTACAAAGGCCCTGATAAGCAAAATAGCCTAAGGTAGTTTCCTCTTCAATGCAGAAGCAACTAAAATTATATATGTTTTGATAATTTAAAATGGTATGTTAACTGTTGGAAATTTTATTTTGAGAACTTAAGAAGATTTGTTTTTAATATAATGTGCTAATATAATGTACATAAGTGTTTTGGGTACATGTATGCCGTGTTTCTAGTGCCCCCAAGGGTAAGAAGATGATATATATATATCAGGACCGTCCAAGAAAATGCCCTGCAGACTTGTCTACAGGCAATCTGGTTAAAGCATTTTATCAATGGATGCTCCTTTTCCCACATAGCTCCATCTTGTGCCACGTGGAAACAACAACAACAACAACAACAATCAGTGTATTGAACTTCATGCGTGTGAAGCAAACACTTTACTGACTGCACCACCATGACATCCCCCAGAAAATGTATTTTAGGAGTAAAAGAGATTCTTTAATATATTTTAGTTTTTCAACTTTTCATTAATAACACATTCCCATGGTTTTCAAGATCAAACAAAGATGTAAAAGATATCAATAGTTATGTAAAACCTTTCCTCTTACCGTTCTAAGTATCATTCAGTCTCCGTAGAGCAGACATTTTCTGTGTCTTATCAGAGGTTTTAAAATGTAAGTATCAGTGTTTTAGTTAGCTTTCTATTGCTATGCTAAAATACTGTCACCAAAAGCAACTTAGGGAAAAAAGGCTTGTACTCTGTACTCCAGTCACTGAAGGAAGTCAAAGCAAGAACTGGAGGCAGGAACCTGGGGCAGGAACTAGAGCAGAAGCCATAGAGGAGTGCTGCTTACTGGCTTGCTCCTCTTAACTTACTCAGTTGCTTTCTTACATATCCCAGGACTCAGGAGTGTACCACCCACAGTGAGCTGGGCTCTTCCACATCAATCGTGGATCAAGACAATGCCCCACAGATTTGTTTATGGGCGAATACAGTGATGTATTTTCCTAATTAAAGTGCCTTCTTCTAAGATGATCCTGGCTTATGTCAAGCTAACAACAACAACAACAACAACAACAAAAATAACAAGCCCAATCTGTAAATATAAATATACATTCTTACTTCTCCTTTCAATTTCACACAAAAAGAACAATCTTGTCATTTTTTTCCATTTACTTTGCACTTTCTGCAAAATTGTGTGTCTGACAATATTATCACATCCAAGAAAAAAAAGTCTGGCTGTTTAGATCATAAACATTCTTCAAAGTTTCACATGTAAAGAAATGGTCCCCAGCTGATGACATTAGTGAGAGGAATTTATAGCTTCATCAGATTGAGCCTAGTGGATAGTTCCCTGGGGCCATCCCCCTGGGATGTCAGCCTCTCCTGTACCTCTCTCCTTCCCAGTTACCAGACAATGAGCAGCATTGCTTCACATGCACTCTTCACTATGAAGTTTTGCCTGGCAACTGGCTCCAAAACAAAGGAATTAACTAACCACAGACTGAAACTGCAAAAACTATGAGTCAAGTTGGTTACCTCTGGTACTTTGTCACAGCAATGGGAAGCTGACTAGCACAAAGCCTCTTCAATAAAATCAACAACAACAAAGCAACTGCAAGACAACAACAAAACCAATCACAACAAACCTGCATTCCGTATGGATAGAAATTTGGGTTGTATCAGTCTTTGTTATTATAATGTAACACCAAGTTGTTCTACATGTTATTGTACACATGCGCAAGTTTACCTGTAGTTAAAGTTACAGAGAGAGATAAAAGGGTGAAGATATTTGTCACATAAACCTTCACTAGGGTTATAGCCCCTGCATGCCCACCAATGCTGTTTCATGAGCTTGCATTTCCCCAGTACAAACTATGAACGGCTCAATAGCTTATGGGATTTTGCCAACCTGATTTATGAAAAGTGAGACTCCTCTCTAGGTTTAATTTGCATTTCTTTCATAATAGATGCAATTAACATTTTCTCAAATATTTCACATTTACTATTTTCCTTTCCCTATGAACTATCTTTTCATATCCTTAGTTCAGTTTTCTATTGGAAGTTAATCTTGGTTTTGTATTTTTAACCCAACTGAGAAATGTTAAGCACTATAAATCATTTGGAGTCTAAAATATTCCCAGTGCATTTTTAATGTTGTAAAACTTACAATAAGTCTGCCATTTTCATTCTTGTAAATATGTCTTGTTATACTACAAACTAGTCTTTGTTCAGGCTGGAATTAGAAAGTTCAAATATGTCTCATATGTATGTGTGAGAACATATAATGATGCCCTTCTTGTAAAGTCACATGTGGCCATAAAACTTGATGCCAAAAGGGGAAACCAAACTCAAATGAGGTCTCTAAGACACAGCTATTTTGGGGCTTAAATGTAAAGGCCTCTCCTAGCTGCGCCTTGTTCACTTACTTGGGATAAGATCTAATTATTTTAAACCCATTTGCTGAAGAGTTTGCAGTCTAAATCATTAATCTCCAGCCAGATTTCCTCACTGGCTATTTGGTGCACAGTATGTTATAAATATAAATTAAGCTCCATTTAATTAACAATTTTCAAATACATAGTAAGCATCACAAAGTACGGACAGACCCCATCGTCTTGCTTTTTATAAGTTCTTATATGGATTTGGTTTTTACCTCTCCATCTTTAGTTTTTCTTTGACTTTTGGAAAGGTTTCAGTGTTTGTCATCACAACATATGGTCCACCCAGCTTCCATGTCATATATGCTAAGTTTTCCATGTCTGATTGTCGTCTAATCCAAGAGTTAGTGGTCTCTAGAACACGTTCTTTATGATAGTAGAAATTCTCTTTTTAAATGGTAGACTGTAGGTTTTTCTTAGAAGTGGCCTGAAGTTTCTGAGATCCAACAATCTGTGGGTTCCTAAGCATTCAAAAGTGGGGTAATGGGGAGGGATCTCCTACCATCCCTGAGGAAAGGACTGCTCTGCTTTGCAGCAAAGGTAATATTTCTGCATAGCTTTGCTACATCCTATTTCCTGAGGTCATAACAGTCTAGGTTTCAATTACATTGTTAGAATAATGAGCCTGCTATAGTAAATGAACATTTTCAAGTGCAATCAAATCTATAATGTGCCAGCACCTAATAATTCTCTCCTTGACAGGGGAGGGGGCACTTAGGATGATGAGATGGGGTTTGTGATGTGTAATAAAGTAAGAGTGAGACTATGAGGTGGCTCTCTCCCTCTTTCAGAGCCTTTATTTAGTTGAAGCATCTGGAAGATAAAGGTGATGGGTCCTTTCTGCAAATGGTGAGGCCCCTCACTCTGAACTGCCTCAGGTTTGGTGCTAAACTGACCTCAGAAGTTGTCTGTTCTTTCCTTTCTCCTTTATAAAGTTGTAACTGATATCAAATGTCACATGAGCATCATGACTCTTGGATTAGAGTTATCATTATAAGTGGAATGGGATTGTGTAGCCTGAGTTGAAGGACTACATTTTAAGAAAAGATAGTTTTAAAATGTTAAAACTGTGGTTTATGACAAAATACACTTTATGCAGCAGAATTCCCTTTGGCTTTGTGGTATTTTCATATGGTTTTTATCAAGGCAACTTTGCAACTGGATATATACAGGCCAACTGTTCTGCTAAAAAGGCAGAGAAAACTAGTTGGTGCCATCTGAGTAGCAAGAACTAATGTAGGAATCCCCTCAACAGGAACTGATGCCACCCTTCAGCCAATAAACAGAGAGTTGATACTGACTTCCAGCCAATGAACAGAGAACCAATGTTGACTTTCAACCAATGAACAGAGAGCTGATGCTGACCTCCAGCCAATGAACAGAGAGCTGATGCTGCCTTTCAACCAATGAACAGAGAACTGATACCAGCTTCCAGCCAATGAACAGAGAACTGATGCTGGCCTCCAGACAAAGAAAACAGAAGAGTTAACTTACTGTGTTACCATCTACAAGCAGCTGTAAACGTTTCTGCACATAGCACTGAAAGAACATGTTCTCCTGGTTCTGTAATTTCCCATGTAACCTTGCACACATTTCATACTTCTGTATTATGGAGACTTCCCAAGCTCAATGAAGTAGCAACTTCATTTACAAATGCTGTCCTGGAGGTAGATGTGGTGCTGTAGCTGAGGGAGATATATAAAGTCTCAGGTAGTTTATAGTGAGTTGATAGATGTTTTATCCCCTATTTCCATTCAAAACAGTAGACCAGAAACATTTGTGTACACAGTACACATTTATAGTTTTTAGTTTTTTTCCTCTGTCAAACCAAGGGATTAAAGATCCTGGATATCCTGAAAAATGTTACACTGGCTCATTCGGTGGATAACTGTATGCTATCTCTCAGGACAAGCAACTTAGAGGTAGATGTGGTGTGCTAGAAGATTCAATAGATGTGATTTAAAGGCTAGAGGCTAAATCACATAAAAAATTCAAGTTTGACAGGTAAGTAAACTTTCAGAAGTCCAGGAGTCAGTATGATGCTAAGATACTTCTCCAAAGGATCAGATAAGTGATTGCATCATGCATCCCGATGACAAGGGAGGGAGCATGTCATTTAGTGAGCCCCTGGTTCTTTGGGTAACAGTACACAATGAGGCTATGCTTTGGTGCACCATTGGCTGGCATGGAGGGTTGTGAAGGCTGCTAACTTTTAGAGGTGCCTTTAACAAGACTAGACAATGGAGAAATCAGTCAGACTCTGTGTGTGAGATGTTAGTGAGTGGGAACTTATGTTCAACCCCAGTAGAAATATCAGAATGTGAACCATGTTTATAGCATGGCATTGAATACCTAGTGAAAGCTAGATTTTAGCCATTAACCAGGACCTAGTAAAAATAAGATACTTTACCATGAGTGACTGGCCACTATCTGCTACTGCATGAACCACCTCGTAATGGTGTTGGACAAGTTTAGAGCTGCTCTCTGGCACTGGATAGGGATGGTACATCTGGGATCTAATGATGAGCAGGCTCAAAGAATGTGGAAAGTTGCATGAATAGGTAGCCATCTCCATGAACAGCAACCATACTTGTCTAATCCATCTAACTCATCTTTCAGCTCCTATCTCTAAGTGATGACTGTGACCAACTGGATGGGGATCTTTAGCTCAGTTTCAATATGTGATGAACAAGACACCGACATGACTGCACTGCATTTGCTTTCAGGGGTGAGATTAGAGTCAGTGAAGTTCCCCAGCAGACTGAATTAGGAGTGGCATGCCTGCTTCTCCACTTTTTGTGGCCTGGAGTAAGAATGTGCAGTGACAAATGGCTTTAACAGCTGGACGAACACATGGAAAGAGAGGCCAGAGCAGAGACAATGATGTCTGACTCCAACTATAGATATCAGATCAGACACAAACAAGAACAACTTTATGGCCTGTGTTGTTGTCCATCCTGAACCATTCTCCAAAGAAGTAGCTAAATTACTCATCCACCGGAGGCTGGCCAGCTTTGTTATTCATATTCTTCAAGCACATGGATGGAGTAGCCATAGTAGCCTTAAGTGCTAATGTTTTCCTTTAACAAGAGCAGCCCCACAACTGTGATCTCTTTGTCTTCAATCTCAGCAACAGCTATTTAATGTCCTCAGTATGATTCCTTGTCTCCAGGAGATCCCTCAGTGTCTTAAAGGCAAAATCCACATCACAGCCAGTGGTGGGCAACCTTCATTGCCAACTTGACTAGATTTAGAGTCACTTAAGAGAGCCAGTGAGATGACTTGGTGGGTCTAAATGATTGCTGCTAAACCTGACAACCTGAGCTCAATTCCCAGGACCCACATGGTAGAAAGAGGAAGCCAACTTCTTTAAGTTGTCCTTAACTTTCACACACAGACTGTGCCACAGTATACACATAAACAAACAAATAAATATTAATACAATAGAATTACTTAAGTAATATAGCTCTGTACATGACTATGAGGGCATTTCCAGAGAGGTTTGATGAGGGAAGACCCATCCTGAATGTGAGTGGTACCATACTGTAAACTTGAATCCTGGACTGAATAAAAAGGAAAAAGCAAGCTTCGTGTTAGCATCATTTTCTCTGTGTTTCCTAACTATGGGCATATGACCTGTTGCTTCATGTTCTTTCTGCCATGCCTTCACATGGTGAGTGGTACCCTTAAAGTGTGAGCTAAATAGACCTCTTTTTTCATCAAGTTGTTTTTGTCAGGTATTTTCATCAGAGCAATGAGAAAAATTGATACAGGTTCTCTTTCTCCTGGAAGAGGCTTTGTTTTGTTTCTATAAGGGTGAGTGCCAGTTCTAGGCATGCGTTGCTTCCCCTACCTTCAGAATCTTAGGAGTGCCTTCCTTCAGAACACAGTGTAAGCATTCAATCAGTAACTACTTTCTATGGGTTGATTCTGAAATGTCTCCCAGAGGTTCATGTTCTTAATGCTTGTCATTGGCAAGCAGCAGTATTAACGGAAGACCTGGAACATTTAGGAAGGAGGACCTGGAGGTAGGCCTTTGAGGGTTGTACCTGTTCCTCACTCCGGCATGCTTTTGGCTTTCTGCTCTGCTCCAGATGAACTGTCTCTGCTACACGCTTCTGCCATGGCAGTTTGAGATGCTCTGCTCCTGCCTTCCCTGCTGTGATAGGCTGACACTTCTAAAATTATAGGCTAAAATAAGTCCTTCTCTTAAGTTCTTTCTACCAGATATTGTGGCCACAGAAACACAGGTGGAGCTAATATATTCTCATATAATGGCATTTCTACAAGATGAACGAAGGCTGCTGCTACACAGTGAAGCCAGCAGGACTAATACAGAGCTCAAATGATTCAGCCAGGTATCCAAATGTAATTTGGGAATGAAAATGTCGATGCTACTCATTTAGAAGCCAAGCTTTGAGTCACATCAGCAGTCCACAAAGTCCACTGTGACAACACAAATCCAAGATTGAGGAATATTGAGTATAGATAGAGAAGACATAGTAGGTATCCATTGCCAGCAACCAGCTGCCTTATTGGGGGTTGTAGTTCACTCTGTCTTTCAGTCAGAGTTTTCCACAGAAGCAGGACCAGTGATTGGATAGATGATGTAACAGTAACTGTTTTGTTAATGTGATAAAACACTATGACCAAGAGCAACTTGTAGAAGGAAGAACTTATTTTAGATTGATTCCAGAGGGAGAAGAGTCCATCATGTTGGAGAAGCATGATAACTGGAGCAGGATGCTGAGAGATCACGTATGTAATCACAAATACAAAGTAGAAAGCCAGTACACGTGAGGCCAGCCTTATAACTCTCACAGTCTAGCCCCAGCAACATATTTCATCTAGCAAGACTGTACCATCTCCCCAAATAGCACCACCAAATGGGGACCAAGTGCTTGAGCCATGGGAGATAATTCTCATTAAACTACCACAGATGGATAGACAGACAAACAACCAAACAGGCAGACAGACAGGCAAATAGACAGAAAAATAGAGAGACAAGTAAATAATAAGAGGGTTGGTCTATGTAAGTGTGGAGGCTGAGAAATCCAATAATCTGTTGCAAATGGAGACTGAGATGAGATGTCCCGGCCCAAGAAGTGAGGAAGGACCAAAAAAGAGTAAATTATTCTTCTTACCTCTTGCACTATTCAGACCCTCAGCAACCATAAGAAGGTCAATCTACTGCTCTACTTACTTAAATGTTAATACCACAGGCACACAGTAATGTTTATCTAGGTATTTGTGACCCTGTAAATCAACACAAAAAATTAGGCATCATACCCCAGTAGTCTCCACTCTCTAAATATTCTCTGAAGAGGAGCTCACAGGAACCATGATGAGCATGCAGAAATGGATTATTGTGGCAGCCATGGTGAAGCAGTCCTTAGACAACGCCTTCCAGGAAATCTACTGTGGTAAACCTAACCTCAAGCCTCAACTCCTGTGGTCTCACCATGATGCCACTGCCAAACCTGTGTTTTCCCAAATCTGTGGCCTGAAAATTGCCTAAGTATGGCTAGAATCTCAAGCTGGTCCAAAAGTAGGACACTTCCAGTGAGGAACTTTAGATAGCAGTGAGGAACAAAGATAGCTCATTGGCTTGCCTCAGATGCTTTGCTTCTCAAAGGATTTGGAGTGCTGTGGGTTACAAACACCTGTAAAGACAAAAAAGCAGGTAGAAGTCAGTCTTCATCGTTGCAGGTAAAGGTGCTGGTTTCTCGGTTTCTATATTTTCCATGTGCAGTGATTAGTTAGAGTCTTAGTTTTTGTGTATTTTTTGGTCAAAAACTTCTAGAACCTTGGTTCTCAACCTTACTAATGCTTTGACTCTTTAATACAGTTCCTCATGTTGAAGTGACTTCCAACCATAAAATTATTTTTGTTGCAACTTCATAACTCTAATTTTGCTACTGTTATGAATTATAATGTAAATATTTGTGTTTTCAGATGGTCCTTGGAGACACCTGTGAAAGGGTTGGTCAACCCCCAACAGAGTCATGATCCACAGGTTGAGAATCTCTCTTCTGGCATCACACAACCCTAGGTTTACTATTCACTGGCTCTGTGACTTGGGGCAAGCTGATTAACCCCTTCATACTTAGTTTCCGTATCTGAAAGGTAGTATATAAGCCAAGGTTCAGTCAGAAAGGAGAACAAAGGTATTGATTTGTATTTTCCCAGTGGTCCATCCTCTTGAATATAACTGGTCATGTGTATGTTTCTTTGAAAAAAATTGTCTATTGCAATCTTTTGCTTGTTTAAAAATTGGGTCATTAGCTTTCTGTCGAGTTATATGAGTACCTTATACATCCTGGATGATAATTTTTATTGGATAAATGACTTGTAAATATTTTCTCTTACTCTCTAGCCTGCTTCTCCATTTTCCTTTATTTTGTACAAAAACGTTCTTTTTTTGTTGTTGTTCATTTGTTTGTTTTTTAAGATATTTTGTGGTTTCAAGTCTTATATGTAATTTTAAAATTCATTTTGAGTTTATATTGCGACTATTCTAAGATCAAGTGACTATAATGAATAACCATCCACTCTAAACTTAAAATTGAATACAATCAGCATATTAAGTGTTTGCCATATACACACCCAAAAATAATTAGATGAAGTGGTAGGTGTGTTAATTAGCTTGGTGGTTCATCAAAACATCATTGTACACCTAAATTTTTATACATTTTTGACAATCATACCTTAGTAGAAATAAAGCAAATTTCATAAAGAAGTTGGATAGGATTTAAGATAAGGTACCTTAAACTTAGAGTATAAAGTTGTGCACTAGGAAAATCCCTCCCCCCACAAAAAATCAAATGAAGAACAGTTAGATATTTTCCTGAAAGAAAACTGTGGGAAGCAGCTAGCATGCCCAGGACAGAGACTGAAGATGAAAGTTGGAGTTATTAAGTTTAGAGTTTGGAGAAGGGCCCCTGTGTTAGTCACCTAGAACTGGATGCCTTGAATAGCAGACTTAGGTTTTCACAGTTTTGGAAGCTGCCTGGCCAAAGTTAGCAAGTCAGCCAGGCTGGCTTTTGAGAATGTGACAGAGAAGCTGTTTTCTATGTCTTCTCCAGAACTTCTAAGCTTGCTGTTCATTTTTTTGTTTGTTTCTTGGGTTATAGCAATATCACCTTGGCTTCTGTCCTTCAGCTCATTATGGATTTCTCCCTGTATTCATGTGTAGGTTTATGGTCAGACTTTTCCATTCACCAGAAGCCACTTGGTTTGAACTGGGATTCATCCTAGTGATCACATATTAGATTATCAATGAAATCTTCCAAATAAAGACTCATTTAGGGACTGGAAGATTAGACTTCAAGCCACAGCAGGTCACACAGAATCAAAATAGATCACTGAGGGGAACATGATACTTGATGATCTGAATATCTGAGATTAGAGGTCGCAGCACAGACATCTGGGGAACAGACACCAGCTTGAAAGTGCTGCTGACAAAGAGACTACATTGGAAGAATTAGAAAAATTTCAAACCAATTTACCTACAGAGGAAACTCCAGCTTCCAGATTGAGGAAGCATTGCTGTAGTGAAGCTCGTAGGAACTTCTACCAGAGAGGAAGTCTTCAGGAACCAAATCTACACCTGTCCCTCACCAGCCACTGCAATAAGCAGAACCTAAAAAGAAATGAGCTAGAAATATTGGAACAGTGGTCTGCAGCGTCCCTGCCCCAGAATAACAAGAAAAGAATCTCCTCAAATGATATTATAGTTGAAACACTAAACATATAGAATCAAGAAAAGGTATTCAGTGCTGCAAACGAGAAGACCTGAATCACACATAAAAGTAGGGCTACCAGAATAACAGCTGATTTCTCAATGGAAAATTTAACTTCCAGAATACCTTGAAGCAATATACTGTCCTAAAATATTGATGCCAACCCAGATTACTATATTCAGCAAAACTCTTAGTCATAATGGAAGGAGAAATAAAAACTTTTCATGACAAAACAACTTGAAGCAATTTATATCCAATATCATATGTCAAAGGATACTGGAGATAATGCTTTGAATGAAAGAGGATGTTAAACATACCCCCAAACTACAGAAAAATAACAAACAAAGTTAAGACATTAGTGAAACAAATGAAAACTAAGAAAAACACTAAACATTACAAAATCAACAAATAACAGAACTTAAAGCACACCATTCAATAATAACTCTGAGTATCACTCAATAATCATCTCTGAGTACCATTGACCTCAATTCACCAATCAAAAGGCACAAATGGGTAGATTGGATCAGAAAATAAAAGCCCAACTTTTTGCTGCCTGCAGGAAACATACTTCAACACCAAAAATAGACACCATCTTAGTTTGAAGAAGGAGACAAAGATATTAAAGGAAATTGAACTAGGAAACAAACAGGAATCACCACTGTGATAGTTGACAAAACAGACTTCAAACTGACATGTGTCAAATAAAAAAAGCTCATTTCATAATGATTAAAATAACAAGAAGACAAGATGAATCACCATTCTAATTATATACACACTGAGCACAGCCGTACTCGATTTCATACCACAACAACTATTAGATATTTACTCACATATGAACACCAACACAGTAATACTAGGTAACTTCAATATCCTCGTTCTCTAATAAACAGGTCATCCTGGTGAAAAAATGAACAGTGGAGCTAAAAGGTACCATAGATCAAAAGATCTAATTTATCTACAAAATGTTCAATCCAAATAGTACAGAATAGACATTCTTTCAGCAGTCTATAGATAGACTCTAAATTTGATAAGATATTAGTACACAAATCTACTCTCAACAAATACAAGAAAATTGAAGCAACTATCTGTATTCTATCTGACCACAATGGTGCAAAGACAGAAATCAACAGAAAGAAACCACAGAAAATGCAAAAACTCATGAGGACTAAACAATATATTATTGTACAGTGACTGGGTCACTGAAGATGTCAAGAAAGAAATTTATGCATTAGTAGAATGAACAAAAATATTTTAAAAATTTTATCAAAACCTATGGAATACACAGTGAAGGCAGTACTAAGAATGAGTTTTTAAGTTCCAAGTGTCCATGTTACAAAATTAGAGTGCTCTCAAATAGGTAATTTAATGATGATCTCAAAGCCTTGGGAAAAATTAAACCCTAAGTAGACAGAAGAAATAATTAATATTGGAGAATAAATCAATTAAACATAAGTAAGTAATAATAAAAATCAATAAAATAAAAAATGGTTCTTTGAGGCAAACAAACAAACAAGAATGATAAACTCATAGCCAAATTAACTAAAAGAAAAAATTAATAAGATTAGATAAGAAAGAGGAGAATTTACAGCAGAAACTAATGAATCCAATGACTATAAGGACATACATCAATAACCTATATTCTACCATATTGGAAAACAAAAAAGAGATGGGTGAATTTCTAAGAACATTTGATCTTCTAAAGTTAAGCCAAAATGAGATTTTAAAATTTAAATAGAACCACCGCAAGCAATGAGATTGAAATAGCAACAAAAACCCTTGTTACATACAGACAGACACACACCCACACACATACACAGACACACACAGATATACACACACACACACACACACACACACACACACACACACACACACACACACACACACAGCCCAGGTCCAAATGGATTCACTACAGAATTTTACCAGACATCAAAGAAGAACTAAAACTGGTGGTTCTCAAATTCTTCCATAAAATAGATAATGTAATGATGCTTCCAAATGCTTCTTTAAAAAAGTCCACATTACATTGATATCTAAATCTGAAGAGACACAACAACAACAAAAATTATAGACCAATCTTACTGTTGAACATAGGCCAGAAATTCTCAGTGAGAATTGCAATGATTAGTTTTAATTGTCAACTCAATCCAACGTAGAATCATCTGAGAAGAGAGTTTCAATGAAAGATTGTCTACATTAGGTTGTCTGGGTGCAAGCATGTGTGGGTGTATGTGTGTCTTAAATGTGTTCGTTGATGTAGGAAGACCTAGGCCACTGTTTGTGGCACCATTCCTTAGGCAGGAGATTCTGAATGCTTAAATGTAGGAAGTATGGCTGAGCACTTTTTAGAAGACCCCTGAGGCATCCTTAACTAACCCCAAGCCCCAGACTTAGGCCAAAGGTGAATTAAATCATGGTGCATTTGTGGTTTCTGCAATGCAATTAGGGATCATCCATTCCCTGGAATGAAACAGTCCCCATCTGCCCAGACCCTGCCATCATGGCATCCATGCGTTTAATGACTATCACATCCAAGACTCTTTTATGAATAAGAAATACAATGAAACTATGTCCTCCTACTGTTTGTTCAAATGTTAGGCAGAAGGGGATAGCATGACTCAAGCTAATAGGCCCATCTGTCTGAAAGTGATACTTTACCCTTCACCAAAGATCCTGCTACCTTCTCTCTGTCCGCAAGGAGGGGAAGTAACCATGCCTTTCAGACCTTACTATGTTCATCCTCAAAAGATCAGATGCAGGAGGATGGTCAGCAGGCCGCACAAGAGCCAGTAGAAGGGCCTCTCTACCCATTATTCATTTGTTGCCCCCAAAACAAATCTACTTTTGGTACATCCCTGCAACATATTATGACCAATCCCTGCATCCTTTCAACAGAGAGGATCAGAAAGCATGCAGAGAGCACCTGTAGCCTTTTCCTGAGCCAGCACAGAAGCTGGAACAAGTGGCAAAGGACATTTAGTACTGTCTATCAAGATTCTGCTCTTGCCTGCCTTCTCTGGAGAAAATTTTCAGACTTCAAAGCAAAATATCTCCAATAAAAATGAGACAATGTTAAGATTCACAAAATATTCAGCTAGTGGCCATCCTTACAACCTGGAAATCTATGTATCCTGAAATTATGATATTAGGTGTAGAATCCAAAAACTGCAGGAGGAAGCCCGTCGTCTCTAGATCTGATTCTAGCCAAAGGGTGTTAGATAATGGTGAAGGGTTGTACATGAGCAGCTTCAGCCAGCAGAGTCTCCAGACAGAACATGAATCAGTTGGAGTTCTTTGCAGAAAAACCCTGTTGTCATGGTCCTTACAACTGTTTTTATGATCCTGAATATAGTTTTCTTCTACTGTGGTTAATAAAAACTTGCATAAAATATTTGCATAAATATATAAAGATATATGTAACAGTGTGATAATCAAAAATACTGAATTAAATCAACTTAAGAAGAGACAACACTTACGTTAGTTTTGAAGGTATCAGACCATGACTGGCTCTGTTGCCTCAGGCAGATTGCAGGGTGGCATCATATGACAGTCTTTTTACATCAAGTCTGGGGTCACAAAAGGGGGGGAAAGACCAGCATTTCAGGACCCCCATTGAGAGCACATCCTACAATGACCTAACTTCCTCCCACTAGGCCGTACTCCTTAAAGATTCTTTCATCTCTCAGTAGGACTAAGCAGAGGAGCCATGCTTAATGTATGGACTTTTGGGGAATAGAGCAAACTGCTACTATCTTGATATCTGTAACTGATCACAAAACCATAATTGGTACATTTAAAGTATACAGTTCAATAGTTCTTAGTATATTCACAGTCACACAACTATCACCACAACTATTTTAATCATTCCCAAAAGAAATCCTGAACCCACTACTAGTCACTATTCATTTCACCCTCTCCCAATCCCTGGCAACCACTAATCTATTTCTGTCTCTATAGATTTGCCTCTTTCTGACATTTCATACTCAGTATGAGTGCAGTCATGCAATACGTGATATTTTCTGACTAGCTTCACATACTTACTTTAACATGTCCAAGGTTCTTGATGCTTTTCAGAGTTGATTTTGTAATGGTTTAGTAACTGCCACAGTGGGTAATAACACTCACTTTCTATCATTGTTATAGAGACTGAATGAGTTAACACACACACACACACACACACACACACACACACACACAGTGCTTGATGGTTACGGTTTAATAAATTATCAGCTGTTTGGCTCAGTACAGAGGTATTTACAGAAATAAACAAGACTGAAAATCTATGTTCTGGCCAAACTGAAAGGCGAGCAGACATTCAGAAAACTATGAGCATTTGCCTACCAATAAGTGGTGTTTATCAAGGTGCTTGATGGGAATTGAAGTTTCCCTTGGGTTCCTCTCTGTGTAAATTCCAAATTTCATTATGCTTTCTTCTCACAGCTTCAGGGTAAGGCCAACAGGCAGCTGTTCCTCTCACTTCATAGTGGAAAGAAAAAGAACACTTCAAGTTGTTGTGTTTTACTTATGTTTCGGTTTACACAGAGACTCACCAAATGTGTTCTATGTGTTGGAACCAAAGCATATCTAATTTGTGTTTTCTTGCCTTATAGATTTTTAAATTAGCTCAATGAGGTCATATATTAGTATTGTAGCACTGAGAGTAACTATCCTCATTGTAAAATAAGTATCCTCATTGTAGTACATACAGTCTTTCAGTGTCTGTACTCTTCCCCCCACTATCTCTATCTCCATATTTGACTCTCTGTCTCTTTCTGTCTGTCTGTCTCTCTCATATCTCTGTCTCTGTCTCTCTGTCTCAGCCCCCCTCTCTCCTCTCTCTCTCTCTCTCTCTCTCTCTCTCTCTCTCTCTCTCTCTCTCTCTCTCACACACACACACACACACACACACACAATTTTTAGTGGTAGGATTACAGGTGTACCCAGTTGAGACTATATAACTCCTTCTAAAGTTTTCATTACATTTTATTTATTGTGTACACACACTTGAGGGTGGTGTGTGTGTGTGTGTGTGTGTGTGTGTCATTCCTGTGCAAGAACTACAGCTTCTCCCCCATAGAAGAATGCCTCAAGGTCAAATAAGTCTTTAGGAAGGCAGCTTGACCCTCTCAAGCAGGTCCCTTGAAAGCAAGGCAGAACCAAGACTGGCTCTTTCAGCCTTTGCAGGGTGGGTTGCACTGTGACTGGCCAGGTGAGGCTGATGGCCCAGGCTCCACACTGTGTGGACGGCTATGTGTAGGAATGGGTAGTTGGCTCAACTTGGCTCTGATTTATTCTGTAATGTCGCTGGATTTCTAGGTTCCTATGTCTTGTCATCTGGATCTCAAACGTTTCAACCTAGAATGGGACCTTTATTTTTTTGTTCCTGGGAAGGAATGTGGCTACCTTCCATGACAACATTTTCTCTTATTTTAACTCATCATTCAGAAAGTGATTCTCCTTGTATATAATTTCTTAAAATTTAAAAATTAAAATAAGTAGTAACCACACTATGAAACTGCCTTAATCTTGTCAAACGTCATACTGTCTTTAGAGTAACTGAGTTCAGACAATGGACTTTGTTTCTGTAAATGTTAAGTAAGATATCAATGTATTTCAAACAATGAAACTGACAAGCTGCTGTTTAATGGGTGCAGAGTTTATGTTTGGTAAAATGAAAAGTTTCTGAAGATGGAAAGTGGGGGTGGCTGCAGTGCATGTGAGTGGGACTTATCATCTCTCAACTGTGCACTTGAAAGTGGTTACAATGATTCCATGTTCTATTCTATTCTATTCTATTCTCACTTTTAGAATTTAATTTTTTTTATTTATAGTCTACTCTTAAGGACAAAAAATAAGTTTAAATAAAGACACCGAGTCAGATGTGAGCATGAAAGCATTCAATTTATTTAATTGTTTGTACTGGGAAAGCCCATTTTTGGATGTATAAAATGAGACAATAATTTCTCCTTCATACAGTCATTAAATGAGAAACATACATAATTGGCCCACTATAGCTACACATTCTATGATTTTTAACTAAGCTAACAATGGGCCAAATTGCTTGTAAGTTTTTACATGTATTAAACATGAACAGAATCTTTTTCTCATTGTTTTCTTGAAAACAAAACAAAACAAAACAAACAACAACAAATTAAAAGACACAGGATAACAAGGAGTGGTAGCCCATGCCCAGAATCCTAGCACTTTGAGAATGGAAGCAGAATTGTGAATTTGAAGCCAGCCTGTGATATATAGCAAGACCCTGTCTTCTCAAAAGACACAGCCACATAAAAACTGTTTGTTTTCTTTGAAATACAGTCTTGAAACAAACAAATGTAGTGTCTATTTCAATAGCATTTACATTGTATTAGGTTTTATAAATATAGAAAAGGGATTTAAACCCTGAAATATGTGAGAAAATATATATAGGTTCTATGTAAATAATATACCATCTTGTATAAGACCCTCGAGGACATGAGGATTTGGGTATCCACTTATCTTAGAACCGATCCCCTAGGGATACTGAAGGATGACTATAAAAATGTTAAAACCATAATCTCTACCTTGTGTATAAACCTGGTGTCACTACAGTGAGTTAACCAGGCCTTGTAGGTGAGAAAGGACGGTATGTTTTCCTTACCCTCACAATATTCATGGCTTCCTTCAGAAAAAGATACTAATCTGAGAAAAGTATTATACAGTGCATTACTGTAAGTTTTATATGTTGTAAGAACCTTCAGAAGTGAAAGCCCAAAGAATCAGGGCATTGCACTGCTATAAACTGCTCCACGGCAGTGTGTGTATTGGAGAACAAAGGTGCGTGCACTCCTGAAAGGTAACAGCCAGGCTTGTTCATTCAGATTGTTCCTGCTGTATCAGAGTGACAGGCATCCTTTTTTCTTCCTTGAGACACAATTTCTCTGTGTGTTCCTGGCTATCCTAGAACTCACTCTGTAGTATAGGCTTGCCTCCAACTCTCCAGCCTGTGCCTCCAGAGTGCTGGGATTAAAGGCATGTTCCACTAGCTGGATGGAGTCCTCTTTCCTTGTTAGGACATGACACCAGTCCCAGGGAGGACTTCAGGGGAGATGAAAGAGAGATTATTGAGTTAACTGCCCAGGCTTCCTTGGACACTATGAACTGCTTCAGGAGAGAGGGAAGAGAGGACCTTCCAGCCTCTACAGTCTTCTCAAACACCTAAGTGATGTATTTGGTGATAGTCCATCCTGAGCCCCATCGTTGTCTAAGTTACATCTTGACTTATTCTACCTGCTCTTGCTGCCCCAGTCTTATCATTGAGTGTCCGGATCTGTCTGATGGCACCAAAGTTCTCTACTTCATTGGACCATTCAGATCCGCACGCGAGCAGCGATTATTTCATGCCCCATCCCAAAAGCATTTTGTGGATTCCAACCCTCATGACTAGCCAGGGCCCTGTTTTCCTGTTGTCTTTTCAAGAAAGCCCTCAGATAGGTAGTGTGTACCTGCTGGCTTCAGTTCTTACACTCTTACTTTCTGCAGGTCTTCCAACTGGGTTTTTATCACTGTACCAAACCTGCTCCCACCTGGGTCTTCTAGGAAGCCTATATGGTTACCTGCAGCTGCGAGTTCCTGATTCTATAATCGGCCCCTCCCTTGACCTATTGACAACCTCCACATCTTGGACACACTTCCCTCCCCTGGACTTCCAGAATGTTTCAGACTTCCCACTTGCCTTAACTGGCTTCTGTTTTTCAGTCTTTACTGCATATTCTTTCTTTCAGGACATGTAATGTTCTAATGACATGTAATTTGCTCTTTGGTCCTCGTTTTTTTATTCACTCTCACCTTGAATGTACTCCCGGCTTATGTCTATAGATGCTCAAGTGTGATTCTCCAGCTAGGATCCTCTTAGTCACAGTTTGAAACTGCATTGTCCCCCATAGGCTCATGTTTTAAAGCTTGGCCTCTGGCTTGTGGTGTTATTTTAAGGCTGTGGGGCCTGGTTAGTGGAAGTGGGTCACTAGGCACAGTCTTTGAAGGTTATGCCTCCTCTGGTTCTACCTGCTCCTTGTGCCTTGGGCATCTGTCATGTGAACAGAATGCCCTGCCCCAACACTCCTTTTACCATAGGCCAAGCCATGACTGTCCCATCGTAACTGAAGCCCTGAGCCAAAATAAACCCTTCCTCCTGTAAGTTGTTTCTATGACGTCACAGTGATGATAGAGGTGACTAATGAAGTGCACGTCTTAGCTCCAGGATCTAACAACTCCCCCCGGGTTTCTAAAGACTAGTGCAGTTTAAGACAGTGAAAGCTGAACCCCACAAAGAGGTTCTCTCACTGAGTTCATTGGCAGCAGCATCCTTACAGTTTCTCAGCCAGGACACTTAGATGTTGCCCTCCACCCTCCAGTCACACACTCTCATAAGAAATCCTGTTGGCTCTAACTTCTCTCCAAAACGCATGACTCCACACCATGTGAATCACCACTGGCTTTCTTTTCTGGGTCAACTCCCACCACTGACTTCCCAAATGGTGTGTGTGTGCTGCCGCCCTGGCTCCTGTGCTTTCTTACCATTATTACAGATCTCACAGTCCCACTGGAACGTGGCCCATAGTGCTCTTCTTAAACCCTGCACCCAGGTCCAAAGAAGTACCTCAAAGCTCCACATAGTCTGACGCATCTTCATTGCCTAATGCTGTAGGCATCCTCTGTCTCAGGGTTGCTGCCTGGAACGTTCTTTGTCCAAGATCCACATCTATAACACCATTACCTCTGGGAAGATTGTTGGGATAGATATGGAATCGCTTGTGTCAAGTACTAATAAAAAAGTAATGAAGCTTTAAAAAAATATCATGTTACAACCCAAACCTGATAACAAGAGCTAGTACAAATGACTTTTCTAGAACCACGCCAACCTTGCACAAAAGCACTTCTATGAGGACTTCTGCACAGCAACTATCAGCTCATCCTTGGGCTGGCTAGAGCCTTATATAGCCTTGTAGCCAAGAGTAATTGACTCTAAATGGCTTGTAATATTCTCCTTATTCTGCCTCTAAAATCTTTGGCTTTCCTCACCACATTTGAATGTGCTCACACATTACTGTGGTGTGTTGTTTCACTGAGGTGTTAAGTCCCTGGTCTTCAGAAACTTTCCCTCTTTGTCATAGGCCGACACTCCCACCCAGGAATTGATCAGACTTCACCTTCTCTAAAAGCCACGTGTCACATGTCACCCACCTGCCCTATTTACCATTCTTAGCACACTTTCCTATAGCTCTTACAAGGTAATTACTGTCTAACTATCTCCCACTGGAATGCAAGCTCCATGACACATAGATTTGTATCTGTTTTGTGCACTGATGTTCCACATGTGCTGAAATATGGTTTGAAACACAACAAACATTCCAAAAATGTTTGATAAGGCATGAGTGAATAAACAATGATATCGAAATTTGTGGACGTTCTCATCTTCAGGCGCCATCTTCTTTTGTGCCATTTCATAAACAGGTTTTACATGCAGATGTTCCTTGGTTTACCATGAATGGGGTTACATTCATTGATTTATAGTTCAATAAGCTCATCATAAGTTGACAACACTATCAGTTGAAAACGCATTAAATAGGTGCTGTGGGAGTGACATTGTCAGCAAAGTGCTTGCCCCACAAGTATGAAGACTGGAGTTCAAATCCCCAGGACCCCTGTGAAAGCTAAGTGAGGCAGTCTGCAATCCCAGCACTGGGCAGGCAGAGGCAGGGTTATCCCTGGGGGTTGCTAGACAGTCAGTTTAATCAAATTGGCAAACTCTGGTGAGTTTGTTGAGTTTCAGTGACAGACCCTGTCTAAAAAATAATAATGATAGCAACAGGAACAGTGGTGGGTAGGGGAAGAGTCATGACACTAACTTCCAGCTTTCTTTACACATGCATCTACACACACACACACACACACACACACACACACACGCATGCAGCATACATGCATGTGCCCCCCCCACACACAGCTGAGTGAGAATGTATTAAATAAACCTAACATTCCTACCAGTTATAGAAAAAATTTCTAATAATCCTTATAGGAGCAGAAAATAAAAAGTTCTCATACTCCTGCCTAATAAGCCGATTGAATGCCTCGTTGTGGTGGGAGGATTCCCTGTAGAGTGTCACTTGTTTGCCTTCATACTCACTGGGCTGAGAGCCACTGGCTGACACTGGGAGACTTGAGTGACAAAAGTCACTTTAAAAATCTTGCTGATGGATCTGTAGCACAGGGCATGTGCACTTTGGGCTTATGTTTGTTTGTAGTTGCTTGTTTTTCACAGTGCAGTGCTGAAGAACACAGCTTTAGAGCCACACAACGCAGTCCATATTTGGACAAGTTGTTTCCCCAGCATCCCCATTAGTCAGACGTGCATCACAGCATCACTTCCTGTGTGCTGTGTTAGCACTATAATCACTTCCTGTGTGCTGTGTTAGCACTATAATCACTTCCTGTGTGCTGTGTTAGCACTATAATGTGGGTAAAGTGCTCAGCACAGAACGTAGAAACTTAGCCATCTGAGATGTACTCTGATGTTATTTGATACCTACAAATATACACTTCAAAATCACACTGTTGTTAACCCTTCTTGCCTCTTGAAATTTTCAGATTAAAAAAAATTTTTGGTAAGTTTCAGGTTTGTTTGGTTTTTTTCTCCTTTTCCAGTTTCTCATTGGCATTTTCTAGTCAGTTCTTCCTGATAATCGGGCTTCTGAGGTGGTTGATTATATTGGCATTTCCCCATTTCTTAAGCCTTGTGTTGCCCTCCGGCAGGCTCTACCCAGAGGTCATGGACTGGGCAGCCCTGGCCACTGTTCCAGGTGAGGCAGACAATTTTAGTTGGGGTAAGAGACAGCTTCAGTCTTCTCGCAAAGCTTTGGCACCTCCCAGAGGAGGTGGTACCTAAGTCGAAGAGCAAATGACATGAGGATCAGGACTAAAAAGACTTCCATAAAACAGGCTGGTGGTTGGGACATAATGTATGAGACAGTAAAGGAAAAGACCATTTTATTATTGGTGGCCGGGATCTAGGCTGGGGGTTTCTGGGAGGTTGGCCTCTCTTGTCAAAGAACTGAAATCATCTGGAAACTCTACTCAAATTTTACTCAAAGCAGAGTGATAGTACAGGTCCTATATATGTCAAGAGCAACAACAGGCCCCAAGTACTGTTCAGGACTTCCTTTATGGGGTTCAAAACTAGTTGTTAAGGGGTGTGGCTTGGTGGTTCCATTTTGATTGACAGGCTTGGATTAATTACATTAGCCTTTGATCCTTGTGTGTGTGCCTTCTCATGAGGCAATTGATTTTAATCATATACATGCCCAGCTCTGCATAGGCATAAGATGGTAAATAAGATAGTAAAATGCTTTATTGTACCCTAGTCTATGCCATATCAGCCTGTCTCCCTTGGTTTAAGCATAGGGTTGCTAAAGGTGGTAACTTACTTCCACTGTGTAAAGCAGGCATATGTGAAGCCTGATGTTGGGGGAGTGGCTCTACCTTACCAAGTTATTAGACCTATTCTTAAGAAGGGGATGTTTGCTTCTATTACATGAAATGAGTCTCATAGGTTTGCCAAGTGCATTGTTAGGAGGGTGTATGCATAGCCCAAAGCCACATAGAGTCCTGGCCTACTATGCTGCTTCTACACTTGTGTGAGTCATTTCCAGAGAAAGAGAAAGAGAAGCTCATTGGCAAGTGGTATGGGAGAAGTGCGCACGTTTCTTAGAGCCAGCCACACTGAGAGTCACCGATCCCCATGCTCCAAACCATAGCAGGCCGATGGAATTTACACTGTCCCGTGCTCCTGGTAGGTGATGGCTCCTGCAGAAGTCCCCCCGCCCCCTTTTCATAGGACCCTTAAGATATATTCTAGCCAGAGCCTGCTAAGCAGAGTTGTTCTGTCTGCTCTGTTTCTTCATATTTTAGCAGTGCTGCTTGATCTTCATGCTATGGTTGTCTCTAACACTGGCTGGAAGTTGAAAGGTGCCCAAATCATATCTTAAGGATCCAGATCAGTATCCTTTTTAAAAAAAAAAAATAGGAGACATCTTTGATAATTAAAGTAATTTTTGAGTGGGCCTAGTTCTAATCTGAATTGGTGTCCTTGTAAGAACATGAACACACACACACACACACACACACACACACACACACACACACACCCGAGTAAAGGTCCAGAGAGAAGTTATCACCTGCACGCCAACGTGGGAGGGCTCAATTACAAACCAGACCTGCCCACACCTTGATATTAAACTTATGTTTCCAGAACTGAGAGGAAGGAAAGTCGTATTTGTGTTTCAGCCACCAGGTTAGTGGTATTCCACGTTTGTTTTCCCCACAGACCCACTGCTCCTCAGGTCTATGACACTCTAGGAAAATCTATATATTTATACCACCCTTAGCCTCCTATGAATACTTGAAATGTAACTAGAGCCCCTTGTGATTTGCTTGCTTATTTATTTAACTTTATTTTTGTCATGCTAAGAAGGAATCTAGGGGCCTGGCATAAGATAGGCAAGTGCAGCACCACTGAGCCACACCCCTGGCCCCACATGTGACTTTTACTAAGTTTAAAGTAGCCATGCTATGTCCACTGCCATGAGGCTTCAGTATGGCTCTGGCCCATTGTTCCTACAAAGGCAGGTAGCAGTCTCTCTAGACCATCACCATGTCTGGTGTGCTGCTTCTCTTGAGGGCGTTCAAATACAGGTGCTGAATAAATAGATTCAACTAATCTGAATCTGAATAGAGATTGTGTTTGAAATCAAAAGTGCTGTATAGAGAACTCTGTAGTCCCACCCCCTTAGCAATACAAATCCTGATGTGATCTTTCCCTTACTTGGTCTTTATTAGCAGACAAATTTAGGCCAACAAGTGGTTTTGCCAGAGTTTTCTATGTACAGCATGATTTCCCATGTATCACTAATTCAGTAGTTTCACACATACCAACAGTTTTTGTAAACAATGATGAAATTAACAACTTGATAGAGGCCAAATGCAAAGTACAAAGGTGGTGTGGGCAGGAAGAACTCCCAAGAAGCTACAGGCATTCCCATAGAAACTGGCACATGTTTTTGGCTTATATCAAAAGTGAATCAAATTAAAATATCAGAGAGCAAGACTACGTTAATGGAGTGATACTGAGAAGCTTCCAGCGGTGAGCTTGCTCCAACTAATGCAACATAATCCCTCCAGAACTCATAGCTTTCTTCCTGTGGAGGCCCGATTGTAATTAGGGTTTGCGGATTCGATACAGGACACTCAGTTGCATCTGAATTTTGGATGAGGAACCTGGTCTGGAATTGAGATTTAATTGCATTTCTTTCTTTTCCTTTGGTTTTGCTGTTGTTATTTGCTAAATCCTGCAGCCTATTTTAGAGCATGGGAGCTGGTAGTCTTGGAAGATGAAAGGGGTCAGCCTGGGTGTACAGGGTTAGCCTTGGAAGATGAAAGGGGCTAACCTGGGTGTACACTTTAGAACTCAGACTTCAACACTGAGGAAGTTGCTGGAGATTTTTCTCTTTGTGTTTCTCTGACTTCTGTTTTGTTTGTTCTCAGACAGGTTCCCAACAGCTAGACTTTCAGACCTTTAAATTTGTTTCACAGAATGACTTTTTCAGTCCTGAGAGTTCATGTACTTTTAAAGTGGCAGAAAGAAAGGTAATAGTCACAGAGCTGTAGGGTCCTGAGGATGAACCTCTACTATTTGTCCTAATAAACTTTACAGCTCCGAGTCTAGATAGTCCCTGGCTCAGAGTTGGTGACCAGCTGAAGTTTGCCACTCCCCTGGCTATGTTGCCATTGAGTTTGTATGAGAAACAGAGAAGGATTGAACTTTCATTGGTGTGGCCATGTGTAACTTGTCTTTTTACTCCAGTTGTTTTCGAAGCACTTCAGATATAAGAAGATGGCGATAAATGCCCTTGAAATGGAACCAACTGATTTAATAGCACGAGATTCTTTCCTATTAGGACAGACAGACATATCTTGAGAAGGGCTTTTCATTACTTTTCATCTCATGGAAATCTGGGTTTGCTAAATACCTCATAACCATGATTATTATTTTATTGCTTTTCTATTCCTTTGGGCTTCTTGCTCACGGTACACAATGCTCGCCAGTGTGACAGATCTTGGCATTAGAAATTCCAAACCTCACCACGCTCTCATCATCTGAGCCAGTACAATTACATGAGAACGTGTGATTCTGGCTGAGTCGGGAGAGTGGATGTAAATGAAGCAGACAAGGTAGAAATGAGCTGAACAACAGCTGGGCAGGACCATGGCCAGGACTCAAATGCAGCCTGGCTCTAGCTGACCTCCCTCTTCCACAGCCAGCTCCTCCACACTGTGTCTGGTGGTGATAGGACAACTCTTAGGGCTGAGCTGGTGCCCCCATACAACCTTCCCTCCTCCAGATAAGCAGCAGCAGGGCAGATTGCGGGTCATTTATCCAAGCCTTGGGCTAAATTTGGGTCTGGCTTGTAACCCCTGAAAATGATCCTATGTGTAAACTCTTAAATAATCTTTAAAAGTCTCACATTTCTTTGAATTTCCTACACAAAGTTCACATACAAGAATTCCAGCTTGGCCATGGTTGCCTTAATTAAATTAAAGGTAGAAGGAAAATGAGACTACTAGCCGTCCAGGTGGTAGAATGTTTGGGTTTAAGGTATGCTCACTCTTTCCTGGACCTCTAAGATAGATTTTTATGGTTTTAATCAAAAGTATAAGCTTTCAGGATAATGCTGAGAGATGGTCCATTGAACTACATTCTTAAACTATGAAAGACATCCAATTGCCCTACAATCCCTGTATTGTAAAATTTTATGTCTCAACTATATTTAATTTTCCATCACCCAAGCTCTTGGCTGGACTTCTACATTTTCTCAATAATGACTTTTACTTGGCGAGTCGTGTTAAATTTAGCAGAGGCTGGGATGCGGAGTACCTCTGCCCTGAGTCCCTTGATGGGGTCACTTCTGAGGCCGTCCCTGGGGCTCTTTCATCACGTTTGCATACCCCCATCACTAATGCTCTGTGTTCATAGGAGATAGACTATTTGAAAACCCACCCAAACAGTGCCATCAGGTCCTATAATCCAAACTAGTGTCGACACAAAAGTAGTCTTATATGCTTGCCCCAGTACTGGGGAGTGGAGTGTGGTATCTATTAAGGCATTTGTTCCAATGTCTCATCTGCTGGGATGTATTATGTCTTATGTATTTACTTTTTCTGGTGCTAGGGATTGAACTCAGGGCCTTGTGTATGCCAGCAAGAGCAATACCGTCGAATCGCAAAACCAGCTCTGCTAGGATGTTTTATAAGCTGAAAATAGAAGAACCATTGTCTGCAAAGAGCCCGTGGTTTCAGTGTAGGGAAAGGTCAAATCTCCCTTCTGTTCCACACCTGCCACAATCAGGTCTTTCTGTGTCTTGCACAATGATTATACCAAGGAGGAAGAAGTGGGGCGTAGACAAAGTTTGAAGATTTTCAGGTTCTACCAGGAAACAAAACACAGAAGATTCTTGCAGGGTTGCTGGTCTAGCTGCAGGTGAGTTCTGAAGCATGTTGTGAGCTCCCAGTGCATTCTTCAGCCTGGGTCTGTCTCTGCTTGTCTCCCGGAGTTAAACCACCCAGGTTGTCCTGACACACACTCGCAGCTGTATTCATCCCCAAAACATGCTCTTCTTGGGTCTTTAGTACAATTTTTTCCTCTGAATATACACTTTAGTTTCTCTGATGCATTGCCTGGCCTTAGATTCCTGTTCATCCTGTCCTTTAAGTCTCAGTGTGAGCGTCATGCCCAAGGGAACCTTTATTTTCTAAATCTGGTGCTTTAGCCTTACCTCTGCTGTGCTCTAGTGTGGTGTTTTTTGGATGTCTGTTTACCTCTAACCTGTGAGCATGCTCCCCACTTGCATAAATGGGCAGTCTCATATACATCCACCCACACCTGCAAATGCACACTCGGCACATGTACATTGGGAGAGACATTCCAATTTCAGTGTATGTTCGCATGTCATTACAGATGTGTATACATAGTGTAAGCATTGCATGGGTTGAGACGTTGGATATTTCACCTCAGTAGCCAAGATCCTTGCTCATAGTAGGCGGTCAGTAACCAGTCATTGGATAGACAGTAGGTGAGGAACAGCGTACCGAAGCACACACACACATTTATCTTAGAGTCAGCTGCTATAAACATTTGACCAGAGCTTCTCCATTCATTTTTATTCCAGCCAAGTCCACTGATAACCATGTGGACTTTGAAGCCCCATTTCTTTTCTACAGTTCACCTATCCAATCAGATAAAGTACAAAGTTTCTGTCCAGAGCAAGGCAATTCCATCCCCCAAAGAGTTTCCATCAGAGACTCAAACAAATAGAAACAAACTTCCCACTCTTGAGCAAACACTGTTGCTATTGACAGTAGTCAGCAGGTGTGTAGAGGGCTCAGCATACACCACAAGTGGAAAGGCACATCCCTGCTCAGTGTCCAGGACCAACCCACAACACAGTTGGAACCAACAGACTGAAATAAAACACCAGGAGCCACATGCAGCTGTAAGGACCAAGAAATTTCAACCTCATGAAAACTATGAATGTAGAAGAAAATGCATACATGCGTGCATACATACATATCCCGATATACATAAGTAAATAGATCATAACTAGGTAAACAGACAGATGGATGGTTAAGAAATTTAAATGGGTGTTGGGGGCGGTCCCCAGTCTGTCTATTTAAGACTGGTGAGAAAATGAGTTATTCATTCACGCTCTGCTCGATGACAAGAAGGAAGTAAAAGCTTGCATTGTGTCCCAAGCCTTTGCCACATTAAGCCCTTGGTAAAGATCTCCAGTGCCACCCAGTGTTTTCTAGAGCAGGAATAGATTGTCTTTTATTCTCACACCCACTAACACAGGATCCAGTACACTGCAAAATAATGAGGATGATAATGTCAGCTTTATTTTGTACACTTCATATCTCAGTTGGCCTGTGTGTTTGAAGGCATGTTACTTCCACACCCTACCTGCCAGACTTTGAGCTGCCAAACCATCCTTTACTCATGGCAACTCCCAGTCCCAAGGGCCTTTGTGATGTGCTAGACTCACGTGTGCCGGAATAGTGACTCAACCGTGCACAGCCTTCCAAAGTCAAAATTCCCGTGTGTACCTCAGAGAATTCCCCGAGGCACCTTTGCATGCTCCAAGAGAGAACATCATTATTTTTCACAGCTTGGTACTTTCTGTCAATGCTCTTAACTCTCTTTATGAAATTTATCTAAAGATCTTTGCTCCTAGAAATGCAGCTCATGGACCAGTAGCAACAGCAACGCTTGGGGTCCTGTTACGTACACGGAAATATTCAGGCCTCTTGTCTCAGGCCTTGGGGGCTCCCAGGGCCTTATGTATATATAAAAGCTCGAGTAGCCTTGCTACAAGCAATTTACAATCGTTGCACACATACGCATGTGTTTTGTACATTGCCATGTGTAATATCTTCATACACTGTACATGCATTCAGACATACACTATAATGCATTGTGATTATTATCTGCTCTGAACACACATTATAGATACATTTTTATGTATAATGCCTATATGTAAAAATACTTACATTGTGCTTACATGAAAAATGCTTAGCATACACAGGGAATTTAAAGAACATTTTCTTGATAATGTAGTATGTATTTTACATGTTTGAATACATATAGATTTTTGTTTGCTTTGCCAGTTTACTGAAAATACATAGAATTCTCAGGTATTTCCCCAGCACCATGTCTTCCTGATTGCCACCAGGATGAAAATGAGCTAAACCTCTGAAACTATAAATCAGACTCAATTAAATGCTACTGAAAACCCTAAATGATAGTTTATTGATAATTAATTGAGAGTCTTTAAATCTGGTAATAAGTTGAAGAGAGGGCTTTGTTATTGATATTACATTTTAAACATCACATAGGACATTGGTTCTGAACCTCAAGAATCTGGGCCTCACAATACAATGAAATGGGAGTTATCAGAAGAAATTATGAGCTAATGGTTGTGTGCTATTTGGAGTAAATGCAATATTTAATTCCTGGGTGATCCTGACTACCCAAGTGCTGATGTTTTATTAATAGAATAATATGTGCCGACTGGATTGTCCAAGTCAGTGTTTTATTGCTGTGAAGAGACAGCATGATCACAGCAGCTCCTAAAAAAGGAAGCATTTAATTGGGCCTAGCCTACAGTTTCAGAGGTTTAGTTCATTTTTATCCTAGTGGGGCAGATATGGTGCAGGAGAAGTATCTGAGAATTCTGTCTGAATCTGCAGGCACCAGGAAGAAAGAGAGCCACTGGGACTACCTTGGACTTCTGAAACCTCAAAGCCCCCCCCAGTCACACACTTCTTCCAACAAGGCCACACCTCCTAACCCCTCCCAAGTAGGGCCACTCCCTGATGACCAAGCATTCAAATATGTTAGCCTAAGAGAGCCATTTTTTTTTTTCCAAACTATCACAAGGCCACAGCTTTCTTTGCTTGTCAGGAGACTAGAGGAAGCAATGATCTCTTATCGCCTGTGTGATTTACAAACAGAAGAGAACTGTTGTAGTTTATTGGGTAGGATATGTGTAACGTTTACCTGAAATATTAGGAAAGGAGAGTGGCTGAGATACAGAAATTCACAATGGCAAGGCCGACAGAGAGGTTGCCTCCTCCTTCTTTCTGTAGTCATCCCTGGAACACCACCATCTTGCTCTGGAGTAAGACAATGACTTAGACTTCTCTCCCACAGCCAAGGATCCCATCATGGTGTTTGACACACAGACCATGCTCAGTAAATACATTCTGAGTTTAAGATCTCAAGGTCATCTATCAAGAGTTGTGCTAATCTGTGCAGAGCCTGGCATGGCGCCTGTGGCTTCTGGTGAACTTGAAAGTGCTCGTAGCTCTCACTCCAGCCTACCTTTGAGGTGGCTGTCCAGCAGCTCCAGACTCAGGGAGACTTGGAGGCCTTGGCTTCAGGCCTGTGAAATCAATGAGTGTCTTTCTTGGTGTATTTTAAATTTTAATAAAAGAGGACATTGCCAGTGTTTATACCCTAAACCAAAAACTAAATAGGACAGGGACCATTTTATTCCTTGAAAAAGAAAGTAATAATTTTTTTTTTAGCCATCAGAATAGTCTCTCATCCTATATACCTTTAAGCATGAAATCTGTTCAAGATCACAAAGGATACTTAATCCTTATGGAGTACTTCTATATCAGGAGTTTGTTCTTAGAGACAGTAGTAAAATGAGAATCACATTAAGAAATTGCTTCTTTTTTTTTTTTTTTTTTTTTTCGTGTGTGAATGCAGTTCCACTGGGCCAAGGGCAAAAATCTTTTTTGCAAAAGTTAGAAAAATGCATCTTACCTTTATTAAACGAGATGGCTTAACCTCAATTTTGGTAAGAATGCATTTATTAAACATACATTATATGTATGTGCATATACAGTAACACATAGAAAATGCCTTTGTAATAGTGTGAAATTATGCAGAAGTGGGTAGTAATCTGGATTTCACAAAACATTTTTCCAGCCCCCATTTCCTTTGATAGGCAGTACATTAATCACTCTATATTATTCAGTTGTTGCTGAAAATAACAAGGCTTGGGTTATGGAAGTTGTCTAAAGCCATGGTGCTAGTTTATTGGTTACTAACAGACTTTATTTGTGTCCCCAAGGTCCCCTGTGAACTAGGCAACTGATTAATAAGCGTTGCTTTCTGTTGCATCTTAAAATGTCTGGTGCTCTCTCCTCCTCTACCCCCCACAGAGATATCATAACAATAAATAAATCAGTTTTACGACTGAACTCGTGTAGTCCCACAGTGCATGGAAACATGTCCTGTTTATAAAAGGGATTAAGGTGGTTGACAATCACATTAGAGATAAGACTCGTTTTTCTGCAATGGACAACAATAAATTTGGATTTAAAAATAAAAGTTACAGTGCCAACAAAATGGCTCAGCAACTAAAGACGCTTGTGCCAAGCATGACAACCTGAGTCTGATCCCTGAAACCTGCAAAATGATGGGATGAGACCATTGGCTCTCCAGACTCACCATTTGACCACTATACAAAAGACACCACCATCACACACAATAATAAATAAGTATTTTAAAACTTAGAATTACAGACTCTCTACTATTTCTTTATTGCATTTTAAATGTCCAGACTCTGACCTAATATTAAAACAAGCATATCTTTTTCATCAACACTTCTTTCAAAATGTAAAGGGATGGTGTGCAAAAACTGCAAAAGAAATAGATACAAAAACAAACAAACAACAAATAAACCAAACAAATAAGCTTCCACCCCTACCCTGGGTTGCTGTGCATGGAGAGATAAAGAAGGGTGGCTCTGTAGTTGAAAAGATAACCCCCAACCTAGAAGCCCAAGCTTCCAATGTGGCTTAGCGAATAGATGTGAACTGCCAATAAAAGCTTCAATTTTTCTGAAGTCATATATATATATATATATATATATATATATATATATATATATATATATATATATATA
>CM052714.1:27560213-27594098 GCA_028551405.1 Uromys caudimaculatus | reverse complement strand
TTGCAATCCCACCAACAATGGAGGAGTGTTCCTCTTTCTCCACATCCTCGCCAGCATCTGCTGTCACCTGAGTTTTTGATCTTAGCCATTCTGACTGGTGTGAGGTGGAACCTCAGACTTGTTTTGATTTGCATTTCCCTGATGACTAGGGAAGTTGAACATTTCTTTAGGTGTTTCTCAGCCCTGCGAATTTCCTCAGGTCTGTTTCTTTGCTTTTCCACACAATGAGAGTCATTTTTGTATTCTCTTTGCTTTCACCTCCAAACTTTGCATACTCTAATCCACAGGGGTGTAATCAGTCAGCAGAAATGTCACTGGGTAGGTGTACTGGCTGGTTTTGTGTGTCAACTTGACACAAGCTAGAGTTATCACAGAGAAAGGAGTTTCAGTTGAGAAAATGTCTCCATGAGATCCAGCGGTACGGCATTTTTCTCAATTAGTGATCAAGGGGGGAGGGCCCCTTGTGAGTGGTACCATCTGTGGGCTGGTAGTCTTGGGTTCTATAAGAAAGCAGACTGAGCAAGTCAGGAGAAGCAAGAAAGCCAATAAGCAGCATCCCTCTATGGCCTCTGCATCAGCTCCTGCTTCCTGACCTGCTTGAGTTCCAGTCCTGACCTCCTTTGGTGATGAACAGCAGCATGGAAGAGTAAGCTCAATAAACCCTTTCCTCCCCAACTTGCATCTTGGTCATGATGTTTGTGCAGGAATAGAAACCCTGACTAAGACAGCAGGGATTGATCTTATTCATTGATTTATTTAATAAACATTTGAGTACCCATTGACCCTTGTGCTCTGTGCTGGGCATTGCTATACATTGCAATGCAATGCTAACTAAAACAGACATGGTCCCTGATCTGAAACGTGCTGGGAAGAGACAATCATACACTAAGCACTAGCAGAATTGCTGCTCTCAGTCTTGAGAAGACCAAGAACATAGAAGAAAGACCACACTGACAAATGCAGAGGATTGCCTTATCTGGCATCCCTGAGAGGGGAGCCCCTTGGTTCTGTGGAGGCTTGATGACCCATAGGAGTGGGTGGGTAGGTGAGCACCCTCATAGAGGTAGGGGAGGTAGGAGGGGATAGGGGGCTTGTGAAGGGGAAATTGGGAAGGGGGATAACATTTGAAATGTAAATAAATAAAATATTTAATTAGAAAAAAAGAAAGAAAAAAGAAATGCAGGAGCAATGATCTCAAGAGGGGTTCTTTAGAAATTTTTCTACAGCTTCCTGGTTTACTGTGCTGGATGTTAGGAACACTAGACAGCCTTACATTACTAAAGTTTTGCCTCTTTTCTCAATAGATAAAAAACATGAAATACCAACTAAATATTTCAAAAGCAAAATAAACAAACAAATAACCCATAAATACCAGGCTTATCACAGTACAGATACCCATGCTTCAGGCTTGGCAATGACAAGGGTCATGTGTTCTTTAATTCTGAGCGTCTAGAGATGCAAACATCTGGTCACAGAATCAAGGATATGTGAATTTATTGAGAATAGGGATGATTTCTTACTAACCGTAGTGTCTAAACTTGGACACAGGCTCAAAATGGAAGTTAAAAATATAATATTATTTGCAGGTCTTTAATATAAATACTAGCTAGCTCTTAAGAAAAAGGATAGCTTATCACTTTGAAAAATTAAATCAACGTTTTATTATAAAATAGACTTGAGTGGAGAAGTCTGTGAGGCAGTGCAGAGACAAGATCATCTTAAATATTTCCTTCCCTTATCCTAAAACCAGCTACTTCTCCAAGTATTGTAGGGTTCTCTGAGAGTGAAATAGCCCATTTCTTAGTTTAGGTTGCCTTAGCTCAGAGAAGTAAGGTGCTTGAAATGCAACAACTACCCTTCAGTCTGAGCCTCAATGATAATCTGATAATGACTATCTGAAACTGTAAGCAAGCCCCCAGTTAAATGCCTTCTCTTATAAGAGTTGCAGTGGTCATGGTGTCTCCTCACAGCAATAGAATGGTGAGTGAGACATTATGACTGATACTTCCTGCACACACAGTCAATATCTGTGCTCAAACCAGGAAGAGGCCTTCCTGTTCCCATGAGTCTGGGGCATTGGGGTCCTTGATATGATCACACTCACATCCTGTTGTTCACTCTGGGATCCAGGTTCTCCCTCACAGGAGGCTCTTCTTTGTCTGAATTGAATGGGAACTTTGGTTGAGTGGGAGGCAAGGTAGGAGGGCATAGAAACAGGAAGAGCCCACCTGGTGGGAGAAAAACCTACTAAGAATTTCAAGGGGGAAGAAGAACCAGGAAGCCAAGGAGGGCAAGCGCTTGTAGTCATGGACAGACATCAACAGAGCAGAGGCCATTCTTCATCATAATAGTAAGTAATAGCAAAGCCTTGTAAAACCCATAGCTTCTGAGATAAACCTGAAGAGAGTGCATTTTATTAAATAGAAGCTGTGCTCTCAAGGCCCAGTCCAGTACTCACATGCAGAAGGAGGGTTTCTGAGCTAAACTGACAACGGTTTTAGCTACATTCAGCTAATTCAGATTCTGGGTTCAGTTTCTGCATTCACTGTGTAGAGTTCAACCTGAAGCCAGTTCAGCTTGTTTGTGAGGTCTCCTGGGATTAGCTTAAGGCTCCTGCCTGTGTAGAGCTCGCTGAGAAACCAGCTCTGCCAGTTTGTAAAGATTTTTCTTCTCTACTGGTTCCTTATCTAACTTCCTAAAAAAGGAAGCTACCAGAATCCCATTCTCTAGCATCAGGACACATTACATTAATTAGAGATGAGTAGATCTGGGTGCTAGAGTTGCTCCCTGCATCAAGGCTTCTGGGCATGCTTAGCTAGCTGCACAGGAAGTCTGTATGTATACAGACACCTAAAGACATTTCTCAATATATCATCTGTACATTTGTCAAGCAAACCATGAGTTTGTATCAGTGTCTCTGCTCCAGTCCCCACATTCATCATTCTAGTCTTTCCGATTATTGTCTGCAACCTCCGACAGTATGTCTGCTTCTAACATCTGTCATCTACTTTAATTGTTCATTTTCCAGGGTGCATGTGGGTTTGGACTGGTTAACATAGTTTCACAGAAACAAGTCCATCAGCTAGAGGACAGGGCGATGCATACCTGATTTACCTTTAGTTTTCCACGTGTTTTGAGTTGCTTGGATCAGCCTCCTTTCCCTTTAGATGTCTCAGTAAAGTTTTATTCATTTTCTCAGCGTTTCATTATTGCCTATATTCCATCAAAGGCTCCTTAAACCTATTTTTAAGAATTCTAATGCATTACGTTTCATTCTTTGTGCTAAGTATACCACCACCGTCTACTTCATTGACCAAAGAAAAATCTCTGTCTGGTCTGGTAAGTTTTGACAAAAGCATAGATATTATCATTGTCCACTATAATAAACACATAACTCTGTTTGATCTATTCCTATCTCTCTACATTGATTTGTTCATCACCTTTATGGTTTTATCTTTCCCAAAATGTCATATAAATGGAAGCATAATAGATAGCCTCTTAAGATTGGCTTCTTTTACTCAGAAATCAGCATTTTAGGTTCCCCTTTCTCTTAAAATTCACTTCTGTTATATTCATGTCTATCTATGTCTGTCAGAGTGGGTGCCTCCCATCTGTGTGATGGTTCCTGTGAAAGCCAGGAGTCTGATCCCACTAGATCTGGAATTACAGGCGATCATGAGCCACGTGTCATGGGTGCTAGGAACTGAATCTGGGTCCTCTGGAAGGAAGCAAGTGCTTCTGGCTGCTGATACATCCTCCACCCTAACCCACCCTCTTTAATTCACTGAATAGTATTCCATGGTATGGGCACAAGTGCTGGTTAGCTTTTGTGAAGTTGACACAGAGACATCTGGGAAGAAGGAATCACAACTGAAGAACTGCCTTCATCAGATTGCCTATGGGTGTGTCTGTGGGAGATTTTCTTGACTGATAATTGATGGCAGGAGAGTCTTGCATCACTCTGTCCCACTATGGGTAGTACTATTCCTGAGCTATATGAGATAGGTAGGTGAGGAACCAAGTAAGTGCTGTAACTCCCTTGCATGATGGACTCCATTAAGTGATAAAAACTTAGCACTGTGATGGCTGGGCCCCTCCAACCAGTCCTCTGATGTATGTCAGCTTGGTCTCCCATTGTTTATACTTCCTGCTCAACCACCATCTGCCTGTTCAGACACCTGCCTCCTATATGGAGCTTCCTGTTCTAATCTGGTTCTTCCCTCCCGTCTTTACAGCTGACTACATCTTCACTCTCAACTCTGACTCTCCTGAAGCCTGATCTCTACAGCAACAGTTTTTGTCTCTGCAGCTGGTTTGAGTTGTTATCTTTTTTTTATTCTTCTCTCATACAATACATCCCTACCAGTTTTCCTTCCCTTCCCCCCCCCCTTGCCCTCCCCATTGCCCTTCTTCCCCAGATCCACTTCTCTTCTGTTTGCTTTCAGAAAAGAGTAGGCCCCCTAGAGATATCAACCAAAGACAGCATAACAAATGAGTTGTTATCTTATTAATACTACAAATACTACTCTCACCTCAAAGAGTATAAGAGACGGAAGTGCCAACGATGAGTGACCAATAGCCAGGGAACACAGATTTGGATTATACAAAATTCCATGATCCAAAGAGGTAGAATTTAAGCAGCTTCTATAGAAATAGAACAAAGAATGTCATAACATACTTTTCAAATACATTTGGCAGAAATATCAGGTAGCCAGGCCACAGAGAAATCGAATCTTACCTAGAAAGTGACTAAGCTTTATCATTTTCTTTCTTTTTTCTTTTTTTAAATTGGATATTTTCTTTATTTACATTTCAAATGTTATCCCCTTTCCTGGTCCCCCTATCCTATCCCCCTTCCCCTGGCTTCTATGAGGGTGTTCCCACTCCCGCCTCCCCGCCCTCACATTCCCCTACACTGGGCCATTGAGCCTTCACAGGACCAAGGACCTCTCATCCCATTGATGCCCAACAAGGCCATCCTCTGCTACATATGCGGCTGGAGCCATGGGTCCCTCCATGTGTACTCTTTGGTTGGTGGTTTAGTCCCTGGGAGCTCTGGGGGGTCTGGTTGGTTGATATTGTTGTTCTCCCTATGGGCTTGCAAACCCTTTCATCTCCTTCAGTACTTTCTCTAACTCCTCCATCGAGGACACTGTGCTCAGTCCAATGGTTGGCTGCGAGCATCTGCCTCTGTATTTGTCAGGCTCTGGCAGAGCCTCTCAGGAGCCAGCTATATCAGGCTCCTGTCAGCAAGTACTTCTTGGCATCCACAATAGTGTCTGGGTTTGGTGACTGTATATGGGATGGATCCCCAGGTGGGGCTGTCTCTGGATGGCCTTTCCTTCAGTCTTTGCTCCACACTTTGTTTCCATATTTCCTCCCGTGAGTATTTTGTTCCCCCTTCTAAGAAGCACTGAAGCATCCACAGTTTGGTCTTCCTTCTTCTTGAGCTTCATGTGGTCTGGGAACTGTATCTTGGGTATTCCGAGCTTATAGAGCATTCTTTGTTTTCCTCCCACTTTTACATGCACATTCCCCAACAAGGAGTTTCCCTTCACCACATAGTGTTTGAATTCATGTATTGAACACTTAGTCACCAGTTAGTGGTACGATTTGGGAGGTTTGTGGAACCTTTAGATGATAGATCCTTGTAGAAGTACCCAACTAATCCTACTCAAATTGACCACTGGTGGCAGTAATGGTAAGTTCCTGGAACCTACCCAGTGTTTTATATTCCAGAATGAGACACACACACACACACACACACACACACACACACACACACACACACACACCCTTTATATTTTGATATGCCTTTAACAGCTCAATGGCTGGTCCACTTCTAAACTTCTATGTGGCTAACACACTTCTCCCTGATATTCCTGAGTTATTGCTTATTAAAATCTATGTCTTAGCTAGGGTTTTACTGCTGTGAACAGACACCATGACCAAGGCAACTCTTATAAAAACATTTAGTTGGCACTGGCTTACAGGTTCAGAGGTTCAGTCCATGTCATCAAGGCAAGAGCATGACAGCATCCAGGCATGATGCAGGCAGAGCTGAGAGTTCTACATCTTCATCTGAAGGCTGTTAGCAGTAGCTAGGATAAGAACTTAAAGCCCACACCCACAGTGACACACCTACTCCAAGGCCACACCCATTGCAATAGGGCCATATCTTCTAATAGTGCCACTCTCTGGGCCGAGCATATACAAGCTATCACAATCTATATTCCATCTTTGTTGCCCTAAATCCAGTCAGAGGGAAGGGGGGGACTTGTGGCCACTCTTCCCAGGCTCTTACATGTCGGCTGTCTCTCTGGAGGAAGTCCATCACAGAGGACAGGAACTGAGGCTTTTAAGCTTGGCCTTGCTTCTTCCTGCTCTGCTTCCTATGTGCAGATAAAATGTGATTCTTTTTCCTGACTGCCAGGCCAGCTTCACACTCCTGCTGTCGTGCTTTCTCCATTGCTGCGAACTTTATCTCACAGGAACCATGGCCAAAGCAAACCCTACCTACCCCAAGCTGCTTTTGGAAAGCAAAAGAAAAGCAACCTAAACAGAAATTGGTTCTTGGCTTTATGTTGTTAAGTTTTAGTATTCTTTGAATTTTGGATAGAAGTCCTTTATCAGATATTAATTTTTTCATACATTTTATACCAGCTTGTATTCTCATCCTGTCAAGAACATCTTTTGAAGAGAAATGTTTAATTTAAACAAAATCAATTTATCAGCAAGTTTTTATTTCATAGATCATGCTTTTGATGTTATACCTGAGAGCTCATCATTGAAAAAGATCAAAATTTCTTCTAGATGTTTTAGAATTTTGAATTATTTTCATTTAGGTCTATTTATGATCCATTTTAAATTAAGGTGATAGGGCTATGTTGAGAATCTGTGTCAAATATCTCTCTGGCATCTTATAAAGATATGAGTGAATATATTTAGGCCAACACACACACACACACACACACACACACACACACACACACACATCCTAAATAAAATAATCTTCTGTTGTATGCAGCTGTGTTTTTTGTCTGTTTGTTTGTTTCGTTTTTTCTCATCTTGGACTTTTCCCTGGTAGCCATGACAAGTAAAGCAGAAACATACAATACTAACCAGGTCTATACTAATGGGAATGGGCTATGGACACTCATGAAGGAAAGCCATGAGACTTACCTTGAATTTCTATTCTTACTAACTCCTCTAGATGCAAGGAATCTTAGAAGACGCTGAAAGTAGGAGGTTAACTGGGAGTGGGACTCCACAAGTTGCTTCCATGAAGTTGTCCAAGATGGCGTAGGCAGTGATGTAGTGAAGCAGTTGTTTGGGAGTGGGGTCACTCCTACTCCTGTAACTGCTCATGCTCTGCAGAGCTCAATAAACTCATTGATCTCACCAAGCTGGATTTTGGTAAAGTTATACTTATCTTGGTCTGTCAGTTGGTGTTCTTCTGTGGTGAACAGATGTTCATTCATGTATCTTCAAGAAAAGTTAATTCAGGATCTCTCTATCTAAAAACCCTTACTGTAATCACATATGACATGTTTACTTTACTGCAAGAGGGAATATTTACAGTCTTCCAGAATCATGAGCTAGATATTTAGAAGAACCTTAGTTAGTCTACCATAACCTGCACATCAATCTAAAGAGAAGTGACATCTGAGTTACACTGGTCCTTCTACTATGCTAGACCTTCTACAGGGCTTGGTCCTCACATTCAGTCAGATTGCTTTGGATTTTTCTCATTATCAACTTGTAGTTTTCAGCACGCAAGTTCTACAGTTTGTTATATTTACATAGAAGTATTTCCCATTTTTAGCAATTATAATTGTGCTTTATTTTATATTTGTTTTATATGTTCTCAGCTACTAAGTAGAAACTGAGTTGTTATAACTCCCATGACATTGCTGGATTTATTTGCTTACTGTTAATATTATTAATTTAGGAGTTTTTATAGATGCCTTGGAATTTTTCACATAGATCATTGTATTGTCTGAAAACAGCAATACTTTTACTTCTTCCCCTGTGATCTGTATTCCTTTTATTTTGCTTTCTTGCTTTATTTCACCAAATAAAACTTCTACTGCTAGGTTGGGGGAGCATTGCCTTATTTCTGATGTTAGGATGGAAGCATGCAGCTTTTCTTTATTCAGTGTACTGTGAACTAAAGGATTCATGTAGATTTCCTTTATCAACTTGAAGTTTTCTGGACTGGAGAGGTGGCTCAGCAGTTAAAAGCACTGGATGCTCTTCAAGAGCACATACATGGTAGTTCAAAACCAGCTGTGGCTGCAGGTTCTGGGGGATCCAATACCCTCTTCCGGCCTCTGAGAACACTAGGCATACATGTGGTGCATAGATACACATGCAGGCAAACAGCTATTCTCTAATTAATTTGATTACATATTTTTTAACATGTGATGTTGGCATATTTTAGGCTACTTTATTGGGTTCTTATACCTCTACCTCCTATCCAGCCCTTATCCCACCCTAATCCCTTCCAAACTCCCAATATCAACCCACGTTGGCACATCAAGTCTCATCAGGACTAAGTGCAACCTCTCCCAGTGAGGCCAGACAAAGCAGCCCAGTTAGGGCAAAGGGATCTAAGTGGGAGACATCTCCTGCCCAGTTCCAACTTTTGGGGAACCCACATGAAAACCAAGATGCAAATCTGCTACGTATGTGTAGGGGGCCTAGGTCTAGTCCAGGCATGCTCTTCGATTGGTGGTTCAGTCTCTGTGAGCCCCCATGGGAAAAACATGCATGGTGTGTTCTCATTTATAAGTGGATATTATCCATTCCCTCAAACTCTGCTCCATCTTTATCTCTGCACATCTTGCAGGCAAATTTTGGGTGGAAGATTTTGTGGGAGGGTTGGTGCGCCCTCCCTCCACTGGAAGTTCTGTCTGGCTACAAGAGGTGGCCACTTCAGGCTCCATATCTCCCGCTGTGCCAACCAATGACAGGCCCAACTTGAGACACCATGGGAGAGAACCAACCCCTGACACTATTAATGATCCTCTGCTATGCTTGCAGACAGGAACCTAGAATAAACTATCTGCTGAGAGGCTTCATCCGGCAGCGAATAGAAACAGATGCAGAATCCCACTGCCCAACATCAGGTGAAGGTTGGGAAGTCCTGTGGAAGGATTGAGGAAACTAGAAGGGTCAAGGACACCACAAGAAGACCTACAGAGCCAAATCCAGTCTTCATTAGCATAATATCCAGCAGTCCAGCAAACCAGCAAACCAGTAATCCAGCAATAGCAAATGCAGCAGCAGAAACTAACAGGGAGCAGCAGCAGGGGGAGCAGCAGCAGGGGGAGCAGCAGCAGGGGGAGCAGCAGCAGGGGGAGCAGCAGCAGGGGGAGCAGCAGCAGGGGGAGCAGCAGCAGGGAGAGCAGCAGCCTTTCTTCTCTTCCTCCTCCTCTTCCCCCTCCTCCTCCTCCTCCTCCTCCTCCTCCTCCTCCTCCTCCTCCTCCTCCTCCTCCTTGTTCTTCTCTGCCTTCTTCACACCCCTGCTAGTGTAAGAGGTAAATCATAATCACCTGCTGTGAATCAGCTGCTTATCCCACACCCGGGATTTTAAAAAAAGCAAATTCACATAACATAACTGGGTTGTTAAAGAAACCCAAATTCTCACTCCAGTGTGTTGCTATGGTATGTCATATTGCTAGGCTAGTGACAAGCTTCTGTGTCGTGTGGTATTATTTCCTTACACTACTGGTATCTCCAGGCTCTCCAGTGAGAACCCAACCATTTCTGGTATTCACAATTATGTCTTACTTCTTTTTCCCCCCACTGATCTGCTCAGGCAGGCCTGTCAATTTTGTTGATCTTTCCCCCAAATAATTAGCTTTATCGACTGATTTTTAATTTTTTTCAATTTTATTGCTTGATACTCTTGCCTTTTTTACTTCTTTTTCCTGATTTTTATGTTTAGTTTTTCAATCTTCCTGATGCAGAAGCTTAGACTGTTGATTCGAAGCCTTTTCTTGTGTTTCCATTTGAGCATTTAAGGATAGAAATTCCCCTGGCATCACGATTTTTGTACTTCCCTATAGATTTTGATGTGTTAGATTTTCATTTTTCATTCAGTTCAATTTTTCAATTTCCTTGATATTTCCTCTTTATCTTGCATGTTGTTTAAACATGTCGTTTAGTTTACAATTGCTTAGGTATTTTTCTCTTATTCTTCTGTTATAAATTTATAGTTTGATTCTGCTGACGTCAGAAATGTACCCCGCATGACTGAAAACACTTTAACAATCCCTGAGGCAATTTTTGACCAATGATGTGTTATACTTGTATGGATGCTTCACTGCATTCTGCTAGTCTGCTCACATCAATTGGACCCTCTTGATTGATACTGTCATGGAGGTTTTCTGCATCATTGATTTTTTTTTTTAACTGTTTCACCAATTATTGAATGAAGCAATATTGAAGTTTCTAGATATAATTGTGAAGTTTTCTGCTTATCGTTTCAATTCTACCTACTTTTTCTTTACATATTTTACAGCACTATTGTTTGGTGCACGCATTAGGGTGCTATATCTTCTTGATGGACTGGTCTTCATATTCTTTTTTGTTTTAAAGATCTCTTTATTTTATTTATATGAGTACAGTGTAACTGTCTTCAGACACACCAGAAGAGTGCATCAGATCCCATTACAGGTGGTTGTGAGCCACCATGTGGTTGCTGGGAATTGAATTCAGAACCTCTAGAATAGCAGTCAGTGTTCTTAACCACTGAGCCATTTCTCCAGCCCAGTCTTCATATTCTTATGCAATGTCTTTCATAATGTTTTCTTGTTGATGTTTATTTTTAAAAACATAAGTTGATTTTTAATTATTTTTTGAGATTATAGTATAATTATATCATTTTACCCTTCTTTTTCCTCCTTCTAAACCCTCCCGTATACCCTTCCTTCCTCTCTTTCAATTTCATGGACTCTTTTTAAATTAATTGTTGCAAACATATATACACACGTGTATATGTGCAAGTAAAACTTGCTTAGTCGGTATGTTTTCAGGGCTAACCATTAGATTGCCAACTGGCGTCCTCTTCCCTGTGTGTTCTCCCCTGAGGAAGGCTATTTCTTCTACTCTCAGCATTTCTTAGTTGTTTCTGGCCCTTTGTGTAGGGTTGAGGCCTCATGATCTTACCCTGATCCACTTTAGCATGTTTATTCTTGTTGTGCTTGCTCAGCTTGTGTTCAGGCAAGTATGCAGCTTCTGAAATTCCCAGGAGACACAATCTCACAATAAACTCCCTGCTATCCTGGCTCTTATACTATTTCTTCCCACCTCTTCCACAATTATTCCTGAGTTTTAGGTGTGGGAGTTGTATAGTAGATAGACCCATTGGAACTAGGTTCTACTATTTTGCATTTTGATGGGTTGTGGGTTTCTGTAATAGTTGACATCTGTAGCAAAAAGAAGCTTCCTTGGCAAGGGGTGAGAACTACACTTATATATAGGTATAGGGACAATTGTATAGAATGTAATTAGGAACTATGAAGGTTTAGTAAAGTGTAAATTGTATGTTTCCCTCTAAGATCCATGACTTTACTAGCCTTGTGTAGTTGGCTAGATTTCCAGTATCAGGAATGGTTTCATTCTTGTTGAGCAGTTCTGAAGTCCAATTACAGAGCTGTTGGTTACTGTGAAGGTATGTGTGCTACTATTGCACCTTTAAAGTAATTGTGCCATATTGGTCATTGCCGTGGTTCATGGAAAATACACCTGGGAAGAACTGTTGGTTTTCTCCCCCATTTGAAAGCTTGCGTGTTACCTTCTGGCACTATGAAAACTAGTCTTCAGAGAGGAGGCTTTCAGGTCAAGTCCAGCTCAGAGGCCTCTCAGCCCTGTGTCTGAAATACATGGTAGCTTCTGCAATAGAAACTTACCTTCCGTTTTGTGTGGCAGGGGTGGTGTGGTGCTAACCAAGGGCACTAGAAATAGCCTATAATGTTTTGGAAGTCTCTTGGACTACTTTGAACAATTCAAAAAGAGGGTTTCTTGTGCTTAGCAGCAATGTGGCAGGATATAGAATCTACTTGCACAAATCAGCGCCTTTTTTATATACCAACAACTAACACACAGAGAAGGGCATGGTTCAATTTACTCTAGCCTCGAAGGGGAAAAAAAAATAAACATCTAGGAATAAATCTAACCAAAGAAATGAAGAACCTCTGCAATTAAATCTTTAAGCCTCTGAAAAAAAGGAGATAAAATGCTAGAAAATACAACATATACTGTGCTAATGGATTAGTAAAATTAATATTGTGAAAATGGCCATTTTACCAAAAGGTATTAATAGATTCAATGTAATTCCCATCAAAATTCCCACTCCATTCTTCAAGAAATAGAAAAAAAATCCCAAAATTCATATGGAACCACAACAGACCCTAAGAAGCCAAGACAATCCTGAGCAAAAAGTGTAATGCTGGAGAGATTGCCTTTCCAAATCCCAGGATACATCATAGATCCATAGTGATATAAACAAAACAATACTAGCATGAAAAGAGACATGTAGAGCAATGGAACAAAATCATACACCCAAGCACAAGTACATATACTGCAACCATTTAATACTTGACAAAGATTCCAAAAACATAGCTGGAGAAAAGAAATTCATTCAACAAATGGTTCTAGAAAAACTGGATGTCCATATGCATAAAAATTAAGTTAACCTGTATCATCACTCTACACAGCAATCAGAATCACACTACCTTTGGCTTTTGTGATCTATCGACCCCCTTCCTACATCCTTGGGGACTGGATGTGGTATAGATCTCCAGGCTAGAGCTGAGCACTTTGTAGTCTCTTATTCTCTGCACATGGACCAGTTCTGAGTCTCTGTACTGATTGACAGAGATGTTGAAGTCTGTTGTAGCAGAGGATTGCAGCAGCAGCAGCAGCAGCAGCAGCAGCACATTCCCTCAGGGAAGAAGAGAAGAGAGGAGTAGGCATGTTGTCTTTTCCTCTGGCCTCTTCTTATCAGGACCACCACCCGAAAGAAGCTATCTACACCACAATCGGTCTCCCTCTCCCGGTAACTGTACACATGTAATTCTCTCTAGAACACATGGGTGCCTTTTGCCAGCTCAAGACAGTTCTGAATCCAGTCAAGGTAACAACAAATACAATCATGAAGTAATTTTCTTTTCCAGTTTACTTTCTTTCTGATGTTCAATTTGGTAAACTTTTATTCAATCTTTAATTTCACTTTTTCAGTCCCCTCCATTCTGCTACTGAGCCTGTCCATTGAGTTTTACAAGATGCACAAGGGTACAGATGGAGCAGAGACTGAGGGAATGGCCAACCAATGACTGGCCCAACTTGAGACCCACCCCTTGGGAGAGAGCAAACCCCTAACACTATTGACAATACTCTGCTATGCTTGCAGACAGGAACCTAACATAACTTTCTCCTGAGAGGCTTCGTCCAGCAGTGATGGAAACAGATGCAGAGACCCACAGGCAAACATCAGGCAGAGTTCAGGGAGTCTTGTGGAAGAGTAGGGGATAGGATTGAGGGAGCCAGAGGGGTCAAGGACACTGCAAGAAGACCTAGAGAGTCATCTAACCTGGGCCTATGGTGGCTCACAGAGACTGAACCACCAACCAAAGAACATACAGAGCCTGGACCTAGGCCCCTGACACATTTGTAGCAGATGTGCAGCTCAGTCTTTGTGTGGGTCTCCTAACAATGAAAGCAGGGGCTGCTCTGACTCTGTTGCCTGCCATTGGATCCCCTTCCCCTAGCTGGACTGCTTGGTTGGGCGTCAGTGGGAAAGGATGCACTTAGTTTTGCTGCAACTTGATATCCAAGAGCTGACTGGTACTCAAGTCAGGGTTCCCCTTCTCCTCAGAGAAGGGGACAGGGTGGCAAGCAGAGGGGTTTGGGAGGGTGGGACTGGGAAGGGGCAGGGCTGTGACTTGGGATGTAAAGTGAATAAATAAATAAGTTAATGAAAAATATTTAAGGTTATTGGTAGTTTTTTAGTTCTAAATTTTCTGTTTAATTCCTCTTTATGCCAAAAACAAAACAAAAACAAACAAACAAAACTTTCTTTTTCAAGACTTAAAAACTGTCTGTTTCAAGGTTTGATAATGACTGCTTTAAAATTTTTATCAGACAATTCTGGCATCTTCATAATTTATGTGGACATCTAGTAGTACTTTTTCCCATTCAAATTGTGGGTTTTCTGGGTCTTAGTGTGATGAATGATTTATTATTATATATTTTTCAAGATTGTACACTTTGAGCATTGACTTGTGGATTCTTGTCTCTTACCTTCTGCTATAGCTGGCTTCTACACTGCTTCATTTGGGGCAAAGAGGGCCAAAAGTCTAGTTCCCTGTAGGATTTTCACTGTCACTCGGAAAGTGGAGGGTGGGAAGCATTACCCTCTAGCATGGAGAAGGAGCTCCACACTCATTACTTCTGAACACCACTCCAGTGGAGAGTTGGGCTTCTAACTTCACAAGAGTGGAAGAGGTCTGGGCTTCCTGTTTGGGTGTTGTGTGGGTGGAGCCAATGCTCTCTTCTGTGGTGTTTGACTGGAGTCAAGTGTTTATTGTAAAGCTCTGTCTGGCCAATCTGCCCTTTCTCTTGTCCTTTGGATGGAGAGAGCAGAGGTTTTAAGTGGTCCTGTCTTCTAATTCTGTGTAGCAACAGAATGTATAATAAATATACATATATTTTATTTGCATTTCAGATAATTTCTCTAGGATAGATTTTTCTTTTCTTTTTAATCCCAAATGGACACTCATTTATTAAGCCCATATAAGATCAGAACAGAACTCAGAAATGCATCTCAGACTTACATCATTTTCTACAACTACACAGTATCCAGAAGAGAAGTGGTAGGCTTGTTCAATAGTTAGAGTCTTCTCAGAAAGCAGAGGAGAGTCCAGTGATACTCACAGCTAGAGGAAACTTTGTTTTGTTTTAAAGTTACACTGAGTTGAGCTCTCTTCTTTTGCTAGAGGTGCCAGTTTGGCCAAAATCTTTGCTCGTGAATCCCTCTGTCTGGAATGTGTTGGAACCATCTCTGGTCTTACTGGCTTCATCCAGAAATCTGGGGGTGACTGTGTAGAGAGAATCTCTTGTGTACGTATGGAAGCATCACCTGTCAATAAAATGCTGATGGCCTATTAAGCTGACACAGGAAATAGGAGGTGGGAGTTCCGATAGGGAAAGAGGAACTCTGGGAGAGAGTCAGGCATGGGAAGAGATTTGCTCCAACTCTGAGGAGACAGAACATGATACTGAGGAGACATAACCAGCCAAGCAACACTCATAGAATAGAATAAATAGGATAATTGAGTTGCAAGGTAGTCAAGAACTAGACAAAGCTTGTGACCTAGGCATTTATTCACAAATAATAAGTCTTAGAGTCATTATTTTGGGAATTGAGATATGTGTGGAAAAGGCTGTGGTTACGTGACCATCTCAAAGTCAGTGAAGGACACAGATGTCTGTGTGATTTCCTGATTCACATCTGTGTTTGATGTTAAGTTTGTGGTCTGGTCAAGGTCAGTGATTGAATTTCTATTCATGCCAACTTCCAAACCAACTGTTAATACTACTTCATCATAAGTCTCCTGATCAGTAGTCAATTTTACTGTGTCACTATTTGGTACTGGTTGGTCACCGGTTGAGTTTAATTGGTCAATGGTTGAATCTAGAAGATCATCCCTGATTGATTCTGGAAAGTTGTTGGTTTAGTCTAATGTGTTATAACTGGTTAAATCTAGAAGATAACAAACTTATTCTAGTAGGATCTAACAGGTCAATAATGGACTTTTATAGGCTGGGGAAAGCCACAGACAGGGTGCACAAGACAGAGGGCATCATGACCATAAGCATGTGCACATAAGACACCATAAGCATGGTGCCTTAATGAGGTTGGGGCAGCTATTGAGCAGGAGGAAGGAGTTCAAGATAGATTCTTACAGGGTTAAAATGTATGCATTACTTAAATTTTTTAAATTTGCATTGCCAAGAAAATTTCTAGAAAGTTCCACTGAATGTACAGTCTATTAGATTTCAAGGACCTCTACTATCATTGCCAGCTCTGAACATTATCAAGTGTACAATCTACTTTGATTAAGGCTAACTAAAGGCCCACTTTGTTTAAGGAATTATGTAATTTGAGATCTTGAGTAGATTTGGAGGTTACCTCTTTAACATTGTAACAGGTGAGAAGAGAAGCAGTGGAGAGGCTCATGTGAACAACCCATTTCTTGCTTAGAGCCAGAGCTGCCTCTTGAAGAGAAGCCATTGCCTATTCTTGGATCACCTTTTAAAATCAGGCTTAATAGGAATTTACAATGAAAGTAACCTGGCAGGGAGGAGGCACAGAACTGTGATGAGAGGAGACAGACATGGCTACGTCACCAATGAACTATTGCCTATAGAAAATAATCAGCCCCAATCCCATAGTCTTTTAAAGGATTTAGAAAAGGGACTCCAGGATGGCTTAAGTTCTCTCTTCTGCTCTCAGTAAGACAGGACACAAAGTTTTTCTGTTTTTGAAATGCGTTCTGTGCGAGGATAGAGAGAGCTGCACCAGATAACCTCTAGATGTGCTGTCAGAGCCTCATAGGTCCTGTTGTGCTTAGAGACATGCTGCTTTGAGAGCCATGTTGCCTCCACCTTCCCAGAGTCTACCCACAAGGGTTAGTCTCCCTTTGCCGTCAACCCCAGGTTGCCTCGCACAACCTGCACACTGTCAAAATTAAAAAACAAACAAACAAACAAAAACCCCAACAACCCCAAACAAACTTATTTTGTAAATCTAGTTGTTGTTGTTTAATTTTATATTTATGAATCATGGACTCCTCTATATTAAAAAAAATTGCAAACTTCTATGTGCAAAGGCAGAATAATGGCTTTTGTGATTGGAGATTTGAAAACAGACTGCTGGTGCATAACACCAGGGTATTTGGTTTTTTTCACTGAGTTAAAGCAGATCCATCTGCTTCCTTTATGTTGCAGTGCACTTACATGGCATTTAACAAAAGAGACCCCATTATGGTTAGGTCTTTTCTGCTGGGTCCAGTGCAGGAACCTAGCTAAAAACAACTGGCTCTCAGAATTTTTATTAAACACCGTATTTTCCTAAGCCACTTTCAGAGCTGTAATCCAAGCCTTCCCAGGACTGGAGAGGTTGGTAGGAGGCTCTGGAACAGAGGAAGTATAGTCTCAGCACTAAAATACTTTCATGGAGTCTTCCTGGCCTCAAAAGGATGCAGGCTGAGGGGATGAAGTGTTGCTGACAGGGTCCATATTTCAGTCAGTGCATTCTCAGCTCCCATTGCCACAGGGCCTGGGTCCTAACCTCTGGCTAGCACAGGCCTCCACAGCCACACATTGTGGCTGTGTTTTCAAGTGAGTTCACTGGTCCTGACACATTTCCAGTCAGCACACACATGATATTATCTGTGAAAGAAAACTGTCCCTATGTGTATCTGCTCTGATTTTGGCAGCCAGCCCTACTGGGGTAGTGCATCACCACAGACGAACTGAAGCCAGAGTTCACTCTATGAAGATAGCAGGGTTTCAGCAGGCCATTGATAATGAGCCATACTCCCAGAGCACCAAGGGAGTCTGAGGCTGCTGATGAGATAGATGGCTTGGCCAGGAATCAGGACTGATCTCCCAGGAGGAAAATTTTGCAAGGCTTGTGATAGAGAAAGATGTAGAGGCATGACTACAAGTGTCTGGAAGTTTCTAGAAAAATCTGGTAGCTATACATAAAAGAAAGACTTTTTTTTTTTTTTAAGTGAGAGAGTATAGGAAGGGTAGTGTAGAGCTTCTTGGAAATAGGAAGAAAATAGCACATCTGTGTCATCAGTATTAACCTCTCACGGCATCACCAGCTGTTGTCTGCATGGTTCCCCTTGACTTTTTTGGTGTCACATAGACTTAAATTATCCAAGAATGAGATCATCTTCCCCCAAATTGTCTCTTTTTTCCTAATTCCGCCAGCAGGACCCTATTTCCAGACACTCAGGGCAGAGCCTTTGACTTTTCCCCTTTCTTCCAGTTGAATCTGTATCTAGTCCTCTTGGTTATCATCAATCCCCTGATGTCTCTTTTGACTTCTGAGACATGATCTCAAAGCTATTGCTCAGAAACATAACTAAAAATAAAGTTAGTGCAAAAGAAAAGGAATTTCAAAAAGAAAAAAACTGTAATAAACTGGGAGATTTCCCATATTCATGTTGTAGGCAGCCAGGACTGTACCTGCCCAAATCTGTGGGGCCCTAGACTTTTATAAGCCAAAGAACTTGGGTCCTAAGATCTGCCTTGCCAGGTTCCTGTGCCTAGGCCCTTTGAAGTGGTTGCTGGCGTGTGTTCCTCTTCGTAGCTTGTATGCCCGATCTTCCTCCTATATCCTAAAATGCCGTTTTTGTACCTCTGATTTCTGATTATTTTTCACAGCCTAGATAGGCCATTATGAGTCCTTCTCCCCTGTACCTCTCTGAGAGTCTATCAAACCTCCAGCCACAACCTGGCTCCGTTTACAAGCTCAGCTCCCAGATCCAGCTGCCACCAATCCACAGGGGCTGTGCAATTTGAGTCAAATCATTTACAATTTCAGAGCCTTCATCATCTAACCTGTGAAGTGAGGTCAGTTGTAGTTCTTAACTTAAAAATATATATATATTTCTTAGCTATTACACACAATATGCTTAAGACAATGTCTAACAACTAGCTGTTAATGCTCAACAAATACTCATCACCAGTGTTATAGTTTTTCTTATTCTCTTATTTCAGTTTTTCCTTCTTGTTTGATTTCTTTAATGTGGCCATCTTGTCTTCCCCACTAAATTGTATGTTCTTGAAGGAAAAAGATAATGATATCTTTGTGTTGTGTCACGTGTTGGCTGTACCTTCCAACTCTCTCTCTCTCTGTCTGTCTCTCTCTCTCTCTCCTCTGTCTCTCTCTCTCTGTCTCTGTCTCTCTCTCTGTCTCTCTCTCTGTCTCACACACACACACAGAGAGAGAGAGAGAGAGAGAGAGAGAGAGAGAGAGAGAGAGAAAGAGAGAGAGAGAGATGGGAAACAGGACCCTGGTGGGAAATATTGGGAGTTGGAATAAGTAGTAACAAGCTGTAAGCATCTGATCACCCATGCCCATGAAGGAGGGGGAAGGGGCAGGAAGGGGCCTCATTACCTGTAATGATGAGCATGAGCCCTAAGAAAGAGAGGATGAAGTAGCCTACCCAGGATGGTGGTGAAGAGCACAGTTATTTAATCAAATGTGTCAATGAAGGATAGGAAGAATGTGATTTTATTTCATGAAATTTATAAAGTAAGAGACAGGAAAACTGATAGAGTAAAGACATTTCCTAGCCTCATGATTTCAGACCCCACAAGAGAAAGGATTAAAGATGGCAGAAGAGACCCCAAACCACAGCACTTGGCAACAGCTGTCTCATGATTTTATTGGGTCCAGGAAGAAAACACATAAAGAATCTCTCCCCTTTCTGATCTATAATTCCAAAACCACTTTTCATCAAACAAAACTAAACTAAAGGTATAAAGCTGAAGGAGAAACCAATAAAAGGGAATTAAGGACAGGAAAAGTGAACCAAACACTGAGAGGCTCTTTCATCATGTTGTGCCTTAAAACAAAATTGAAAGACATGCAAACACAGCCCTCAAATCCCTCCCTGCTTTCCCTGTCTGGGACTTACCAGAGAGTTCCTGCTTACCCTAGTGTTGTTTCAGTCAAGCCCGCAGGCACTGATGCTATCTCTCCTGACTTATTCATTTCTTCTTTATTTTCCTATTTCTAAAATGTACCATTGTACAGAATCTGGGCACAGCTACAAAGATTACCCCACAATTCAACAATTATCTACACCAAATCCCTGTTCTGTCTCCTTCCAGTCTCCAGTGTAATGACAATGAACAAACCTGAGACTCAGGCAGCAGTCCCCTTTTCCAGCTACTAGATGTAGGTCACTGGATTAGGCCCAAAGTGGGTCAAAAAAACCCAAAAAACTAAAGAAGGCCAGGAAGTTAGGTCAGTCGGTGAAGCACTTGCCTCACAAGCAGGAGGGCCCAATTTTAAAGACAGGCATCCTGGTGCCCACTTGGGGTTTTCTGACTGGCCGGCCTAAACTACATGGTGATTTTTTTCAGGCCAGTGAGAAACACTGTCTGAAAATAAAAAGGTAGATGGTGCCTGAGGAATGGCACTGAAGTTCGTCTTCTGGCTTCCACATGTACACGAATACACCTGAACGTGATGCATGCACGTTGACAGACCCACTTGAAGTCATTGTCTCCATTCCTCATGGGAATATTAGAACCGACACATTGGGTCATTGGTTTATTTTCTTATCTCTGGTCACTGGAGCCAGTTCTTTCATGTAGACACCTCAGAAACTGCCCCTCTCCCAGAGAAGAGTCAGTAAAAGGTGATACTGCGTGCTATGGAAATTGCTTGAAGGATGTAGGATAGGTAACCCTTTTCAAGTCTCCGTTTCACCTACCAGTTTGCTGCTGAGCAGCACAAAGATCTTCCAAGAGTGGCGTGCAAAATTGATGTACCAATTGTAGTTGCTCTGTCAGCTGTGACATTTAAAAAAAACAGGTGAACAGTGTATTCACAATGTATCCACCAATATGGCTCTCTCTACATAAAAGAAGACAACCACCAATATGGATCTCTCTACATAAAGGAAGACAACCACTGCTATCTTGAACAGACAGCTCTGCCCAAAGCTATAACCATTCATCTGCTCTGCCTGGTATTGTATACAATCTGGGGAAAGCTGGACTATTTGGATGCCTCTGGGATATCACATGGCCCACAGTTGAGGATTCCCTGCTTATTAGAGCTTCTGAGCATCTACTGGGGAACTCTGGTCAGACACATATATGACAAAGTGTGGGAGGTAAGCTCCATGATGATTTAGGCTCTACCATATCATCAAAAAGGCCTTAGCGATCCAGGGTTCTGGTGTCTTGTGACACCCTTCCAGAGTTGAGGAAATGGTGATCCTTATATTATCATGAAGAAGGAGGGATAATGTCTGAGAGATATTGGAGATAGCAGGTGCCATGCCTGGCCCATTTTCCAGATACAGCAAATACAGATGCTGCTAAACTGACATACATACATGTATGTATGTATGTATGTATACACACACACACACACACACACACACACACACACACACACACACACTCACACACACACACGTACCACCATAGCTTACAGCAGCACACTGTGGCTAGGGTGGCTTCTTCTCACCACTGTGGGGCCTCTTGCAAGGGAACTGCCTCTTGCAACTGATCAGAAAGGATCAGAAGCTTAGAAAAGAGAAAAAATTCAAGTCAGAAGCTCTGTCTCTACTGGATGTTTTTCCACCTTCACAAAGTTTAAACATGCATTTTTTTGGGTGCCATCATATGTTGAAGACCATTTATATGCTATTTCCTGGGACTGCTAAAACAAATTGATATTACCAGTTAAGTAGCTTAAAAACATAAACTGTTCTTTTAGAGTTATGGAGGCCAGAAGTCTAAATCCAGATGTTGGCTGCTAGGCCAGGTACCATCCAAAAGCTTAGGAAAATATCTTTTCTTTCACTGTCTGTGTCTCCTGGGCTTGTGGCAGCTCACTCCAATCTCTGCCTCTGCCTTCATGTGACAACTTTTATATATACTTCTATGTTTCAATTCTTCTCCGTTGTCTAAGGGCATTTGCCATTGGATTCGAGACTCAGCTGTGATGGTTTGAATGAGAATGGTCTCCATAGACTCATATGTTTAAATACTTGATCCTCAGTTGGTGGAACTGTTTGGGAAGGATTAGGAAGTGTGGCCTTGTTGGAGGAGGTGCATCGCTGGGGGCAGGCTTTGGGTTTCAAAGGCCATGCATGTGCCATGCCTATTGTATCTTGTTTCCTGCTTATTGCTCATGATGTGAGCTCTTCACTGCTGCTTCAGCTGCCAGCCACCTGCTTCCTCTGCTCTATCCTCATGGTCTTTAGCCCTCTGAAACTGTAAGCCCCAAATAAACCCTTTCTTCTATAAATTCCTTGATTATGGTGTCATCATAGCAAGCAACTAATACAGCCCCACAAATACAAAACAAACACATTTCAAGATCCTCAGTTATAACAAAGTAAAGTCACATCATAGGTGGCAGAGGTTAGGACTTAGGCATAGCTTTCAGAGATGAGTTTCTCAACCTATGGCTCCTGACCCCTTTGGGGATGCTATATATCAGATATTCTGCATATCATATATTTATATTACAATTCATGATAGTAGCAAAATTACAGTTATGATATAGCAATGAAATAATTTTATGGTTGGGGGTCACTACACATGAGGAATTGTATTAAAGGGTCATAGCATTAGGAAGGTTGAGAGCTACTGTTTTAGATTAATACAATTTAATCTACTACATCAAGTGCAATTAAAAAGGCTGCCTGGAGTGTTGTACAAAGTAGACTGTGGTGCAAGGTAGTGGTTTTGCTGCTGAGAATGCTAACTCTCAAAGTCCATGGTCAAGGAGGAATCTGTGGTGGGATACATGTTCTGTTGATTGTGTGACAAGCCCCAGTAGGAAAATTGCCCAATAATTCCCTTTGGATTAAGATCATCTGAAGAGAATTACAAACACCATGGAAAAACACCTCCTTGTAAGCTACTAGTCCCTGGTAGAGAGAAGTCCCAGGGTTGTGTCACTGAGTGACCTAAAATCTGAGTCCTATCTCAGTTCTATCAGATCCTCCTAGTTATTAAGTTGGATGAGCCTGGCATAATAACTTATGCATTGTAACATGAGAAAGACCGCTTTGGGGTAAGATGTAAACAAGGCTACAGGGCGTAGCAAGCCTCATAAGTGCCAGCTTGATGCTAACCTCGGGGTTACAGCAGGGCTTCTCCCTCACCACTGATGAAAGCCCATGGTGTATAGCATCCTTCCCCATCATGGTGAACAGCATCCCCCCTGGTGAACAGCATCCCCCCTGGTGATCAGCATCTTCCATGGTGCTCAGCATCCCCCCACCCCCATGATGTACAACATTCCCAACTGCTGAAATTCAGATTCTGCTGAGACTTGTTCTCAAGGAGGATGAAGTCAGTGTGTGTGTGGGAGTCAAAAGTGGACCACAGAGACACTATAGCCATACACCAGGCCTGATATTGAGAGACAGTGTTAATACATACCATTAAGGCCAACATGGGAATCTAGAATCAACAGAAATTGCTGTCTTCTGTCCTTTTGTAGCAGTCTGGGCTGTCATTTTTTTTCTACTAGCTTCCTTTCATAAGTTTTAGGCAAGGAGACCCGCCAGGCCCAAGTAAGTTGCTCTTTTATCCCCTAGATCAGAGGAAGTGAGATCTAGCCACATAGGCTGCCCTGCTGGACGAGATACCTCAAGGCCACACAGAGTCTGCAAGGTTATATGATAGCGTTATGTCTCTATAACTAAATAACTGATGTAATTCTCTTATTTTGAAAATGTGAGAAATCTCAGTTTTGAAGGCTTCAGACCATGATCTGATGGCCATTTTTTTCCTTTGGGCCTGTGAGAAGGCAGAGCACCATGACAGGAGTGTAGAATATAACTCCTCATTCACCTTCAGGAAGCCACAAAAGAAAAAGAAAAGGGCTGTGGTCCCAATACCACCCACAAAGTCCTAACTTCCTTTCACTAGGGCCTATGTGTTAAAGGTACCTCCACAACCCTGGAGACCAAGGCTTTATCATATGGGCCTTTTGGGGACATTTTAGATTGAATCACTCACAGTATATTTTCCTGGTTTTTGGGAACCTGCCTGCAGATAGCCAAACTTTTAGTTTCCCTGGGCCTTAGGTTGGGAATCCTCATTATATACTATTAGCATTTGGGGTTGTTTCTTTTGTGGTTTTGGAGGCTGTTCTTCATGTTATAGCATTTATAACAACCATAAGCTCTAACTATCAGATGCCCTCCTCTTGATTGTAACAACCACAGTCGTTTTCAAATGTCTTCTGGGGTCAAAAAATCGTCTTGGCTGGGAACCTCTACCCCATGCCAACAAGGCCATCCTGACGAGGACCATACTCACTATGAGGATTAGCTTCCATCAGAGAGCTGAGCTGTGCTAACTGAGGGTTGTATTAGCTTGAAATAGACTGTGGGTAGCCCAACCACTTTCTCAGGCGACAGGGTTCAGCCTCAGAGCCAGCTTCCTGAGAACCCAGCCTGAAGTGGTACTCATCTCCTTTCCCAGGTTTCACATTGTTGAGATGACACTCTTAGCCCTATGGGCTTGCTGAACCACATCTAGACAACGTACGAAGGAACTGTATCAACAGCCACAGGCAGCAGCAACTGTCTCCAAGGGGCAGGGCTTGGAACATAGCAAAGAATTTAGCTGAGACTCAGGCCAGAACTGGATACATAATTCATAGGGCCCCTTGCTTAAAAATGTTAATAATTTCAAGGCAATGCCAACAGAACTTAACCCAGAATGACTCTTTAGTTATTTTGTGGTTGTTGCTGCTACTGTAACAATATACCTAAGGCAGAGAAAACTGAAGACAAGAAGAGTTTATTTTCTCATAGTTAGAATAAATACTTAATGGTGAAGTCAAGGAGAGAATGCTGCAGTCTCAGTTCAGGGTCCAGGGCCCAGAATGGTGCTGTCCACAGTTGGGATGCATCGTCCCATCTCAGTGAACTTAACTTGAATACTTTCACAGGCATGCCCAAAACCTCCTAGAAGATTCCCCAGCTGGTCAAACTGACAGTCAAGATTAATCATCACCTCTTCCTCTCTGAGCAGGGACCTTTGTCAGGTAGCGGCCAAGGTCATTTACCTCTGAGGCTGCCTGCCATGATTTCTATGTTTGTCTGCTCCAAATTCCTGTTGAAGTTCACTCACCGTGGTAACAGCATTAGGAGGGTATGCTTTTCGAGACATTTAGGTCTTAAAGGCCCTACCCTCATGACTGGGATTCTGCTATAAAAGGTGGGTTGGTCCCCTTTGCCTCTTTGCCTTCCTGCCCTATGCTGTGGAAGGATACAGCACAGGTACTGTCCAGACGGTAGTGACTGGATCTTAGACCGAGCCTATGGAAGCATGGGTGTGTGTGTGGGGGGTGTTCATAAATTACCATGCCATGGATATTCTGTTACAGCAACAGGAAACAGACTAAGACCCTGGCTCTGCTTTACTAGATGACTGTATAGCTGTGGATATATTGTTATACTTGAATTACACAACAAATTAGTTCATTACAATTGTGAGAAGCGTGCGTTGGACAAACACAATCCTCTATGCAGCTTCTAATAGAGTCAGGCCTTTCCTGGTAAGGGTTTGGTGGGGAGGGGGTTTGGTGGGGAGGGGGTTTGGTGGGGAGGGAGACGGAGTAGGGAACCATGAAGCCCAGAGCCCCCACCCTGACTCCTCAGTGTGTGAAGCCGTTTTCTATTTGAAACTCTGCTACCAGTCAAAGAAAACAGGCCACAGACACATAGCTTCCTCCAAATACAAAACCACACTTCCTTCACATAGAAATAGCTCCAGAAAAAAAAAATCATTAAGAGAAAAAAATGTTGTTAAAATAAAGTGAATGGAAACGTAAGGAGGTCCTTTACAGGCTTAAGAAAATAAAGCAAAATCCAAAATATTCTAAGACACACATTAGAGAATTAGAGTGGATCAGAAAGTCCACAGAGGGGCCAGTTATGTGTCAGGCTTGGAAACCGATTTCATTCTACACCACCCAGAGCCTCGGTGCTATTCCCAGCCTGCTCCGACTCAGAGAAACTCACACTGGCCTTCTGGTTTCTGTCAGAATAATGAAAAAACTGTGGCTGTCTCGGTGTGGACAGGGATTCTTTCGGGATCCTTTGAGCTAGCTCTTTTGGAAACACAAACACTCCTGTTACTCAATGGGAGATGCCCTAAGGTTAGAGGACACCATCCAGCCCACACACAGTGGTGGATGCAGGCTCTATGCAGGGCTTCACTATGACAGACGAAGGTTCACCAAACCCTCAGAAGCGCCTAGAACCGTATCTTAGCAGGGCCTGTGTTCAAGCCAGGTGGTTGGGAAAGGGCTGAGATAGGGGTGTGTGTGTGTGTGTGTGTGTGTGTGTCTGTGTGTGTGTGTGTGTGTGTCTGTGTGTCCATCTTCCATAGAGAGGGGCTAATCCTGACATCTACTTTTCTCTTTAGTTAAATAGAAATGTTGTCAACCAATTATGTGCATCTCTTAAAGAAAAACAGAGCAACTGTTTCACAGGTGCTCAGCCACACTGGCAAGCAGCATCACTGGACTCGGCGTCTGGATGAATGGTAGCTGTGTGTGGCTTCCTTGCAGGGGGCCCATCTCTGAGGCTGGCCTGTTGTTGTTATTGTTACCCTACCCCATCTTTGATACCACTAATGTGATCATATTCATTGTCATAGCCCTCTCTTCATATGTAGAATAAATGCGGAACATGGCAGGATCTCAGAATTGTGGGGTCAGAAGTATCGTAGCTTGGTGACATTAATGCTATGTAAGAACAGGCTCTAGGAGGCAGTGAACTCACTGATTTGGAACTAACATTGAATGAGCACACAATATGTGTATATATGTACTTTGTTTTGTTTTATTATACGTATAACTAGATATTAAATATTATAAAATAATAGACTTCCAGACAGGTGGGTGAGTACCTATGAATTTGAGGCCAGTCTGGTATATATAGCAAGTCCCTGCACAGCCATGCTCACCCTCTCTCTCTTTCTGTGTCTGTCTGTCTTCTCTGTCTCTGTCTGTGTGTGTCTGTCTCTGTCTCTCTGTCTATGTGTGTCTCTGTTTCTCTCTGTCTCTCTGTGTCTGTGTCTGTCTCTGTGTGTCTTTGTGTTTGTCTCTGTCTGTCTCTTACACACACACACACACACACACACACACACACACACACACACACACACACACACACACACACCGCATGCACACACAGGTTTTCATATGGTTTTCTCAAATCTCCTTAATGTTAGTTATCCCTCCCCTAACCAGCCCCTCTCTATGGAAGATGGATGCCCACCCTCCATCCCCCTCCCTTGTAAGTCTCCCCCCACATTATCCTCCATGTCCCTTTCACATTGCCTGTGCTCTACTCTCTCCCCTCCACTGAGGTCTCTCCTCCACACCCACACTCACCCACACACCAATGATACGTTTCTAGCTTCCTGGATTCTGCAGATCCTCCAAATCAAACATACTCATCCCTTTGAAAAATTGGGGAAAGTAGGGCTGAGAACGATTTCATTACTGCTTTGGTCCTTGAAAGGGAGGAAACTTTCAGATCTTCATCTTCTGTCATCAGATTCTTTGCTCTTTTTTTCCTTAGGTTTCTCAATAAATGTTTTTAGCCCTTTTTCTTAGAGGACCTTGGTGCGAAAAGGAATTTTAGTGGGAATTTTTGGTGGGGACTGTAAGCCCAGTGCATTGCATGGTTGGCTTAGGCGGGGATGCACCTCCTGGGTTCACAGACCTCTGGACTGTGCTCATAAAGGAAGCTGAGCTGAGCATATGGAGGGTGTGAAGCCAGAGTTCTGTGTGTTGGAGCTCAGATGTCACCTAGCTAAAACACACACCCTGACACGTTGTTGCGAATGAAGCCCAGGGTCCCTAATAGAGGGTATATGGAGGGCTCTCAGATTCCTTATTAAAACCCCATTTCTTTTTTATTTTTATTTTTTCTGAATGGTGAAAAGGTAGGTATTGAGAATCTCAGATGCCTCCACAGAGATTTTGTGAAAAAATACTTGTCAAAAATAAATTATGTGTGCCAGGCAGTGGTGTTTTTAATCTCAGCACTCTAGATGCAGAGGCAGAGGCAGAGGCAGGCAGATTTCTGTGAGTTTGAGGCCAACCTGGTCTACATAGCTAGTTCTAGGATAGCCAGAGCTACACAATGAAATCCTGTCTCAAAAAGCAAACAAAAAATGAATTATGTGGTCTAAGCTGTTCAGGTACTGGGATTTTACACACACAAACAAACAAACAAACACACACACACACACAAACACACAAACACACACATACACACACTATACACATTTGTAATGTTTCTTAATTATATTTCTGCTGTAACTATGATTCTTAAGTTAAATATGGCTGCTCTGTGTCCCCTTCTAGGCTGAGTCAGTAAACTTCCTGGGACACAGAGTAAGCATCTTGGTCTCTGCAGGACTAGACCATCTCTGTTGTGCTATGCAAGTAGCCACAGACAATCCACCAGCAATGAATCAGGACACAGAGCTGGCACAAACCATGGTTTGCTGATTCCTTTTGTAACAAAACTCTGGGGTTTTGTGTCCTGTTCTACACCTAGTACATCCCCTCCTGTTGCCTCTTCCAATATTCATAAAGCATCTGTAAGACAATAGCAGAGTTGGCTTGGAACAGTTTTGTACCTGCTGTAGCTGAGAACACCCCTCTCTGTATGGTTCTATTCCTAATGTGGCATAATAGCTGCATCTTTAAAGGCTTCATTGTATTTCCTAGACTAGCATGAACTGATTGGTGCTGTTGAGTCAGGAGGCAGCCACCCATAATCCTCTCTGGCAAACCCTGCCTAAACTGAAGTTATGCTTATGCATGCTGCTATGGCCCTGGTGGAACACTGACCCTTATAGGACTGGATTGAAAATAACTCCTTTTATTGAGTGTTACACCCTAAGTGCAAAGGTATTATTGAATCTCTCTGCCATTTTTATATCATTATAATCACCCCTGCTGTGCTTTCCTGACTCTTGCCCTTTTCCAGGGGAGATGCTAGACTCTGGATAGTTGAGGGTGTATCATTCAGTTGTATAACCATGGCTGACCACTGCATGTGTCTGACCCCAAGCCCCATGTTTTTCATCATTATTAACTCAACTGCTAATCATTACTGTCATCCAGTAAGTATCAATGGAGATTGTCCAGTCTACAAGCAAACACAGTCCTGATCTTGGGAGCTCTCGGATGTTTACTAGCCACTATGACATGTAACCCAAAGGAAAGCCACAGGACACGTGTGCATCCACAGGGGACTCATTGCTTTGCTTTCCTTCAGGGTTATATATTTATTTAAGGCCAGAGATTGCTCTCGCATTATCTTCTCTTGTGTGTGGCTGTGTCTGTTCTAGCACTTACTCTGGAAGATCTGTGCTTCCCTCTGCCAATGTATGAAAGGGTTGTTAGTGGAACTGTAGCTTGTGAGCAGTGGCCATCTATGCAGCCATTGGCAGGCAGTGTGAGCTGTGTGTACATAAACCTGGACAATCCCTAAAGCATAGTCTTGTGTGAGAAAAATAAATAGAAAGTGGAATGACTTATACTGCCGTGCACCAATAAAAGTTGGTGCATATTCACTCAAAAAATTTTACACACGTATGAAAAGAATATATGATTATTTAATTCTTAAAGACTCTATAAAATGCCTTACATTGTGCCCAGAGATATGAATGGAGAAATAGCTGGGCAATGGAGGATAAAAGAAAAAAAATGAGTCAAGTAATAAGACTACTGCTGGCCGGGCTGAGAAATATGATAGATTAAATCTCGGCCAGTGAGAAGTCTAAAATGAAGAACAACCATCTTAGAAAGCACACATCCTGGGCAGAGGGAGGTGATCTTCACAGGAGTTTCTTGATGGGAGATAATGTGCCTTAGCCAATTTCCATCACTATGATGAAGTACCTGAGACAATCAACTTACAAAGAGGAAAGGTTAATTTAGGGCCCTCGTCCACAATTGATCTGCCTCCTTGCTGTGGACCTGTGGTAGGCACATTATGGAAGAAGTGCATATCAGAGCAAAACTGTTCACTTCATGACCAGAAAGCAAAGGAGAGAGTGAAGGGCCCTCATAGCCTCAAGGGCACACCTCAGTGACACAAGGACCTCACCTTTGGCCATCTCCTAAACGTTTCACAGTCTCCCAGCGTCACCATTCTAGAAGCCCCACCTTTAACTTAGCCAGGCACCTATCCACACCATAGCAAGAGGCCAGGAGAAACAGAAACAGAAACAGAAAGGAAAGAGGGAGGGAGAGGATGGCAGGAGAGAGTCAAAGGGGAAGACCTTAGAGATAGGTAAATTTAACTGAGTTCAAGAAAAATGAAACAAAACCAAGATCCTGCCCTTCCTGCCCCTCAACCTGCAAAAGATGCTTGAATCGAGCAGCTGTCAGAGCAAGAACATTCTGGCTTGCTTTGTGGTCGGGCAGTATTTATAGACATAAAAAACAGGAATTGGGACAAAAAGACAGTTTAATTGGTTGCAATGCCACAATCTTATTCAAATCAACCAGTCCTTATAATTGACTAAATCTTGTTGCTGAAACTGCCAGAAACAGTCCTGCAGGAATCCGTTTCATTCAGTACAAACGCCTCCTTATTAGTTTGGTCTGTTGGGTCCAGTACAGAAGCATCATCCACACCAATGCCCTGCTACATATTTTATTTACCATTAGGAAGGCTGAGGGAACAGAACTCTAGGAACAGGAGTGCATGCTCTTGGGTTCCCACAAACATGTCCCTGTAAAGTGAACTGCTTTCAGGTATGGGTCACAGCCTCATTATCTCCCCAAAAAACTCTCCAGAAACCAGCCAAGTGGGAGGTACCTGGTGTTCTAAAATTTCTTCAAAGACAGTAATAAGGCCAGTGTGAGCTCCTCTTAGCTGTCTGTCGCTTCTGAAGTCCGCTCTGGAAGCCCCATTCCAGTATCAGTAGTCTCGGTAAGAGAGAGGTCTATTTGAGCAAGTCTGAAGTTGAGAAGCGCCAACTGTGACCCTGCAGAGTTGGAAGAGTCTGATGTCTGCTTCCTGAGCAGGCCGTTCCAAGAGAGGGAATGCCATTTCAGTTATTTGTAGTGATGAAGCCAGTGCATTTGTTCGGAGACACCACATACATCTTTCCACATTCCCTACCTCCCACCCTAGGCGAGGTAATGAGTATCAAACTTGGAGAGGAAAGGAATGAAGGCTTCCCCCAATCCCCTCGCCCACAGTTAAAGGCCAAAAAAAATTAGCTAAATTGTTTGTCTTGACTCCAAATAAAATCTTGGACAAGATGGCAGTTCCATTTAGAAGGATCACGGAACTGTTTTTTATTTGCCTGCATTCCACTTGGAGAGCTGATTTGTAGGTTAAAAATATGCAGTGTGTTAAAGAGGGACTCATTTATTTCTTTCCTCTCTTGACTGACCTTGGTCCTTGATTTATCTCAAAACCAAGAGAATTTTCCTTTTGGTAAAGAAGGCTAATTCTTTCAGTTAGCCCTTGATAACTTGTGCCATCAAAAACAGTCCATAGGCTGAATACACAAAAACGCTCTGAAACGAAGACAGGAGATGTGTTCTGGGGAGCAAAGAGGAAGGAGGGCATGAGGTGAAAGGAAACTTGGGAAATAGGGAGGAAGTGCTGTTTAACTAACTGTGTACTTTTCAATACATTATAGAAGGCAACACATTGGAAGATGGACAGATATCATCCTTGTCACATGAGGCAAAGACCTCTTCTCTCGTTCATGGCGACTGCCTTGAAGTCCCAGTGCAGCCCTAGCTAAAGCTCTGGCTGACCTTCCTCTGACTCTGAGTGAAGGAATAGTAAGGCTCTGTGTCCTCCAAGCCAGGCCTTCCCCTGACTTCATGAACCTCTCAGCCCCTCTCCCACAATCCTCCAGCGCAGCCTCGCCAGGGCTCTCCGTTTATTTTTTCAGGTGAGTAAACTCTGGATCGAATACTAGCCTCTCAGTTGCTTTTAATTAGGCTTCTGGGTTCCACTCTTTCATCTCGCTGAAGTGTGCGTCACTTTGCTCCTGCCAGTTCATGTTCCAAAGCTATGGGTTTGCTTTCATTCAGCTAATTGAAGGCACACAGGAAAGGAAAAACGGGATAATCCCGCTCATTGGCATTTTTTTTAGGGTTGTGATAAACCACACATTTTTAACAACAGAAAATCATTCAAAATGTTAACCTTGTAACCTCTTTCCTTGGGGAATGCTGGTCCACTAAGCCTCACGGTTAAGGTCACTTGGGTTTCTCTGAGGCTCCCAGATGCAAGTGGAAAACATGGCTAAGGCAGATGTGGTAGGATTCGACATAGAGTCCCTCCTTAACGTTCCCTTTCTGGTGTTAAGAGACCCTTGCTGTTGAGAGATGTGTATAGAGTTCTGGGGTAGAGGCTCTCCCTGACATTGCTTAACCGACACAACTTGGAGCAGAGTTGCTGGGGATCGCCCAGGAACTGTCAGCCAGTAAGGCAGCATAGATGCTCCTTGACTTGCAGTGGGGGTTGTACAAGGAACTCATCTTGCATAGACATATCATAAACTGAAAGTGCATTTCCTGTATCACTCCCACTGAGCTTCCTGGCCCAGTGACGCTGCAGTGAGTGGTAGTGGCTTCTGCTAGGGATTATAGACTGACTGGAAGGTGTGGTTCACTGGAAGGAAGGACTGATTACTTATCACTAACCCTAATTGTAAAGACTCAGAGTCAAAATTAAAGGCACAGCTTATTACCTTGGCACCACCATAAAACTAGAAAATTTTAAGTTGAATCATTCCAAGTTAAAGGTCCTCCCTGTATGTTTTCAGTAAAGCTTTAATGAATTTTAATATCTTTGGACCAAACTATTGTATTGAAATTGTATTCATGAGTTATGAATCAACATTTTTGTGTGTCGATATTCTTTAGTGAGAAAATTTTATATTTTGCCAAGATGATAAAGATGGGTTTATGTAGAGAAACTGTTGAAATTTATCATTGTTATTTTATGTGAATGATTGCTAAAAATATGTACAGGTATTACAGGGATTCTTCCAAACTGGGAAAAATCTTATTCATTTGTTACCAAAAGAAAGAATCAAACCCCCACATGCACACCCCCCCCCCCCCACACACACACACACACATACACACACACACCATTAGCAGCAGCAGCAGCATATATGAGATCTGTGGTTCAGTTTAGCAGTCCCAGAACCTTGGAGGTACTGGGCAAGCAAGCTATCACTCAGCCTTATGGTTATATTCATATATCAATACACAAGTCATCCCAGAGGACAAAAGAGTATAAGCCACCAATTTCCAATCTACAGAATTGATTGCTCAAGTAGATTCAAAATATGATCAATTAAGGACAAATTCAAATCCAAGTTATAGCAATCTCCATAACCAAATGGGGAAAGTCCTGGAAACTCATACAGAATTAAAGGCACAATTTTCCTAATTCCCATTAGGTCCCACAGGTCAGTGAGAAAAAGACAAATTCTCAGCAGGTTACTGGGAGAATGATACGTTAAGCTGTTTTTCATCACCAACAAATACCTGAGATCAATCAACTTGAAAAGAGGAAATGTTTATCATAGCTCATAATTTCATAAGTAGTGTTGTATAAATATTTTTGCTGATACGAGTCCGGTATGTGCTGCGGTGGAGATGGCGGCACGTTCCAAAACCACACCAAGCCAAACAGTTCCACGTGAGGGGTTTATTGGGGGACAAGGTAGCTGAAAGGAGAGAGAAGGGAAGAAGGGGGAGAAAGAAAGAGAGAGAGAAAGGGAAGTCTTCCATATATATAGGGAAAGTGACGTGGCATGACGTAGGCACAGGTAAAGGTGGGCGGTGGGTCAAGGTGAATTCTGGGAATATGGTGGCCGTTGCCTTAGAAACAGGTGGGCGGGTCACACTGTCGCCTGGATGATATCACCTGCGTGCAACATCATCGGTTTGGCGCTCCTGATGCCAACATACCTCCCTTATTATTATTATAAAAAGAAGGAGGAAAAAAGGGAGGGGGGAAGCCGATGGTGAAAAGGGAATTAGGGCGTCGTGTCTCTTAAACTGCT
>CM052714.1:27524141-27560113 GCA_028551405.1 Uromys caudimaculatus | reverse complement strand
TCGGGTTGTTGAGGCAGGAGCACATGTTGCCTGGGAGGAGAAGAAGGGCTGGAGAACCATCATCCCATAATTTAGACACTCCAGTGACCCAGCTTCTATCCACTGAACGCCATTCCCTGAAGCTTCCACGACCTCACCATGGACTTGGAATAAAACCTTTATGAGATGAGCTTTGGGGATACTATGGACCCAAACTATAGCAGCACTGTATAGATAAGAAAATTAAGTGCAAGATAAGATCAATTTCAGTCGCAGTAATTGAAATGCAAATAAAAACTATTCTTAAATTCTATTTTCCAGCTCCAACTTATTTTTTTAAAAGATAACATGTTACGGTGGCAAGGGAGTAAGGCAGACAGTTATTTTTAACATACGATGGAAAATATGTTGAGTTTAACTTCTACGGGGAATTTATAAATATCTATTAAGATTATAGGTAAATATACACACCCTTTGATCCCAAATTACTTTTTAAATATTTTATTCTGCAAATATATCTATCTTGGGGAAAGTTACTACTCTTTCCATCCCGACCTCAGTTTCTGGACTTTTAGAAGTAGGTGTGTGTGCTATCTAAACCCAAATTTATCCTGGAGAGTTAGGATCCCCCTCCTTGAGGACAGAGTATCTGTACAAATTATTTGGAATTTTCTGCACAACTGTTTGTCTTTTTATGGTTTATTTATTTCATCATTTATTTGTATCAGTATGGTTTCATGGGTAGTTATTTAATCTGTTGGGTTATAATATGGTGATAATCTGTTTGTTTAGCTAAGGTTTTGATTGCTTTGGTATCCTGTGCATATCAACTTCGAACCCAACACTCATCACACAATTATGTTCCCTGGTTGTCTATTTTTATGTACTTTGCATGATACCCTTTGTTTCTAGCTGTCTTGGAGTTTTTCTGCTATGAATAGACACCATGACCAAGGCAACTCTTATAAAGAACAACATTTAATTGAGGCTGGCTTACAGGTTCAGAGGTTCAGTCCATTATCATCAAGGCAGGAAACATGGCAGCATCCAGGCAGGCATGGTGCTGGAGGAGCCAAGAGTTCTACATCTTGATCCAAAGGCAGCCAAGAAAAGACTGGCACCTTCAGGCAGCTAGGAGAAAGCTCTCTTCTGCACTGGGTAGAGCTTCAACGCCCACCCCTACAATGACCCTCTTTTTCTCCAGCAGGGCCACAACTCCTAACAAGACCACTCTCTATGAGTCAAGCATATTCAAATCACTATACTAGTCACGCATTGATTCAGGAGCTGTGGTGTGAGCCTTCACTACAACAGGCACTGTTACAGTGGTGAGTGAACACACTATCACCATGCACCATCCCTGGGAGTTGTCAATCTACAGTTTGACATATTGGTGGTGGACATAGCAAGACATGGGAAATCTGGAACAACATGAGGCACTACCACTCCCATCTCGAAGCAGCTCTAATGGTCAAGATGTGGGGGTCGGGGGTGGGGCAGGGAAGTAAAAACCTAACTCATGGGAGACCACAGAGGAAAGTAAGTGTTATCCGTTATCCTCTTTTTTTTTTTTCTTTTTTTCTTTTCTTTTCTTTTTTTTCTTTTTTAAATACAATAGAAACTTATTTCCCACCGTTCGGCAAGTCTGAGAAATTCCAGGTCATTGCAAACTGTGACTGGATTCTTCTCTGCAGAGAGGTGGGAACAAAAATCCTGTAGAAATGGTTCAACAGAAAATGGTAAGAGAAAGAAAGAAAATCGCAGACTCTCCATAAAGATTCCATCAAAGGAATGCTGTGAGAAAGGAGACCAAGAAAATGGGAGGCAGTGTGAGGACAACGGAGGTCTGAGACATTTATTTTTTCTTTCTTTTTTGATACTTTATTTACATTTCAAATGTTTTCCCCTTTCCAGGTCTCCCCTTTGGAAAGCCCCTATCCCATCCCCCCTCCCCTTGCCTCTATGAGGGTGCTCCCCCACCCACTCCCATCTTCCCTCCCTAGCATTCCCCTTTACTGGGGCATCTAACACCCTTAGGCCCAAGGGCCTCTCCTCCACTGATGGCCAACAAGGCCCTCCTCTGCCACATATGTGGCCAGCACCATGGGTCCCTCCATGTGTATTCTTTGGTTGGTGGTCCAGTCTCCTGGAACACCAGAGGGTCAGGCCAGTTGACACTGTTGCTCCCTCCATGGGGCTGCAAACTTCCTTCAGTCCCTTCTCCAATTCCTCCATCTGGGAACCCAGACTCAGTCCAAAAGTTGATATAAATTGAATCTTGGGTATTTCAAACTTTTGGGCTAATTAATTTTTGAACTAATAAGCCACTTATTAGTGACTACATACCATGTTTGCTCTTTTATGACTGAGTTACCTCACTCAGGATGATATTTTCAAGTTCCATCCATTTGCCAGTGAATTTCATGAACTCATTGTTTTTAATAGCTGAGTAGTATTCTGTTGTGTAAATGTACCACATTTTCTGTATCTATTCCTCTGATGAGGGACATCTGGGTTGTTTCCAGCTTCTGGCTATTATAAATATGGCTGCTATGAACATAGTGGAGCATGTGTCCTTATTACATGTTGGAGCATCTTCTGGGTATATGCCCAGGAGTGGTATAGCTGGGTTCTCAGGTAGTATTATGTCCATTTTTCTGAGGGTCTACCAAACTGATTTCCAGAGTGGTTGTACCAGCTTGCAGTCCCACCAACAGTGGAGGAGTGTTCTCCTTTCTCCACATCCTCACCAGCATCTGTTGTCACCTGAGTTTTTGATCTTAGCCATTCTGACTGGTGTGAGGTGGAATCTCAGGGTTTATTTGATTTGCATTTTCCTGATGACTGAGGACATTGAACATTTCTTTAGGTGCTTCTCAGCCCTTCGAGTTTCCTCAGTTGAGAATTCTCTGTTTAGCTCTCTTCCCCATTTTTTGATAGGGTTGTTTGGTTCTCTGGAGTCTAACTTCTTGAGTTCTTTGTATATATTGGATATTAGCCCTCTGTCAGATGTAGGATTGGTAAAGATCTTTTCCCAATCTGTTGGTTGCCATTTTGTCCTATTGACAGTGTCCTTTGCCTTACAGAAGCTTTGCAATTCTATGAGGTCCCATTTGTTGATTCTTGATCTTAGAGCATAAGCCATTGGTGTTCTGTTCAGGAACTTTTCCCCTGTGCCCATGTGTTCGAGACTTTTCCCCACTTTCTCTTCTATTAGATTCAGTGTAGCTGGTTTTATGTGGAGGTCCTTGATCCACTTGGACTTGAGCTTTGTACAGGGAGATAGGAATGGATCAATTTGCATTCTTCTACATGTTGACCGACAGATGAACCAGCACCATTTGTTGAAAATGCTGTGTCTTTTTTCCATTAGATGGTTTTAGCTCCTTTGTCAAAGATCAAGTGACCATAAGTGTGTGGGTTCGTTTCTGGGTCCTCAATTCTATTCCACTGATCTACCTGCCTGTCACTGTACCAATACGTGCAGTTTTTATCACTACTGCTCTATAGTACAGCTTGAGGTCAGGGATGCTGATTCCCCCAGTAGTTTTTGCTATCCTGGGTTTTTTGTTATTCCAAATGAATTTAAGAATTGCTCTTTCTGACTCTATGAAGAATTGAGTTGGAATTTTGATGGGGATTGCATTGAATCTGTAGATTGCTCTCAGCAGGATGGCCATTTTTACTATATTAATCCTGCCAATCCATGAGCATGGGCGATCTTTCCATTTTCTGAGTTCTTCTTCGATTTCTTTCTTCAGAGACTTGAAGTTCTTGTCATACAGATCTTTCATATGTTTGATTAGAGTCAAACCAAAATACTTTATATTGTTTGTGACAATTGTGAAGGGTGTCATTTCTCTAATTTCTTTCTCAGTCTGTTTATCCTTCGAGTATAGGAAGGCTACTGATTTGTTTGAGTTAATTTTATATCCAGTCACTTTGCTAAAGTTGTTTATCAGCTGTAGCAGTTCTCTGATGAACTTTTTTGGGTCACTTAAGTATATGATCATATCATCTGCAAATAGTGATATTTTGATTTCTTCCTTTCCAATTTATATTCCTTTGACCTCATTTTGTTGTCTAATTGCTCTAACTAGAACTTCAAGTACTATATTGAATAGATAGGGAGAGAGAGGGCAGCCTTGTCTAGTCCCTGATTTTAGTGGGATTGCTTCGAGTTTCTCTCCATTTAGTTTGATGTTGGCTACTGGTTTGCTGTATATTGCTTTTACTATGTTTAGGGTGGGCCTTGAATCCCTGATCTTTCCAAGACTTTTATCATGAAGGGATGTTGAATTTTGTCAAATGCTTTTTCAGCATCTAATGAAATGACCACGTGGTTTTTTTCTTTCAGTTTTTTTATATAGTGGATTACATTGATGGATTTCCAGGTCTTGAACCATCCCTGAATCCCTGGGATGAAGCCTACTTGACCTTGGTGAATGATTGTTTTGATGTGATCTTGGATTCCGTTTGCAAGGATTTTATTGAGTATTTTTGCATCGTTATTCAAAAAGGAAATTGGTCTGAAGTTTTCTTTGTTGGTTCTTTGTGAGGTTTTGGTATCAGTGTAACTGTGGCCTCATACAATGAATGGAGTAGTGTTCCTTCTGTTTCTATTTTGTGGAATAGTTTGAAGAGTATTGGTATTAGGTCTTCTTTGATAGAATTCTGCACTAAACCCATCTGGACCTGGGACTTTTTTGGTTGGGAGACCTTTAATGACTGCTTCTATTTCTTTAGGGGTTATGGGACTATTTAGATGGTTTATCTGATCCTGACTTAACTTTGGTATTTGGTATCTGTCTAGAAAATTATCTATTTCATCCAGATTTTCCAATTTTGTTGAGTATAGGCTTTTGTAGTAGGATCTGATGATTTTTTTAATTTCCTCAGAATCTGTTGTTATGTCTCCCTTTTCATTTCTAATTTTGTTAATTTGGATTCTGTCTCTGTGTCTTCTGGTTAGTCTGGCTAAGAGTTTATCTATCTTGTTGATTTTCTCAAAGAACCGGCTCCTGGTTTTGTTGATTCTTTGTATAGTTTTTTTTTTGTTTGTTTGTTTCTATTTGGTTGATTTCAGCCCTGAGTTGGACTATTTCCTGCTTTCTACTCCTCTTGGGTTTATTGCTTCTATTTGTTCTAGAGCTTACAGGTGTGCTGTTAAGCTGCTAGTGTATGCTCTCTCCAGTTTCTTTTTGGAGGCACTCAGAGCTATCAGTTTTCCTCTTTAACACTGCTTTCATTGTGTCCCATATGTTTGGGTATGTTGTACTTTCATTTTCATTAAATTCTAGGATGTCTTTAATTTCTTTCTTTAGTTCTTCTTTGACAAAGTTATCATTGAGTAGAGGGTTGTTCAGCTTCCATGTGTATGTGGGCTTTCTGTTATTGTTGCCATTGAAGACCAGCCTTAATCTGTAGTGATCTGATAGGAGGCATGGGATTATTTCAATCTTCTTATATCAGTTGAGGTTTGTTTTGTGACTGATTATATGGTCAGTTTTGGAGAAGGTATCATGAGGTGCTGAGAAGAAGGTATATTCTTTTGATTTAGGATGAAATGTTCCATAGATATCTGTTAAATCCATTTGGTCCATAACCTCTGTTAGTTTCACTGTGTCTCTGTTTAGTTTGTGCTTCCAAGCTCTGTCCATTGATGATAATGGGGTGTTGAAGTCTCCCGCTATTATTGTGTGAGGTGCAATGTGTGCTTTGAGCTTTAGTAAGGTTTCTTTTATGAATGTGTGTGCCCTTGCATTTGGAGCATAGATGTTCAGAATTGAGAGTTCTTTTTGATAGACTTTTCCTTTGATGAGTATGAAGTGTCCTTCCTTATCTTTTTTCATGACTTTTGGTTGAAAGTCATTTTTATCCGATATTAGAATGGATACTCCAGCTTGTTTCTTGGGACCATTTGCCTGGAAAATTGTTTTCCAGCCCTTTACTTTGAGGTAGTGTTTGTCTTTAACCCTGAGGTGTGTTTCCTGTGTGCAGCAAAATGCACGTTCCTTGTGGGTGTTTGGGTTTGAACTTGGGTTTTCATGGCAAGTCCCAAACAGACTGAGCTATCACTCCAGCCCCTGAAATATTAGTTCTTATAGACACTATGCAGTGTCGAGATTCAGATATCCAAGCTCATTCACATCGCACACTGTAGGAAGAAAGTTTGTCATAATAAAGAGCTTCCCACACACCACAGAAGATAACACTGGGCTATGGCAGGGACGGTGTGGGTGGAAGCTACATTTAGTTGGCAAAGATTTTCTTTCTTGGCTATTTTTTTTTTACAATAGTATTATTGTGTTAGGATAGTTTTAAAAGTTGTTGTTTGAATTCCTGAGTTTTTATAAAAATCTTGATAATTTTGGCATGAGATTAAGACAAAACTTTCAACAATTTAAAAATGGCCTTGCATTTACTTTTGTTATTTCATACTATGTATTTGTTCAAAGAGACTTCTCAGTATTGACAGTTGCCAAGTGAAAATATTGATCAACTTTGAAAAAGGCTGAAGATGATCTCTGTCCTGTAGTATCAAGTATCAGCCAAGATTTAATTCTTTATGTGGCCAATCTACCTCATTACTATACAAATTGACTTTCATCTTTAAAACATATAAAATTATGTATATACTCCAAACTATTTAAAATGTATTATTATTATTATCATCATCATCATTATTAGTTATAGTAGTGCTATTAGGGGGCCCATGTGCCATGGTATACATATGGAGATCAGAGGTCAGCTCTGTGGAGTCACTTCTAGGAGCTGAACTCAGACCTGTATAACAAATATTTTTAGGCATTAAATCATCTTGACAGCCCCAAAGAAATATACATATGTGTGTGTGTGTGTGTGTGTGTGTGTGTGTGTATACCTGTAAATGTATAAATTTTGTATATGTAAATAGTTTCTCAGGCAAAAGGTCTGCAAATGTTCTAGCTGGCATTTTCATTTCATTTTGCTCTGATTTTCAGGGCTGAGACTGGAGTCCAGGATTACATGTGTGCTAAGAAGTAATCTGTCCCTGAGCTACATGTCCAGTCCTTTATCTTGTATTAATATAGAGCACATACATTATTTCTAGAGATGTTTCAGAAATAATTTTAAAATGTAATTAAAATTCTTCATCTAAAAAGACACTTTGGGATTATTTTATAGTATATTTTATTTTAATCACAGAAATTTCCCTATTTACTTTTCTACTGCTGTGAAGAGACACTGTGACCAAGAGAACTTATAAAAGAAATCATTTAATTGGGGGCTTGCTTATAGTTTCAGAGGGTGAGTGAACACCTACGGAGACAGAGAGCATGGCAGTGGGTAAGCAGAAAAGGCACCCGAGCAGTAGCTGAGAGTTTACATCTGATCCATAAGCTCATGGCAGAGAGAGATGGAGACTGTGCTTGGCATTTTCTTTTCAAAGCCTCCAAGCCCACCCCCACAAGCACACCTCCTCCAACAAGAGCACATCTCCTAATCTGTCCTAAACAAGCCACCAACTGGGAACCAAATATTGAAATCTGAGGCCATGAGGGTCATTATCACTCAACTACCACAGAAAAATTATCAAGTCTTTTTCTTACAAGATAAATATTCTACTTGAGAATATGCAAAAGCCTATGTCAATTCCTTGGTTTTGCCTTTGTATAAAGGGAGAGGCAGTAGACACAAGATGGCTTGGGAGATTGAGAGCACTTCCTGCCAAACTTGATGACCTGAGTTCAATCCCTGGTGTCCACCTGGTGGAAGGAGAGAACTGACTCCAAGTTGTCCTCTGACTCCTAAAAGTATGCTAGTATATAAGTGTGCACACACACACATGCATACACACTCACATACACATGCATACACACAGCATGCACACACACACACACACACACACACACACACACACACACACACGTTAAAATATTTTTACAAGTTTAAAGCCTCCACATCCCTACCCTGCCTTCACTGAGTATTGTGTTGCAGAGAACTATAGAAAGCTCTTCGTTGTGGCTGAAGCTTGTCTCCCTTCAGTCTGTGTAGCAAATGAACTTGGAAATCAGACTCTTGATGTTTCAGGGTAACCGTAAGAAATGATTTCATAGGAGGCTTCTTCCTGATGCTTAGAAACTAAAGATACTGAGAAAAAGAAATGTGTGTGTGTGTATGTGTGTGTGTGTGTGTGTGTGTGTGTGTGTGAGAGAGAGAGAGAGAGAGAGAGAGAGAGAGAGAGAGAGAGAGAGAGAGAGTACTCATCAGTTTGTAAATTCTGTGACAACACTCTGCTGCTCTTTAAAACCCCCTGGGCAAATCTAGAGTTATTTGTGCTACTTGCACACACTTCCTGTAATGATACAACAGTATTATTGCATTCACTTCTATAACTCCCTGTGTATTGAGTGAGATGCTATTTTGACATGCACACACACACACACACACACACACACACACACACACAGAGAGAGAGAGAGAGAGAGAGCATTTCTACTTAAGAAAAGTCAGAACACATCAGCTTTGTACTGCATGCCCTTAACTTTCATGAACCAGACTTGCCATTGGAAGCCACTAGGATTTAACCACACCAGTGTGGTTTCCCTTCAGTAGCTAAGATGCCTGGGATTGGGGAGTTGGTTTTATACTAACAGACTCCAGCTGAGATGGGTGGAAGACTGTTCCACAACCAAATCCTATCCAGAGACAAAACGACAGTCTGTCCTCAAGAGCAGTTAGGGTATGGGTCAGTAAGTGTGGTAAAGCCACCCTTCCTTGAAAGATCTGAAGAGAGACAAGTGGTGATCTGCCCCAACTTGCTATTTTCTGCTTGGAGTGCCTGAGGCCCAGAAGGCTCAGGTGACTGGCTGGAGCCACACTGTACTTAGTGGCAGAGCCAGGATGTGCCTGGGACCAGTGACTCATGGCAGACTTTCCTGGGCTCTGAATTCTGTAGAGGAAATGCTTTGTTTTTAAAGCTAAGTTCCTTTCCTTCAAAACTTCACTTCCTGCATCTATAGGGAAAAATAACACCTTTTAGAGAACATGGTCAAAACAACAACAATAAAATGTGGTGAGGTAAACACCACGTCATTGAAGAATTGATGGTATCAGGACAGTAATGGGAACTGAGAAGGAGTATTTTTTAAATGTAGAAAACATTCTAGATGGAAGTTAATGTTTGCACATACAATACTGTGCTTTCACAAGTTCATGTCTTCTAGCTCTGCCCTCTCCATCCTTGTCCCGCTCCCTAGCCACTGGTCTCTCTCCAAGCCCAGATTCCCATTCTCCTATCAAATCATAGACTCGGGCATGCCAAAAGTATCATACTCACAAAAGTGCGTCACTGTTCAGTCCCCTCTCCCAACACACACATCACACATACAGCTGTTGCTTTGTGTTTTCAAGGGATCAGGGAATTACTTCAGCATTCAAAATATCCAGATGTGTTCATCCCATACAAAAACTACAACAGGGTCTCCATATAACCTTCTATATATTCCTATATCTTTTCAATCATCTCTGGATGACTTGTAATAACTAACACATTGTGAGTACTGTGTAATTAATTCTACCTCATTGTGTAAGGAAAAGTCTGTACATGTTCAGCAGAGATGCAGCGTCTGGTTGGGGAATATTTTCCATCTAAATTGGTGCAGACTCAGAGATGTGAAGGACCAGCTATTTTCCACAGTTATTCATTGATTCATCCTACCATACCTGTTAGATATCAGCCCAAGCATTGTCTTCTGGGTGCGTCCTTCCATGACCCACAGGCAGAATTTATGAATCCCTACTGTGTTGCTTTGTTGCACCCATGGTGACTTCCACTATAGCACTTGGAGCCTCTGATTACTGTTATTTGATTACCAATGTACATCATTCCTTATTTGATACAAGGATTGGTTCAAGGCATGTCTGATTAAAAAAAAATGCATAAAGATCTTTGGCTTTAGCTTGGGGCAGAACCACTGTAACAGAAATCCCTGGTAAACAAGCAGCACCTGCAAAGGACAAAGTTCCATTTGAGGACACTTGACTTTTAAAAAGTATTGTACTGTGTTCAACCCTGGAAGATGAGCAGTCAAGGAGTCTAAAGGTAACCAAGGACACTGTCACCCTCAGGCATTTTTAACTGGGACTGAAATCCTAAGGTGAGTCTGGGAACTATCACAGGCTTTATTCTGTCCAGATCGTTCCTGTCACCAGGTATCTCATGTAGCAAAAAAATGTGCCAGTCACAAGAGGCTGGGAGCAAAATGGTTTATCAAGGGGTAGGGATTCTGCCTGACATATGGTGGAGTTTGCTAGAATCCCACAGTGAACTGAAGACTGGCCCATGCTTAGGGAATTCCTTGGCTCCTTTTGAAGGCATGCAAAATAATAGTTCTCAGACACCATGGGGAAGAGGCTAAGTGGTTAAGTCCATAGACTCTGATCAAAGACTTACTTGGGTCCCAAGCCCAATACTGCCACCTGCTGATAGTGACACTGTAAACTTCCATGTCTTCCTCTTACAACCTTCCTTCTCTTCTACCACAAAGAGGAAGAAATGGATGTTAAATGCTCCACCTATCATAGAAATAACCAAATGCTGAAAGCTTGTGAAAGTGCTCTGGTAATGGTCATGAAACTAAATTTTCCTATTTCTAAGAAAGTTGCTGGCTTGACCAGTTAATGTAGCGTGCACATGGCATACATATAACCAAGATTACTGAAATACAGAGAGAATCACCCATTTCTTACAAATGGTGGTGTTTGTCTCAATGAAAGTACATGTGTGGAACCCATTTGGTCACTGCTGTTATTGGAATATAAAACATTCCCTAGAGGCTCCTATGTTTGAATACTTGGTCCCTAACTGGGAAAGGCAGGTTTTGAGGTTAGATAGCCTGTCCCACCTCTCTCTCTCTCTCTCTCTCTCTCTCTCTCTCTCTCTCTCTTTCTCTCCTTCCTGAGTACAGATGAAACCTGATCAGCCCCCTTCCTGACTGCCCTCCCTGCCTAGCATTTCTGCTGTCATATCTTCCCCATCATGATGGACTGTGCCCCTGGGGAACTGTGAGCCACAATAAATCCTTTCTTTCTTAAGCTGCTTTTGTCAGGGTATTTTAACTCATCAGCAGAAAGGAAAATAATATAGTCACCTAAGTGACAGACAATAATTTTCTTCTTATACCCAGCATTTGCTCTATAAATGCGAACCCTAGACCTCAAAAGCATATTACTAGGTGAAAGGTGAAAATCTGAAAACGCCCCACACAATATGACCCCCAACTTTGAAACCCTCTGGAAAGCACACAAGTATAAAAGCAGTAAAAAATGTCAGGGATACCAAGGCTTGGGAGGAGGGAGGGATGATGAACACAGCAGATTTTCAGTAAACCTATGCTGTCAGGTACACACAAAGTCTATAGAGTTACATCATGGAGAATAGACCAAGGTATTAATTCCAGAGCTCAGTTAACAATGATGGACCAATACCTGACCCTTGTGTTAGTTGGCTTTGCATTATTGTACCAACTAATATGAAAAAAAAAAGTTCTTTTGGGGTGGCTTACACTTTTATTTTTCTGTAACTTTGGGGTCCATGGCAGGGCAGAATACCATGGTTGGAAGATGCGGCAGAGCAGCCTGCTTCCCTCACAGCAGCTGGGCCACAAGCTTCAGTTACTTAAAGCTCCCAATTGTCTCCACCCCTTAAAGGTCCCATAATGCCCCAGCTCTAAAGATAGTAATTTTTTTCAAACTGCCCCAAATCTAGTCAGATCTCAGAGCAAATAACTAGCAGGGTCCATAACCTTCTTTAGCTGACAATAGTCTGAGAACAATGACTATTTAAAAAGCAAAACTGCAGGGCAGAGTGTGGAGCTTGGTAGTAAAGCATTTGCCTAGCACATGCAAAGTCCTGATTAGCACTACACAGACACACACACACACACACACACACACAGAGAGAGAGAGAGAGAGAGAGAGAGAGAGAGAGAGAGAGAGAGAGAGAGAGACAGAGAGACAGAGATGCAGAGAGAGACAGAGAGACAGAGGGGGAGAGGGAGAGAGACAGAGGGAGGGAGAGAGAGAGAGGGAGGGAGAAAGAGAGTGAGAGAGAGAGAGAGAGAGAGAGAGAGAGAGAGAGAGAGAGAGAGAGAGAATATATAGACAGGTTGTATGGTTAGCATTTAGAGGGATTCTAACAAGTGCTCCAACATGAATAGTGACTCTGACACAAGGATTCATTTCCAAAGGTCCTGCATTCCCTAGGGCAGTGGGGCAGGAGCATGTGTTTTGTCCTCTGTGATATGCCAGTCTCTTACATGACAGTTTTACAAGGGCTTTGCAGATCTCAAGGGGTAAGATTTGTCTCTGCAGATCCTGACACCGGTCACCAACAGGAGACTTGGAGCAGGAGCTCTCTGTTGAAGAAGAGATGGGCAAGCACACAGAGCCCACCCTGGGGCCCATTTTTGGAGCGTTCACTGCATAGCAGGGGACAGTTTCATCCACAGAAAGCTACTCCAGAGTCAAGAGGAAGAAGCCCCCTTATTGGCATGACCATGATAGGGAGCCAGCAGAAAGAACTTCATCCAGTAAGTCAAAGGTTGATGCTAGTGCATGAATAACCTAGAAATGGTTTTAATCATCCACAGCGTTCTAGAACATTCTGCCGTGTTTTTACAATTAGCACAGCCTTTCTCCTCAGAGAACAAAAGCAAACTTTAGTTAATGCTCCTAACCCAAATCACAGTTTTGGTAATCGACACACTTCCCTTTCTCTTTGTACCATCCATTAGAAAGATAATCGGCTCTGAGCTGTATCCCAGAGCAATCATCACCAGCAGCACCGAGATGTCTGTGTGTGTGTCGGGGGTGCGGGGTGTCAAGCCAAATGGCATTTGAAAGTACCTAGGAAGGGCTCTGCTTCTAGAGCACACTTACTTAAGGTCCACAAATCATTTCCATCTGACGAAGGGTGGGGGTTGAGTATGACAGGAGGGGTGGGGGTCAGCCAGTAATCTGATCTCAAAGAAAATTGTCACAATTACCACCTGTGCTGGTGGTCTTGGCCCAAGTTCACACTGCCTGGGAAGAGAGACAGACTACTCTACAGCTCTCCTTCTGGTCCTTGGAGGTGTAGCTATTGTGGCTTCGGGGTTGTCTGCGGTAGCAAAGCATGAAGCCAAGCATGCCACCCATGTGGGAAGAGCAAGCCCAGGACAAGGAAGACCCCAAAGCTACTCACCCAATAGCCTCGCACATTTCGAAGGCCAGTGGGGCAGGCAGAAATCTGGCCCCGATGATGTACGTATGCTCTCTATGTATCTCCCTGTCACTCAGTTCAGCACTAAATACTGATGCAAAGGGTTTTTACAGATGTCATTAAAGTTAAGATCAATTCACCTTAAAACAGAAAAATCACCTGTTTACTGGGCCGAATTACCTGCATCCTTTGAATCTGGGTAAGAGAACCTTGATGAAGCAGCTCAAAGATGACGTTGCCAAAGGAAAACTCCTCTAATCCTTAGACAGAGGGGAGGCTCGGGAGATGTCTTAGAGGGTGAAGCAGTTGCCATAAAAGCATAAGGACTAGAGTTCAAATCCCCAGAGAGCATGTAACAAGCTGACTGGCATGGTGGCCAGATTATAATCTCAGCATACGTAAGCAGAAGCTTCAAGTCCTCAGAGCAAACCAGCTGCTTAGCCAAAGTCCAGTGAGCTCCAGGTTCAGGGAGAGATCATGCCTTATTGCTCAAGGAAGAGTGTTACAGAAAGACATGTGACATTAGCCTCAGGTCTCCACTCTTGTGTGTACACAAATCCATGTACACATTATGCTTGTGCAATTACACTTACACACACTCGAACACACACACATGTACATCACACACACACACACACACACACACACACACACACACACACACACACACACGAGGGGGTTAAAAGAGATGAGCAATGATGGTTTGAATCTGAAATATCTCCAGAGGTTGGGGTTTTAAATGCTTGCTCCCAGCTGGTCATGCTATGTGGGCAGATTGTGGAACCTACAGGAGGTGGGGCCTGGAGGGTACAAGAAGGTCTCTAGGAGTGATCCTTTGAAGGTGGTCCCCAGTCCCGGACACTCCTTGATTCCTAGTCCAGCTTGATGGGAGGGGCCTTTTCTGTGTGCTCCCACAATTTTAAACCTGCCTTTCCACATGAGCTCAGGTAAGCTTTCCTCCGGGAAGCTGTCAAGAATTCACCACAGTGTCACAAAGGAGCTAGTAAAGACTCCTGGGGAAATGAGGCCTGCAGTTCTACAGCCTCAGACACTGGGTTCTGCCTGTAGAGGGCACGAGATGGAGAGAAAACACTTCTCAAGAACCTCCAGAGGAGAGCTCAGCTCAGCCCACATCTCCACTTCCGTTTTTACTCAGAGCAAAAGCCCAGCCCTGCTATGCTGTAGACTCTGTAAGCTGCAGAAATCCAGTCCTGCACACGTGTTGTGTTGAACTAGCAAGGCTGAGCCATCCATCACTCTACAGTAGGTGCTCATTAGTTGCTTTGTCTCCCCGAACTGTTAGCCCTCCCAGCCTTCACATTCTAAATCCTCCACTTTGACCAACCGGCATTGCAAAATATTTGAAAAAAAATATTTAGCTTTTACTGAAAGTGTGAGGACGAATCTCCACCATCCCTTAAATAATCTGGTATAACAAGATTAATGTTCCTGCTATTATGTATTGTAAATCAGCTAGATATGATTTAAAGTGCAAAGAAAGCTCTGGGTGGACTCTATGCAAACATCTCTTTATGTCACATACAGGACTTGGGCATGTGTGGACTTTGGTGTGCTTTAGGGATCCTGGAACCAGTGTCCCTTGGAGACCAGAGCCCATTGTGTTCGTCCTTCTCTCTCACTTATTCTGATTCTATTTTTGATGTATAGATGATAAAATGTAGCAAGACATATAAGAATAGTTTTATTTCTCTAACTCTACAGAAAAGGAGAATACTTCCCAGGTTTTAAGGTAAAATGATATTTATTTAACAAGCTTTTGGTGATTAAGGCTTTGTGTCTTTAATAGTCAACACAGCACATAGCAACTTCTGATTCTGAGGCAGAAGAGCAAAACCAGGGCCAGAGGGAGGCATTCATAGAGTTGAAGGGAACTTCTAAATTCAAGTCACCAAAATAAATGATAATATTTAATTACAGAGAAATGCACACTGTGAAATGTGCTGAGCGCACAGTTCAGTAGCGGTAAGCACACTGCAGTGTTGCACAGACAACATTATCTCATCGCCTCAATCTCTGTGTCCGTGAGGAGCCATCTTTTAGGATCAAAGCAATCTTGAGCAGAACGAATAAAGATTTCCCATGCATTCCCCTCCCCCATATTTAGTCACGCCCCTCATCAGCGCCCACCTTATGGTGCATTTGTTAAAACGGATGACTCTACAAAGACATGTCATCACCACCAAGCTCACCAGAGTTTATATAAGCATTCCCTCTGGGTGTTCTAGGTCTCAGGTTTAGACAGATGCATGTAGCATGTGTCTACCCCAACAATACCACACCGAGTAATTTCACTCTGGGTAATTGCCTAAACTTCTCTGACTTTCTTATATATTTTTTTACTCTTTACTTTTCATTATTTTCTTCATTTTGTCCTTTCCAGGGTGATATTTATTTGGATTACATAGTGTGGCTATATTAAGATTGACGTCTTTCACTTAGCAACATGCATCTAAGTTTTCTAATGCAACTTTGCTTTGTTTTCAGTATTGGCAATGAAACACGGGGCACTGCAAGTGCCTGACCAATGAGCAATAAGTCCCCAATAACTGTGAAGGATCAGAACAAATCCAATCATATCTAAGACAAATGACCAGAGTGTATGGGAGTACTGGAACCCTGTAATGGCCATACACCTTAACTCATTGTCTTCTCCAGTAAAGTCACACATTGTCCTCTTATGAGACAGGGCATCCTTTATTGGTTATTTGTTGCCAACATATTTTTCTTATTTTGAATCAGCTGTGACAGCCTGGGAATACTCTTTAGGCCACATGCACACTGCCTAAGAGTGGGGTACATTCTTTCCCATTCCCACCCTTCCCCTGCTGGACCCTTCTGGGAAGCTCCTAGGTGGTGGGTGGTGTAGATTACAGCTGAGAAATTAGTTCAGATCATGCAAATAAATAAGAGGACTAGGGAATCAGCATGGGGCTCTGTCCTGGCTTCCAGCACAAGCTCCCATCCCTGTTTCCAGAGCTTTTACTGGCATGACTTCAAATACCTTCGCCCTGGATCTCAGCAGTGAAGTGCCTGCAGAGATGAGAGAATTGCTTAGTGACTGGGGAAAAAGGCAGAGCCTGGCGCCTTCACCAGCTGGCTCTTCTTTCTGGTCTTCTCCCCACCCACAGGGTGCTGTGAGGCTGCGATCAAGTGGCCACAGGCACTGGCAGGTGCTTATTCCCTTCCATAACAAGGAAGGACTCAGAGAGGTGACACCTCTGGAAAGGCAGCCAGGGAGTCTGTCCTCTGGGTGCTGGGTGGGCAGTTTAGCTCTCCCATCTCAAATGATCTGGTACATGGGAAGAAAGGCACATTGGAACCTGATCCCAGGAGAGCCCTCCGCCAATGTCACTCCAATCTTCCTTTACATGATCTCTAAAGGCTTCTATAACATCGGGAAGTAATCTGCTCGCTCTCTTAGGGTTTGTGAGTAAAGGAAGAAATGGGTCAGGACTCACAGCAGTTGTTGTGGAAAGATGGAGGGAAAGCTAACAAGTAGAGATAATGCAGGATCAGAGGAAGGACAGAGGAACTTGAAAGCCACTTGTAGGCACTGAAGTCAGAGACTTGGATGTGGCCTGACCCTTGGCAGAGTGTTTAGGCACCATAAAAATCCTGGGCTCTTAAGAGATAAGAAAGCTTGTTCCCATTCTCTTGAGGAGAGGATGTTCTGAATTAGAACAAGCATCAGTCCGTGAACGATGGTGAGAGACAAAACACTCCTCCCTGTGCCGGTCCTCCCACATTCATCCTGGACGGGCCAGTTTAAGAGAGCTTCACCGATCCTCGTCATTGCTCTCTTGGAAACTACTCAGCTGACAGAGCAGGGACTGGTCTTTAAGGGTCTTAGTAAGGTGACAAATGGAAATCATGTAACCCCCACCACCCACCCATTGTCTGTGAGCCTAGACTGACATAGAACAGTCCCTGGGCTTTATGTCTGGGCTTTATGTCTGCTGAAGAGAGTGGATAACCCTGAAGCTTACAAATGAGAAAACTAGGCTCATCGATCTGAGCCCCCTGCAGAGTCAATAATCGTAACTAGAGATAGATAGAGCTATCCAGGGGTTTGTCCTGAACAATGCCCTTCCCTGGCTGACCGAGAATAGATGGATTTCCCAGAACAGCCCAGCCAGGGTGCATGGGTGGGGATCCCAGGGCCTAAGTGCTTGACGACTACAATCCAGTTGAACAGTGCATGCAGCAGTATTTGAAGGCTTCCTTTTGAGAAATGGAAGGTGTTGGGTTAGTTGATAGGTCGGTTGTTTTTACCCAGGGCCTCGCAAACATTAAGCAAGCGCTCTACAACTGAGCAATATTCTCAGCCCTGGAATGTTTCCCATTATGGATTTTGCAGATTGTGTGGGATACAATGAAAAGAAAAAGCTGGGCTTTGGGTTTTTTTTTCCCCTATAAATGGTTATTAAGAAGACTCTTGGGGTCTAACTCCAGCTAGCTCCTCCTTCAAGGACAGTGAGAAACTGCAGTTTCACACCCCATGGTGTTCTGTGGCTTTGCCCTGTATGTGCCTGAGGTCAGGAGGCATGAGAATAAAATCATATCTCCATTGAAGCACATGGAAATGTTGTTCATGGAAGTCATCAGGAACCCCCATCCCCCACTCCTGTCCCCAAACTTTAAACCAAGTTTTCTGACTGCATGATTATATCCCAGAATATGCTGCATGTCACAGTATCCATTTAGTGGGTATGGTATGGGTACTTACTGGAACCTGGGAATCCTGAGTTTCTCCACTCAAGACCGAGTTCCTGAAAGGTCAGAGTGCAGCTCCCCTCTTCTTGCCCAACAGTTTGGATTGAGACAAGGGGATACGAAGAGGTCTGAATGCAAACCCTACTGACAAGGGAAATGCATAACATCCAGGCCAAGACAATCTATACATGTTGGTGTGTCCTACAGTGAAAGTGAGTCTGCTACCTCTTTGCTTAATTTACATACATACATACATACATACATACATACATACATACATACATACATACATACAGCAGATATACACCCTGGCTCTGCACAATCTGTTTTGCTATGTAGAACTTCTCTGAAACCATCCATGGAATAGTTTATCAGTATCACCAAGATGATTCTGTTGACTCATCTGACCTGCAAGGGAAGGAAGGGAAGCCGAGCAGACCCGCAGGTGTCCTCCGTTTCCTTGGAATTACACAGACTCCACACAAAAACAAACAGCGCTAAACACAAACCCTGAGGAGCTGTGTTTGTCCCCATTTGTCACGGTCTGTGTGGCCCTTCTGCTTTGTCTCTGCTACATCCTAAGCCTTTAGTTGTAAGTTTCCCTTTTCCTTGGATTTTCTGTTCTTTTGAACTTAGGAAATGTCAGTGGTTTGTCTTAAGTATCTTTGGGCAGGGACAAGACGGTGTTTTTTTTCTCTCTCTCTCTTTAGAGTCAGAGCAGGAAAGGGGCATTCAGCTTATCTTGCTCACTTCCTGAAATCCAAACAACTCTCAGAAAACTGCCTCACACCCTATCCATTCAAATACGTCTCTGCCCTTGGAAAGAGTTGGAGCCATTTCGACTTGACAAAACTGTTTGGAACTGGTTTGAAAGGCCACAGACTTAGAGAAATAACTTAGAAAGTCTGAGGCAAAAATTGGTGTGGTTAGTTTTCTCCTGTGGAAACAATTTAGAAAAAACTTTCTGTATTCAGAGAATAGGACTCCAATTGGCCCGCCAAAGCTCCCCAGTGGACTGACAGCAGATATATTCGAACTCTGCCCCAAAGTCTGTGTGCCCACTGAGCAAGGGACATCTGCTTATTCTCACAGCTCTGCTTGTCCTGGCTGAAAAAATGTGCTTTGAGAGTTGTGTGTGATGGAAATGCCAGGTTTTGAATAAATCTACTTGCCCTCATCAGATCAAATGTATTTTAAAATCATTAAAAGAACATTAGGATTCTCACGTATTAAAAAAATAAAAGGAAAAATTCTAATGTAAACCTTTCTGTCTTTAAAAAAGAAAAAAGAAAAACAATTACCAGGCAGATAAGTCATTTGTACAAATCCAGTACATTTCCAGATACAGTACATGTCTCAGACAATGTTCTATGTCCCCTCCACAGCTTTCTTCCAGCTTCCATGGGGAACACAGAGCTCAGGGCCCAGGTTCAGGAAATGGCCATGAGCAACTTTCTCACTTGATGTAACTCTGAGATGTACCTGCACACTCATCGGTGTATCTAGTGTGGTCTTGGGGGCATCACTGTGGTGTGGGTTCATGTGAGTTTGTGCCTAAAGTCTGGTGACCATGGCTGCTGTGACGTCTCTATGGTCATGCCTCTGAATCTGGAGGCCTGCCACGGCTGCTTTGCCTAATTGGTGCCATGCACGCGGAATCTGTTCATTGTTATCAACTGAGACAGCGGGTGTATTCATCTGTCAGTCCTCACTCCTCATGTGGAAACCCTTGGCCAGCACTCATCAGAGGAGCCAGCCTTAGAGTATGGGAAAGTTCCATTATCAAACCACTGGATTTGTAGTCATAATTCATTGTCAGAGTTAAAAATAAAACCCAGCCACCCCAAATCATGACATCTCATTCTTTTTACTAGAATATGATTATTTACTATTTTTGAATAAATTCCAGTGGCATTTTACTTACGTGGTTGCTCTGATAAAGAATCAATGTGAGAGCCATCAAGGCAATTCTTTTTAACCCTTTAAGCAACTTGTTTATTTATTTATTTACTTTTGCCTTAAGCTATGATGTTTTTGTTTTACTTTTTGCTTTTTATTTAAAAATAGATTTGTTTCTCATATAATATATCCTGATTAGAGTCTTCCCTCACTGCACTCCTCTCAGTCCCTCCCCACATTCCCTCTTATCCAGATCCACTTCCTTTCTGTCTCTCAGAGGAAACAGGCTTCTAGGGGATAATAATAAAATATAGCAAAATAAAATATAATATGATAAAACAAAAAACATCATATCAGGGTTGGACAAGACAAAACAAAGAGGAGGAAAAGGACATAAGAATCAGAGACACACTCATTCACACACTCAGGAATCCCCCAAAACACTAAACTGGAAGCTATACTATATATGCTGAGGACCTGGTGCAGACCCATGCAGGCCCTGAGCACGATGCCCCAGTCCCTGAGAGTTCATGTGAGCTTTGTCCGTGATAATTTAGAAGGCCTTGTTGTCTTGGTGTCCTCCACCCTCTCTGCTTCTTACACTCTCCTTCTGCCTCCTCTTCCTCAGTATTCCTTGAGCTGTGTGGGAAGAATCTGGTGGAGACATCTCCTTTATGGCTGCATGTTCCAAGGTCTTCCACTATCTTCACATTGTCCAGTAGTGGGTCTCTGTATTTGTTCCCATCTGCAGAAGAGAATAAATCCCAGAAGCAGGAGGAAGCTTTCCTGATGACGGTTGAACAAGGCACTACTCTTTGTGTATAGCAGATAACCATTAGGAATCATTTTATTGCTGCTTCTTTTTTCTTAAAGACAGTAATATTTGGTTTTACCCTAAGTCCATGGACTATTTAGTCTCTAGGTTTTTGTCCTCCCCATCAGTGTGGGGTATGGGTTTCGTCTCATAGTGTGGGCTTTATGTCAAATCAGATTCTGTTTGGCTACTTCCACAAGCCTTGTGTAACCATTGCCCTAGCATATCTTATAGGTAGGACACCATTGTAGATCAAAGAGTTTCTGGCTGCATTGGAGTTTACGTTTCTCTTTGGTAGCATGCAGGATACCTACCTGTACCAAAGATTCTAGAATGCGGGGGTGAAGGCTCCAGCTCAACATCTCCATGTTCAGTCTGTTGTGTAGGTGTTGTCTTCAGCAATAGGGACTTGTCAGTTTGTGGAGAACAACCAATAGCCTTGGCAAGACCCTATGTTGTTTGGGGATTCCAATGGGACCTCTTTGGCCACAACTCAATTAGTTGTAATCCAGTCCTGATACTGGCAGCTTCATTCGGTAGTCAATAAATAAATAAATAAATAAATAAAAGTCAAAAGCCACTTGGAACTCTGTCTCCCTCATTACTTGGCTATTTCATTTAGATAGCCTTTGTGTATGTGTATATTTTAGGAAATGTCTATTGTATCCCATAATACCCTTTAAATCATCCTTAATTTTAGCTGTCTCTCCACATATTCCCTCTCCCATTCTCCTGCCCTTGATCCCAGGCCCCCTCCTTCCAGTCATAGCTCTATATTCTATTTCCCTTCCCTAATGAGATCCACCTGTACCCTCCAGCAGCTTATTCAGTACCTAACCTCTGTGATTCTATGGATTGTAGCTTAGTCATCATTGATTTAACAGCTAATTTTCTCAGATAATTAAAATATACTATATTTGTCTTTCTGGATCTGGGATACCTCAGTCAAGATGATTTTATTTTTTAGTTTCATCCATTTGCCTGATGGCTCACTGATAAAGGCTCTTATCACAGCTTGTTTGTTTGCTTGTTTTGTGGTTCTGGGGATTAAACTCAGTCTCATCTAAGCACATGCTCTACCACCAACATACACCCCCAGCTCAATACATTTATTTTTTTACCTTAACCATTTGGATCATATCATCCCCCTGAAATACATTGTGAAACATTCAATTTTCTTAGAAATTAAAGTTTTTAAGTGGTGGTACAAATTCAAAATATACGGACAGAATGATAAATGTCTATAATACCAGACAGTTGGGAGGCTAAAGCAGAGAAATAAAGTAATTCCAGGCCATAGAAGCTTTATTCCTACTGGCTAACTGTCATAGTTCTGGAAAGTACTATGAATACTATCATAGACAAGTGATCAGCCATCTGACCCAGGTACAAACAATGTGAACTACAATAATGATTGTCCTGGCAAGATACGCCTGCCTGTGCAACAGTGGCACAAATGTGATTAGTGCAACCAACCACTTTCTGATTGGACCTAAGGCCTGCTTCACAAGATGGAACCCATACCTGGCACTGTTATTGTGGCCAAGACCCTATGGCTAGATAGTAGTATGGGAGAATCAACTACTATTGTTCTGCTAAATGGTTATAATATTAAACTGACTCCTAATGACCTATTGTTACATCCACAGAGTTGTATATCTCTTCATCAGAGAAGCTTCTTCTTGCAGTAAGTGGCAAGTAATGTGGAGATATATAATTAATTAACATACAGAGAATAAGGCTGCAGAATGCTCAATCCTAATTGGAATATCTATATCACATTCTTCTCCCCAAGACTCATAAGTCGTCACAGAAGGGAAACTGGAAAGCTTGTTAGAGCCAGAGGCAATGGATGACTACAACAGACCTGTTTTCTGAGCACTCCTGGGCAGTTGCACACATGAACTCACGGCAGTTTCGACAGCTTGCTACACTAGTTCAAGCCAGGCAAAATCCCAGCATGGAGGAGAGGCAGACCCAGAGTCACACCCTAGCTGATGAGCTGTCAGCAATCGATATCTGTTGATAGAAGGAGAGTCTGTGTGCTTTAAGGTGCGACTCCTAGTAGGTCAACCAAGCTCCAGAGTAGAGATCACAGCCAGGAGTATCTGGGTAGCATAAATGGACAAATGTGTTTAAAAGATAATAGAGGACATAAAATTGGGTTGCTGAGGTTTGGGAGTGTGTCTGGGAGAAGATGGGAAGGGAATGAATGTGAATAAAATATATTTATGAAATTTTCAAATAATTAAGATATTTTTAAAGAATTATAAAATTATAAATTAAAAAAAAACAAATTAAAGAATTTCAGGTCAGGCTGGGGTACACACTAAGTTCAAGGCCAACTTAGGAAACTTAGTGAGGCCCTGCCCCAAAATAAAAATAAAAATCAGCTGGGAGATAGAGCTCAATGGTAGAGTTTTTACCTAGCACACACAAGGCCCTGGATTCAATACCCCATGATAAAAGAAAAGAAAATGTCCTGTTCATTTTTAAGTCTATAGGCCAGTGGCATGAAGAACATTTGTGTATGTGAGTGTATGTTGTATGTGATTGTCTGTGTGCATATGTGTATGGAGACCAGAAGTCAATGTTGTGTGTCTTTTTCTATCTCCCCCTACCTTGCTTTTTGAGAAATACTCTCTCACTGAACCTGATATGGTCGGACTGGCTGCCCAGCAAGCCCCTGTGACCCTGTCTTTACCTTCCCAGAGCTGGAATTGTAGGAGCATACTGCTAAACCTGCTTTTTTCCATGGGTTCTGGGAATCCAAACTCAGGTCTTCATGCTTCCCGTTTAAGTAGCAAGCACATTACAATAGAGCCATCTCCCTAGCCTCATATGGTATATTTATATTGTTGCCCAACCATTATATTGTTCTTGAATCAATTATATTTAATATTCCTTAACCTTGCTTTGATATGAGTTGATTAATTTTTAATCTAAATGAACGTCATCTCGATGAGTCTTTGCCATTGTTATATGTTCCCCAGACTTTGTTCTGCTTTTCAGGGGCAGAAGTGAAGGGTCTATGGATATTTATCCTAGATACTAAGGACCCGCAAGCTAAGTCTTAAGATACTATTGTCTTACTGCTCTTGGTTTTCTGTAACTCATCTTCTCTCACCAGGGTATAAACAATAATTTTTCTCTAGAGAAAATTTCCCTATTCCTGAATTCTCTACATTCCCTGTTTCTTGAACTGCTACATAGACGGCCAATAGCTAAACTTCAAGTCTGGCTGTAGAAAACTCTCTGTGAGTACAGTCATACATTCTCAGTGAATGCACTCCATGGTGTGCATCGTGGTAACTGGGAGACATCCTTGCTTCTTGCGGGATCTTTGCCTTACGTTGCAGTGACTGACAGATACCTGACCTGTAAATAAAGGATGACTCTCCTTCTTATTTATCTTGGTTGCCCTAAACTTCCCTTAACACCAAAAGGCAGAGTGGAATAATAACATCTGCTAGCTTAGTCCCCACTGTGAAAGCAAAGGAGAAAATTCAATTAAGGAGACAGAAAATTTAAGCAAAACTCCCTGTTAGGTTACTATCATTTCCTGCCATCAAAATAAAAGACAGATTCTTTCTGTATTTACCCTTGGTTTGTCTTGCTCATGAAGTTATTATTTTCTTCTATATGTCTGGCAGAGAACTTTGGCCAGAACTTAAACCTTTAGATCAACCAGAAGGCACTTTTGGAGAAGACACCAGGTGCTTGGGAATGCTTTTAATACCTCCTCTCTCTCTCTCTCTCTCTCTCTCTCTCTCTCTCTCTCTCTCTCTCTCTCTATCTCTTTCTCAACATGTCCTAGACAGAGGAGAACTTCCTGGAAACATCTGCCACCAGTGCTGTATTTTGGAGTTTCGATTAAGTCATTGGTTCTACTGTGGGTAATTTGGCCAGCCAGGATATATTTGACGTCTGTAGATATTTGTGGTTGTCACCAAAAAAAAAAAAAAAAAAAAAAAGCAAGCATTCCTCCATCCAGTGAGTAGAGACAATGATACTGCAAGCATCCTACAGTGCGTAGGTCAACCCTTCTACAAAGCTCCTCTGTTTCCAATTGCCAGGACTGCCCGGTGTTAAGATTGCAGGGAACACTGGGAAAAAGAAATGGAGGCACAGAGAGGTACTGGGGAGAGAGCAAGGCATCACTCACTATGAGTAATAACAGAGATGCGGAAAGGTTCATGAAGTGTCCATGGGTGGCAAGAGTTCCTGAAAATGAATTCAGAGGGCCAGAGGGCTATTGTTTATTTGAGTTTGAGCGTATGTGAATGAGCCCGCAGGAAGTTGTGGCTGCAATGGTAAGCTGACTGTAGCACTTGGGGGTATGTTTTTGTCTCCTCTAAATGTGTGACCAGCTTTCTTCCACCCTAAAGAAGGAGCTGAGAGGATCAACTAAGTATGGCGAACGCTGCGTACAAATGAAACAGTAATAGATCTTTGAAAGAATGTCCTGCTTTGGTTCATGGTTTTGAAACCACAGTCCAAAGTCTATTGACCCTACTCCTGCTGCTTTTGGAATTGTGGGGAGTCAGCACACCAAGGTGGGGAGGAGTGGTTAAAGAATCAAAAGGTAGAGGGGAAGGTACTAGGTCCTGATGTTCCCTGCTAGGGCACACTCCCAATAACCTCGGTGCTCTTTTAAAGGCTCCTCCACCTTCCAGTAACACCACAGGACAGATCCGAGCCTTTAATACATGGGCCCCTGGGAGGATTCCAGTAGACTCTAGCATATGAAGGTGGGACAGACTTGTCTCTAATTGGAAAGCAGTTCTCATTCCTCCTCCCTTAGCTCCTCTCTTCTTTTCTTCCCTCCCTCTCCTCTTTTCTTCCTTCTTCTCCCCTCTATTTCTGTCCATTAGATAGAGGCAGACACCTTCAGTTCTCTAGATAGCCATTGATTCTGTTTCTCTAAAAAGCCCCAAGAGAGTCTGTTAGAAAACAACATTGAAGACAATCTAAATCGCTAACATCAATGGATTTGATAAATAGCACTTAGCATATTCATATGATAGAATTTGGAATATTCATCTGTATGAATAATTAAGTTAGAATTATGAATGAATGAATGAGTAACAAACGAATCCATTAAGTTTATGATTTTCCATTTGAACAGTTCTCGCCAATGAAATGCAGACTATACAATAGCCTTAAATGACTCATTCAACAAGATGCCAATTATGCAAATTTTTATAAAGATGAAGCATTCCTAAGCTTCAACTATGGAAAATATAAGTTGAGAAGAAACTTCAAAATCGTGTGCTGGAAGGGTGCATCTCTAACTAAGGAGGGGTTCTGGTCCTCTAGGAAATGTGTAAATAGATGGGACTAAGAAGGGTGCAAAGAAGCCTCCAGTTTGTCAGAAAAGCTTAGTTTTGTTGTGACAAATGTCTGGACCACATATGACATGATGGTGACATTTGTCCTTCCCAAATAAGGTTTGTATTGAATACTGCCTCGCCTCACCCAACACATACATCTACCTTACCTGTGAATGTGGCACTGCTTGGAAGCAGAATCTTTGCAGCTGTAACTAGGGTGTGTCCTAAGTCCACTGATGAGTTTTCCCAGTGTAGAATTCAGTTCTGATTCTAAAATTCCAGAACTAGTACCCCAAATCATGCCGACACACCCTAGAGATAGTGCAGATCCCATTTAAAGTATGCACTGACGTCTGAGCGGCCCAACAGCCCCCACTGACTCCTGCCCTCTAAGCTTCTCTTGGTGACCTTGGGAGTCACGTGTTCCAGATGTCAAGGCTACAGGTAGATCACAACTTATCTAGAGAGAGCAGTCTGACTTTGCCTTTAATGAGCAAGAAGTACACTACACTTTTAATTTTAAATTAATCTGACAGTCTCCCAGAGCCTAGATTGGCCTTGAATTTGTTACATTTGTAGTTGATGCTGAACTCCCGATCCTTCTGCCTCTATCATGTCTGAATGCAGGAAGGGTAGGTGTGCATCACCATGCACAGCAAGGATTATTGCTTATTGTATAGTGAGACCTCAGGATGTGTTTGCTTTGCAGCAGGCTCTCGTCCTGACATGTGCAATGCCTAGAAGTAACTAGCTCATCTTTAATCTACTGACCTCCTTGGATATCAACATTTTCAGATCTTGCAACCCAAATTCTTCTTCTATTATCAGGGCTCTGTCAGTTCTCCTCAGGATTATTAAGCCATTAGTCAATGTGCATTAAAATCAAATTACAGCCTCTTCCACTGGGACCTCATGAATATTCCATAGCCAAGTAATGGTTCAAGTCTCTGCTCTGACTCAGAAAAGGAAATCGTAACACAACACATTTTGCTCAATAGTAAAAACAAAGCCATGTTCATTGTTCACCGAGGCTCTGGGTGCCAAGTATTGTAAAATCACTCAGCTCTGCCCTCAGATGCCTGTAGGGTTGTTTACTGACATTTCAGAAAGGAGAAAGGACACTTCAGCATGGCTGGGGGTGTGGAGTTGTTCCTTGTAACTGATGAAACTTTGCCTCGTCTTTTTTTTTATTCTTATATTTGTCTTTCTGTCTTTCTTTCCATCTGTCTGCTGCCTGCCCACCTATCTATCTATCTATCTATCTATCTATCTATCTATCTATCTATCTATCTATCTATCTATCTATCCATCCATCCATCCATCCATCCATCCATCCATCCATCCATCCATCCATCCATCTATCTATCTATCTATCTATCTATCTATCTATCTATAGACCGGAGCTGTCTTTGAACTTCCACTCTTCTACCCCAGTCTCCCAACTACTGGGGTTACCAGCATGCACACACTCATTCTTCATTTATGAATGGCCACAGAGGATTGACTGAGTTGTTACTTTATTTTATCAAATCTATGAAACATTTTTTTTAAATGAGAAAACATGGAAATAAGAGGGGAGGGACCAAAGGTTCTAAATCTGAAGCTTGACTTCAGATTCCAAAACTACCCCTATCAGCTGTGACCTGCATGAGTCATAGAGCTATTAAGGACCTCAGTTTCTTCATCAACAGAATGGGTGCAATCGTATTTATCTCCTCAGATTATCTGAAATGTAAACTCAATGACTTATATTCCAGACATCTAGAAGCAGGCTCAGAAAGTGGTGAAGGTTTTAAGTAAATTGTTTTTAAACACTCCAAGTCATCAGAGAGACTCACTTTCTACACACTTGCTCCTCTCAGGGTAGACAACCCCAGGAAAGTTTGGCTCTACTTTCTAATGCTCTGACATGGGTTACGAGGGTGTCAGGGAGGCTATGGGCATGGACAGAGAATGTTCTTGCTACACATCCAGGCTTTAGTATGAGCACCAACCTAAGTCACAAGTGCATACCCCCGCATGCCACTCTGCGCCATCTTCCCCTGCCAATGCCACCCACCAAGGCCCAAGCCAGGTGGCTGTGACTCAAACCTGTCTTCGCCTTGACTTGGCACCACAAAGCTTTTGAATGGAGTCCACAAATACGTGAGACAAAAATAGGCTAGTTAGCCCTCACCGGGCCTTCATTGTTGAGGGATGACTGTTGGCTGGCGGTTACACAACCGAAACCTGGGCCCACCATGGAAACGCCAGCTCAGCCGTACACAAGGCCGAGTTCTCTGCCTGTGGCAATGTCCTTTTGTTCTTTCTGTTGTCCCTGCCACTCCTCCACCTTCCATTCTTCAGAATCCAATTGTTAGAAAGTTGACAGGTGAGCTGGTGACAAGTCTCCCTGGATAGCTTTCCTGTCTTCAGATTAAAATCCTGAGAGGAATGCGGAGCCCCGGTGGTATGTCATCTGTACCCCGGCCCCAATGGAGGGGAGGGATACACAGATACCCGTTCTACACCCTCTAGCTAATCTTGTTTCTCTGGGGCCTCAGTTGTCCTTTCTGACATCACACTGCAGGAACTCAGGAATGTTTTATTGTGCCATCAACTATTCCTGCTCACTTTTCGCACCACCTCTTACTATTTTGTAGTAGAGAGAAAACTTTCAATAAGCTGGTCTTGTTTTGTTTTTAAATTTTAAAATACTGGTCTTGTTTAAATAAGAACATATTTTACATGGCTCACAACACCATCTTTTTTTTTTTCCAACGCCATAATTTGCTCCTTTCTCTAACCCAATTTGCATGCTGCCTGCTGGTGCTGGGTAACAGTGGCCTACACCATCCTCTGAGACTTATTCTGACTGGGCTCTAGATGTATACTGGGATATGGTCTTCTTGTCCTTCTAGGCTGTGACTTCTCCCACCTCCCTCTGCTTCTTGAGACAGAAGAGGAAGAATAAGAACAGGGTAGAACTCAGACCCCCTTAGGCCAGTTTCAGCCAGGCCACCTGTCACTCTTGGGCAAGGACAGCAAGAAATGCACACAGGCCCTAGTGCTAGACATCATTCGCTCAGCTGGAAAGAACTGTCATGGGATGAAGGTGAATATCCTTCATGTGTCTCCCCCCTGGGTGCTCATCCGCCCAGCCTTGCTCAGGAAGGCGGCAAAACAGTGGCCAGAGACTAGTGTTTCAGAGCCAGTGGCAGTTTGCTTCCCAGCTCCCGTGTTTATTTCATTGGCTGCGTAGCCTTGAACATCTGACCTACAGTTGTTTGCATCTTGAAAACAATGAAGCTAATACCTACTTTGGTGGAGGGCTGTGAGAACTGCCAAAAATTAAATAAGGCAGCCTGGTTGTAGAGCTAGGAGGTTTGGACCAAACAGCTCTGGAGGGGTCCTGATCTTACTGCTCCAGCACAGCAACTTGCCAACTCCGCAGTCTCTTGTCATCTGTTGACTTTAATGGATGTGCCAGTTTGATCAGGTTTTTATTTTTTTGGTCCCGTCACCTCAGGCATCTCTGATTTGCCCACCTAATGACTTGCTGTTTTCCAGTGCCCCTTTCACCTATCCTTAAAAAGACCCACTGGTACACACCCCACCCCAGGTTCTCAGCCCTCTTTAGTCTTGCTGGGGTAGGGCTCCCTGGGTTCATTTACATCCTTCCATAAACCAGGAGGAGCACAATAGTTTGAAACCAGGAGCAGAACTGGACTGAATGCCAGGTCTGATTCTGGCCCAGAATGTCTTGGCTACTAGGGAATGAATAGATTGTTAACGTTCAAAGTCGGTCTTTCCTCTTATGAAAATACGTTTGTGCAAGCGCCCCACTGAACGCAGTTATTTTTCCTCCTTGACGCGGAAACCTTCGCACTCTGGCGAGATCCTGTACCTCCATGTTTGTTTTCTTCCCCTATACCCATTTGAACACACCCATCAGTCCACCAACCTATCCTTTGAGGGGTTTGTACCTCTTACTGTGTTTGCTTCTGTGAGGTTCTCTGAAGCAACTGGGCACAGGGAGGGGAGAAGGAATCTGTTGAGGAATAGCGCTTTATAAATAAAAAAATAATAACACGAAATACTATAAGTGCCAGAGGCTGGAAAGAGCTTGTGAGTCCCATAGGGTGGGGCGCAGCATGCTAGTGAATGACAACATTGCCCTCTGGTGGTCAACTTGAGAAAGACATCCATAGGTTATCGGCTGCACCAGGGGGTCTCTGTAACTAAGTTTTCCCACTAATCCCAAAGAAATCATAATTGAACAATGTAAGGAATTCCCCATGAAGCTCTGAGGTTACAGACACTCAGAGAAGAAAAACTTATGTAAAAAAAATCAATTGTTTTAGAACGTGAGCATTTCCTTTCCTTTCCTTTTATTTTTGCACTAGTCAAAAATGCCACGTTCCATTATTGTATGTTTTTATGTTTAGTTTTCACATTGTGTACTCTATCTATAAACTCATAATTTAGGCTCTCTCTGAACCAGAAACCTGGCTTCAGTACTTTCCCCTGGGCCCAGTGAGAACAGTCATTGGTAGGCGAGTGTGTAAGTGTGATGAAACCTCTTTTCCCAGGCTGTCCCTTTAAAGTGTCCAGGGCTCAGTGTAAACTCCTCCAGCCTAGGGTGGGAAGACACCTGTAGAGAGGACTGCAGTCCAGAACAGCATATTCGTTTTGCTATTTATTCACTCCAGGCAGTATGATCTTGGATACTTAACTCTCTGTTTCTTCATAAACGAACAGATTTCTGATTCTCATTCTACTACAGTTTTGTGTGGAAAAGAAGGGCAGGATTTTTCTTAAAGAGTGCTTGTACTTTCTACTAAAGAAACAGCTTTGTAAAAATCAACTTCTGCAAAGCAGAAAAATGTTGTCTATCAGTGACAGAACACCCAAGCTAGGGCCAGTGGTGAAAGCCTGTCACACCAGCAATCTGGACATGGAAGTCTGAGGATCCAGAGTTCAAACCCATAGCTACATAGAGAGTTCAAGGCTAGTCTGGACTACATGAGGCCAGTCTCAAAATGAAACAAAAAAAAAAAACAGCAAAGCTTCTTCATGGTTGTGCATTTTCTTGTGTGGAATATTGTCTGAACAATTGAAGGCTGATGAATTGAAGGTGTGGTCTTGACAACAAGTGATGTTTCACTGTTGGTTAATTTTTTAAGATTTATTTGTTTGTACAAGGATTTTGTTTACATGTATGGCTACATACCACATGTGTGCCTGTTACCCAGAGAGCCCAGGAGTTACAAACACCTGGGAGCCACCATGTGGATGCTGGGGACTGAACAAGAGTCCTCTGCAAGAGCAGCAAATGCTCTCAACTACTGAGTCACCTCTCCAGACCCAGACAAGTGATGTTTTGGGAAGAAATAATAACACAACCCAGAAAAGGGAAATATAACCGAACACCATGAGGAATGTGTGTGAATGTCACACTATGCTCTGCAATCACAGCCCCTTCCTGCCATGCACCTGGCAAGTGATGGGCCCAGAGTAGGGCTCCCTCGGGTGAAATGGGGCTGTGGGTGGCTCCTCCACCATGGAAATGAGTGTCCACTGGCTTTACAGGAATCTTCTTATAATGGTAGCAAAAATATACCTAATCTAAAGTTGCTCACCCAGTTTCAGAGGCAGTCACCATCCAGAGCAACGTTCTCATGGATGCCCAACCGTCCCTGCTACCCAGCCCCTGGAAACCGCACCTGTTAATCACTAACTCCCAGCCCTTGGCATCTAGCATTCTGCACTCTGTCCTCGTGAATCTGAAGTGGGATCACAGCACTTGCCCTTTCATGACTGGTGTACTTTGAGTAGCATTAAGTCATCAGCTTCATTCAGAGAGCATGCATCAGTTTCTTTCCTACTTGAGACTGAATTATACCCCACTGCACAGATTTGTCTTTGCCCATCCATCTGCCCGTCAGTAGATAATGATGGCTCTCCCTCCACCCCCCCGAGCTACTGGAAATAACACTGTTATGGGAATACATAAAGACATCTGTTCAAGACCCTACACTCAATTCTGTATCTATTTAGTAGAATTGTTATGCTGTTTCTCACAGCAGACTCTGACAAAGCAGAGAGCTCTGTGTTCTCCTGCACTTGGCCAAACTTTGGGATTTTCTGTTTCTTGATCACAGCCACCTTGAGGTGGCTTTGCTGCTTGCTTCTGTTGATGTGACACTCTTCCTAGGAGCTTTACAAAAAGGCAATTTCTCATTGCAGTGCCTCAGAACAGAACGCAATGCCCTGTGGGCACAGTTAGTCATGATCTACTGAAAGCCAGCTCACGATGAGACACAGCCTTCCCCAGGACTGCCCATTCTTTCTGCTTCCCTCTACTGCTGCATCCCAGTCCTCACCACCTAAAAGTAGGCTGGGAGCAGAACACTCAGACTTTGGGGAACCTCAGAGTCCTTGTGACCTAGTGTCTGGGTGGCATCTGGAGGATGAGCAGCAGCCAAGCTGGACCACACAGCCCCAACATTGTAAAGTCACCCTCCTTGTGGCTAGAGCTGCCCATGCTCTGGTAGCCATCCTGATTGGGTGGGGCACCACGCCGATGTCCAACCACACAGTGGTTTCCATGGAGCCTGGGAAAAGTGAGAAACCCTGGATTATGAGGGAACAAGACCCAGAGGACAAAAATGACTGAGTGGGAAGCCACCATAACCCTGACCAGGTCTGGGAAGGAGAGGGGATGGGAAGTCAACTAAATATAACCTGTTTACGGCCAATGATGGGCTCTCACAGACACTGTTTGTGTGTGAGTGGGTGACTGCCGCTCCAGCAAATGACTAAACCAGCATTTTATCACCGGATTTTACTTGTTTCTAAAGTGCTTTTATTGTGTATACCAGAGAAGGAAAACCCCAGACTATTGCTGTGGCTGGGAGATGGGCAGACTTTCCCATGGGAGCTTGCCATCTCTGCCTGTCGGGTGTTTGAATATTTAAAACAAAGTCAGTCTGAAGTAACCACTCATCTTTCACATCCTAATAATCGTCTTACTTCCATTTTCTGACTGAAAAGTTCCACATCCACTCTTCCTAGAGTCACCGCCGCCGAGTCACAAGTTTATAACAAGTTATAAGTATCAAAATGCACGTGAGCATTTCAGATGCAGGGGACTGGTTGCCATTTCACTTGGGACAATGGAGCTATCCAAATGCCTGAGCTCTTGGCAGAAACCCACCTTGTTGTCTTGTTGTCTTACTCATCGACAGTGGCGTTTCCTCAGATTCTGTGGGCCGAAGACTTCTATCTCCATCAGTTGTCTTCACATGCAACCACATACATATAAAAATGAAAGATCAATACATATTTTTAAAAATGAAAACCTTCAAAAAGGAGGAGGAAGAGCTTTGGCTGTGGCTTTGGCAGTGAGTGTGGGTCTCTGGGTGAGACAGGTCATTTTACATAGCTCTAAAGAGAAGCACAAAATCCATTAACACAGGGGTGAAAGCCCAAACAGAGCAAAGTTCTGTGCATCCCTCTTCACTCAAAGGCATCTCCAGACATGGTGCCCTCTTCAAAAGTGAAGCTTGAAGACAGGTAACTTCCTCAAAGAGTAAAGGACCAATAAGAACCAAAGAGATGCCTTTTCTTGAATCTTCTCACTGACCTCCTCCTCACAGTCAACACATGTAGAGGTACTTTGAGGTTATGTATATGTATGTATGTATGTATACACACACACACACACACACACACACACACACACACACACACACACACGCGCGCGCGCGCATGCTTAAGTCCGGCCACTGTGATCCAGAGTCTTCTCCTGGAAGCCTTTGGATCAAGATGTAGAACTCTCAGCTCCTCCCTCACCATGCCTGCCCGGATGCTGCCATGCTCCCACCTTGATGATATGAACTGAACCTCTGAACCTGTGAGTCAGCCCCAATTAAATGTTGTCCTTTATAAAGGTTGCCTTGGTCATGGTGTCTGTTCACAGCAATGGAAGCCTAACTTAGACAACACAAATATCATTTATATATTGCCCATACACACACATCTCACCCTACCCCCCCCTCATACACACACACACACACACACACACACACACACACACACACACACACAGCCTTTGCACGAATACATGTTCTATGTGATCATGCACATGAACGCATACACATGCGTGTACATGTGGAGATACTCATTGTGTGTGTGTGTGCACACGTGAATGTGCCCATTCATACACGTGTACACACATAGACACATAGCTAGGGTAGAAGCCCTTCTCTTCTATTAGACCATTGTTTGGGGCTCCGTCTCCATCAAAAACCCAGAAAGTGAGGTTTCCCTTTGCCATTTGAAAACCTTTCCCCCTAACACAGTCAGTCCTCACGCCCTCTCTTCTGCACTTCCCCTACATGTATGTCTACAAGTCTTCTTCTCTCTCTAACCTTTGAGTGTTTCTTTGAAAAAAATACATGGGAACAGACAAAATTGAAAAATTGACAAACATAGGTGATAACAATTCAGAAAGATGGGATTCCTTCCAACATAGTTCTTGTCCCTGACCAGGAATTGTACCGGCCTCTCTCCTGTCTGTTTCCTGGAGAGCCCAAGAGCTGTTGATGTCATTCCACCTCATGGACCGGTCCCACGTGCATTCCAACCTTATCCCCACCTCCTGCGGGGTTCTGGTTCCCTAAGCTGCTCTTACATCTCTGCTTACAGGTCTGGGTAGATAGACATTTACACCCATGGGAGTCTCAGAGCAACCTGACTGGGCAGAAAGAATCTGGGGCCTCAACGGATTGGGAAGGGAGAGCTAAACAACATGGGGCCCTTTCATGGGGTCCTAGGTTCAGGTCAACAAATGAGAGGCTTCCTTCTTACAAATCACAAATGGACCACATCAGTGGAGGGGAATTTTTCACAGCAAAGTAACAGTCAGGCTTGTTAATTAAGCATGTGACAACATCATCTGCTGAGTCTGGTAGAAACAGCAGAGGGCTTAGCAGATTAGAGGGGCAATGTCAGATAGTTGACTATTAATCAAATGAGGACAAAATAGACATGTCAGAATCTGCCACCAACCTGTCTCAATCCGAGGTCACTGATAGTGTCTATCTTCCAGGCTCTTTAAGAACTTGGGAACAATGTATTATCTTTTTTTTTTTTTTTTTAATTCTTTTTATTTTTAAAAAATTTATTTTCCAGGTCTCCCCTTCAGAAACCCCCATCCCATCCCTCCTCCCCTGCCTCTATGAGGGTGCTCCCCTACCCACCCACCCACTCCAGTCTTCCCTCCCTGGCATTCCCGTATACTGGGGCATCGAACACTCTTAGGCCCAAGGGCCTCTCCTCCCACTGATGTCCAACCAGGCCATTCTCTGCCACATATGCGCCAGTGCCATGGGTCCCTCCATGTGTACTCTTTGGTTGGTGGTCCAGTCCCCGGGAGCTCTGAGGGGTCAGGCCAGTTGACGCTGTTGCTCCCTCCATGGGGCTGCAAACTCCCCCAGCTCCTTCAGTCCCTTTTCCAACTCCTCCATCCAGGATTCCATGCTCAGTCCAATGGTTGGTTGCGAGCATCCGCTTCTGTACTTGTCAGGCTCTGCCTGAGCCTCTCTGGAGACAGCTTATCATGCTTCTATCAGCAAGCACTCCCCAGCATCCACAATAACATCTGGGTTTGGTGTCTACATATGAAATGTGTCCCCAAGTGAGGCAGTCTCTGGATGGCCTTTCCTTCAGTCTCTGCTCCACACTTTGTCTCCATATTTCCTCCTGTGAGTATTTTGTTCCCCCTTTTAAGAAGCACTGAAGCGACGGCCGGAAACCTCAGCTTGGGCCACAGGGCCCCACAGCTAATCAGCGCCGGGACAAAGATCCCTCTCAGGAGATCGCAAGACCCAGCAGAGGGCCAAAGACACACCCCACAGCTCACCAGGTACTGCCCCGAACCCGCGAGACACAGGGACCGAGGTAGGCGGGCCTAGAAACCCCC
>CM052714.1:27503015-27523641 GCA_028551405.1 Uromys caudimaculatus | reverse complement strand
ACCTCGATGGCCACCAGGGAGAAAGGAGAGGACTTAGGGCCTGAGGGTGCTAGTGGCCCCAGTAAAAGGGAATGTCAAGGTGGGAATATGGGAATGGGTGGGCGGGTAGGTGGGAGGAGGAATTCCCTCACAGAGGCGGGGAGGGGGAGGGGACACGGGGTTTCCAAAGAAAAGGGGAATCATCGGAAATGTAAATAAAATATCAAAAAAAAAAAAAAAAAAGATTCAGTCTCTTGCAGCCCCCCCCCCCCAAAAAAAAAGAAGCACTGAAGCATCCACACTTTGGTCTTCCTTTCTTAGGCTTCATATGGTCTGTGAATTGAATCTTAAGTATTCTGGATTTTTGGGCTCTGGAAACAACCCAGATGTCCCTCAACAGAGGAATGGATACAGAAAACGTGGTACATTTACACAATGAAATACTACTCAGCTATTAAAAACAACAACTTCATGGAACTTGAAAATATCATCCTGAGTGAGGTAACTCAGTCACAAAATAACAAACACGGTATGTATTCACTGATAAGTGAATATTAGCCCAGAAGTTCGGAATACCCAAGGTTCAATTCACAATGTATTATCTTAACCCCAGTTCTGTGGAAAGCAGTGTGGTTCTGTCATTTAACCATACTAAAGAGCTTAGATCTTTATGTGCAAGCAAGAGGGTAGTTAGATCCACCCTAGGGATGGATGCATCCCATACGGGTAGTTTAGGATATTGTTTAGCAGCTATTTTAGATGAACAATAAGTGTATGAAAAGCCACTCAGTGTATCAGAGAACAGTATATGTGAAGCACGTGGAGACAGCACTGCCTCCTACCACATGGCTGTGACTTTGAGAGGCAATGGGTACTCCTACAGACTACTGACAGAAAAGTGAATTGGTGCAAACACTTTGGAAGATGGGGATATGGCCAAACCACTGACATAAGACCCCGCAGTCCACACCCATCTAGGTGATTTCCCAGAAGAAATGGATTGCATGTCTGCACAGACTCAAATGACACTACTAGTGGCCCTATCAGACAGATAACTAGAAATGAGTCAAGTGAACTGTTGACCAAAAAAATGAATAGGCAGTGCATTGAGCACTGCTGAACAATAAGAAGTCACAGAACGTGCAGATCCCATTCTGACAGGGAAAATCTGGTGAAATAATAGCCATTGCTTGATGCCTTCATGGAAAAGTCTAGGGAAGGCAAAACTTTAGTGGCTCAAGTTCATTACTGGTTTCTAGAGACTAGCAGGTGATTAGGAGAGAGGGACTCTAGGAAGTTTTAGAGTCACAGAAACATCCCATATCTTGGATGTGTAGATGCTTGTATCAAATTATCAACCTCCGTCACACCTGTACCTATGGTATGTGACAAGCATAGAGTGTGTGTGCTTCAAATCTCTCAACTCTGGTACATGAAAATATGACTCATAAAGCTAGAACAAACACTTCTCCCCATCCAACCTCTTTTTAACACTACCGTGCTAGGATTTTCCCGGGGGCCACAGGTCACAGTCTCTCTTTCCAGAAGAACCAAACTGTGCAGCAGTGAAGCCATTCTTTGGGACCTAGCTCAGGGAGCAGAAGCTGGATACAAGGACGTTCATAAACACTGTTCTCAGGGAGCCCTGGCCACCAACTTAGTTGACTGCAGCCTTAAATAAGAGAGTGAATCCTGAATACTGAGATTCCCAAGAAGGCCTTGGATCCTGGGACTCCTATGGCAGGGAAAACATAGGATCATTTATCCTATGAACCCTAAAAATAAATAACGGTGTGGGTTGGTATCCAAAGAACCATGTATCGTTTCTTCTCTATGTGTGTGGTAGAGGAGGAGCTGAAGCAAGTCCACCAGTTGATCATTTATTTGTATGGCAGTTCCAGCTTCATCAAGTTGGGACCTGTCTCAGTCTGAGCTGTTCTGGAAGCAGAGTCTGGATTGTGCCTCTGATGCAGGTGGTTTACTGGGAAAGGAATTCCAGAAAGCAAGGTAGGAACCTCAGACAGGAGACTGACTGATAAGAAAAGTCAGCAGAGACTATGGCTGGGCTACAGTGGCAACTAGGCTTGCCCTAAAGTAACCTTCTGGGGAATGGTGAAGAACATAACTCAGAAACTGTGTTCATTTGTGGAATGGATGTCTGAAATAATCATATCGTGAAGAAAACAGGTGCAGTGTGGCTCGTGGTTTTGGAATGCCAGTCTATGGCCAGGTGGCCAGTTGCTCTTGGGCTGGGGGGAATCAGCATGTCTCAGAGGGAGCACATGACAGAGCAACCATCGCACCTCACTGCAGAAGGGAAGAAAAATGAAATGAAAAAAGAAAGGGGTTGGGTTTCAGTAAACCCTTCAAGAGAACACTTGCAATGATCAGAAGGCTCTGGGACCCAAGTTCAATACCCAGCATCGACATGGCAGCTCACAACTATCTGTAATTCCAAAATCTGACACACTCACTCAGACATACATGCGGGGCACTATTTTTTAAAAAACGATAAAGTTCTATCCCCTCACAGGGACACTGTGCTGGGATCCTAGCCTCTAACACAGCCTTTGAGAGTCATTCCAGATCCAAACTGCAGCAAAAGTTAAGGAGCTCAGCATTTCCCACTGGCTCCTAGCTCCCATTAATGAAGGGTCCCTACTACTGGGCTGGGTACCCCGGGACAGAGGTACGATCTGGAATTTAGAAGAAGCCCTGAGGCTGAAGGGAGGTAGCACCCACCTGAGCATGTTCAGAGTGTCTTACTGCAACCACACAGGAGCCAGGTGGGTGCAAGTGGGGGCCGTTTCTCAGCATCAGGGCCCAGGGGAAGGCAGCCATCAGTGGCAGTCTCTCTTACTAAAGATACACAAATATGGGGCTCGAGAGATGGCTCAGTGGTTAAGAACACTGACTGTTCGTTCACGAGACCCAAGTTCAATTCCCAGCACCCACAGAGTGGGTCACAACCATCTATAGCTCCAGTTCCTGGGAATTGGATGCCCTCTTCTGGCCTCTGGTGGCACATGCACTCAGGCAGATAAATGATAAAATAAGCCATTTTTTTTTGATACTTTATTTACATTTCCAATGTTTCCCCCTTTCTAGGTCTCCTCTTTGGAGACCACCTATCCCTTCCCCCTCCCTCACCTCTATGAGGGAATTCCACCTCCCACCCATCTGCCCACCCACTCCCATATTCCCACCTTGACATTCCCCTTTACTGGGGCCTCTCCTCCCCCTGATGGCCAACAAGGCCCTCCTCTGCCACATATGTGGTCCGAACCATGAGTCCCTCCATGTGTATTCTTTGGTTGGTGGTCCAGCCTCCAGGAAGACGGGGGGGGGGGGGTCAGGCCAGTTGACACTGTTGCTCCCTCCATAGGGCTGCAGATTCGCTCAGCTCCTTCAGTCCCTTCTCCAACTCCTCCATCTGGGACCTCACTCTCAGTCCAGCGGTTACTATAAAGTGAAACTTGTATTCCGAACTTTTGGGCTAATATCCACTTATTAGTGAGTACATACCATGTTTGTTCTTTTGTGACTGAGTTACCTCACTCAGGATGATATTTTCAAGTTCCATCCATTTGTCTGCGAATTTCATTAAATCATTGTTTTTAATAGCTGAGTAGTATTCCGTTGTGTAAATGTACCACATTTTCTGTATCCATTCCTCTGATGAGGGACATCTGGGTTGTTTCTAGCTTCTGGTTATTATAAATATGGCTGCTATGAACATAGTGGAGCATGTGTCTTTATTACATGTTGGAGCATCTTCTGGGTATATGCCCAGGAGTGGTATAGCTGGGTCCTCAGGTAGTATTATGTCCATTTTTCTGAGGGTCCGCCAAACTGATTTCCAGAATAAGCCTTTAAAAAAATACACAGATATATCAGCCCTAGAAAAGCTGCAGGGCAAGGCAGTTCATCCTGAGTTGCTTTTGAAGCCCCTTGAACACTACTAGGAGGCAGTAAGATGAACACTTTGATAGGTTGCCAGTGGCCCGTGGGCTTTGTGATGTTGATTCAGCATATAGACTCCTCAACTCTAGGATAAAAGGAGGTATTTCCATATGCCTCTCAGACTGAGGCTTAGACCAAATCTTGTCCCAAACGAGCAAGCATACACAGTTCAGTGGCTTTAACTTCAACCTTGTCTAGGTCCTCCAGAGCACACTTCCTGCCCCTGTGCTTGCACCTGCAATGAAGGCCCCAGATCAAAGTGGCAGATGAGCTGCATTGTGGACAATCTGCTACTGTAGCCTTCCCCTGGAGTTTTTCACTACACACTGGCACGTAACCAGAGCTCCAAGGGTGACAAGACAGTTGTCAAAAGGCCTGAGGGGGAGTCTGTACTCTTTAAATTTTGAGCAGGGAGGGCTCAGCCCATTTCTGCCATGTTTCAAAACACCAGTTGAATGTGCCCTAATGCTGAGGGGAGCTCACTCCAGTCGGAGTTGGGAGGCAAGGTCTCATTCTTTGAGAAGCTTACATCTGGGAGCGTACTCTTGCCAACTGCTCCCAGCCGAGGAGACTAAAAACTGAAGCAAGTTCTGGAGGAGCAGTCACAGAGCAAAAGGAAGATAGTTAAGTAGGCTCCTTATAGCAAAATCCTTTTCTCAATAGTGATCCTTGTCTGTCTCAAAACTTTCAGGACCTGACTGAGCACCTTGGGTAAGTGCCTTGCCAACGTATCCTCAGAGGAGACCTAAGAGTCAATAAAAAGCTTGCATGGGATTGTCCATATTAGGTTAAGATGGGAAGATATACCTTAAGTGTGGGTGCCACCATTCTATGGGCCAGGGTCCTGAACTAAATTTAATGGAAAGGGTGTCCTGAGCACAGGCTTCATTGCTCTCTGCTTCTTGGCTGCAGGTACAATGTGAACAGCGGCCTTGAGCTCCTGGTGCTGTGACACCCACCCCCTCCCATGGTAAACAGCACCTCTACTGTCAGCTAACAGTCACCCCTCCTTCTTCAGGTTTTCTTTCTGTCCAGAGCCTATAACAGCAACAAGAGAAGGAACTAATACAGTGGTCTTTGAATCCAGCAGCCTAGCAGGCTCCAGACAGGGTGCAATGGGTGTGATGGTCCTTCAACTTCCATCCTGAGGGCGCCGTCAGCATCATATCCAACAGGTGGTTTCTTGGGGGAATTCCCCAAGAGTTTTTGTGGTGTGAGCCAACCTGGGAGCTCACTGGAGGAAGGGGCAGTGAGCAGAGTCCTGTGCCCCAGTCATTTACCCATAACAATCAGTGGCAATTGTCTGAGGTGGAGTTGCCAGTTGGAGCTAAATAAGAGGCCATCCAAAAATCAATGAAGAAAAATCTACAGGACTAGGTGTTTATATGGGATTTTGAAAAGTACTGACATATACTGTGCCCAAGTGCAGGCTGTCTCATCTTTAGGAACTGCCTAAGAAAGACAATCTCTTACCTCTGGCTTTGAGCTTTAAGAAAATATGTAATAAGACTAAGCAGGATTCTGAATTACTGTTGTATTCAAATGTGGCCCAATTTAGAGGAAACTCTTAGTAAGGAGTAGACTTGCCTAAAAAATTAATTTTCTATCTAGAGATCACTATTTTAAATATATATCTTAAATTATTCTTTTAAAAAGTCCTCAAATCTTTAAATTAACCACCAATTAGCTGAGCAGAGGTTTAAAAGGTCACATGTGATGAGGATTCGAACCTAACACATACAGGGCTTATCTGATTTCACAGCACTTGACAACATGAGACTGAGGGCAACTTCTGAAGAGTCATTTCAAACATCAATCAAGCAAAGAAAAGAGTTAAGAAAGTACCCTGGATACAGAAGATGATGGCTGAGCATCACAGCCACTCAAATGTGGAAGCTTCAGGCATGTTCCAAAGGGAGAGTCCCTTCAGAAACTCTCTTTATGTGGTCCATGGTTTCCAGTGGTTATTATTCTATCTGTTCTACAGTAAAAAGAAGGTAAAATGATGAGTAGCTGAGAATTGACTTAAGAGTTCGGGTCGGTTCTTTACGCCAGGTTGATATTGATCAGATGCAGTTCTATTTTGTGTTAATTTATTTTTCTATTGTGGTCTGTTAGAAAGGACCATCTGCTCACAACTCTGAGGATGTGTGCACTTGTGTATAAGTGATTATTTTTAAAATGAAAAAGTCTGTATGTCATATACATCTGTTTGACTGTTATCCTCCTAGTTGGCTCTGTACTGCCATATAGAATAACTACCAATAACAAATGAGAAAAGCTGGCTATTACGCTTTACAAATTACTACATACAGGATAAACACCATTTGCTGTGAGCAGGTGGGAACCTCCATCACCAATGTGAACACAGAGGCCTCTTAGCCTCCTGTAAAGAGCATTGTTTTGAGAATGGCAAGTCTGAACAGATTGGTCCAACAGGAACAAAACCAGAGGAGGGAGGAATCTGATTATTATCTAATCTTCCTTATGGCGCGACCAAGGCTTCAATGGCGCCAAGCGCTTTAACCAAGCAATGTGTGATGCTCTGACACACATGTGGGTGTTAGCCAAGTTTGCACAATCACACACTCTGCAGTGAGAGACCATTAACTGAGTAAGGCAGAAGGAAACTGAAAACAGTCACAAGAAAACAATGAGCCAAACTGGAACCTGACTGGTGTAAACTTGGCCCAGATGGGCTTGGCATGAGTATGTGTTTCACTATAGAATTTTGTGCACTGTTGCACAAGAGGCCAGGTGCTGAGTTAATGATTGAATGATAAGGTTTTGGACAAATAAGAAGGTTCAGAATGAAAGGATTTTTTAACAAGTTTTTGAAATGCATTCATAAAGGCAGACCATGTGCTATCTTTTGAAACCTTAAAGAAATGTTTGTTTTGAAATATAAAGTTCAATTTTATTAAACATATGGGTAATCTCAAAATTATCCAGAATAGTAAAAGTAATTTGAAAATAATTAAAATTCAGAAAAACTTCAGGTGTGTATCCAAGTTCTGAGCAACTCTAATAGGATGTAAAATGGCTGAGGAAATTTACAATGAACAGGTGTGTAAAGTAATTGAAGGGGAAAAGTTCAGACATTAATTAGCAAGAATTATGAATATCTTTGTTGGCTTGTTTTTCTCTCAAATTGACATTTTTAAGCATATGTATAAAGAAATATTTAAATTACGAATACAGACCCTAATTCTTACTCATGGAAAGTAAGCTTTATAATGGTTTATACTTTTGCCATCAATCACTGGGTGGAACATAGAAGGGAAACAAAATGGGGGTCTAGAGCAAAAGAAAATACGATTTTAAATAATTTTGGAAATTTATCCAGTAAGTCTTATAGTAGTGTCGAATTGTCCTTCATCAAAATCCAACCAAATAAGGCACATATGCTCAGAGATTATCTCTGCTTAGACCTGGAGAAAAGGGTCAGTGATGCAAAAGTCAGACCCTGATTCCCGTATGCAAAGGTTTTAAGTGTTGTAGAGAACTAAAAAGAAGAAAAAAATCAATACAGTTTGACGATATAAGGACTACACAGAGAGGGTGTCACGTGACACCAGGACTGTGCCAGGAGTTGTTCACAGGTAGATAAGATGAGTTTTATTTTTTTTTTTAAGTTCATAAAAATTATTTAAAGAAAGAAAAGATCCATAAAACTTTAGAATTGCAAAGAAGCCCACTGCACTAGTGTTGATGGTGCGAAGCAGAGTCCTTTCACTCAAGTGCTGTGCTCAGTAGACCACTGTAATTGGAGAAGTGACTACTATGCACAGCTGAGTACTGTGCATGTTAAGTACTCCATGACAAACCCCAAAGGGGTGAAAGAGGCCATGGTACCAGAGCCATGTAAAGAAACTGAAAAGACTTCGGGGAGAGTATTTAGAGTTGGAAGAACCTAAAAGAATATCTCATGAAATCCTCAAAATAAGATTGCTGTGAGCTGAGTATCTTAAGGACAGCAAAGAAAATCCCCTTTGAAGCTGGAGACAGAAGATCTCTGCTGTACTCTGCTAGAAAGTTCATCAAGAACAGGCTGTCTCTACAGTAATGGGGGGGGGGTGACTATTGAACTATATGATCTAGCTGAGATTCCCAGAAAACACAGAGAACACTTCCAGATTTCTTCTTGCCTCTTATTAAATGGGGGGGGGGGGTGTTACTTAAGAATACCAACTTCTGCAGGCATCAAATGATCCTAACAGTCAGGAAAAGACACCTCCTTAAGATTTAAAATACTGACACAGAGGATGACTGCGTAAGATGGCGGACTAGAAACCTCACCACTGAAACTCAGTAATAGAGAATAGTAAAGATAATACAGTCTTATGATCCTATGCAAGGGACAAGGTCTATAAACCAATTTTTTAAGCTGGAGGGAGATCTCTGCAGGAAGCGGGTGGTAAGGCTGAGATTGGAGCCCAGGTTGACGGCCTCTCCACACCTGCCTGTGGCTTGCAGAATAAAGCCGCCCAGGTAACAGTGGTAGACACTACAAGGAAAGAGTTGCTTTCCATCTACACCAGATATACAGGCCTAAGAGAGTTGCAGTGTAGGAGTCCAGGCAATTGTCAGAAAAAGACTTGTAATCTCCCTTTCTCCACAGGCCAGAACCCCAAGAACACTGAGGTTGCAGAGGTTAGTGCTCCCACTCTACCCATACAGTACCATGGGGAAGCTACTAGAAGCAGAGAGATCTAAGACCTTCACCTTCAGTACACAGTGCAGCGGTGCCAGCAATTGCTTCCATACATGGTCTTTATATCTTGTGTTTTCCACTATTTGATTTCTACTCTGGCACAAATGGTCTTGCTTTTGTTTGAACACTGTTCATTTAGGTTTTAGGGCTGTTGTTCATATCTCTACCCAGTGTGCTATAAGGCATTCTTCTATACACTTCAGCCACACCCCATATATTCTTCTTTTATTCCCATTTGTTTTCTCCTTTCATTTGTACCTCCCCCACCTGTTTCCTCTTAATTACACCCTTCCATCGTTTTAATAAGTTCTAAAATCTGTGGACCCTAGCAGTAGTTTATGGTCCCCACTCCTAGCTAATTTACCCACCTTGAGTTTTTTCCAAAGCCAATCCAATAATACTTAATTTTATGCATACTATCTGCCTCTCAGTCCTAATTTTATTAACTAAAACCAGGGTATACTCCAAACAACCCTTGGTTGTTTACACTACGATGGTTACTTGAGACAAAAGATCCATTGTTGTCAATTGACCAGTACAAAACTTGCATGGTGCTGACATCAAGCAGCTGTGGTTGCACTCCCAATTAATAACCTACCCAGGGGATAATATATAGCTTACAGCAGGCACTCAAGGCTCCTAATCTAGGCAATTATTTTCTAAACTACAACCAATGCTAACACAACCAAGTTCTACTTGAATATTGCAAATACTTCAATTGAAGGAATAATTTTAACTCAGTTGAAAGGATAATTTTTAAAAATGAATCAAACAAAGAAGTAATATCAGGTGTGTAAATCCCAATGCAGTAACATAAGAAATACACACAGGAAGAAGAAGAAGAAGGAGAAGGAGAAGGAGAAGGAGAAGGAGAAGGAGAAGGAGAAGGAGAAGGAGAAGGAGAAGGAGAAGGAGAAGGAGAAGGAGAAGGAGAAGGAGAAGGAGAAGGAGAAGGAGAAGGGAGAAGGAGAAGGAGAAGAAGGAGAAGAAGAGGAGGAGGAAGAAAAAGACGAAGAAGAAGAAGAAGAAGAAGAAGAAGAAGAAGAAGAAGAAGAAGAAGAAGAAGAAGAAGAAGAAGAAGAAGAAGAAGAACAACAACAACAACAACAACAACAACAACAACAACAAAAGGAGGAGGAGGAGGCATGTTAGAATAATACTAAGCAAGAGAAGAAGAGAATAAGGAAGGAAGAAAGGAAGAAAGGGAAAGGATTTTGAGCAAAGATCAAATTCAGGCACTCTGCTGAGAAGATGAACTAAACAGGAAACCAGGGACTTAAAACTCTTTCCTACGACCCCAGAAATGCCAGGGACCCATTCTGATACGAGGATGATCAAAAATCAAGATAGGGTGGGGCTTATCTGGAAGGACTTTTGGGCACAGTCTTCATCTAATGGAGTCAGTCTCAACGTTCATAGGAAATCTATAAAATTTTTAGGAAATCCATACCGTCAGAAGCATCCTCAGCTTAGACTGAAGTAGTTGAATATAACTCAAAAGCAACAAGACCTCTGCACTCTCACACTGCTGAGGAACAGGACTAGGCTTAGAGACATGCATGACTGCACTTGCACACCTGCTTTCCTGGGACTGGAGAAGAATTCTTCAGAGACTGAATCCAAAGCCTAGAAGGCGGAGCCAAGATCTACAGCACTCAACTGGGGACTGAGTAATCTCAAAGCCAAAACAACTGCACAGCTGCTTGGACCAGTGAATCACCTAATTCCTTTCCTCTTCTGGCTGTCTTAACCTGTCCACCACTGTCCAACAGGGGTCTGTGCTGAGAAGGCATAACTCTTCTCAGAACTCGGAGAAACTACACTCTGAGAATTAAATCTAGTGAACGTTCAAGGAGAAAAAGAGAGGAGCCAGAAGACTAGCAATGAAAGATGAAATCTCTACAGTGTGCTCCAGCTAGTGCTCCTCAGTGACAGAATTGAAGTGAAAAGGTGAGAGGTCTGGTGTGGCAGAGGGAGGCAGATCATGATTTACAGAAGTAACTTTGCTATCACTAGTTCAACTTGTCACAGAAATTGTAGAATCTACTTTAAAAGACCATTTTGCTGGGTGGGTAAAGGCCCCAGTGTCCTTGGGAGAAGTCTTATTTTGCATTTTGTGTCCACTCTGGGGAATTCCTCATTGGACTTAAGAGGACAAAGTTCTGATTTAACAATCCAGTTCCCAGAAGGGATTCTGGGATGATATGCTGGGCTAGTGGATGGGCACTTCCTGATGTGTGCATTTTAGAGCAGAGATTTCCTTCAGGGGAACACAGAGAGATGGTGAGCCCACTCCTAGGGACTTGTGCGTTCCTCAGCCAACTCAATGAGAAACTAAAGGAAGAAGCTAAAATTATTTCTTTTCCAAGATTATGTGAGATTTTGTGGCCAAGAGGAGTGATTTTATCTGTGTTTTCTTATAAAAGACTCATACGGAAGCGAGGTAAGATCCAGAAAATACTGACTTAATCAAGACTATACTCCAGAGGCTGGGAGGGCACATTTAAAAATTAGAATCCCTGTGTTCTTTCCCTATATTCATTTGTTCAAGACCAGATTCTTTTTAATTAGCATAATAGATATTAGTTATTTCTCCTTGGTAAATGAGTAGTGTCTAAGTTATATGGACTGGCTAGAAAAGCAGCACATTTAATTCCACCTTTACATGAAGAATGAGTATAATACAGTATGAATATAATTCATGGTCTTCCTGCTAATACAGTAGGAATATAGTTCAAGGTCTTCCTGCTCAATTCCTAGGTTCATGTGCTCAGTCATCTTGCCTCAGCCTCTTAAGCAGCTGGGACCACAGGCATGTGCCATGCTACTCCATAACAATGCACTGCTATGTATAAAGAACTCGAAGGCCCAGGCGCCTATGCTCTTAAGAGTGGCTCTCTGATCTTCTAATTCCATTGCCTATGGTCCAGCCATTCTTCGAGGATGCTGTCACCTGATCCAGCTAGATATTGAAGCAAAGTTTAATCTTTGTAAGTTCCCTCGAGGCAGATACTGTCATATCCATGTTGGGTGAACCCTCCATACAGGACATTTACAAAGGCTCTAAGGACTTAGAAAGCGAGGTCTTATGTAGGCTAGCATAGCAGTCTGTCTGTAAGTGTACTCGCTATTCACCATCTGCACACGCCTCATAATTCAGCCTAAGCCTTGTTCTTGTATCAGATTCCACCCAGAAGGCAGGTTGTAAGGATCAGAGGGGAGATCTATTTATTACTCTCACTGACTTCTGACTACTGGAAGCTTTTAGTTGCTCCAGAGAAGACTGCAATGGTCATCATGTCTCCATTTCCCTTAGTTTTATCTGAGCATAGGAAATGAGGCTAGTCCTGCATGGTGACTGTTTTCAGCTCTTCTGCCCAACTATGCTCACTGCACTAGTGATCCAGGACTCCTGGAAGATTTCAGCACTGCCTCGGCCAGAGGGGTGCTTGGTGGGAGCACCATTGGCTAGTGTAGCTGGGGGATGGGTAGGTCCAGAAGAGCTGCAGGGAGATGATTGACAGCACTGTCCCACCACAGGAGGCCACTCTCCCTCATATGTTAGTACCTAAACTTGTGTAAGAATATTTTGGAAGTTTCTAGAAACAACTGTGAGTGTTGAGGGGCCCAGGAGCCAGCTAAATACAAAGGACACTCTTGTATGAGACTGTATATATACCTATTGATGTTGAGGGAAAATTGAAATAAGTTCTTGAAGAAACCTAAATTAGGAGGTGTGGAAAGAAGTTACTTGCAGGAAGAGCCCAAGGAACTATCTTCTTAGGAGTAGGATCATGAGGCCAGAATGGTGACGCATTTTCCTGGTAGGAAGTGGAAAGGGAAGTCAGAAGAGTCTGAGTCTCCTTCTATAGCATATTGAGGGAGGCAACCCTGTCTACTGTAGTTCACTCTGGGAGAGGGACAAAAAAGGACTTGAATGCCTGTTAACCCCAAGTGGCAGATCCTTGAGATAGCACACTAAGAATGTGTTTCTGATGAAGAGTGGGTCCATGAACTCTGATGTGGTTGGTGAGTGGATGCAGCTTCCTCCTCAGGCCTGAGACCTGACCCTTTCAAGAGGTTCAAGAGGATGTGTGATTACTCTAGTGAAGAAACACAAGCCTCTATCTCCACCTGTGATGAAGGGACCAGAAAATGCATGCCCCTGGCTAGGGACTTCGAAGCTCAAGAGCACACCGCTTCAGGCCTCAACCAGTTCTGACATTGCCCCAACTGTGAATGCACATTTGGGAGCTGAACAAACACTCATATCTTGAGACACTCAACATCATCACCGCAGGGCAGCCACTAGGTTCTGAGGTTCCATACTGGGGAGTTGTCACTGGCAGATACTGGGGTCATGCAGCTGTGTTAGGAGATTGGAAAGCTCTACTCTACTCTCTGGCCCTAGACAATTTGCATATACATATATGTGTTGTTCAATATTTTTGTATCAATGGGAAGAAGAGCTGAACTTGTACACTGGACTAACCATGTCTTCAAGTGGGACATCTACTTTTCTCCTGTGGAATTCTCTGCTAGTCACATAGATGGTTCTGGAACCTCACGAACATGAAGCTCCTTTGAGGTACCCAGAAGATCTTAGTGTCATGTATCATCAGAAGATCAAAAAGAAGGGGATCTGTGTTGTGTCAGCCAAGGCTTCTTTATTGAATAATTTAAATCATTAACAAAGATAAATAAGAACAAAGGAAAAAGATAGTTCTTTAGTACACATATATGACTTACAGCGCACCTTCATAAGGCAAAGAAGTACAACCAAACTACTACATTCAGAAATAAAGTTATGCATGACAGTCACTACACAATCCACTTTTAGTTCTGATGTGACTGAATGAACTTCTTCAGAAGGACACACTGACATCTGTCAGCTGGGTGACAGCAAAATGCACATATGTCCAACTTCTCCACACAGGGATTAGGTATCTGCTCTTCTTTTGAATGTGCTTAAGTCTTCCATATATAAAGATCACTTATAGAAACACATCTCACCAGAATGGGGCAAGAAGATATGTGTGGCACTTCTAATTTGAGAAACTGCAGACTTCAGGCTGCACAAGGACATAGTGTGAAAATTGAACCCAGTATCACCCATACACTTTCTTGTGTCACTAAGGCACTTTGCCATTTGGAAAGGAAATTTTCATTTCAAAAAGGTCACAGAGGAGTTGATGTGCAGCTCAGTGGTATAGCATGTGCTTAGTGCATGCCAGGTCCTGGGGTCCATTCCCAGAATGAAAGAAAAGACGGAAGGAAAGAAAAAAGGAGAGGAGGAAGGGAAGGAGGGAGGGAGGGAGGGAGGGAGGGAGGGAGGGAGGGAGGAGAAAGGGAGACAGGCTGACTGGCTCTTAGAGGAATATCATAATGAGGAAGATGGACTAAATTTTAACTTAAGGAAAAGAAATACGTGAAGAAAACTGTAAAAGCGAACACACTGTCTGAGCTCTGGAGATGCTGAACAGTGAGCTTTAGCCAGCATGGCCCACAGGGATGGCAGAGCTGAGCCTGCCCACCACAGCCCACAGGCCCTGCCTTTCCTTATTTATACTTTTACAAATAAATGTTCCAAGCAAGCTGGCCTGGAGCCCAAACTAAATAAGAAAATGTATGCACATTGCACCCCTTGCCCAGGCAAGGGAGTGACAGGAGCAGTCAGAGAAGAAGGAATGAATTAAGAGCGTAACCCTCATTTCCTTAGTATAAAATCCATATTTTGATTCCAAAACAAGAAAATTGACTATGCTAATTTCCATAACTATTCACGTGTTCTTCAAAACACTAAAGTACACATGCTTATTTACATTTTAAAGAAAGAAAATAAATTAATATCAGTTGGGCAAAAAGCCACCCCAAAATAAACTCATGGGTCTCAACACATATGTGTTACCTAATTTAACCTGTAAAGCTTTGCCCTAAGCTATCTTAGAGAAGAATTTATTCCTTTTTTTTTTTTTTTTTTAATGGAGCAAATGGGAGCGTGAGCTCTTTCCTTCATGTTCTTAAACATCAGCAGTTCCTGGGGAAGTGTTGGTATCTTCCAAATTCTGAACGTGGACACCCTTCCTTCACAGCTATCTTCAGGCTACTCCTTTCTGAACAGCACCAGTGCTGTGTGCTTTGTTTCTTAGCTAAAGAAAGCAGCAGCTCCAAGCAGCTTCGGTGGAACTAAGCCTCCCGCCCATGAAGAGGGCAGAGGAGAAAACAGCACCCCAAATCCTGATAACTTCTTGGAAAAGTGGATGACAGGAGCCACAGAACAGCCACAGCCACAGAACTGCCCATGAAGAGGGCAGAGGAGAAGACAGCACCCCAAATCCTGATAACCTCTTGGAAAAGTGAGTGACAGGAGCCACAGAACAGCCACAGCCACAGAACTGGTATCTGCTTTGATTCCACAGTTTCACAAAGCCCTTTCCCATCAGAGCTGACATCCATCAACAGCTGACATCACAGGCTCTTACTGGAGCAGTCTCACGTGGGTGTGGAGCGAGGGGAAGGCAGAGCCAGACTGATCATCTCCTGCACCACCATAACTCTGCCTGTAATTGTCAACTTGGTGACGGAACTCGCCTCAGCTTGCCCATAAAATGTTCTTGCTGTAGCAGGGTGCGCACCTTCCTATCCACGTGTGTAGGTTTAACTGCTCACTGGAAGAGCCACTCTTAAAGCAGTCTCCCTTCTAAACCTCGGAAAACACAAACTAAAGCAGTCACACCCACTAACTGTGGGGTCATTGTGGAAATTCAGGTGTGTATGTGACCTAAGCTGTCCTTTCCACATGTGGCAGGTCCAGGTGTATGGCAATGTGAATTAGAATACAAGTTGCATGACTTGCTGAAGATCTCTTCCCTGGGCTCAGGGAGAGTCCATGCCCAGAACTGAAAATGCCCTTCTATGCAGGGTTTTCAACCAGACCCTTGTGCCCCATTTAGTATTTGAGTGAGTGCCAGCCTGCTGTGGTCAGGAGGATTAATGCATGCACTGGCTTGTACTTTTTCCCCATGCTTAGTGAACAGCATCAACTAAGCTTATTAGCACAGTAACAGAACATTGAAGTCAGAGCTTCTCCACCTGTCCCTGTGTGTGTGTGTGTGTGTGTGTGTGTGTGTGTGTGTGTGTGTGTGTGTGTGTATTTTCTTTTTAAAAAGGGAGAAGAAAAAGGAGGAGGAGGAGGAGGAGGAGGAGGAGGAGGAGGAGGAGGAGGAGGAGGAGGGAAGACAGAAAGAAAGAAAGAAAGAAAGAAAGAAAGAAAGAAAGAAAGAAAGAAAGAAAGAAAGAAAGATTTTAAGCTTAAAAGGGGTATTAAAAACCAATCTTGGATGAATGCATGGGCCAAAAGAAAGGAAAACATGTCTGTGCCGCAGCCTGAGAACACTGGCTGGAACAAGCAGATTTTTACAGATAGCACAACAATGATACTGGCCTTCACTAAGTAGTGCTTACTTGCACTTTATTTCAGAGTTGGGCATGAAAAGACTATGAGGAGGTGTTAGCTATTGGTGGGTATGCTGATGGCCATGAGGGCTTGGTTATTAGTCAAGGGCCTCAGGTCAGCCCTCAGCAACTGGGCCACTAGGTTATACTTAACATTGCAACTGTGACATCAATTTATGGCTAAAACTGGGGGGCATCGTTTGGCTGAACTAAACTCAATGGCCACTGGGAAACGAGAGCCTGAATGTCAGTGGAATTTCAGGGAGTTTTGCAAAGTCTTGTCTTCATACAGAAATGTTTTTCCTGTTTTGCTTTCTGTAGCCCCAAGCCATCCTGTCCCCTAAACGCCACCTCCAGTGGCGGTCATATTCCTTATTAAATATCTGACAGCAAATAGCCCATGAGCTAGGAAATAAGAAACTTGCAACCAATGCCAGGCATGAGAGTGTGTGCCTTTAACCCTAGCACCCTGGAGCAGACACAAATGGATTTCTATGAGTTTGACGCCAGCCTGGTCTGCATAGCAAGTTTCAGGCCAGCCAAGACTACATAATAAGACCCTGTCTCAAAAAAAAATGTTTGTTTTCAGAAATCAGTTTTGCCTTACCCTTATAACCATTGATTTCTATGAGAATTTGCATAGTTTTGAACTTGATTAATGATTAATGGTCCTTTAAGTGTTCAGTTTACCCAGAGGCTGGAGGCACCTTCTAATGCTGACCCTGGACATCAAGCACTGAATTTCCCCTGGATGCACAAACCCAGCTCCTACTCGTGACACCTATGTCTTGAGGGAAGCTCTTATGGCTGTCATTTGAAGGCTGTCATTTAAAAGACTAACCACAAATATATACCTCCCCAAACCACCATGTTGAGTGGGGATGAACTTGCACATTTGACCAGAGCAAAGGGCGTGAATCTGAACATAGAGTCAGCTACTGGTTAGAAAGTGTTGCACCTGAGAGAGTTCAGAATACATGGACGGTACCGTGTGTGATGGCTGACCTGGCCTTGAAGCCTTATGTTCCAGCAAGCTAATAATCCATCAAATTCATCCCATTTCAAACCACATAGAAGTGCAAATCAAAAGGTCCAAATCTTAGAATTTTCCTGGTGATATAATTGCCCCCCCCCTTGAGAAGCACAGTGCAATAACTAGAAGCAGTTTTCTCTCCTCCAATGCACCCTCCAGATTTGTACATCTCAAGCACTGCTCTGGTAGTCCAAGAGACAGCACAGCATACCCACTGCCCCACTAACATCCCAAACTAAAAACAAACATTGAAACACAAGAAGCCAAGAAGGCAGAGAAACATCTTCCCCTCTGTACACTGAGTGGGATGTGGGCATCTGCCTGAGCCCCTAGGGAGCGGCCCTGGGTCACCCACTGAGCACAGCAAAGCCTCTCCAAGTTCAAGTTCAAGGCTGCCCATGCTATGGCTGCCAGTCATCCCAGGGGTCAAGGCACCAGAACTGCTGATTTTTCCAAAAGCCTTCTCAAAGCAGCAGCAACCGCAGCAGTTTTCCTGCAAAGCAAACAAAATACCAGTCTTGTTAATTCAGCAGGACTTTAAAATTGTAATTAGCTGGTTGTGCCCCTTAGGAAAACCACAGAGGACTTTTCATAATGCATGTGTGTATGTGTGTGAGACAGAAAGAGAGCGTTTGACAGATTCCACTGCACACCAGGGCTGTTTTTTTTTAAGTCCCTGTGAGTATTTTAACATTATTTGCAATGCTGAAGGACAAGGCCCTCTTTGTTTCATCTCAAGCACAGCCACTCCTGTGCTCTTGTCATCAGTCCAGGGTCAACTCCATTTCAGCATCAAAGTGAGCATTTGCGCTAGGCAGGGAATTTAGTCACCTATCATGTAGGGGTGGGGGTGGGAGTTCCACTGACCCTCCCACAGATGCCAGAAGCCACAGAAACCAAATTCCATATATAAAGTGGCTCCCCAAAATTATGTAAAACCTACATACAAATACCTACATGTTTAAAATCATCTCTAGGTGGTTAATAGTGCTAGCAATATAACATCACATGAATAACTGTACCCTGCTGTTTAAGGAGCAGTGATAAGGAATAGTGGGTATATTCAGCACAGACAGTTTTTCTCTGCAAATATTTTCTATCTACACTTGAATGGATCCAAAGTCAAAAGCCACACAGAGGAAGGAGCCAACTGTATGCCCACCTCTGATTGAAGCTTTGGCCTTAGCACTGAGCAGCATCTCAATTTTTAGGCCTCACAGATAAGAAAAGACACAAGGTTGGGTACAACTAACAGAAAGCCGCCGGGCTTGTTTTAAAGATGTTTTATTGGTGCATCCAGAAACCTCTAATGGATCAAAGGAGACTTATGTGTCTCAGTTTACATTATAAACTGTTCCTTGTTCACAGGACTTATATCTCTTTCTTTTCCATAAGAATAACCTTTAACCACCAGGTTTTTAAAATAACTATTTAATTTAGATATTAGTTTCACATATAAGATCTTGCCAGAAACCTCATTCATCTTCTCAAGTGGGTTTCTCAGTAGTGATACCTGCCTCCATACATATGCACCTTCCTTTTCTTTTTGTATGGCACAGAGAATTGAACTTAAGGCTTTGTACATTCTAGGTAAGCACCACGCCAATGAGCTGTAGGCTCGGCTCTCTTTTATAGTTTTATATTTTGAGACAGGCTTTAATAAGACGCCTGGCCTGACCTTGAACTCATTCTACAGGCTAAGCTGGTCTGGTGTTTGCCCTCTGAGTTAATACTTTAAATTTAATTTTTAATTTAAAACTAGGGGTTCCAGCAAGCATGAGGCTGGGCTCTACACCTAGAGCTGAGAACAAAGAGAAAGCAGTTGAATAATGAAGCACATAGATTGTGTAGATTGGCAGATCTGAAACCATCTGCTTTGCTTGCAAGGAGACTCACAGGCCAAGGGAGAGTAAAGAAACCCAGGGAAGGGAAGAAGGCAGCCCACATGACGATCAGGAGGCAAACCTGCCTGGTCTCAGTAATTCCAGCAAAGAGTGTACCCAGCTGTACGGTGTGACCAGCTCAGCGCTTCCGCTGCTGTCTCCACATGGGCTGCACTGTCTTCCATCACACTGGGTTCAAAGTGACAGCTTTGGCATGGAAGGATTTTACCTCCTCCCACCACCATTTCCTCTTCATTCTTTCCCCACAGACCCTGGCAACAGGCCCACCTTGGAATGCAACCTCCTGTCACCCAGTATGTTCATTCCCACCAGGCCTCAAAAGTGACTCCAGGACTCTCTGTGGGAAGGTGGTTTGTGGCAAACCCAGGGGGTTTGTGGTGGCTGGGGACAAAGCTGCTTCTAAAGGAAAGGCTGAGGGAAAGCAGAGATGGTGACTAGCACTGCCTGGTTGCTCTGGGGCCCTGACTGTTCACAGCTCCCAGTACAGGCCATGGCTGAAGGCTGTCACTTAGGTAGGCCAGGGGCTCCTATGGACCTTAAAGCAATACCTTCCCCTACTTCCTCTCACTTTATTACCCTACAGTTTTTGACAAACAAGAATGTCCTGTACACACAAATCCCAAACCTTCTTAACTAGTCATAGATTCTTATATAAATGAAAGACACTTAAATAACTCTGACACAGAAGGCTATGTGTTTTCCAAATCCCAGTTTGAGCCTTTGACTATGATGTACTGATTTATTCCCTCCCCACTGTATTCTCCAAAAGATTCAGGGCCACTTAAAAGAATATATCCTGGCACACAGACAGGCAGAAATCCTAGGCCCAGAAAAATGCAGATCAGAATGAAATATTAAAACCAGTTAGAGCTGGAGTTACTGCTCAGTGTTAGAATACTTGCTTAGCATATATATGGCTCTAGATTTGTCCCAGGCACCGAGAGAGAAAGAACAGAGAGAGAGAGAGAGAGAGAGAGAGAGAGAGAGAGAGAGAGAGAGAGAGAGAAGCTGCCCACTGCAAAAATATAAGCCCTGTGCAGTTGTTAAAATTAAGCTGCTAGAATGATCATAGACTTTCTAAGATTAGGGCAATATCTCCTCTCAAACACTAAATTTTGGGATTTTTAAGTCTCTTTTGGTTGATGTCCTGTTGTTTTACACCTTCTCTAGAATTTGTGTTGAATTCACTATTGGTATAAAAGAAGGCATACATAAAACCACCCCTTAATAATTCAACCCAACTGAGCATGGGGCAGAGAACCCATTTCTGAGTTTGTGTGCAGTGTTGATGTGTGCAATGACAATGTATGCAGTGACACTGTATACAGTGAAACTGTGTGTAGTGCCAATGGATGCAGTGATGACATGTGCAGTGATGTATGTGCAGTGATGATGTGAGCAGTGATGATGTGAGCAGTGATGATGTGTGCAGTGATGATGTGAGCAGTGATGATGTGTGCAGTGATGATGTGTTCAGTGATGATGTGTTCAGTGATGATGTGTGCAGTGATGATGTGACCAGTGATGATGGGTGCAGTGATGATGTGTTCAGTGATGATGTGTGCAGTGATGATGTGT
>CM052714.1:27366846-27502515 GCA_028551405.1 Uromys caudimaculatus | reverse complement strand
TGATGATGTGAGCAGTGATGATGTGTGCAGTGATGATGTGTGCAGTGATGATGTGTACACTGATGATGTGTGCACTGATGATGTGAGCAGTGATGTGTGTGCAGTTATTATATTTCTTGGGGTCAGAGAGCAAAGCAAGGGTGAGAGGCAGCTGCTATATGGTAGAATGTGGCCTTTAACTTCTGAAACAGGAGAGTATCTCATGCCACTGTTTTCAGGTTTAGGGTGCATAGCTTCAGGTGAGCTATTTTGTTCTCCCAGTGGCATTACTCACTGCCGCTGACGTTACACAACTATAAGGGTGACCTGAGATAATTTCTATGCAATGTCTGGATCCAACTCTGCTAGGAAGTCTTAAGGCTCTGCTTGTGTTATCTCAGAGGGGCGACTCTGCAAACTGTGGCACAGAGCTATCTACAATCCACACAATAGAGACCTGCACTTCCTTCACTGGGATATGGTAAAGCTGGAGTGAAGAAAACACAACAATCTGATGGGAGTCTGCCAGCTTAAACACTCCCTGTTTCTCTCAGTGTTCACACAAGAAATACCCAATTTCTCTCTTACTCCATTCAAGTAAGCAATCCACAGGTATCACTCAGCAGTTTCAAGACCAGAAAAGCACATTGGAACCCAATTTTCCCACGGTGAAATCTCAGTTATCCCCATATAAATGTGATTTTATTTGTTCCCATAGGAGGAGGTGGGGGAGACTTGAGACCAACCTTTTGAATAGGCTCCTTCCATGAATTATTTGGTCGTGAGGTTCAGAACACCAGAGTTGCAGTTCTTCTAAGGAAACAGACATTAGCGAAGAAGGGTTAGAAAGGGTTTCATCAGTTTCTGACTTACAATAGGAAAGCATGAGAAGAACTGATAATTTTCCACTGGGTTCATGGTGTTCTTCCAGACACATCCAAGAGGATAAAATTGCAGCAGCCTTGTAGGAGTACCTGTCCTCATCTACTGTAACATCCCTGTCACTGCCACTTTCCTTCCTTCCACTGAAGGCAGTGTCTATCCACCTGCTCCCTCATTGCATTTAATTTGCAAATGTATGTTTGCTCAAAGTCCACTTTGGCAAAGCAAAAGAATCAGTACTCATGTCACTGGGGCTATGGCAACTAAAGAGCACAGCTGTTTTCAGGTGACATTAGGGTAGCAGATGAAGGGAGGTTAAGAGGCATCTGAAGATTGAAGAGGACAGACAAGGCCTCAGACTGAGATTCCACAGCCATTGTAAGGGAGCTGGTATTGAACGTTAGTTAGCCTTAGTAACAGGATGCAGAGTGATAAGGAGTGATGGAGGCAAGGCTGGCCTGTAGAGTGTGTTAGTACAGCTGTGGCTGCGTTGTCCTGTTGTGGACAGTGGGAGATGTGTGAAAACTTTCTGATTACAGTTTGTTATGATACAGTTTGGATCTTAACTGCCCCTCTCCCAGGCCCATGTGCTAAATAAAGGCTTAGCCTCCAGCCTGCTGTGTGTTACTGGGAGGTGCTGGAACCTCTAAAATGTCACTGGGGGCATGACCTTGAAGGGATGATAAGACCCTAGCCTGTTCTTTCTGTCTTTCTCTTCCAGGCCACAAAGTGAACTCTCTTGTTCTATATCTCCATATATATATAATAATAATAATTATATATATATTCCATAAGATTATAGTTGTGATGCAAAATTTTTAAAAAAACTTATCACAAGAATTTCCTCATCTCATATATTTGTTGCAGTGCTGGAAAGGTGACTAATACAGAAGTTGGAAATAAGGACATCCTTTGGTGGTGCATGAGTAGCCTATGGTGTTTTACCATACACGAGGAGAAGAGCAGGATCTGTTAATAGATCTGAGAACAGGAAGAAAGGGAGAAGAAAGATTTGTTCTAGGAGAAAAGAAGTCACATTATCCTTAGGTACATTTCTTTCTTCTGGCTCCAGAGCTCCAAGGAATTTTGTAGGAGATGCCTAGTGACTTCTGATAGTTGAGAGGGCCATTTCTAGTGGGGATGTGTGGCGTATGGTTGGGGACATAAGACAGAGCAGAATTACTGTGTGTCATTAGAGCCTAAGCCAGAAGACAGAGAACTTCCAGGCCTCAATTTCTAAGAGAAAAACATGCTTCTTAAAAGAAGACAGCATGTTCGACTGATCAAAAGCTAACTAAGAGCTTTAAACATAAAACAATTAAAAGGGATAACAAGAAAACACAAAATACTTTAAAATAAATGGTTAAAATGGTAGTTTTGATCAGAATTAAAATTGCATTTAATAATATATACTTATTTTTTTGAGAACATACAAGAACCAGGTTATTTGAAAAGTAAATCTGCAAAAGTTTAGTCTCAACACAGGTTTAGTATTTCTAATCCAAAACTCTGAAATTTGAAATGCTTCAAAATCTAAAACTTTTTGAGTTCCAACAACATGACTCATAAGTAGGAAAGCTCATATCTGACCTTGCATACACATGATGATCAAAACGGAGGTGCGCTGAAAACACTGCACACTCTTTCCTGAAGACATGCATAAGGTGTGTTTCAGACAAGGGGATTCCATGCCAAGATGGGCTCCCTTTCTTAAGATATCTTATTATGTATATGTAAATATTCTACAATTTGAAGAGATCCAAAATCTGTATTTCTTTGAAAACTGAAATATACTGGTTGGATATAGGGACCTAGGAACACTGAATTTATATAGTACTTGAGTGGATCTGGAAACCTGTTTCAAGCTCTTACCCACCCATCAAAAGAGCGGGAAAGCTCTCCCAAGACTCTGAAACCTCCCTGCCCTCTTCAGGGTTCCTGACGACAAGGTGGGGATGGTAATAGTGCTAGGGTTATCAGGGCAGCGTGGGGTCACATGTGCTTATCTCTGTAAAGCAGATTCACTGCCATGTGAGCAGAACTTTAATAACCAGATGTGTGCATAGACATTTGAAAAATTATCTTCTTGTACTATCCTTTTGCCTCAGATATCACCAGCTGGGTGGCATAACAAAAGGTGATTTTGTAGCTGTGGTCTCATGGTTTAAAATATTTCTAAGCATTTTTTTAGCCTGTATAGTGTCATTAATTTCTTGCTGTGGTTTCTATATTGTCCTGACATGTCAATGTGTATTTAGACTCCTGGTTAAAAATATATTGGTGGAAAATGGGCTCAAAATAGATTGGTTGCCCTAATAAGCAGTTTATGTAGTCTGGGTGAGGTACTGGCTAGGTAATAAGTCTATTTTTATTTGGCATCAGTACCAATTATCAAGGAAAGGTATATTCAGAAACAAATAAAACTCAGTACTGATGCTGAATTTAGATGTAGATTTAAATTCAATAAAATGTGGCTGTGGAAAAAGTGAGAACCTGACACACAGTCATTCCAAGGTTTGCTGGTCTGAACGAAGTTCCTTTCCAAACCCCAGGGAGTATGGACAATGAGGAGAGAGCAGGAGGGAATGGAAGTGTAGAGAGTATGTACTATCACAGGCATGGCACCAGCCATCCAACTGATTCACACATTAGAGACATCCTTACAAGCCTGACGCTGGAAGGTGGGGCTGTATACCACCTCCGTGTTCATCTATCCCAGTTAAGGAGCCTACATGTTGAGCACAGTTACTCAATGCAGCGAATCTACTTTTGGGTTGTCTCTATAATCTATGGTTATTTAGATTAAATGCATATGAGGCAGAGAAGCCCAGGTAGGAGGCTACTGAAGCAATTCAGGGAGCAGGTATCCCAGGCTAGGGCAACATGGCACAAAGAGAGTCGGAGACATTCCCAATGCAATTATAACATGCAAGGCGCAGAACTTGTAGATTAATCAAATATGAAATGGAGGGTTGAGAGAGGAAGGAACAGGAGATGCTCCTGAGCTGATTGTGCCTCCTAATGGCCATTCTTTGCTGGAAGGATGGCTGAAAGTGACAAGATGGAGAAGAAGTTGGCTTCGGGGTGAGAAGACTCAAGTGGAAACATGTAGGATACAAGTAGACATATGTTTCTAAAGTTTAGATTCTGTCCCAAAAGGACAGATGAGGGAGTTGGAATACAAAGACGAAGGTGATGGGAACAGATTTTCCCCTAAGAGATTATTAGCATAGTGTGCTCAATTACTCTCAAAAATACTCCAATATTTAGTCTCCAATAAAAATCGCTTTCATGTATGCTCAAACATATGCTCATACCAAACTTAGTATTATAACTAAGATCTGGTGCCCAGAAGAGAAGAAAGTACACAAGGTAAATAGAGAATTTAGAATTGTAAATGTTTTAGGGAGAGAGTTCTCCTAAATGTACTTTAGCATATCTTCTCCAAACTGTGTTTATATATCCCAAACCATATATCTGTATATGTGTGTGAGTTTGTGGTACGATACATTTTTACAACAGATGCAGTGATTTCATAATGCTAAAGGTAATCTATGAAACGTATATAAAATATAACACTAACATTTCAATAAAAATACTCCAAGCAATATATTTCTAGCACGAGATTTGAGGCTGTGAGCAAAAACATTAGGAGAAATCTCACTTAAGGCTGAGTTACATCTGATGAGACAGGCAAATGGGAAGCAAAGAGGAAACAGGAAGCATAGTCACCTGTGCACTCAGCCTGGAGTGGAGCTTGTGGTCTGACAACCAGGGGTGCTTGAGAGCTTCGCTGGCACTTATTCTCCAACTGAAGGGAAATTCAGAAGCATGTTAGAGGAACACACAGAATGATGCCGGCATCAGCAATCCATCTCTGGCTCTCACAGGTTTTGGTACAGTGGCTAACCCACATCCAAGCTTGTCTTCTGGAATTGTGTGGTATGAAAATGTCCAGAGGTGACCATCAGCTGTAGCCACAGTAACAACACTGGTGATACAGGCAGGACAATAATCAAATTCTTATTTATAATTGAGTGTTTTTTCAAATATAAACATTTATTCTGTGATATGACATCTGAGCTTCATAAATTGAATTCTTAACAGACTATTGAAAAGTAAATGCACATTTCTTATTTATAAGGATAAAATGCTACGGTAATTGTCAATGAATACAAAAGCAATTTAGGTGGGAAATCATTTGTCTGCTAACTTTTGAATGAAGGAGTTTTGAAGAGTTTAGAACAGGGAAAGTTACTATAATCAGAAAATATTAGATTATAAAGAAACTATATTCTTTTGGAGATGAAAAAAGGTTTACAAATTTTTTTAAAAAAATAACATGAAGAGTAATAAAAGTCATATTACATCTTGACTCTAAAACTTATCAACTTACTTGGTTGCTGAAAAGTACCACATTAAAATAACCTTTCAAATTAAAAACTGATTGCAACAATATAAAATATGCTTCTTCTGAAAAAACATCAAATAGTTCCAAGCAGTCATGAAGCTTCAATGTGGAAGATTGCTTCAATGCAATTGCTGTATTAAATGCCAAATATTGAAGTGTAATTGTTCACTTGAAATGAAGTTATTGAGAAAAATCACTGTTATAGGATCCTGAACATGCATAAATTATGAAAAACTCCTCAGCCCCATCAACCTCACATGATTCTACTTAGTATCTTGAGGTTTTGCTGTTGGGTCCCTTGACCACTCCACGGGGATGGTGCTGAAAGATGATTATTCCTACACTCTAATGAAAAATGTTTAAGATCTATTAAAAAGTTATTAAGATTGTAATTGTAACTGACTTCTAATAATATTTCAGGTTCATTTTTGTACCCCAGATATTTATTTGATGGCAGTGATATTTGGCCTGAACTTCAACCAAGTGTTAACTTGAGAGCTAAGTCAGTTGTTCATCTGTTATCTGGTATTTCTTGGCTACTTAAGAGACCCCAGACTGTAGGAGTGGGCAGGACTCAGATACCCGAGTCCAGAAAACCCACTCACGGGTCTGTTCTGTACTAGCCAGTTGACTCCATGGCTCTCAGCCTCTCTTTCCTTACATGAAATTGTGATGGTTATCCCCACATATAACAGCAGTAAGCAGAAGTTAAAAATACACACATCACACACACAGTTCACAATAAATGCAGAGTTTTTCGGCCTCTAAAGTTCAAAGAAGTTGGCATTTTTCCATCTCTGTATTGTCTAGGATCCATCAATTTAAAACAGTAACAACCGTGGCTGTTATTGTGCCTAGAGGTCAAGGACAAAGAAATTAAGTCCCTAAATTGCTCCTCTGATGTTTTTATTAAGCTAAGTCTCCTCATCCTTTAGAGCAGTGGTTTTTAACCTGTGGCTCATTACCCCTTTGGTAAACTTCTATCTCTAAAAATATTTACATTGTGATTCAAAACAGTAGCAAAATTACAGTCATGAAGTAGAAATGAAAATAATTTTATGGTTGTGGGTAACCACAACATGAGAAACTGTATTAAAGGGTTGGGGTCACCACAAAATGAGGAATTGTATTAAAAAGTTGGGGTCACTACAACATGAGGAACTGTTTAAAGTGTTGCAACCTTAGGAAGTGTAAGACCCACCACTGGAGAGGCTCAGATCCGGCTCCATTGTTCTATGAACTGCTTTGTATCATTTCTTTCTAAAGGATATAATTTGCCAGACATGATGGTATTTGCCTTTAATCCCAGCACCTGTGAGACAGAGGCAGGCAGATCTCTATGAGTTTGAGGCCAGCTTGGTCTACACACTGAGTTCCAGGCCAGCCCTGACATATTTCCCAGGGGCAGCGGACCTGTTAAGTGCTTACATGAAGGAATGCCCCCTTGGGATCATAACCCTTATCTAGGCTCCTACTCTCCCTTACATCCTCCTTCTTCCTTCACAATCTGGTTTATTAATGGGCCTAATTGCTGCAGAGACAATCAAGCAACTGTTATTGGCTCTGAAGATCTTAAATGTGATCTACTGTCATATAATTTAGATATAAAGTCATCTAAAGTAGCTAGTCAGTGTCCATCCCACTCTGGGACACTAACATCAAGCCCCTATATTTCAATATCACACTTGTTCATCTGCTAAAATTTGAATTAATGTGGTTTTAGCATGAGAGAAAAATATATGGCTGCATGACAGCCTAGAGTGTGAGCTTCAAGGAAGGTCAACTTAAGTTTAGTGTCACCCCTGCCCGTTCCTAGCAGTGTGATCATAGGCTAGCTACATACTGTCTCATCACAAAGAAGTCACAACAGAAACTTCTCCCTCTGGAATTTAAGGGCTATGATTAAAAGAAATGATGTCCGAAAGGCAGATGACACTGTCTGGCCCATAAATGTTTATAGACATGGACAAATTGAGGGCAGGTCACCTAAGGCTGACCAGAAGGACTTGGTCGCGGGAACTTCATTGCAAAAACCAGAAAGAGACAAGTTTTGCAGCCCTATCCAGTCTCATGACTGAAACAGTCCTGGGCTTGAGTAGACTGGGTCAAGGAGTCAAGCCTCATTGAGTTCAGAGCTACACACACATTGTGGAAGTCACTGAGGGAATGGAATCCACTAACTCCACGGTGCACCCTGCACCAAATCACCCCTACGCCTCCCACATGAGATGGACTTGCTTTACCTCTTCTCCTTAATCAGGAGCTTGGAGATGAACTCCTTGGCCTCCTCTGAGATGTCCTGAAATTCTTCATCTTCTAAATCCCACCGGCATGCCAGGATGTTGGTCAGTGTCTCAGCATCATTATCACCCAAAAAAGGGGACAAGCCACTGAGTCTACAAGACACAGGGGTCAGGGTGAGTGTTTTTTAAACAGTTATGAATCCTTTATAGACAGGATGCTTTCTGGTTTTGCCATTTAAAAATAAAAGCAGGATAATAGCAATAAACTGCAAGTATACAATCCATCATTGCAGCCAGGACTCTGCCTATTCATCTCATCCCATCCCCCAATCCAGCAACTTTAGCAAAGAAGGTTGCAGTTATACTTGAATAAATCTCAACAATAAAATAAAATTTCTTTTTAAGTATTTTACAGCTGGCAAGACAAGGTACTGTCACATACCCAGAAAGCAAACTCCAGAATGTCATTGCTGAGGTCTCCTAAGCAGGTCAGTGTATACTGATCCAAACAGATCAATACCTAGGGTTTTTAAAGTCATGTTTAGGGCTCTTAGTGGTATCCCGGGACACAAGGTGACCCATGGAGAAGACATACATATCTTTTCCTCCCCCTAAGTACAATGGGGAAAGGAATTCACTCCTTCCAATCATAAGACTCAATAGAACCCAAGCAACAGGAGATGGCCATGTTATTCTAGAAGACCTAGGCCAAGGCTTTCATTCTAGTGACACCTCCTAGACCCTTCACAGATTAGGGATGAGTGTGAGCGACTGGGGAGTTGCGTACAGCATGTATGTGATGACGCCCACACTCCACATATCTGTAGGAAAGGAAACGAAATCGTAGTTCACAACTTCAGGGGCAAGAAATTCTGGAGTTCCAAAGTTCACCTTCAGCTTCTCTCTGGGCTTGTACCTGAAATTGAGGGGACCAAGGTGAGGGTTGGGCATATCAATTAAAATTCAAAACTAATGAACATTGAAAACAGGCTCCATTTATAAGACAAAACTAACTTCAGTTATTCAGCAAACTAAAAAGTAACTGAACTTTCACCAGAAACTGCATAATTTCAAAAACCAGCAAAACATTCTGGGGGTGTTCAAAAGTAAAAATAAATTCTATAAAACCTTAATATTCTGAAGCAGCTGTCAGAAATATACTCTGAATAATTGGAACATGTAAATACAGACTGTGACAGATACTCTGGTTCAGTCCCTCACGTGCATTTGGCCAGAGTGACCATTTCCAAGCTGACAAGATGCTGCCATAACTCACAGCATCTGCTTCCTGCTCATTAACGCACTGAGCTGTTAACATATCCGTGTAAGTTCTTTGTTCCCCTAAGAAACCAGACCCTTCTATAGTCTTCTTTAAACTAACACTTTAAGTCTTCTCTTTATAAATGGAACAAATACAAAAATTTAGATAAACACAAATCCTAGATTAATAAACTTCTAAGTTTATTAATAATAAACCTCACTGGGTTAGGTTTTCATTTCTCATTTTTTTCTTTCTGTCTTTAGATGGTTTATTTTACAAACCTCTAATTTTAACAAAGGAAAGGACTTTTTAAAAGATAACTACATGGATACCCAGTGTTCTCTATGTCTTTTTCTATGTTCTTAGTAAGTCATTTGAACCAGTCTGCTCTTGATGTTCATGCAGAGTAATTTTATACTTATTTTTCCACGGTTCCTAGTAATATAGAGCTCGTCCCTTTTACTCTGGCACTTCTGTGCAAGGTATCCTCTATTTTTTTTTTTTTTTTGATATTTTATTTACATTTCAAATGTTTCCATCTTTCCAGATCTCATTTCTCATCTTTTTATTAGATGCATTATAGATATTTCTCAATGTTTGAATCTCAGATCTAACAGAGTTAGGGTAAATGCAGTTTTCATTAAATTAATTCTAACTGAAGGCATGGAGTCTGAGGCACACCAGCTATGTCTTTGCAAAGTCCCATCCCCTGCCTCTATCCCCGTACTTACATACCTTCTGGCCAATCCAAAATCAATAATTTTTATTTGCTTAGCATCCCGATTCACACACAGGATGTTCTCAGGCTGCCAGGAGAAAGAGACACATTAGCAATGAAAACAACCATCTTTCACTCAAATTGTCCTCGAACCACAACTAAAAATACAAGATGCCCAGGAAGAACATCTCAGGCCTTTCACCCGGGGGCTGGTGTGTGTGGGGTATTTTCTCCTTTAATTATGTGGTGGATGAGGCTGTGGGCAGCCTGCCAACCTTGCATTACCCTGCCTGTCCCTCTTCATGGTTTTACAGAGTGCCCTAATGCATGAGTTCAGGCAGAGGCCTTCTTGAGGAGAGAAAGAAAAGAAGGCTGCTCCAGCACTTTCCAAACGGGCTGGTGTAGGCCAGTTCAGAACTGACAGAACCTTCCTCCTGTTAAAGTATAAGTGTATTTCCTTCTTGAAGCAATATTTCCCTCAAGATTTACGAGTTCCAAGAGAAATGGCCTGATTCAGTTAAACCACCACACTGAATGTGCAATACAATGTGACCAGTTTTGACCTCTGGATTTTTCCCTCGTGCTTTGTCTGTGGGAACGACGCATGCTAAAGGAAGGCTTTTGTCTCCTGTTCATTCTTCATCCTCCAAAATTCCAAGGTTTTGCTGAGCTCGGTCTTGGTGCTTAAAGTCCTTGACTAAGTGTCCCCTTGGAGTTAGATGCTAGTAGAACTTGGCCCTGCTAACCTGACAGGCTTGGGGGAGGGGACGAAAAGCAAGCACTACTACTCAGTGTCCCTGGAATGTCCTGCAGACATAGCTATATTTATTGGGATAGAAAACTTTAAGTCTGGGAAAAATAAGTAATTTCATTTAAAGCCAAGGTCATCCATAAAACAAGAAATAGCATTTTCAAAGAAGAGCCAAGAACTCTTAAATTCTAATTTCAACTCCACTAAGAGCTGGGCATTGGCAAAGTTGCCAGGAGCCGGGGATTCCATCCCCATCCTTCACATGGACCACGCCACCTTCCACTTCCTGTCTGCTAGAAAGGAGATCCAAGCAAGGCAGAAACCCAGACACACTCTGTGAAATGATGCAGTGTCTCCATATCAATATCTAATCCCCCGTTTGCTTGTGTGTAATATCTTTGGAAGCCCATTCCTAAAATGCCTCTAAAACAGATGCCTGAGAGTAAAAGTCACTTTACACAGCAGCGGGTGCTGAACTAGAGCAGTTGGAGATGTGTTTACATAATGGGCTGAGCAAGTAAAAACTGTCCTATTATCAAAGAATACCATGGCATCCTGAAATTTCTTTTGCAGCATTTTAAAAACCATCTTTGAGGGCACTTCAAAAGGATAATTTCTATGACACGAAAACTAAAGAATGTCCACTATCCATGTTCAGATAATATTTACAGAAAATAAGATTATAAAGGAAATTATTTTTAAGTCACCCCTCAACCCCCTGTGGTAATGCATACTCAATGTCTTCAGTCTTTCCTTCCAAAGAGCTCTCTGAGAAAAAAAAAACCCAGGTCCTTTGTGACCCATCCAGCTGTCACCTTTATTATTATCTTTATATATAAACCATAACTAAAACTGCCCATTGCAAGTCTTCAATCAATGTTACAAAGCCACAGATGGAGTCATTTGACTTATGATAGGTCAGCTCCTGGCTCCGGTTGCCAATCAAATCCCTTTAGGGATATCTGTAGACTATCCACAGCGAACAAAAGTGCTCCTTTAAAATGCACATTATAATATTCCTCATGGCCGAGGACTTTGCTAATGATTTTTAACCTCTGACTTTGTCATTTTATGTACCACTCCCCCCCCCCCCTCCTGTGCAACAGTGAATGGGAAAGGCAAGGCACATAAATCAAGACAGTGAGGGAAGCCAAGTTCTAGGAAGAGAGGCCCATGGAAACCTATTTAAGGAGGCCAGATTTATTCAGCTGTAACATCCCTAGAGACTTACAATACACAGTCTGTTACATAGAATACAAATTTATCTTACTGTCATGCTGTGCAAACAGGGGAATGAGAAAATGATCAGCCACACAAGAAGACGCACTTTATGATACTAACTCTAACAGACTGGATCAGGGTTACTAGGGCTTAGTCTTTTGTTGGCTTATCTAGAGCTGTTTATAGTCCAGTTCTTGAGACTTCATAATGAGAGAGAGATAAAGAGTGGGAAGGAAGTGGCTGGCTTTCCTCAGGCTTTCTGACTTGTGATGACTGACTACCCTCTCTGCTCCTGCCATTGAAGCCCCACTTTCTACCTGCCTGCATTCCATTCTCCATGGCTTCTATTCAGTGTTAAGCAAACTCAGAGAAAAGTAAAGCCCAAATCAGAGTTTCCTGGAAGAATTCAAGAGGCTACTGGGTATTTTTAAGATCTGGAAAGGGTAAATACAACTTGGGAATTGAAGACTAAAATCCTCCAACCATGAACTCTGATAGAAAGGAGTAAGGAATATTATAAGAATGGAGCTGGTTTTAATTCTATATTTTTAGGGAAATAGCCTCATGTGTTGATTTAATATAGATAATTATAAGAATCTCAACAAAATCTCCAAAGATGGGCATGCAAATAACAGTCCCTGAAGGTGGTGACAGAAGTTGAGAATGAGAAAAAAAATCCTGATTATGCTAGGTGGTGTGACATGAGTCTGTCCCAACATCTGGGGAGACTGAATTGAGAAGATAGCTTGAGTCCAGAAGTTCATGGCTAGGCTAGGTGAAAAAGCAAGATAACTCAGAGACAGAGACAGAGGGGGGCTACAGAGAGAGGGAATGAGGGAGGGATAGAAGGGGGAGGGAGGGAGAGAGAGAGAGACAGACAGACAGACAGAGAGACAGAGACAGAGACAGAGAGAGAGACCCAGGTTGTTATTAATTACTGAAAACATGACCAGAGACAATACGATTTTTCAAAGCTGGTACATAATATTTCACAGGTCCCCCAAACAATGTGGAAGAGGAGCTAACAAGGCCTTGCATTTTGCAGGATGAAAAGCAGGCTCTACCTTGAGATCCAAGTGGAGGATGTACATCTGGTGCATGTACCTTATCCCCTCACAGATCTGCTTCATGAACAGGATGGTGTCCAGCTCTGTCAAGTTGCAGTTTTCATCAATGATGCGGTCAAACAGCTCCCCGCCCTCCACACTGCAGAGGGAAGAGGTGAAACTCTTAGTCCTGACTCCCTAAACACTATATGCTTTTCTTGTGCTCAATTGCTGTCCAAGTTCCTTTAGCCCTTCCATAGATGTGTGTGTGTGTGTGTGTGTGTGTGTGTGTGTGTGTATTTCCTTCCCTTCTTTGTCATATGGGTTACATGAGTCTTGTGTTGGATACCTTCAGTACATCTTATGTACATATGACTTTCAATCCCATATAACTAAAATCTCTTTTTTTTCTTTTCTTTTTTTTTTTCTTTTTTCTTTTCTTTTTTTTCTTTTTTTTTTTTTTTTTTTTTTTTTCGAGACAGGGTTTCTCTGTATAGCCCTGGCTGTCCTGGAACTCACTCTGTAGACCAGGTTGGCGTCGAACTCAGAAATCCACCTGCCTCTGCCTCCCAAGTGCTGGGATTAAAGGTGTGTGCCACCACTGCCTGGCATAACTAAAGTCTCAAAGTCCCTGTCACTGGTAGCTGCAGCTCTAGGTGAGTCCATATCACTTGGCAGATACTGGGGATGAAGAGGACTCAAGGACACTCTGAGGTGGGATCCAGTGTTAACAGAAAGTGAGACAGGGCCTTCATGGTATGAATTCTTAGATTAAATGTAATGGTAAAATGCTTTTATGTAGCAGATGCTGGATACTTAAGTTTTCCAAATGCCTTATATATCATGGCAAAAAAACCCTCACAGTTTTAAAAATTGAAATAAAAATGAACTGAGTTGTCATGCCTGTTCAGAATTAGAACAATTTGCATTTTGTGGTGGGTGTGCTGGTGGTCACTGGTAGGACTTGGATGGAAACCAGGGCATCACACACGCTAGGCAGGCACTCCACCTCCTACCTGAGCTGATTGAATCTTTACACAAGTGGTTCTGAAATGAAGCTGCTTAGCTTAGGGGCTGGGCATGTGCTTTGTGCTCATGAATGTGTAACCACCCCTCATCCACAGCTTCATTTTTCTAGGTGATAGCTACCACAAGGTTACCCTTGATCACTGTAGCACAAGATATTCTGAAATAGAAGCCGCATTCACACAACATATATTGTCATAATTGTTTCGTTTTATAATGAGCTACTAACTTATGTTTATTTAAGTACCTATAGGCTCAGTACCATTCCCAATCTCAGTCATCCATTAAAGGCTTTAGAACATATCCTTAAGGATAAGGGAAATCACTGCTGAGGGAAACAAAGCTCATAAACCACTTTCCTCTAGATTGCCCAGGATGAAGTCCAGTCTTGGTTTGTGACACAGTTTAGATACAGGCCACATCTATTTTGTTCTTCTCTGTCTCATCAGTGAGTCACACTGGAAGATTGCACTTAAAAGCAATTTCCTTTCTGACCCTGGCAAGATCCCATGTCTCTAGCAACTCAGATCCAGAGGTGCACTACCCATGGTTCTGGCTGAGTCATGAGTGCTGTGCTGAAGGTGTGTGAAGGTGGATGGGCAGGAGAGGACACCTACTACTCCATGACAAGGATGATGTCATGCTTAGACTCAAAGGCATCATAGAGCTGAATGAGGTTCACGTGGTCCAGCTGGTTCATGACACTAATCTCGTTCTTCACATCCTCCTGAAGAGAAGGAAATAGTCAATTAGTATGGTGGAGACTGGTCCAGATTAGAGAGACTCACCTCCCAAGGCCTTTACCTTGTCCTTTGCACCTCTAATCTTAATGATTTTAGCAGCCAGCTTCAGGCCTGTTGCTTTCTCTTCACACTTATGAACCTGGCCAAAACGCCCCCTGCCAAAGAAGAGACAGTTTAGTTAGGCACTGTAGTCTGCAGGGCCCTTTATTAGCCCCTGCCAGGTGGACAGTATGAGTTGCCTAGGCATTTGTCTCTTGAGTGAACAAATACATCTACTCTATCTAGAAGGTGAGTCCTATGGGTTGCCTATGTCCCTCTCATAGGCATGGAGCATTAACAATACTGTTTCCAGGGCCTTGCATCTGTCCTATCTACGCAGAAAGGCATGGCCCCTGAGTCTGTACTTTCAGCTGATTCATACGCATACCAAAATTTGAAAACCACTAGTGCAGATAAGAAAAAATGTTCTGAATATATATGAATGTAAAAAATTGGAATTTGTAAGCATATAAACAATACAACCTGTGGGTCAGGAATATTAAAATCATTCTAGAAACTGCACTTAAATAAAATAACAATTTGCACATAGAATCATAAAATCAAAAGTACATATTGTAGTCAATGAGTCCCCAGTGAAGATTTTTATGTTAGCCTAGATATCAACTTAATACTTTATAATACAGCTGCTTCTATGGACATAGTTTAACTGTGTCCCAATAGGTTCAAGTGGTAGAAACTGAGTCCTCAGACCAGAGGTGTTGATAGTTGTGTTGAGACTTTAAGAACTAGGACCTATTGGTAAGTAACTGTGTCACTAGAGGTCTTTGGAATGAATTGATATCATTCTTATTGTGCCCTAGTTAGTTCTCAAGAAAGAATAGTTACAAAGCAAACCACAATTGCTTGATGCCTTCCTGTTCTAAATGATTCACTCTCTTTCTCTCTCTGTCTCTTCTCTCCCTCCTTCTCTTCCTTTCTCTCTTCCTTTGTATTCTCCCTTCCTCTCTTCTGTCTTCTCCCTCTCTTCTGTCTTCTCCCTCTCCCTCTCCCTCCCCCTCCCCCTCTCCCTCTCCCTCTCCCTCCCACTCCCCCTCTCCCTTCCTCCCTCCCTCCCCCCCCTCCATGATCTACTATGATGTGATGTAACAAAAGGGTCCTTCACCATAGCCAAGTGATGCTGGCAACACATTACTAATTCTCCAGAACTTTAGACTAACTAACCTTGTGTCATCACAAAGTACCCAGTCTCAGTATTTCAGTATAATAGAAAACAGAATACTATAGATTCTTACTTACTTACTTCTGAACTTTATTCAGAAGTGCGTACATACGGGCAATTTGATTTGCTTCTCTTAATGCTTACTTAATAAAGTAAAGTAGGACATAGGTCTCTGCTCTCTGCATGGTGGCTTTCATGGCAAAGAGTGAAAGGGACTCTTCTATAAGAACATGAGCCAGAAAAAGACCATATTCCTGTCACCTGCAGAGATGAGTGTGATCATGCTTGACATGTATGGGGGTAGTAGCAACCCAAAATTACTCTGCATTACTATGAGTGTACTTAAGTGGCTACTTAGATTCCAGCACTCACTATAGTGGCCCTCTGTGCTGGCACACATGAACACAAGCCCAGGTACTTCCCATGTAACCATGATTAAAGGAATGTCTTTTTCCCTTATTAGCACTAATCTTAGAAGTGCCTGGTCAGCTGTGATGTCCCTCCACTGTCTGAGTCCAGTGATCTCTCCATGCTAATGTTCTCACGAAGCTTATTCTAGAAGGACCTTGATACTGAGCCACCACATAAGATCCATGCTGGAACACCAGACTCATGCTAACTGAACACAGACATGATGTATACCTGTTAGCCTAAGGGAAGGAAGGTTTGTTTTGACGCCTGGGTTCAGAGAGTTCAGCCTATGGTCACCCCTCCCTGGTGCTTTGGGCATGCACCAGCACAGCACATCATGGCAGCAGAAGAGCTGCTCACTTCATGGCAGCCAGGAAGCACAGGGTAGAAAAGGATGAGAAGTCACAGAGTTTCCACTTCTCCCTTCAAGGACATACTCCAGTTTGCCTAATTTCATTCAGATGTGCCCCACCTCCTAAAGGTGCCACCATCTCCCAATAATGCCACATAGTAGCCTATAGTCTCTTATTTAACCCAAATGACAACACTTTCATGTAAGTACACTAACACCCCAGAGAAGAAGATGAACCAAGTAGAAGATAAGCTACTGCATAACGAACACTTAACTACTAACATGTCTACTACTAACACTTTACTACTAACTAATGCACTGTGCTCACTCAGTGGAAATAGCAATCAAAGCTAAAACAGTAGGAATAGAAAACCAGCAAGGATGAGAGAAAGATGAAATCCATGCCACTGCAAATGCATGGATCTGATGCATTTCACCTCCTAGGAGCTAAACCTGGCTTTAGACAGATCCTGGACCTTCTGGTAACTCACACTGGGTTTTTCCTATTCTCAGACTTTATGTCAGGCAAATAAAGCAGATATTAAATGAGAAATATAGTCAGCATGCCAACCTTATGGGACCAGTGACATTTTTCAAAAATGGTTAAAACCTCTTGAAATGTTTATTCTTTGTGTTTGTAGTTCTCAAGTCAAGACCAGCAAACATTTCTGCATCTTGGACTCTGCCTTGGGAAGGCTTTCTGCTTTTACTGGGGGGAGGGGGAGCTGTTCAAGCAGAGCCTCACTCACCCTCCTAGGATCTCAGATTTGCTCACAGTATACAGACTGTCGACTGCAGCATATTTGGCCATTACAATCCGATGATCAAATGGGGCAGCAGGAGCAGGGACGTCATCTGTAAGATGAGAAGAGAGGGACTGTCCATCAAGAAGTCTACCCTCCTTTCAGCACCAAGCACATGTCTTGGAGTAAAAATCTGCTCATGTAGATACTGGTAAAACTGAAATACAATTGACCACCTGTCTTATTCCTAATGATGCTAGATATAAATTTCCATTTCATGTATGATTGGACTTTAACTCAAGAATATGTTATCTGGTGTCTTTGAAAAGAAATGTCATTCACAAACTCTTTAGGGTCACTTTTAGAAAATGCAATACAGCAAGAAATCTGAAGTTCCTAGACAGTCACATTTCTGGGGCTGGTGCTGATGCCTCGTGGAGAAGTACTTTCCTAGCATGGATGAGATTCTTGGTCTGATCTCCAGCACCTCAATATGCTTCCAAGCCCAGGACCATTTTTCATTTGACCATGAGAAATTAATTGATCCATCGTTTTGGAAAATGACCCCATATAATTCATATTTTAATTAAAGCATAGAGGAAAAGGAGAAAAACATGAATTATTTCCTTATATCACTGAAATATTTGATATTGTATATTACTCTTTTAAAATCTTTTAGTCTTTATTTCAGTGGCATTTAAAGTGCAGAGTTGAATTTTTCCCTGGCCGAATGGAAATAAAACACCCAATAAAACAATGCCAGTTATATTCTACAGCTATCAGTTTCTCCCACTTTCCACCTTCTACCGTATATATTTAAGTGATAGACCACATCGACAGGAATCCTAACATAAATAGCTACTTAATAATATTTCTCCTAATAGTCTTCATATTTTCCCATAACCATTGCTGTTCATGAATTTGCTCATCCCCATTAATTAGTAAAACAGCTACTACATACATTCAGTAAGGGTATAAGGAGATGGACGTAGAGGATACCCTGGAACTCAGATCCACCTCTGCCTCCTGAGTGCTGGAATTAAAGGTGTGGGTCACCATGGTCTGGCTCCAAAACAGCTACATTCTTTAAACTTGGCATTTATCCAATACATATTTCCTGAGCACTTATCTTATTCTAAGTATACTACTAAATAGTAATACTAATTATGTTTAATTAATTTAGCATTTTTATATTCAGATAACACAAATCTCTTGGAATCTAATTTGATGTAAACATTTACCTCTCATGCCATAAATATACTTGGGAAAAAAACCATGAGAGAGTTCTTCAGGAAGCATTCCTTGCTTCAGATTTTGTTCAGGCTGGGAAGATATCTCAGTGGGTAAGAGAGTTTTGTGTGCAAGCCTAAAGACCTGAGTTTGGATTCCCTGGGATCCAAGTAAAAGCCTAGCAATGTGTCTGTGATCCCAATGTTGTGGTCACAAGCCAAGCTTCAGCCTCAAAGGAATATGGTGGGACATGATCGATCAGGACACTTGACGTCCTTCTCTGGCCTCCACACTGTACAGGTGCACACCCTGAGCGCGTGCACGCGCACACACACACACACACATATATATCATAATTTTCACACATACCTAAAATAAATAATAGATAGATAATAGATGATAGATAGATAATAGATCCATGATAAATAGATAAATAGATGATAGATAGATAGATAGATGATGGATAGATAGATGATAGATAGACATATAGAACTGTTTCTCTTGCCTATGCAAAGAGTGTTTAAGTTAAACATAATAATGACATTCATATAGCATATGTCTTCTTAAAGCTTTTAGGAGAAGAGAAGTTAAGTTTGGAATTTTTGCTGGGATAGTTAGGAAGCTTTAAAAGTCCAGAACAAAAGGCATTTCCTACCTAGTGGGACGGCCGGCTCTTGCTCTCTGGAGGTGGTCACTCCACCCTGGAGTCCATCATCCAGGCTCCTGGCTTGTCTGGTTTCTTCTGTCCTGGGTGTGGGCTCTTCCCCTGTACTCACTACATCTATTCTGCTCTTTTTGTTGTCCTCACTGAGGAAGCACTCCTCTGCCACCCTGCGCTTACTGCTGCCAGTAGACTCTGTCTGTTCAGCATTCTGGAAAGTGGGTCCTGATGCTGAATTTCCAGGGATTCCTGGTGTAGAAACAGTCTTTAGATTACTGATGCACCTAGAAAATAAAATACATTTGCAGTTTTCTAAGATCCAAGGGAAAATGTTCAGATCATCCTAACTCTTTTGGAACTGATACTTTCTTATGACAGTGTCTGGGGAAGACAATGTGCTCTGTGACACAGAGACAACCAGTCCAGCAGCTGTGGACATCAAATCTAAGTAGATTTAGACACAGAGTCTTCCAAGGACCTCACTGTGATCCCTAAAGTGGTCATTTATGAAACCTAACTTAATAGAAGAGAGAAAATATAGAAAAGAAGCAAAGATCTCTCTAAAGATTGACAGCCACAGAAGAGCCATTATTGGTGGAATGGTCTTAATTAGCATGTTTTGGCAGGTACAAGTCTTTCTGAGCACATCTTATAGTGACGGACTTTAATAATAATCCCGATTAATATATTGAAAATTAGATTTCTCCAAGTTTAATTTCAAATGCTTTTATACTAAAGCTAAGTAATAATCATGTCTTAAAGGCATCAGAGGTGCTTAAATACTCTTTATTCCAAACACACAATCATCATGCTTAGAGCAGCTAAGTTTAATTGGATACAAAAATTCCTGAATTTGTACTTGACACTTTATAATTTTAATTTTAAGGAAGAAATTTAATCAATTATCTACTTCCTACAATACAAGGGAAGAAACCACCATTGCAAAATGGATTAGGCCAACTCTTTCAGGTTGGGTTTTTAATTTACAGCTCAACATAATCATTATTTAATTCTTAGCCTTAGAAGAGATATTTTTTCTTTATTTTTAAATGGCAGAACTTTTTCCACTTGACCTTTAAAGAGTACTGATTGCTGGAGATATTAAAAATGGTGATCTTGGTATTGGTGTTAATACTTTGAAACAGTCAGATGGAGCTCAGGGAGGAAGCTCAGGCTTAGCTTGAGCAAGGCCCTGAGCTCCATCCCCCATGGAGAGAAGCAAGGAAAGAAGGAAAAAAGGGGGCTGAGGAATGGAGAGAGGGAGAAAGGAAGGGAGGAAAGAAAGGAAGGGAGGGAGGGGAGAATGGAAGGGGGAAGGAAGAAGAGAAATAACTGAAAATATTGGCAAGAAGAAAGAGAAATAGCAGAATAATAGTAAAATGTAGCCATGAAAACTCAATGTATGAAGTAGAGTGGGTTCTAAACATTGCTTTTAAAACTGTCTTCATTTTTCTCTCAAAATGGCCTCAAATATCACAGTGCAAAGAGCTGTAAGACACACCAACTGTGGATGTGTAGTGCTGTAACACTACCTTTCATGGGACGGGCCACCATTCATGTCCTCAATGTGCTGGCTTTCAGTCAAGTGTTTGCCCAGCACTGTTCCACCTGCAGCTGTTGAAGCCCTATTCTCAGCTTTGATTCCTCCAGAGTCTTCCTTAGAAGGAATCCCACTTTTTCCTCCATTGTTATCTTCAGTGTCTTGTTTATCTCCCAGGCTGTTGCTTTCTGGTTTCTCCAGACCTTCTATGCATGGAACATCTTTTGCACCTGCATTCTTCCTTAGCTCTGTGGAATTCCTCTGAACAAATTCTATCTTGTCTTGTCTTTCCACGTGACATATGACACAACTCCTCTGCCCTTCTGAGGCACTGGTCTTCTCTGCATTTTTCTTGTTGAGCTTGGTAATCTTTTCTTTCTCGGAAGAGAATTGGTCTTTCTGGTCAGGTCTCTCTAGAAGCCACAGAACACAAAACATTTGATGAAGAATGATCATGGTCACTTTAATTTTGGCTTTATTTAATGGCACCTTTCTTCTGGCTTCTTTTTAAAAGTAGATTTAAGGTTTCAGAAGCAAGCAGAATAAAATATGCCCAGCTGGCGGATAATTGCATGTCAAGAGATTTTCTTATTTGTCATGGGTATGGCCAAACTCAATCAGAAAAAGATATTAATAAAACAGCACTTTTTCTACAGGATTCAGAAATGTGTGATTTCCTCTGAATAAGTGTAACAACAGAACGTTCTCCTAAGTAAATCTCCTAAGATGTTACCTGTGAGAGCTGATGTCCTTCCTCCTCTGACAATTGTTGTTTCGTTTAGTGCACGGTTGGACCACACATTTTCCTCAGCCTGTGGGTACACAATCAAGCAATTGAGATTACCAACAGTGTGCACACTGCTTAGCTTCAGCACTATCAACATAGGCTATGCAAGTCTTCATGTGAAGAGCATTCTAGCACAATGAATGTTTACATTATACCTGGCCTTTCCCAATCAGTGCCAAGAGAAACCTGCCTTCCAGAAGTGAGGGTCAAAAAACTGACTTCAGACAATTGAAATTTAATTTCTTAGTTAGATTTACAGTGCATAATACATTATTACTGACTATATTTACCTGTTGTACAAAAATATCTCAACCCTATTCTTGTCTATGATAAATGTTGTTCATTAAAAATAATATTAATCAAAATATCTTCAAAGATTACTAAATTTCCTCAGGAGTAAGGGGAAATTTTTTTCCAAGTTAAAACTAATATATTATATAATGCAACCATGGATGGCAAAAGCACAGAAATTAATAGTCATGTAAAGTATAAAATAATCTGAATTAATGGACTCCTGTATAAACAGCGTCAACGTAAATGAGCTCACTGTTTTCAAAGAAACTCTGCAACTCTGTCATGGTGTGCAGAAGGTAGCCCGACTTCATTACTTCACTAAAGGGAATGGATAATGTGTTGGCCACTCTTGACTTCCACTTAAGTTGTCTTGGTTTGGCTCACATATAAACTGAATAAAAATCAGAGAATATATGTGAATGATTTTTCTAAACTATAAAAACATGAAGACAGTGAGCTTTATAACAATGGGCCTTTCCTTCCCCTGGAAGATGCCTTTCTCCCAAGCAATTAAATGTTTGCACAGTCCTAGCTTTGCTTAACAAATCCTTTCATACACCATGTGACAGGTGAACATCAGCCTAATGTACACAAGTTCTAAGTTATACATTATAAATTGATAAAATCATATGAAGTCACAGGAAATCAGTCCCTCCTGTTTGGACCAGAACATGATTTATCCCAGAGTTCTGCAAACATGAAATATCACAAAAGTGCAGAATGTAGGGATTAAAAGAAATTGCAAATACTCTTATAATTCAGAAAGCTTCCTTTTTCCAGATGGGCACCTCACAACACAGAGGCACATTTAGTACATTTATAGAAAGCCAAGGTTGGAAATCAAAGCTGTAGAAAGCCTCTCACTCTTAAGTGCAAATACAGAGATGGCAGGAAAAAAGTCTATTTCCTTGGGTGAAGCCAGTTGCTACTTCTGTATGTGGGCACAGAAGTTGGTACTTATACAATACAAGTGTCCCTGGTAACACTTCACTGAACTGTTTTTGATAATCTGTTTCCTACTAGATGGTGGGTTTATTATGGCCATGGTGCTTAGACCTGTGACATCACAAAGTGATGATGATGGTGACTGGTGATGGTGGTGGCAGCAGCAGCAGTGGTGACAGTGTAATGATGGTAATATAAATGAAAAAAGATGATGATGATAGTGTGGTCATGATGATGGAGATGATGAAGAAGATGGTAATGATAGCTAACACGCACTGGGCACAGTCTGTGAGAAATTTTTCAATGCGCTTTGCATGGTTAACTCACTTGTGACTCTCAGAGACTCTTTGAGAGAGACTATCAACCACAGTTTGATAATGAAGTCAGGATTCTACTTCATTTCTCTGCTTGGTCTATGCTCTAATGACAGCATATTCTGTACTATTTTTCTGCTATAGAAAGGGATTTTAGCCAACCTGTATAGTTAGTATTGTTTGGGATCTACTGCAGAGTAGGCGCCATGGAATAAAAAGAGTAACAGTTGGGGCCATAAAATAAAAGCATTAGCACAGTGAGGAAGATATATGTGTCCATTAGTTAAAGGATTAGAATTAACATAGAAGAGGGGAGAGAGAGATAATTTAACTTTAATTCTGAAAAGTCAAATAGGGCAGTTTAACAAATTGGGTTGGTGGCATTTTATATTTGTCTCTTGGTAATTTCTCCTCTGAAATGAATGTCTGGAGTATTGGTGGACACCATGCTTTGGGCTTTAACTTGTGTGGTATAAATGCTACAGTAAGAGGAAAAATTAGCTTAATAATGATGAAAACCTGGTGTGCTTATTCCAACTCATCAAAATATGTCAAAGCAAGTGTTTGGCTATATAACTGCAAAACTATTCAGACCACGAGTCTCTACTGGCAAATGTGAGCATGCTGTGTTCCTACTGTTCAGAGTCTGGCCTAGCCAAGGGCAGAAACTGTCAGCTGAAGGCCCAGGAGCCAGTCTCCAAGCAGGACATACTGTAATTATGTATCACACATGCTTTACCATTTAAATAATGTAAGGCCTCCATTCATTGCCACAGGCTGTTTATAGTTTCATTTCCCTATGTAATACTGACATCTAGAGGAACTTTGAACTGAAGCATCTCTAATAAGCTGAAGTATCTCTTTTCCTCTTTGCATCTAACAACCTAGTGGGCCTTCATTCCAAAGCCTTGTCATATTGCATCTCCATTCCTCCATAGGAGTTCCTAAAATAGGACACAGGTTTATGGATACCTTTTATTTGTCATCCAAAAATGACATGTTTCCTATGAATGTAGTAGTCAGGATCAGTGCTGTTAAAGCAGACATTCCTAAAACCACCCAATCACCCTGCAAGGGAGGAAGCCTCTTCAGGACTGTGTTCCGTTATTGGATTCCCGAGAGAACAAAAGAGCTTGTTTCATTCAAATTCATTTATTCATCATTTTAAAAACATGTATGAATTTTTATATGGACACCTTTGCCAGTTTCTACCAACTCCTTTTACAACTCTTTTTAAATTTATATTTTACGTGTTTTGAAATATATATTAATAAAATTGGGCAAACATAATTTATGAGTTACTATAATAAATGTCTCTAAGAACAAGCATGCCCACATTCATTATCAATACTTATCACACATGTCATACCACGTTACCTCTACAGTGACATGGATGTCACTCGCCCTAGGAGCCAACCATGCACTTTGGTGGACACCCACTGCCTGAGTTCCTTTTGCCCCATACTTCAAACCTGCTTCAGGGCCACATTCAAACTCTCTCAGAAGTGAGGGGTGATGAAAGGGAAACTAACCCCCAAGGCCAACTTGTGCCCAGTCTTTCTTTCATATCCAGACAAAAAAACCCACCTTTTTCTTCCATTAATTTATTTATTCACTTTATATCCCATTGCTACCCCTCCTCCTGCCCCCCCCCACAGTCCCTTCCCCTGCACCCCCATCCCCTTCTCCTCTGAGAGGGTGGGGACACCGCCAAATCAATTCTAAAATGGATTTAACCTTAACTGTTACAGTAAAAGTGAAACTCCACTTGACCTCTGCAATACTGCCGTCAGCTTTTGTGTTTGGGTCACTGTCCTCCGACTGGAATATGAAGGATTCTATTTTTGTTTCTCTAGCACTTGAATGAGAGAATTTAGGGCTCTAAAAAGTACCCAGGAAAGCAAAGTGCAGTGAAGGGAGGAAGTGCTTGCAGAAATGGGTCTATCAGTGTGGGAGTGGTCTACCATCAGGCTGCATCATGGGAAAGCAAGGCTTCCCTGGGGACCATCTTGGAGCATCCCTGACACTGATACCCATCACTTCACTTCAGAACAAAATGCTACATGACAATTATATCTCTGCATTTGAGGATTATAGTTGCTTCAGAACAGAAATTTATAATATCACACATGGGATATGACCAAGACTACCTCAAATAGTGGCTTTGTATCTTGTTGCTATGGCAATGCCATGGTAAGCACTTTCTGGTCATTTTAACCCAATGTCTATTAATATAAAAACAAAGTTATAATGATCTAAAATGACTTTGTTAAATTTTATTTAGGTTCTTAATGGGAGAATTGAGAATAAATAGTCCCTGAATATAAAGAGGATGATTTTTAGAAAAATAGTAAAAGAACCTACATTTTTCCTATTTGTGTATAAAAGATTAATTTTAACATTTTATGTCTATTGTTTGTTTGTAGCGTGTGTGCCGCAGTTGAGTGTGGAGGTCAGAAGACAGCTTGCTGGAGTTGATTCTCTCCTTCCACCATGTAGGGGCTGGCAACTGAGTACAGGTCACCTCTCTTGGTAGAGAGTGCCTTTATCTGCTGAGCCATCTCACCAGCCTGATGGAAGATTACTTTTAGAGATCATTTGTAAATAAATCTATTCTCTTGATCTGCAGATGCTCTCAAATTCCTGGTACATAAAACAGAGAAATGGTAGCCAGGAGGAATTCTCTCTCACACAGCACAGCCTGTGTTGTGGGCTATGGCAACTGCCATGGGGTAAACTAGGTCAAGGTCTCACTGACAGAATCTAGGAAGGAAAGTGTTGGCCTTGACCTCAGAACCGAGGGAGTGGCTCCTCCCTGAGCTGTGGATGACATCAAGCAGAATCAGTCACCTGAGTAAATAACCCTGCCCGGAAAATGAAAGCCAGTGGATGTGTTCACAAATCAGGGAACAGTGCTTCATTCAGAACCATGAAGACTGGACTTTAGGGGTCTGATGTTAAAGCTGCCAGCTCGGCAAAACCTAATTAGACCAGCATAGCATAACATCTTCTTTGGCTGTTCCTTGGTGACAAAGGCCTTTTCTTTTCTTTTTGTCTTTTTTCTTTTATTGAAGGTTAAACCTGGGAACTCACACATACTAAACAAGCCCAAAGCCCAGAGCCCACCTGGATAGTATGTCTGGAGGTGTTTTGAAAGACCAGTGGCTAGGGCTGGCCACAGAAGATAGAGTGTGGACACACACACACACACACACCCCCCAGTGTCTACTCCACCTTTATTGGGGTATAGGCTACAGGTCACAGCTATGAATGTTCCCCTCCAGGCTGTTATCCAGCAAACCTCTGGCAATTTTAGAAAAAAACAGTTTAAAACAAACAAACTATAAGTTTTTACCTAATGTTTAGTCTCACTGGGTACTTAGTCATACATATCTTATACTAGATTGATGGGCTGACCCACACTAAGATATATTATAAAAAGATCCACATTTCTTTCTAAAACTTTATTTTTGCTTTATGTATATCGGTATTTTACCTGGGTATATGTGTGTGTAGTACATGTGTGCCTAGAACCCGAGAAGGCCAGAAGTGGGTATTAGATCCTTTGGAACTGGAGTTATGTTAAGTTTCAGGTAGGTGCTGGGAATTGAACCCAGGTCCTTTGGAAGAGCAGCCGGTTCTCTCACCCACCGACCCATCCTTCATCTCCCCACATTTCTTTCTACTTCCCACCTCCCAAATGAGAATTAAAGTGGAAACTTAGGGTTCTTTGGAGAGTCAGTTGTGTTGGAGGGTGTTTTGCTGGGGCAGACACGTGAAGGAGTGTTTTCCTGAAGTGGACACAGGTGAAAGACTAAGGCAGACTTGTGAAGAAACGTTTCACTGAAGCAGACACAGGAGAGAGGATGTTCTGCTAAAGCAAGCATGTGAAAGGACGCGTGATGAAGGGTTCTTTGCTAATGACACGCATGTATCAGTCTGCCTTACATTACGATGTAGTTGAGCTCCATTTGTTGGGACTCTGTGGAGTCGGGCTGATTGGATGCATGTGCTGAGGCTGAGGCAAGACCTGTGCTGAGGTAAGGCACATGGAGGACACCTGCTGTTTGGAGGGTTATGAACAGGACTCAGAGGAGGGGCAGAGACAGAGTTTGGCTTCCTGATAGAGCTAGCTGTGCAACACTTGTGGGCCTTTCTTCTTCACTGATCTTCACTTCCCTGAGAGAGGCACAACCAAGAACTTCTCCTAGTGTCCCTCCTGGCCCTCCTCCTTGTCCCTCCTGCTGACTTGGGCTGAGGCTGAGGCCTGGCTGTCTGTTAGGTCATGTCACCACTGTTGCTAGCCCAACTCTACTGAACTGGACTGCTGGTGTGTCCATAAAGTATTTACCAGTGGATCGAGCTGCCTCTGCCTGTTAACCTGTGAACTGAACTGTTGATTTCCAGACAACACAGACAGGAGTTGCTCCAAAGAACCTTTCTAAACAGGTTCACTTCTCCCATATACTTTCTTTTCCACTACCTCTGGTGGGTAGTAGGGTATAAGGGAGGTTAAAGCATTTAAGAACCATCATTGAAAATAGAATTAGAAAAAAATAAAGTTCCAGAGAATACAGAGGCCTTAGCCTTTGCTTGTTTTTCCCTCAGATGATGACTTTTCTGCATGCCATCCCACCTCCACATCTGCCTTCTTTTGCTCCAAAATCTTAGCTCTGAACGCCAGGTCCCTGCTCCTAATGGTTCTAATAAAAGTGGTATTAGAGGAGGTGGGTCTCAGACCCTGACGTCCTCTTAGCCCCACTTACAGTTGTGTGAATTATGCACTGCAACCCTTGTGAGCCACCAGTCTGGCCTTCTCCCCCAGATGCTCAGTTCTTACTCCCACAAAAGCTATGAGCATTTTCAATCTCATCCAGGCAGAGTACCTAAAAACCCTGCCTCTTTCTCACCCTTGACCCAGGTATACAATATGTCAGTGGAAATCATCCAAAGCACTACCATGGGGACTCCAATTCCCCTTTTCAGAGTGACCTATGGGGTACCTAAGGAGAACTGTAAAATAAAAATTCAATATCCCTAACTATGCCTCTGGTCCTCTGTCTGAAGACCTCCTGGTTGCTTCTTAGCCACAGTGTGATAAGTAGCCAGGGAAGGGCTGAAGCTGACAGGGAGAAACTTCATTGGACAGGACACAGATTTATAGATCTTTACATAAAGTAAGCCTGAAAAGCATAAGCCATGGTATTCTTTGGTCTCCTTGGGATTCTGTGTCAAGATAACACTTGATCATGTCAAAAACAGCACTGCCACTTTTAAGAAATTGTGGTCAGGCAGGGGTGGCGCATGCCTTTAATCACAGCACTTGGGAGGCAGAGGCAGGTAGATTTCTGAGTTCGAGGCCAGCCTGGTCTACAGAGCGAGTTCCAGGACAGCCAGGGCTACATAGAGAAACCCTGTCTCGAAAAAAAAAAAAAAGAAAAGAAAAGAAAAGAAAGAAAGAAAGAAAGAAAGAAAGAAAGAAAGAAAGAAAGAAAAAAAGAAAGAAAAAAGAAAGCAAAGAAAGAAAAAAGAAAGCAAAGAAAGAAAAGAAATTGTGAACATGGGCCAGTTTATGAGAAACCAAATTCAAAGGGAATCCTCACTGCTTTACATGCATTTGGTTAAAAAGTGAGTCTTACATGTAAAATTCTTTTTGTACTACACAAGACTAAATCTTGGAAGATTTGCACATGAAGTTTACAGTGTTTTTTCATCACCCAATAAAGCTTTTGATTTCTCCCACTGCAGACAGTTTTAAGAGCGTTCATTTCACTTGGTGTTCTCAGTGTGCATTTTATTTTAGACTCAATTTTATCCTTCCACCTCCTACCTCCCACCCCAAGCATTTGTCCTGTCAACCCCCATTCCCCAAGACCAGAGCTCTGTGGGAGCATATGCTGGCAAAGCCTGGGTAGGGACACAGTGTCTTCTAGTAGAGGGGCTGTGTCGTCCTGTGGATGGTAGGGACCTCAGGATCTAAACTTAGACTAACTGGCCAAAATACTTAACCTCTTAATGGCTTGCCTTCTGCATGTTCCCCACAAGTAGAAAATGCTATGACATGCTACAAAGCAGAATGGCTTTTGTAAGGCTACTATTTTAAAGCAATGAGAAGCTACAAAGCTCTTCAAAATGTTACTAAACTTGGAATATGTAATATGAAGCCTAAATTAAAACTAATGGCCGGGCAGGGGGGCAGTAGCTGGTAAGTGGCTCTGCTGGTAAAGCTGAGAGACTTGAACTGAATGAATCCTTGGAGTCCACATAGTAGAAGGAGAGAACTGAATCATAGACCATACACATTCCATAGCCTACACATAGCATTGAGTAAATAAATGAATGGTTTAAAAACCTAATTAGTTCTAAATACACTAATCCTTTAGTTGTCTGCAACCTTCTACTCAACATGGGTCTGTGGACTGGCAGGAATAGCATTACCTGAAACCCTATTAGAAATGCATACAAGAGCTAGGAGAGCAGCTTAGAGGTACATCCAATGACTGGCATGCATGCCTCTCGGTCCTGTCACAAGCACAAGGGAGGAAGGGAGGGAGAAGAAACAGAAATAAAGCAAGCAGAATCCCAGCTCCTACTACCTAGAACCTGCATTTCAACCAGTCCTCAGATAATTTCTATACACATTAAAATTTGAGTACATGAAACTAGTGTGAATAAATTACACAAATATTTGTTAGGGCCTTATGAATTGTTTTTAATGTTGCTTCCATCTTTAAAGATCTCACCAGCTAATCTCTTATATACATGAGCTCACAGGAAAGGCAGCAGGAATGGGAAAATGGCTGACAACACTATGCTGGTCTGTCTGTCTCTCTGCTGGCCTCAAAGGGAGTCACATTCGAGAACCCAACACTGGAAATAATACCAATAAGATTCTCAGAGTGTCCAGACTCTGACAACGGCCAGGACTCCTAGCAGGAGCTGGGAAAGGAAGATATATGGTGGATATATCATGCTTAGAACTTTCCAGTAATTTCGGGGTATCCAGACTTTCAGACTTAGCTCTCAGAGAAAAACAAAATTAAGACTGGTGTGACCATGCAAGAGTGAGTTCCAGAGAACCGGGAATACAGTCATCAGGGTGTCTGAAGGAGACTGGTCCTGGGATCTCTGCTGACATTAAAATCCACAGATGTTCAAGTTTCTTGCATCAAATGGTATAGCCCTTCCATGGAAACTGCACATGCTCCACACGCCTCCAGTTATCCACAGCTTCCTGATTCTGTTTAGTGCCATGAAATGCTGTGTGAATGAGTGGTTGTTACACTCCACCATGTGGGAAATCAGGACAATGTCTGTATGTGTTCAAAGCTAACAAAAATTGTCCCCAAAATGTTCAGTTGGTTGAAGCTAAGGTGCAGGAATCCTTGTATGTAGAAAGTAAGTCAGTACATACTGATTGGCTCCACCAGAGCAAAGAATACAGTTATAATGAAACAAGCTTTTTAACTTGGATTCTCTGTATAAATGTGTCCAAAAGTACTTTCAGGTAGAGAAAATTGCCAATCTGTACCTCTATCAAAAACAATAGTCTTCTTAGACTACAAATATTTGTGTCACCACTAATATCTGGAACTCTATTCTTATTGTGGTTTTTAAAAATAATTCACCATTTGGCCACCTTCTCAACTAATGTCTTATTTCTAATGAAAATCGGGACATGAACTGCAAATGTTCATTTGTTATTCACATTTCTGCACTGAACACAATTTCTTCAACATGTAACTCCTTTAGCACGTTAGCACAGAGAGACATTTTATGAGTGCTTTTGGTGAGAAAGAAGAGGTTTCAATTAGTCCTGGTCACTACCACTGTTCCGTTTACTGTAATTATCTAATATTCTTTCCAGAAGGCAAGAGCAAACAGTAGCTATTTCCTTTAAAACAGCTGATGAAACTTCGGTGTACATTACCTAGCCTAACAGTAAATAGGCATGAAATAAATGTCTTTATATTTTACTGTTAAAGTCCTTCACAGCCAGGTATGGAAGCACTATATCCGCTGTCCCGGTTATCTCTGAGACTGAGGCAGGATTGCTTCTGCCCAACAGTTCAGGACTAGCCTAGCCTAGACAACATAGAAAGACATGCCTTGGGGGAAAAAATCACGTGTGTGATTCTACTGTTCCTTCTGTTTTATAAAATATCAGAATGGCCAAGAAATTAGAAGAAAGCTGACACCATCAGTGAACAACACATGCTGAAGCTTCTGATACAATAAAGCGCTCCTCGGGTGCTTTGCCAGACCTTCAGAGGACTTCCCAGTGGAGGGGCTTCTAATAAAGATGTCTCTGTAGCTTATGAAGGAAGCAGTCTGTACTGATTTTCTTAGCATCTGTAGTCCATGTCCACTTCTCAAAAGGCAAGACCTCCACTTGGGCTTAAGACCAGGCTCTCACTGCATCAGTGACATCAACAAGAATTCTGCTGCAGACTCAGTCAATGAAGTTTCCCAAGTGTCCCTATCTCTAAATGTTACTGGAATACACAAACTCAACATTGCATTTGTTATAAAAACTAGGTTTTATGTGCAGAAGTAGATACTCTGTGTCAGGTGTTAGTGTGCATGAAAGCCTTAATTTACGCTCTGCTTAGAATCCTCTGTGGAGAAGCACATTGTTAGTTAATTCTGAAGTAACAATTTTTATTTGAAGAAAAATAACATGGAAATAAAGACAAGGAAATTTTGGGAGTTGATGGATAAGTTTAGGACCCAAGGTGATAGTATCAAGGGTGTTGTTGCCTGTGTCTAAACTCAACAAAATGTACTTTTTGTGTGTATTATTTATACCTCAGAATAAAGGTTCTTAAATGGGCATAATAGCAGACAAGATTAGGCCAGATTGTGGTGGTGTTACACACCTTAGTCCCAGCACTTGGGAGGAAGAGGCAGGCAGATCTCTATCTATGTGAGTTTGAGGCCAATCTGGTCTACAGAGTGAGTTCCAGGACAGCCAGGGCTACACAGAGAGACCTTGTCTTGAAAAAAAAAAAAAAAAAAGATAAAGAAAACTAGATTAGTTACTGTCTTAGTAGGTTTTACACTGGTATAACCAATTCCTGAGATAGCATCTTACAGAGAGAAAAGGAATATCTGTGCTTACAGTTTTAGAGGTTTCGGTCCAGGATAAGTTGGGCCCATTGCTCTGAGCTGTCTGATGACACAGTCATAAACAACATGATACATGGAAAAGGAAGAAAGGAAAGGGCCAGTATCCCATAATGCCTCGATGCTGTCCTCTCAATGATGCAAAAGTTTCCAACTGGAGGTCATACCCCCTCCCAATTGTGCCACCTTGGGGACCAAGCTCTTAACACATGTGCTTGGAGTGTGGGTACTTGAGATCTAATTTAGCAATGTCTGTGGTACTTAAAGAGAATCCTTGGACTCAGCCTTTGCCTGTGCAGTGCTTGAAAACTCTGAGTGCTACCTTCCTTCTTTGGCAGTAGAAGTCTCCAAATGGAACGCTTAAGACGTATGCAGGCAGATTCACTCTTCTTCCACTATGCCAAGAGCAGCAGTAAATTAGTGTTTACAATGAGGTGACAGCTGGCCCCTGCAGCGCACCACAGTCTCAGATGGAAAGTTCAGCGACGGGTATCCCAAGAACAGAATCAAGTCTGTTTCCAGTCAGAAGGCTCATATAAAACCATGCTCCATCTGTGTTTACCACATGCAGCTGTGCCTTCCCAACTGCTTAGCGAACTTTCTCTCCTTTGTGAGCACTGCCCTGCAGAAGTGCACAGACACAACCACCTGAAGCACGTGTTATAAGCAAATGCTGCACAAGACAACATGGGGCCACATACATGTGCTCTTTCCAAGTGACTAAAGCCTTGCATGCTCATATTCACAGCCCGAAATAATTCATCAAATCACAGAATGGAAATCCAAACTGTGAAGCTAGAAACTGCTTCAAAACATACAAGAAATTTTTTCCAGCTATCCTGATTCTATCTCATTATTTTTGTGTATTAAAATTGAGGTGGTAGTTTAAATATACTTTAATTTCACATGTAATGAGATCATTCAGTTTGTCATTTAACAATTACTAAGAAAATTGTTCATTTTGATTTGATTCAGCTCTATACAGATGTGTGCAGATGTGTGGCCTGCAGCGTTTATTAAAGCAGAGCGTGGGAAGTGCTTTCTGTGTAATTACTTTGCTGTTGTTCATTCTTTATTCATTCCCACAAAACCAATGGTCTTGGCATGAAGCTGTCCTGCCTAACAGACTCATAGTGTGACGTGAAAAGGGGTACGCTCGGGCTCCAGGGAGATACCACAAACACAACAAGAATTCTATCATTTTATGAATTCTACATTTAGTTTGTATCACCTGAAATTTTTTCTCTACTAAAAATATTATAAAAATAAATTTCAAAGTCAAATTTGGTTTCCCTTTTGAGTTAAAAAAAAAAGAGAGAGAGAGAAACAAATGAGGACTATATTCTTATGAAAATTAACATTATAAAAATGAGGATTCCAGCTTCCAAAAAAACCCCTCTATTCAAAATCCTAAAATCTATTTTTTTTCAAATGGAGGTTGGTTTATTACATTAAATGGTTATTTATTTTTTAATGAAATTGCATTCCATTTAAATGTATTATATTTCTCATCAGTTCTGGTTCAACCAAATTTACTTTCATAGAATATATATAATATAAACTTTTCCTTCTAAAAAATATAATTTATTAACATTTAGGAATAAGAATTTTGATAGCAATAATCTAAACTTTATATTGAGAGATACTCTCTCCAAAGCATGTTTTATTCAAATAATAAGCAATGTTAAAGAAAATTTCCCTGTTAAATTCACAAAAAACAATCAAAGAACACTAGCTCAAAATAATAATAAAAACCTGGGAAAGCTAGTGATGAATCTATAAACATATTTATACTTTAAAAATATTGTAAACATTGCTGGACCAGAAAGATCCTCAGTGTGTAAGATCACTTGCCATGCAAGTCTGAAGATGTGAGTTCAGTCCCCTGAACCCACTGTGGAAGGACAGAATGAACTCCTAGAAGTTGTCCTCTGACCTACACACACACACACACACACACACACACACACACACACACACACACACACGTGCATGAACACACATACAGAGAGAGACACACACACAAAGAACACATACAGACACACACATAGAGGCACACACAGAGAGACACACTCATTCCCACACATACACTAATATACTCACACACATACACACTCACACATGCTCACACACACACACTCTCATATGTACAAACACACAGACTCACACACACATACACACATACACATGATGAAAATAATTTATGTGCGCTCATGAGTAGTATTTCTTAATGAAAACCCCACTTTTAAAACTTGGCCTTTGAGAGTTACATGTGGTCTCACTCTTTTACAATGGTTTTGTGAGTTAATTTTAAAATATACAAGAGTTGGTGTTCGCATATCAGGGCTTAACTTTGCAGGTTTGCCCCACAGTGAACTCTCCTTTGTCATCTTGACTGTGTGAAGGGGAAGAAATGACTCACCTGTTAACAAAATAGAAGGAATTAACCAACACCGAAAACTGTTCATTTACTTTGACACAAGCCCTCCATGTCTGCTCTGACAGTCATGATAATGACCCAGTGCTTAGGGCTCCTGGAAGCTCATAGCTGCTGACAAGGGCTGCTGTTCTGGGTTAGTCAAGACTCTGTCCTAGCTCACTTCTCTTAGCTTGTCAATTTGCACTCCATGTTATCACTACAAGTTCTAGCCCCCATAGAGGAAGTGGGTACTTCCATGCAGAATATATTATAGAAAGAGCTGTGTTTATCTTCTGAGATATATAAATTATCCTGTATGGCTCATATCCCTGACATCATGGGGTTTCTTTCTAAAAGAGAAACTCTGATATGGGATCCTTTAAAACAAACTCTAGAAAGTTTAACCTCCATTTACAAGCCATACAGCTGTTAAAGTAGTGTAGCTGTTCCCGTAGAAGATGCTGGGACCTGTTCACCAAGGTTGCTGTGGCTCGCCTCCTGCTTGTGATGCCTGTCATCTCTCTCCACTGGCCATCATAACGCTACAGACAGAACACATGCAGACACACACAGAGAGGAATCTATGAACGCTGAGCACATTCATTCCTCCTGGTAAGCTCACACAGGCTACAACTCTAACCAACCATTTCCAAATGTATCTCTATTCCTCTAAAACAATAATTACTAAATCCTAATATTTGGTTATACTATAAAAGATGTGTGTGTGTGTGTGTGTGTGTGTGTGTGTGAGATACACGTACATGGAGGTCAGGGGATGTCGGCTGTCCTGCAATGTCCACCTGATTCCGTTGACACAGGGTCTTCCAATGAACTTGGAGCTAGGCTAGTAGCCAGCAGCCCCAGCACTGTTCCTTCCTCCACCTCATGAAATGCTTCTGTGTGGTCACACTTAGCTTTTGACATGAGTGCTGGGAATTTGAACTCAGGTGTTCATACTTGCCCAGAAAGTACTTTAATCTCCTGAGTCATATCCCCAAACCCAAGGATTTTAAACTTTATGTATCAAAAAGAAAAAGTCATCTTGTATCAACATCTTATTCTCTAAATTGGCTTGTTCTCTAAATTGGCTATAGTTTGGATGTGGAATGTTCCTCACAGGCCATATATTAAAGGTTTAATCATCAACTTGGTGCTTCTGGGAGGCAGTGGAACTTTTAAGAGCCAAGGCTTAGGTCACTGAGAGTATATCCTCAAAGGGATTGAGGGATGTCAGCCCTTTCCTCTCTCTCTCTGTTTCCAGACTGCATTTAAACTTCATTCCACTACAGGCTCCTTGCCATGATATGTCACTCTCACCCACATGACCCCCAAAGCAATAGAATTGCCTGACCATAAATTGTTATCCTCCAAACAATGAGCTAAATCAAGTCCTCCTTCATTTGTGACTCATTTGTGGAACTATGGAATTTGGAGCAGAGAGCTTGATCTGTGAAGAATTTTTACCTCTAAGAATCCAAGGTCGTGGCTACAGAGATGTCTCAGTTAGTAAAATGTCTGTCATGCAAACCCAAGGACTTGAGTTCAGATCTCCAGCAACCATGTAAAGGCCAGACATAGGGAACGGAGACAGGCAAATCCTTGGGGCACACTGGCCAACTGAATCAGTGAGATTCAGGTTAGTGGGAGGTCCTTCGTGAAAAATAAGGTAGAAGGTAATCCAGGAAAAAACCTGATGTCATTGACCTCTGGCCTTCACAAACACTCTCTCTCTCTCTCTCTCTCCCTCCCTCCCTCCCTCCTTTTCTTTCTACTAATCTTTTGGATATGTTATTAACCATAACTCCATTATCAGGTGCTTCCATTCCCTGCTACCATTTCCTGTTACAACGTCTTATTCAGCTCTGTTGCTTTTGGTGCAGTAAAGATGAAATCAAATGTGGACAAGACTTTATCTTAATTTTCCAAGTTTGTGTTACTTTGATACAGAAGGACAGCTGTTTGGGTGCCTTGCATGAGCTTTGATGTAGAGAGCTAACCTCATAGAATATAGATAACTGCATATGAACAAATTTTAACAGGCAGTACTAGTTGAGAATCTAAGAGTTAAAAGAAGTTTGGAAGTGACATTCGAAACACACATTTAATATGTAACATTATATATTAACTGAAAAGAACTTTGAAGAATGATGAAGTTAGATTTTAAAGGCAAAAATTAAGGTATATAATTTTAAAGTAGGTTCTGAGACTCTCATTTCAAACAGCAACATACAGTAATAAATGTTTCCAGAATAACTAAAGCTCTGTCTTCTAGCCATAGTATCTATTCATAGTACTGTACTTAGGTTAAAATTTAAAAACAGGAAACACAAGTTATATGTTATTCAAGTAAAGGCATATCAGAAGATAGACCAGACTGGACTATTTCAAGTAGCTTTCTCTTATCTTTTGTTTTAAATGCAGAAGAGAGACTGCTGCTACTGATTTATTTAAAGAAATGATCACCATGTCTCTACCAGTGTTTTGTAAGCCAACACCCTCGAGCTCTGCTCTTTGGTGCCCTATAACAGCAGCTTTATCATGATTTGGGACTCATGTTCAGCAGAGGCTACCAAAGTTCACTGATGATCTCTGTAGAGAATAGGTAGGAATCTAAGCTGCTCCCCTTTAGTCTTTCAACAGCTTCACCAGCTGCATTCACAGGCATCCGTGTAATCTCTATGATAAGCAGGGCTAGTTAATAAATTCTAGACGGTGGAATGCCTGTGAGGAAGCCTGCCCAGGCCTGTGTGCCAACCTCAGACCACTTAAATCCAAGCTGAAAGGCAACAGTAATTCAAAGGACATTGCCAGTGAACCAATCGGAGCGTGGTCAGTGTGGCCTCTGACTACAGCAGTAACAGTGAATTCATTAATCTATGCCATTGGGTTTTAAATCATCACAGTCATGTGCATTGGTTTCTAAACTTATGATGAGAATCTCAGAGATAGTTCATTTGATAAAATGCTTATTAGACAATGAGACCCTAAGTTGCATCTTTAGAACAGATGATTAAAAGATTGGGGTAGTAGCCGGAAGTAGTGATGCATGCCTTTAATCCCTGGTCTGCATAATTGGGTTCCATGACACCCAGACCTACATAGTGAGACACTGCCTCAAGAAAAACAGGAGTTGGGGTGGGGTGGGATGGGAGTGCTGGTGACAAGCTTGCTCAGCCAGAAAAAATGCTTGCTGTAGAACCTGACCATCTGAGCCTGATGTCTGAAACCACATGGTAAAAAAACAGAACAAACTCCTACAAGCTGCCCTCTACCCTCTACACATACACTGTAGACATACAATGCGCCCCTCCATAAAATAAATAAGTAAATAAATAATAAATTCTTTCAGAAAGTTGAGTATAGTATTATGCACTTGTAATCCCAGAGCTGAAAAGTAGAGAAAGAGACCCCAGAGATTGACCTCCAGCCTCTTCATGCGCATTTATACACATGTGTATATACAAATTCACAAAGCACACACAAAAGCATAAAACACACACACACACACACACACACACACACACACACACACACACACACACACACACACCAAGATAAACAAATTTAAACAAGATAGAACAAAATCAGCCAAATTAAAAATTAATGGTTTGCTGGGGAAATTGTTGGTTAAGAAGACTCCTTAAGATATGCCTGTCTTCACTAAACTGGACTCCTCCCTGGACTTCAAAACATTAAGGCATAGGTGAACATTCTCTGTAACACTCAACAGAGTAACTTAGCTCAAGCCTAGAAAAGTTCTGAAGAAGGCAAGCTATTCAAATCCAACAGGTGTTCATTCCAAGGGATCGTCTCTATCAAAACCAAAGATTGACTTGGCGCTAGATACCAGATGTTGTGGTCTGAGTAAACATTGCCTAAAGACCCATGTGTAAAAAGTCTGGACACTAGCCAACGGCACTGGGAGATGGTGAAACCTTCAGGAGGCAAAGCCTAGTGTGAAGAAGTTAGGTCTGTGGCTGTGCTCTTAAAGGAGGTATTAGGACCATAGCTTCCTTTCTCTCTTTATTCCTGTCACCATTAGATGAACGCCTCTAACACACACTCACCTTTATACTCTGCCTTGCCACAGGCCCAGAGGCAATGGAGCCAACCATGGACTGAAATCTCTCAAGTCATGAATCAAAATAAAATTGTCCTCCTAATAAGTTAGTATCTCCAGTACTTTGTTATAGTATGGGAAAGCCGAATAACACAGGCTCTGATCCCATGTCTGCCTACCAGCCATATGCCCTTGAGGAAGTCAAGGACATCATCTGCTTCTGTCTGTTGCATCTATTCCATAGAACTGTGAGAATAATGCGCAGTGACATATGTGAAAGTGTTTGTAGGAAAAAACAAAATAACTAGGTGTTAACTCAGTTTAGAATTCCCTTGACTAGGCATTTTCAAGGTCTACAAAAACATAGCAGTGCACTGATACTCTCTCTACTGCTAAAATAGAAGGTTCTCCATGTATGAATCTCAGGGTTGGGTCTTTGTCACCTCTGCTGAAATTGGAGGAGTGTCCACGCTTGACCCTTACACGTGGAAAAACACCATCCTTTTTACATAACAGCCACAGAAAGCTGCCCCTAGTAATGTGTTAGGCAGCATATTCTCTACTCACGGAGTCAGGGCAGAATTTCACAGCCCAGACGCTCCTGGGGAGGTCTCTAAGGAACAGCAAGGGCTGGTGGTGCAGCCAGTACCTGTTAAAGGTCACATCCTACTTTTAGCCCTAAGCAGAGGTTGTCAAATGTGCCCTGAGTTGCCATTCAGTAGGAGATCTGGCTTTAAATTTTTTCCTCTTCAAAGCATAAGTTGTAGCTGCTCCCATCCAAGTCTAGGTGAAGAATGACTTTTTGCTTATGTGAAAAATAATGCATACTCAACCAAGATGAGATGCAGTCTACAACAGTGGCTATATCAAAATTGGGACATTACTAAGGAAGTAGCAAAACTGGACCTTTTTGTGCACTGTTGATAGGAATTTAAAATGATACTGTGCTGTAATAAGGCGTGTGGAAGTCTCTCAAAGAGGGACCCTAACCCCTCCATGTGACCCGGCCATGACACTTCTGGTCTATACACACAAGAATGGAAAGCAGGGTGTCTTAGAGTTCTATTGCTGAGACAAAACACCATGACCAAAAGCAAATTAGGAAGGAAAGGGTTTGCTTTACTTACATTTCCACATCACAGCCTGTCATCTAAGAAAAATAGAACAGGAACCTGGAGGCAGGAGCTGAGGCAGAAGCCGTGGAGGAATGATGCTTATTGGCTTCCTACTTATGGCTTACTCAGCCTGACTCCTTATAGCCCCCCAGGACCACCACCAGGGGTGGTACTGCCCATAGTGAGTTGGCCTCTCCCACATCAATCAACATATGCGCCATGGGCTTTCCCAGAAGCCATTCTGGTGGGAGCATTTTCTCAACTGAGGTTCCCTCTTCCAAAATGATTCTAGATGGAATAAAGTTAACATAAAAGTGGCCATCACATGGGGGCTAGGTTCACATTGGTATCCATGGCAGCACTGTTCACAACAGCCAAAAGAGGAACCCAACCATCCGGGGACAGAAAAATGAGTTAACAACATGTGGTAAGTGCTTACAATATACTACTACTCAGCAGCATTAAAAGGAAGGGCATCCTGACATGCTTCTATACAGACAAACCTGGAGAACATTATTCTCAGTGAAACCTACCAATCAAAAAAGGATAAATGTTGTGTATGATTGTACTTATGGGAGAACTTGAAATAGACATATCCACAAGATGAAAAACATAGCAAGGTTTGCTAAGGGCTAGGAAAGTAATGGGTGTTCAATGGTTGTACTATCAGTCTGTGAGGATAAAGTTCTGGGGATGCTAACGTCAACATGTCTGGAGAGGGCTGAGATCAAGGAGTGCAACCATATGAACACACTTAAAGCTTGAACTATGCCCTGAAATATGCTGAAAATGGGAGGGCATATAATCCCAGCATTTGAGGAGCAAGGTAGCAGCATCACCATGAATTCAAGGCCAGTCTGCGTTATAGAGTGAGACCTTTGGGGAACAAAACTGACACATTTATTAAAATGGTTGATATGCATGCTCCATAACTGGTTAAGAACCTAGGTTCAAATCCTGACCTGATTATTTCTTAGTCACACAATCTTAGGCAAGCAATTAAGTCTTTCTTTGCCTCAACTATCTGTGCCTGGTGGTTTTCATATTTTGCTTAGTGGGCGACTACAGGGAAAGTGCTCAGAACTGGGTTAGCACATAAGCACTCTACAGATCTCTGATGTTACCAATGGTAAGTCACAGGCATCACACCATGAGAGAGGGGATCTCTTCTGCCAGGTTCATAACTCCAGAAGATTGGAACTGAAATAAGGGTCAGATGGATGGTGAAGACCACTGGGCGATTGCAGGGTGAAAAAGGAAAGATGGGAGCAGAGGCAACTCTATAATGTATGGCCACTGTGAACTTCTGAACCTTCCTTCCAAGAGCAGTACAAGGAAATGAAAAAGAAATCAACTTTGTTCATATTTTAAAAGTCCAGCGCTAATTCCTGTAAAGTCTAACCCTCCATAAGGCATTTCAGGTTCACATGTTGAATTTCTTTTTTACAGTCTTCTTGGTAGACGTTCACACCTGATCAAACATCTGTAAATGAGCTAGTATAAAAATTGAAACCCCTGAACTATAAGGCCAATCCCCAAGCAGACCTCCAGGGCACAGACTGCCTCACACCTCTGAAATCTAATTGATGTCTGTTGTGGGTGTTGGCGGCTAAGAGAGGGCCTGTGATCTTGTATCTCCCCCAGTACCTACTAAGTGAGATTCAGAGGTGAAGATCTTGAATGTCATATGTTGTCTCTACCCCTAAATTGGAAGTTAGACTACAGTCTTGGGCTATTCAACTTGGAGGTCTTATTGATTGAAGACAGATGTGTTAGAAACTCTGAATTAAGACACTCCTGTTTAAAACAACAAAACAAAACAAAACACAAAACCATAGGCAGACCTTATTATGAGTCTGCATCTGAAATCCAAAGTGATCCAAAACTTGAAATTTCTGAAGTGCCATAGAATACTACAAATAGAAAACAACACACTGAGCCTCATATGGCATACTAAAACCACTGTATAAGATGACAGTTAGCGTATGTGTGCATGTTGCATATATAACATACAGGGATCTCATCAGACCTCAGTCCCATCTAAGATAGTCACTATTAAATGCAAATATTTCAAAATATGAAACACTTCCAGCTCAAGCTTTTTAGATAAGGAGCACTCGGCTTGCATTTCTCTCCTGGGGTGGCACGGGTAGGAGGAGCTGTTAAGGAGCTGAGCAGCTTGCCTGATGAGTAGCTGGGACTCAGATCCATGTCTTTTGACTTCATATTCAGTGCTCTTCACTGCTACCTTCTGCTGCCTGCTCTGAGAAGTACCTTAAACCCAACACCCTATGTCTCTCAGCCGTGGAGTATTGTAGATGTGAGGAGCTTTGACATCTCCAACCCATGCACCAAGGCTCTGCTATGCACACAGGCTTTAAAGCATCTCAGCATTGTCTGTCAATCAGACAAGTCAAAGGCTGCTAGGAATCTATTCAATATCCTCTCCCATCTTCCATCCACACAGATATCTGTGAAGCTATGTCCTGCAATTTCATTGCAGATAAGGTAGCCAATAAAATAAGCATAGAAGAATAAAAATCTTCCATAGAGAACTGTCTTCTCTGTTATTACCTAGTATAGCAACAGGATCCTGGCCTTGTACCCATGGGGGGAAAATCAAAGATTTGACCTCTAAACTAACATTCTAACCAGCCCTGGAATTCTTTGTTTCAGGGCTTAACTTTTTACACATTTAATATGACGTAGTTAAGGCTCTGCTAGAAGATGCTCACAATTTCCAGCTGATACACGAACATGCAACTGTTGGGTTATTCTGTTACTTTTATACCTGTATGGTTAGTAAGAATCACATTTACTAGAAAGAATAACAAATAAAAATACCCATTTGTCATATTTGAATGTCTTCATGAAATAACAGAAGCACAGATGTCATTATGAGGGAGTCTTAGAGTGTTCTTCTTCTTACATTAAGAAGTGCTAGAGGTGGGGGAGGGTGGTGGGAAGTCAGTACCTTATGGTCTCTGGGTGACTTTCTAAGGCCAGTCTCTGGACTAACAATAGGGGGCTCTTTCATTCTTCTGACACCTTCTCACTGCTGTGGTAGACCAAACGAAAATAGGAGCTGGCTTTGAGCACAAGTCTCCTGGCTTCCCAGGAAAAGCCAGCATTCTTCACAAAAAGACTCTTCAAAGGGCAGGATGTGCAGCTAAATCTTGAGCTACATTCTTGAGTTACATCCACCCACACATGGGGAAAAACATTCCTGTCAGCTTCACACGTACAAAAAGCACAATGAGTGTTTATCCAGGACAGAGAAGAACGTAGGAAGAGAAGGGAAATGGAAAAGAGAGGGTTCCGGCACTAGGAAGACCAATGGGCAGCATGTGGGAAAAACAAGCCATCAACCCTGGGACCCGGAAGCAGAGATGAAGTTTGCCTCCATGTGCTCTAACAGTCCTGAAGGAATTAAAAGAGGGTGACAATGCCCCAGGAAAACCATTAGTTTAAAAGCAATATAATATACAATAACAATTTGTCCAACTACAGAATGATGGACAGTGCTAATAAGTCAGTATTAACTGGCTAAGAGACTATGCAGCATCTTCTAGCCTTGTGCTATTTGCCTATGCTTACTAGTTTATTAGCTATAACTGACACCTGACCTTTCACAATTTGTCTTGCTACAGTTTTCATAAGGTAAGTCAAAACAATTCCAAGTCCAAATAGATGGGAAGTCTATTAGAAAATTATCAAACTGTGGGTGGTGTGTGGAGCATTAGCTTCACACCATCAGGCAGCATTTGTAACCCAAAGAATTAGTTCATTTTTCTACCCACATTTTAATAACTACTGTGTAATAACCACTAGTATTTTCTCTTACCTGTGTTGGCAACCTATTTACAAGCTTCTCCATTACTTTTGTTTTCAAAGTTGGAGATAGAATCCAAGACCTTTCATGTATTAGGCATCCTACCACTGACCCACCCCCCCCACCCATCCCCACACTCACATGCTCATCCACACATACACCCACATCCTCATCCATACCCCACACTCATATCCATATCCACACTTACAAGGCTCTTTTAAAGCTGAATTCTCTTCTTGTCAAATAAGACAAAAATAAACTTTAACGAAGCCCATTATCTTTAGCTGGAAATGAGCAGTGTCTGGGTGAAGCTGTCTAGATGATATCAAGGTCTCACACTAGTGACTTGGGTTATTTAAAAGCTGTTCACTCTCTCCTGAACAGATACTAAGGTCTCCGTGCTGCCAACGTGGTAGAGGCAGTCAGGAGTCCACTTGGAACTCGGCTCTATGCCTTTTCTATCCAGCACTCTTGAGTTATGTCTCCCCACACACAGGGAAGCTACTTCAGCCAGCTTCACACTCCAGGCCACTACACTGAGTCCATATCAGGGAGCAGGGAGAAAGGAGAAGGGAGGGCAGTGTGGAGGGAAGGAGAAGACTATGCTCTGCTGCTTCCTTTGATATCACTAAAAGAGCAACAAAGAGATTTGAGAATGGCAAACTCATGCACACAGTCAAAAGAGATGAGACAGGAGACAACACTGGCAGAATTTTGGAACTAAACATCACCAAGAAAGCTAAATCTTAAAGAGAGCAAAGAAAAAATAAGTTGAGAATAAACTTGAGTTCCATATCGAACCCCCATAAATCTGCTTCCCAAGCAAATAGCCAAAAATGACAGCCAGAAACATAAGGTCTCAAATATTTACAACTCTCTGTCATGTTGCAGGAAACACATGGAGGTTATTGTACACTTAAATGAGGAGAGTAAAGAGACGAGCAAACAGAAAACCAAATAAATAAATAAATAAATAAATAAATAAATAAAATAAAATAAAAACCAAAAAAACAGAAGAGAGGCAATCTAACATACAGAGCAGTTTATCCCCACACTAGCTGTGCTTTGAGTGGAGTGGGATGAAGTCAAGACTGACTGGAACTGATTTGGAGAATTTTCTTCAAGAACATAGTTTGTAGACTATCTAATACATCTGAATGTATGTAAAATGATTTAGATAATTAGTATACAGTTCAGCTTTTTTACTAACAAAAAAAAAAATTTAGATAAAGGCAACCAATAACTCTGGGAGCAGAGGACAGTTTAGCAAGAAATAAAAGTTATGATAATGTTCCACCTTGCAATCACTCACAGGTAGGATTTTCCAGAAGCACTTAATTCTTATTTAACAAAATTTAGTAATAATTCCATGTTTGGAGAACAGGACCAAAAAGGACAACCTAATAAGCTTGTGTGTGTGTGTGTGTGTGTGTGTGTGTGTGTGTGTGTGTGTGTGTGTGTGTGTGTGTAGTGTAGTATATGTGTGTGCATGTAATGTGTTGGAGGTAGAAAGTGGGAGAGATCTAATTCTTTTTTTTTTTTTTTTGGTTTTTCGAGACTGGGTTTCTCTGTGTAGCCCTGGCTGTCCTGGAACTCACTCTGTAGACCAGGCTGACCTTGAACTCAGAAATCCACCTGCCTCTGCCTCCCAAGTGCTGAGATTAAAGGCGTGTTCCACCACTGCCCTGTGAGATCTAATTCTTATCTCCTTTTATAGATAAGTTATTTTTGAAAAAACAAACTTAAGTATGAAAAGCAAAAGAAACAAACATGTACTATTTGGATGTACAGAGGAAAGTACTAAACAAATTAGTCAATTCAATGAAAGTGTCCGCCTCTGGTGAAGAAGAAATGGGAGGAGGAATATGGATTGCTGTTCTCACAAAAACTTTATAGAACTTTGAGTCTTCAGGTCACACACCATATATATATATATATATATATATATATATATATATATATATATATATATATATATATATATATACACATACACAAAATATTTTAAAAATATATAGCATATATAACAATATTAAGCATTTAATATTATAGTTATAAGTGGATTGTCCTATTTGTAGCCTGGCATTCACTGCTATATCATCTCAATAATTAGCGGTTTTCAATAAAATGGAAGCTTTTTGTGTTTGTACTCTTTAACATCATTTTACTTTAGATTTATTTTCTTGTCTGCACATATGTATGTATACTGCTTGGTGCCCATGAAGATTAGAAGACAGTGCTGGACCCCTAGAATTGAAGTTACAAATGTTTGTGGGCCACCATGTGGGTTCTGGGAACTGATCCTGGGTCCTCTGCAAGAGCAACACATGCTCTTAACCACTGAGTCATCTCTCGAGACCCTTTCCTTAGTTTTAAAAAAGCTTTGTGAATGCTGACAATTGTTAAAGCAATAAGTAATATTTGAAACATATTTCTTCTATCTCCTATCTTACTAGACCATGGGGAAAAGTTGGCTTTATAGCTCTAATTTGAAACAAATCTGCTCAAGAAATCCAGCAATCAAATATTTAGAAATACAGAATATGCAACGATTTCTCAAAATAGTTAGGTAATCTCCTCTGCCTGAGTCACCACAAGGTTCTCCTACCCTTACTGGCAGTGCTAAGTCTGTATTTGTCTTTCTGTATTTCTCCTTCATTCACGATCCAGTCAGAGATTCTCAGAAACTCACGAATTGGCCTTTTGACATTCATTGAGAGCTCAGGGGAAGATGACCAAGCTGTGTATCATTCTGGCTCCAGTCATCTCTGGCTAGACAGATACCCTTCATTATGTTTCTAGCATTCCTGGAGGTCTCACCTATGAACAGTTGCTGCCACTGTCTCTATTGACAGAGCACTTTGAAGTTGACGTTGTCTTCTTCCTGTAACCCAAAGTGACATTTCTCTTTGTTCAGCATCTACCTCGGATGAACTATCCACACACAGGACATTCTAGTAACTGCTTAGTCATCCCTAATCTAATGTGCCATAGGAACTTGGTCTGCACAGGGACAGGAGTCCTAAAGAGTCCAATGTATAGGAGCTATAAAACTGTACATCTGATTTTGGTCCCATTAAGGAGAAATCAAGATATAACTCATATAAAAAGTAGCTACGAATCTTCTGTTAGCCTATGCTTAAGATGCGATCTATGAAATGAAAGCCATGGGAAAGCTGTTTAGAAAAGAACATGTTCTAGAGTTGGGATATGAAGTGTTAATGGTTTGGTTTCCAGTGAGGTACCTCTGAGAGACTGTAGAGACTTTAAAAGGGAAGGACCTAGCGGGAAGGCACTGAGGCATGTGCCCAGGAAGGGGACTGTGGGACTCTCAGCCCCTCCTCACTCTCTTTTAGTTACTGCCCACAGGGTAAGTGGCTTGGTTTGCTGCACACGCCGATCATGATGCGTTGCCAGTCTACCAGGGGCCTATAAACACTGAGTCAGCCCAGTCACAGGCTGGAATCTCACAGATGGAGACTCAGGCAACCCTTTCTTCCTGCAGGCTGATCATCTCAGGTGCTAGTTGTAGAGACATCTGGCTAACACACCAAGAAATGCATCCTTTGGCTTTCTTACTTGCTTTCTTTTTAATCTGTTGCTAAAAAGGCCAAGACACTTGAGCCTACTATTTCCAAAGCTTATCATTTTTTGGGGTATCTTGAGGAATCTATTCTGTAATGATAAAGTTAACAGTGGAAGCCTACCAAGTCTAATGTTCTAAGCAGGGTACAAATCTCACACCACATGAAGAGAGAATTATCAGATACCTTAGTGATAATAAAAATATGGGATGTGGAGAGCCTCATATTCTAATAACATAAGAAACACAAAACTCAAGCATATTGAAACTCTGTTGAAAGTAAGTTGTAGGTAAGATGTTAAACTTCTCTTTTAAGTTAAATCTTGATAGGCAGAACATTTTAAAATAACCTATGTGTTTGGCAGAGTGTGTCATCAGAATTCAAAGTTTATCTAATTTTGATATTTTCAATCATTCTGTCGTTCAGAAGCTCCATGTGTATATTGAGCATTTGTCCTTTTGTGATATGCCTAGCAGGTATTTGATCATCTAGCCACAGAGTTTTTACTTCATGAGCCTACTCTGGGATATAATTATCCAGCATCTGGAAGTCCTGCTTTATATGCCAAAGTGAACACCCCTGGTCTCTTCTCTCAAACACACTGATTTGAAGGGTCGCCCAAGAAGCAGGCTATACCAGAGTACCATCTCTTTCCCTTGGCTTACTTATTGCTGTATCTGATACACATACTGACAAATACCTCATATGGGCAGGAGCATCAGAATACTTGTAATAGAGTCTTGTCTACACATATAATGTGTTTAGGAAATATACACTGCATATAAAAAATCCAAAAATAGTACCGAGGCTCTCTGCTGACAGAATTTCTATAAGTAAAATGTTTCAGGTTAGACAGATGTAATAAAAAGCAGAGAAGATGGAGTAGGTGTGAAGAGAGCGAGGGATCTTGGCACAAAAAGCTATATCCATTTCTCCCAAGAAATTGTTTTAAAAGTTTTTAGTAGGCAGACAAGCAGTTGGTATGAAACCAGATCTTCCGCGTTAGGTGTTTGCTTAAGTAGATTCCAACTCTGGCATGCTCTCATTTCCACTCTTGAGAAAATTACTTAAATGCAGAGGAGACAAAGGCCATGCCCAGAGTTGCTGGGTTCTTACCAGAGATGAGAAAACAGAGAAAAGTTGCAATGGCTCAAGGGAACCACAAACGAAAGTAGCCTCTAATTGTCAGCTCTGCCTACAACTACCTGAAGACGACTCTGGCTTAATAAATTACCAAGTAAATACCTCCACATGGTATTATTACCTAACAGCAGGAAAGCCCCATTTTGTGGTAGCTAATGCATTTAAACATCTCAGAGTGTGATCTAAAAGGTGGTCCTTGCAAAAGGCCTCTGTGCAAAGAGCAGAAGTACAGGCAGCTGCGGCAGAACCCAAAAGGCATCTGGGACTAGCTTTCTGTTCTTTTTGTCAGTCTTCCTGAGTCAATGGGCTCCATGAAGTAAAACTCAAAGGCTGTTCCCTCCACAACAAAACCAAGACACTGCCCAGCTTCAAAGCACAGGGAATTCCCACTACTTTAAGGTTCTGCCTTTGAGAAAAGCACAAGACTCTTGGAAAGCTTCACAAACCCTTAGAATAAAATGGAAGTTGAGAAGAGTAGAGAGAATGGTGGGCAGCAGCACTGATGCCAACTGCAGAACAGGAGACCCTAGATAGCCTCCCTCTCCATACCCCGGTACCCGTACCCTCAGAGTGGAGCAATGGAAGCTGCCATCCCAGGATGGCATTCCTTCCCAGAAAAGAAAAATCAGTGATTCTGTGCCCCTTCTGCAACACATGCATTAACACTAAAATGATACAGAGAAGATCAGCAAGCATAACCCGTGTGCAAGGGTGACACCCAAATTCACGATGAGTGCCGTATTTTATAGAGAGAGAATCTGAAGTTTGGTGGGTAGGGAGGTGGAGAGAATCAAGGAGGAATTAGGGAAGGGAAATAAATATGATTGTAAAACACTATATGAAATTCCCAAAGAATAATTAAAAACATTCTTTTATTTTTCAAAATCGGTAATTTAAACTTTCAAAACATTTAGGAACTCAGAGTTGTTATATCTGAACATGAAGATCACAGTCTTTTATTCCATGGGTCAGAAATGCTTGATGTATTTTTAAAAGCACACAGTTCTTATCTTATTATGATCACTATTATTATATAACATTTATGATAACCTTACTCTGGTCCTGACAGTCCTTATTTAATGTCTGCCTCTACCTCATATATGATAAACACACACACACACACCTACACCCCAGCCATTATATGCTTGAAAGGTTAAGTAATTCCTCTGAGGCCACTCAGCACTACGCAGCAGACTGGGTGAATATGGTTCAGTGGTAAAGCATTTGCCTAACACTTAAAAGCCCTAGGTTTCTTCTCTAGCAGTACGAAAACCACCAATAAAAAAAGTGACCATTTGAACTGAAAATCCCACTGTAGTACACTTTACTTTTGAGTATTTTTCATGGCAAACAGCAGGATCAAGAAACCTGGCTATTTCCTGCAGAATGGGAGACCTTAGGTGCCCCCTGGAGGGTCTGCTTTACGTCCTTTTTTTTTTTTTTTTTTTTTTAACTTATCCTTTATTTATTATCCATAGAAAGTGCTTTGAAACAAAACAAAACACATTGGTAATGCCTGGCCTTTGCAAGTTGAAAGTTCTTTAATCAATTCCCTGTGGTCTCCCCATGCCTGCCTTCTGCAAGGTCCTGATTTAGGCCATCTGCATGTGGGCTCTGCATCCTTTCCTATCTGAGACCTCTCCCTGCTTGCACCACTGGCTTCCTAAGAGTGAGCACTCCAGAGACTGCTGAGGCTGAGAGCCAGCTGGGGGGTCCACAGAATGGACTTCTGTTCTGGTTGCCACAGCAACCAAAAATTCCTAGCACCTGGCAGGCTTCTCCCTGATGTGGAAATCATACAACTTCACATGTGCTTTCTCTTGGTTTTCGAAGCACTTGTCAAGTCTACTCCCAGTCAGTAGACTCCCTGAGACCTCAGTCTCACTTGGACTGAAGCTACCTCTAGCGCTTCCAACCCCAGGAAGTACTAGAAAGAAGCTGGAGACCATTAACTAGTTCCAGCAGCATTGGTTTGGGTCCTTTTATCTTACATTGCTTCCTCACTTTGCAACCCCACTGTCCCATATAATCAAGTCTCTGCTGGATGCCATTCCTACTTGCAATGCAATGGTCCCCAGGATGTCCTCTCTTCCTGTGAATGTCTAGCATCTGTGCTCACACAGAACTCAGTTCTTCAAATGTGCTTATGTAAGCCTGACCTTCATTTTAGAGGAGATAAAGGTCATATTTTATTTCTTTCTAGGAGACTTCTTTTCAGGGGCTTTGTTTAGCATTTACAAATTGACATCATTGGGAGGGTAGTTTTTGCCAGACACAAAGAATATTGTTAGGAGCAATGACTTTTGTTTTTTTCATTTACATAACCAGGAAGGGTCACTTAATCTGTTTTTTCCCCAACAGAACTCCCCCACTGAGCTCAAGAGATCTGTCACACCTCCACCCAGAAACATAGCCTCAGATCTTTAAATACTGGGTTTTCTCCCTAAAGCACTGCCTTACTCAAGCTCCACTATCCATCCTGCTGACCCAACAGTGTAAGCAGCTCAGCAGCAATCAATGGGCAGCTGGCTAAGAGCAAAGCACTGGGGATGTGTCCAGCAATGGCCACCCTTAGCTCATGGTTCACATTTGGAGAGTTGAATTTGCTGTAAGCTTGTGCTCCCTTGGCTAATCCCAAGAAGAGAATGTCAGCTGCCAAGATGTGTGTCTACAGTGCACGTAGAAGGATGTCCTTGTCAATCTAAGGCCCCAGAGGGAGTGTCTTTTTAAATTTTGCAAAACTGCACTTGGCTGGCTTAGAGTGGCTCTCTATTCCAAGAGAGTTTCCTGGTATTGAAGAAGAAGGATGTATAAAGCACAAGGCAGGTACTAAGTTTCAAAAACCCAGTTTTTCTTCATTACCACATTGATTAAGGGCAACAAATAACCATGGAGTAGAGCAGGTCCCTGTGTGGTTTAAGGCTCAGCAGTTCACTTAAGAGGGTAGTTTTCAGGTAACATTCTCTTACCTAGCATTTTTAATCAAAAAGTTCAATGTCTAAAGAGGAATACCAAATGAATAGGGCAGTGTAGAAATCCCCTGTTGCTGATGAAAAACTTAAAAATCAGGACAGCAATGGTTTATGCTGGTTTATGCTGGGAAGACCCTTTCCGTGGGCTCCCATACCTTGTTTTTTCCTTTATTTGAAAGAAGAAAAAGTAAAATTTATGCACCTTAAGAAAATATAAATTGAAAAATTATCCATCAGAACAGCAAAGACCTGTTTCCAGGAAATGGATTTTGAAAGGAAAGCCTTGGTGTCCTAAGGTTGAAACCAGGAGGTCCCCTGACTTTGAACATGAAAGAGCCCTGTGTCCAGGTGCAGGTCAGGCGGGCCTTGTCTCAGCTGCCACAGGAGGCTGCTTAAAGCCCTGGTTGTGGTCCAAGAATATCCTGGCAGTTAGTATCCTGCATTAAAATTTATAAACCACAAAAGACCTTTTCTCACAGAGAAGTTAATTCAGGCTGCATAGCCTTTGAAAAAAACCCTTTAAAAGAAGGTAGTCATCAGCAGAGGCTGTATGGAAAACTAGAAGTAAGTGATGCTTTTTACTCCCCTCAAAATGTACTAAAAATACAGCAACAGGAATTTCAGAAGGGAGGGAAACGGCACCACGTATAATTTTATTTAAAGAGGTCCCGGGGATGAGCTATGGGATTGCCAGAATTAACCTTTAACGGTAACCAAAATATGGGAAGGCTACAGGCCCTGCCTGAAGAGTGGAAACTGTCTCACCTTGGTGTCTCATTCTCTGGAGACTCAAGGTCTGAAAAGGTCCCCCAACCAGTGGCCCCAGCTGTGACTGTCCCCAATCACCCTGCTGTCTGCTCTGCCCTCTGTAACTCTCCACTGAGCTTCATGGGCACCTCTTCTAGAATACCCTGGGTTAACCTGGCTATCCTTTGGTGCCAGCTGCAGCCCAAGAAGCCACTCTAACCCTAAAAGTTAGGATAAGTCTCCCTGCTATTCGCTCCTCCTGACCCTGCTCTTACCTTAACCCTTGGCAACCTTCGCCATCGCCTGGGCAGGGTGGGGTGTGGTTAGGTTGGTGCTTTTATTCAGAACTATATCCAACTTTCACTTATCCACCCAACACACCCAGTAAGTCCTCATGAAGTAAATGAAGGCCCCGCCCTAGGACTCCAGCTTTCTATGTTCTGTTATAGCTCCTTATTACTGCACATGCTCAAGACAATCTACTTGTAAAGAGAAACGTTTGAGTTGAGCTCATAGGTTTTAAGGACTCAAGACATGATAGATTGGTCCTGTTATTTTGGAGTTTGTAGTGAGATAGTATATCACAGTGGAATTGTGTGGCAGTGCAAAATAGCCATAAAAATGAAAACTAGAAATAAGAAGGAATTAGGGTCCCTCTATCCCTTCAAAGTATATGTTTTCAATGTCCTGAATGCCATCTAATAGGCCCCATTCCTAAAGAGCCATCACCTCCCATAGTGCCAAGCTGGCCCCACCTTCTACAGGCCTATCACCTCCTGTCAAGAATCTCTCTCTCTCTCTCTCTCCCTCCCTCCCTCCCCCCCCCACCCCCCCACCCCCGTGTCTCTGTCTTCTGAGTGCTGGGATTACAACCATGCACCACCATGCCTGGTCAACACAACAACTTTGTTGTTGTAGAACATTTCAACCAAAATATTCGCTTCATTTATCTTTTACTCCAAAAGGACCTAGAGAATTGGCTCTGAAGTTGGCATTCTGAGGATAATGGTAAATAAAATGAAGTAGCAGCAAGAAAGTAAACATTAAAAAACAGGTAGTCACAATGCTGTAAAGCTCTACAAAATGGTTAAGCCAAAGGCAATCAGGCTGGTGGGCAGTGAAGGCATTTCACTTTATAGGAACAAAAGTGAACACAAAAACTATGTTCCTAGCTGTCTCGGAAGTCAACCTGCTCCAGCCTATACTGCACCTGTGGGACACACCTGTTTTTAAAAAAAAAAAACAAAAAAACATCTGGAGGGGTACAGGGCAGATGTGGAGGATTACAGAGACACACCCAGAGGTTTTAAGATTCAAAACCCATGCCAGGCAGTGGTGGCGCATGCCTTTAAATCCAGCACTTGGGAGGCAGAGGCAGTGGATTTCTGAGTTCGAGGCTAGCCTGGTCTATAGAGTGAGTTCCAGGACAGCCAGGGCTACACAGAGAAACCCTGTCTCAAAAACCCAAAAACCAAAAAAAAAAAAAAAAAAAAAAGATCCAAAACCCAATCTCAAATTGTTTTTGAGTGTACTCAGTCTTGTTTTCCTCCTGATTTACGTAATCTGTCATTTCAACCACAACAAAATAACAACTTTCTAGAGTAACATTAACAAGATCATCAGTAGTTATTTTATCTATTTGCTGAGTGCCGACTTTATATAGGACACAGAGCTAACCATTCTGTGCCCAGTTTCTGTTTATCTTCCACAGAAGTCTATATGAAAGCAAAAGCATTAACTTGTGCTTTGTATCTACATGGAAAGCTGGAGAAGTGTGTATACAGCTAGTCATGGTAGGCATACGCAGGCAACTCTGTTACTTTGGCTTCCTTTGCAGATTGTTGTAGATATCTGGGTGCAAAGGAAGCATTTATGAAGTCTTTGAATCAGCTTGAGCAGAGTAGAACAAGTCTTAGTGTTTCAGCTTACGGGAGCTGCAAGCTGGGCCCTACATATAGACATGGGGTCTGCCCAAGAAGACCCTGATCTTCACAGAATCCATTAGTCTGCTCTGAAATGACACTATGCTATTGTGCTAAGTGAGACTTGAGGCCTGCAAAGCTGATGAGCCTGGGAAAGTGCTGGATCAACATCTTAGGAGACTGAAGTCTTCTACTAATGCTAAAACTGAAAATCTAGAGTGTCTTGCAAGAAAGGCCAAAGGAACTGGGCTGGTGCCTCAGATCTCCTGGGAGTGACCCATGTTGCATAAAGTTTGGGCTGCCCTCCATCTGTGCTTGGCTCGTCCTGCCAGGCATGAAGCCTTCTGTAACCTCTGTCCCTGTCTGCCCTCTCAATCTATTTTCAGATGTGACTTAAGCTAATGCTGTGGAGTTGGATCTCTCAAGTAGGTATCAGAAGGACACACTGCTTTATAATTATTCAGGACGATGGCTTCTACCTGCTTCCACATAAAGCAAAGGGATTTTCTAGTCCTTGTTCAAGCCTACTGTAACCTATATTCTTCTTTAGAATTCTTTTTAACCTATTGGTCTTATCTACACACATCACTTTTGCTACTTCAGCTACCTGTTAATTCTTTTATATCAAACCTTAAAAGAAGCAAGCTTTCTATTTAAAAAAAAAAAGCTTTCTCACTCACTGGGCCATGATGAGATAACCAAAATTTTAATACCATCTACATCTTTTAGTCCAGTGTTGATATAACTCACACAAGGGTAGGAGACACAGGCTGCAACGTGCTGAAGCACAAGTGGGGTCCTGAATCCATGCCCAGCACCAAAGGTGTGCATGAAAACTACATAAGTTTCCTGTGTCATAGTCCCCACAAACCATGACCACAGAATCCAAGCAAGCAACAGAAGGGAGAAGAAACTCAGTGATTAGCTAGCTTATAGGCCTATAGCATTTACTCAAACCAAAGCTATCTAAGAGCTGTGCTTGTCCTCCCAGTCACTCTGCAAAGATCCTAAGGAGCCACAAGCTTAACTTAACTATAAGAGGTAAGATTAATGGGCAATCAGCTGAGAAAGAGGTCGATGTTTTAAAATGTGATATTGTTATAGCCTAGAAAAATCCCCAAAGGTAACATGACATCTTTTTAGTCACCAGACACAAGCACAAAGGGAGAGAGAGAGAGAGATCTGGATAGTTTTGATGCAGTGACTGTCCAGGAAGAGTGCTAACCACACTTCTCACCAGAACCTGGGAGTTATTAAAGACATGGTCTCCACACTCTAGCACTTTCTGCTAAAGGATTCTGGGTCCTAGAAGTCTGTATCTTTCTCCCAAGGGATATTTATTTCCAGTGGCTCTCATCCCATAACAAATATCAGAGTCTCTCAAAATGTATAGAAGTCAAGGTTGCTTATCTAACACAAGTTGCAGGGCTCAGATGGAGTTGTAAACTCCAGACCCTACTGACCTTTCCATGTGCCCCCTGGAACTGTGAACCTAACATTAGCATGGGCAGAGTGCAGGGAGATCCAGTGGCTCTCTTCCATGGGCCCTTATGTTCACATTCCCTGCCAGGAGCACCTGGCAGGAGGAACTTGGGGACAACAAAGAATCTCACAGCCTGTTCTTTTACTCAGTATACACATGGCTTTCAATTAAACCACCTGCTGCCTTGCTGACAAGGGCAGACCAAGGAATTTCCATGATGCACATTCTGTTGGTGTCCTGTCACACAGCGGCCTCCTTTCAAATGGGTAAAGAACTAGATGTCCAGACCACCTCCCTGGGGATGAATGTGACCCTTCCAGGGAAGGCAGGGTGTGCTGCCATTCACATGTCCCCTCAGCCAGGCTTATCTGACTGGCTGAGAGACAAATTCTGTATTTTGTCTGCCTGGGAAATCTAATGGAAACAACTATTAATAGACATATTTATTTTATCAAGGAAAATATGCTCTTAAAATGTTCAAGAAAGGATATTGCCTAGTTCTCAAGGACTAGCCTGAGAAAGCCTTGAGAACACACACACACACACACACACACACACACACACACACACACACACACACTATTATAAACATTATATGTATATATATATATATGAATGAATGTGCATGCATCTATTACCAAACTAAGCATATATGCACAACTGTACTACTATCACATTTCATCAGCTTTCGTGGAAAATTTTCAACTGCAGGAGGTACTTAATATTCTGGTGCTTTTCAACCGTTATCATTCTCCCAGGTAACAGCACATGGGGTGTACCTGAGAGTATATATCTGGAACAAGTTCCTTGGTCACACCAATGCTACCTGGCAGGCCTAGGCTGCTGTTTTCAGAATGAGATTCCACTTTACAGTGAATGGCCATTTTTGTATCACCATAAAATAATAACTGACAAAGTAGAACCTATAAAGCAAACTATTCAAATTGGCTTATTCTTTCTAGGTTGAGTCTAAAAGGGACACCAGAACCTAGGCAGTGCCTTAGTGCTGTTGTTAAAAACTATTTTAGTATGCTAGTGCCACTGCAGAGTAGAAGTTAACAATTTTGACTAAGGAGAATCAGATTGCCTTCTTTTCCTGAGAGGCAGATGGTATCTGGTACAACAAATGTCTTTCTTCATGCTGATATTGAATGAGGACACTCAGGGTGTGTCAGACCACACTGACCTTGCAAAATTGATCCTATCTGCAGAGGAAGGATTAAAATTCACTCCAGTGTATTCTTTTTGAAGATCTTGGAAAAAATAGGCAAACCCAAGTTATCCAAACATCCTGACTGGCCATACTTATGACTTTGTCTAAATATCTGAATGAGTATATTAAACACCATCACTTCTAAAAGTTAAGAAATTATACCTAACAGCTATAGAGAAAGAATATACAAAAGTAAATGGACTTATCTCATTGAAGGATATGATACAAAAATAAACAAACAGGTAATAATTTCCTTGGAGAGAAAGCTCTAGCTTTCTGGACATAGAAGAGTTGGCCTGCAAAACAGTAATGATCATAAAAGACATAAAGTGGCCATAACCAGCATGGGGTCCTTAAACAGTATATATGGAAAATCAGATTAGAACCATCTGTGGTGAGATTTGAATCTGGCCTTGAAAGATTTCAAAAGCCATCTCGGGGGAAGAAAATGATCAAAGGTGTAGAGAATAACCAAGAAGCAGGACCAGGAGTCAATGTGGAGGTTGTATGTCTGCCAGGCACCAAGCCACCTGCTTGTAGGCACATCATCTTTTGGAATCCTTTGCCCAATAATTGACATTATTATAGCAATGTGGTAGTACAAGAACTGAGACAAAGAAAAATGGAATGAGTAATGTCACACAGCTATTGAGTGGACCCCTGGGATATGACTTTGAGTGGAAAGGATACTGGAATCAGGATATGAACCCCCACATCTATCTTAGAGTTCCCCAGGGTGTTAATTGTGAGTTGGGAAAGAATATTGAAGTAGAATAATTAGAAATAAATGTTAATGGGGTTCAGCTATAATCTTTCATTTTATAGACTGTAATATGACTCAGCATGAATAAGATATTTAACAATTTAATAATTTAATAATGAGAATGTGCCATTATAAATCAAAAGCATAAAATAAATGCTATGTGGTGGGATCCTATCATTTAACTTGTGAGAACCAGATAGCAAAGGCTTTATAGAATATGAGGAAAGGCAGAGATTTGATATTTTATTGACCAGATTAAGAGCTATGCCTCTTGACTTTCCAGCCTTCCATTTATTCCCAACAAATCTCATTAGAATACAATGCCATGTCAGTAACAAGCCCCCTGAGCTTGGGAATCAGGACAGTTCTCTGGAAAAAAAGATAGAGAGCAGAAAGTGAAGAATAGAGCTTTCTCTGTGTAAGTTGGGTATAGGTACAGCCCTGTAACTAAGAGATGGTTCTAGTCACCTAAAGAATCTCCTCTGCTCCTTTCATTAGGCTGATGATAGTAGTTGTCAGAATTTCAGAGCTGATGATTTTTAGGAACAGTCTGTGCCAGGTTTGACCTAGATGTGCATGCACTCCCTGGCCCCTAAGGATATTTAACAGTATGTACCCAGTAAACCAATGGGCCTTGCCTCAAGTCTGTGAAGCCCGAGGTGCTTGATTCTTATGCACATCAGGTATCAGGATCCCATCATGCAGTATTTGCATATTCACATGTATGCATATGACCTTGGCTCTGTAGCTCATTCATGCTGGAACTCCTTTCTCTTTCTCCTTGGTATCTGATGCCAAATCTTCTGCATACATCCTTACATGATGGCGGAGGCAAACCAGCTCATTTTGCCATTATTCCAGTAGGGATGAAAGGAAATGTAAGACATGTTTCAAGAAATCACATGCAAGTATACTGCTGGCACCCTTCAGATGAAGATGTAGAACTCTCAGCTCCTCTTGCACCATGCCTGCCCGGATGCTGCCATGTTCCTGCCTTGAGGATAATGACTAAACCTCTGAACCTTTAAGCCAGCCACAATTAAATGTTGTCCTTATAAGAGTTGCCTTGGTCATGGTCTCTGTTCACAACAATAAAACCCTAACTAAGACAGAAGTTGGTACTAGGGACTGGAGTATTGCTGTGATAGGCCTGACCATGCTTTTGTTTGGAAAAATGCGGATTTGGGACTTTGGATTTGGAAAGCAGTGGCATTCTTTAAATGGGGCTTAATGGGCCATCCTATTAGGAATATGGAAGACTTTGTTACTGAGAGTGATCTGAATTGTGAGGATCTGGCCCAAGAAGTGTCAGTGGAGATTTTCAATATGTGGCCTAGAGACTGTTTTTTTTTTATGGTATTTTGGTGAAGAACGTGGCTATGTTTTGCTCTTGTCTGAAGAGTCTGATTGAGGCTAAGGTCAAAAGATTCAAATTAATTGCATCAACAAAGGAAATCTCAGAAATGCCCATCATAGACTTTGTTTTCTGATGAAGTCTCATTAATAGCATTTTAAACATGTGTAGCAAGCTGAGAAAGGAAAAATATAAAATATATGGTTTGAGTATTAAAGGGGCACCAGGAAGTAAAATGGACCTAAAGCCTGTGTTCAAGAAGATAACAAATTAAGGGAGTGGGACTCTGGGGCAAGATCCTACCCAGCTAAATTTAGATCCAGGCATGGTGGTACACACCTTTAATCCCAGGAGATAAAGCCAAGCAGATCTCTGAGTTCAAGGCCAGCCTAGAACACTGCAAATTTCTAGGTGAAGAAAAGCTTAAATCCAGGCTTGGTGGACCACACCTTTAATCCCAGTGCTTAGCAGACAGGCATGCAGATCTCTGAGTTCAAAGTCAGTCTACAGAGTAAGTTCCAGGACAGCCAAGCTTAGGCAATGAAAGAGTTGGAAAACAGAGAGCTGTTGATAACGTAATAAATAGAATAAGGGGGCCACGTTCCAGCCCCAGCTAGCAGCAGAACTCAGCAGTTTTGGCCACATGGCTATGGCTTTTGAGTTCAGAATAGAAGGGACTACTGGGACAATTGATGCTGGTTAGCTAAGAAATTAGTGGTAATTAAGAAGAGACCAACATCACTGAGGTGAAATATTCTGGAAGTGTTTTCTGAGAGCACAAAGAAGCTGTGTTCCAGAGATAGCCAAGGTTGTATCTCGTGCTGCAGCTGGTACTTGGTAATACGTGCGAGTCACCCAGGTTGTGCTAGTTTTGAAGGCATGAAGGCACTATGAAGAACAGTGGAGGCTTGGTACTATGAGAGGCCATAGAAGGCCATTGATGAAGGTGCAGCCTCAGTTGCAGTTGACGGCCCAGGACTGAGGGGGTCATGCAAAGGAGTTGAGGCTTGGCACCATGAAGAGTGCCTATGAGAGGCTATTGGTGAAACCTAGATGCAGCAAAAGACCCCACATATTGGAGATGCCAGGATCATGAGATGATCACCAAGAAGAGCATCATCAGTGGAGTGGATCAAACTGAGCTTAGAGTGCTATACAGTGCAGAGCTGGAGGAGTGATGCCAGTCCTTTGGAGGAGCCCAGAAGATCATGTGAAACATGTCCAGACATTGAAACAAGAAGTTGTAACACTGAAGATGCTTTGGAGGTCCCATGATGTTTGAGATGTCAGAACCCTGAGATATCTGCTGAGGAAAGCTGCTAACAGTGAGTGGAACCAGCCCAAGAGAAAGAACTTTGTTGCAGTAAACAAAGAGGATTTGGAGATCTGAAGATTGCTTTGACATCAGACTTGGAGATGGAGAGTTTGGAGTTTGCCTAGCTGGTCTCTTGTCTTGCTTTGGGGACTACAATTAAGTGATTGGATGAATCTCAGAAAAGATCTTGCACTTTGGACTTTTAACCTTGTTGAGACTGCTATAGACTATGGGAACTTTGAAGTTAGACTAAAAGTATTTTGCATTATGCTATGTTTAGGTATGGCCCCCATAGACTCATATGTTTGAACAAGCCTATGGGGGCCAGGGAGTAGAATCTGATGATTTGTATATGCTTGGCTCAGGGAGTAGAACTATTTGGAGGTGTGCTCCTGCCTTGAGGATAATAGACTGAACCTCCGAACCTGTAAGCCAGCCACAATTAAATGTTGTCCTTATAAAAAAAAGAAAAAGAAATCACATGCTGTAATAATGTCTGAGAGGGCGTAATGGTGGGAATGAGAAGGAGTCCAGCATGGCAGTGTAGTATCAAGATGTCTAAAGAGCATCCCAGGTGCAGCCTCAGAAACGTGAACTCTTCCATTCACTGAAAACAATGAGGCATGAAAAGACAGGAAAGGAGTAATGTCTCCCAAGAAACTAAATGTGGGGCTCTGGGAAAGAAAGAGATTGGGACCTGGAGAAGATGCACACAGTTGGGGAATGGGTCTGGGCTCCTGGTAGTGAAACCTCTGCTGAGGGCAGAGCTAAGTGGCAAATAGGGCTTGCGTGAAGTCCTGTATTCAGTCCACGCACCAGCAAAGTGTGTTGTTTTCTTTACTGAGCTTAGTGTCTCTGGACCAAGCACTGTGCAAACTGTAGCAGGCAACAATTCTGTGAGGTCAACTTCATGTTTTGAAGAACACAGAAAGGGTCTATGGCACATGCTCAGTGCCACAGAGGTAGCAAGAGGTCAAGTGAAATTCAAATCTTTGGTCATATGTCAATGTGTATTGCAGGGGAAATGTCTCATACCAAAATTTCGGTGAAGTGAAACACAATAGACAAGTTGTGCTATAAAAGGAGAAGCAGTATATTTGGAAACTATCTGCCTTCATAAAGCTAGCTTTGGTGAACGTCAGTTGCTTTTGCTAGTCAAGACTTCTACTGTACTGACAAAGTACTGAATTTATAGGAGCTATTGACAGTGGAGTATTTAAGAGCACAGGGTTTTATCTAACCTTACTTTGAATACTCAAACCAATCAGGTCCAGGAAGCCGTGCCTTTCCTAATGCAGAACTGAGAAAGTTCTTTCTGAATGGATTCATTTGAACAACTACAAAGAATACGCTGGGCTAGGTGGCTGCAGGGTGGTCGAGCACTGACTGGTCAAGCACACAAAAGGCCTTGGGTTCCATTCTCAGCACCAGGAAAAAACAAAAAGCCTGAAAGGTCACTTTCCACCCACAATAGGTTTTTCAACTTCTTTCCACTGGAGGTCACTGTTACTTTTCATTTGCTGACAAGATCCTTAGTTTACAGATTGGCAAAGTAGACATTTAAAACCTACCCAGTCCTCTTACTTGTACTTGAAAAGCAAACAATTAAAACAGGCATAAATGGGGAAAATACTTCAGATCGTGTGAGGATAAAACAAATTTCCCTTAGAAAATTCTGTTTGTCTATAAATATTTAATGTTTTTGTGGCTTTTTAACATTTAAATTACTATAATGGTATAAACATGAAATTTTATATTTGTTTAAACCCACAGACTGTACACCAGGAGTGAGCCTCGCTATAAACTACAGAGTATCAGTGTAGGCTTGTTAATTAGAACATAAGCACGGTTTGCCTAGGCAATCTGTGTTGTGGGAGACACAAGCGTATGCAGAGCTCTGTAACTTTCTTTGGTTTTGCTCTGAACCCAAAACTCTAAGAAACAATTTTTAAAAAAAAAAAACTCTAACAAAAATTCCTGCAGTTAAGCCTACATATGAGTTTTAAATGTTGAGCAAATGAATCCATTCAGAAAGAAATACCATCGTGGGCATGCAGCTATATTACTTTGTTCAAATTCCTAGTCCCAGTGAGCCTTAGCTTACTTCTATGTAGACAAAGAGCTTCATGGGGCCACTGTGAAAATTAACACACACACACACACACACACACACACACACACACACGAAGAGCTTCATGGGGCCACTGTGAAAATTAACACACACACACACACACACACACACACACACACACACACACACACACACGATGTGGGAAGTACTTACAGAGTGACTGGAACATGCAGTATAAACACTAATGCTCAGTCAGGGATGGATCTGCCTCCTGAGGTGGTCACAGAGTTTTGTTGCTGCGTTGTTGGAGACTGGGCCCAAGGCCTTATAGTGCTAGCCAAGACCCTGAGCTCCAATCCCCAATTATAAAGTACTTAGAACAAGTATTGACATACAGTGAGGACTATTTACGTATCTGTCCTTAAAATAACCGTGTAAATAAAGGAATACAATCAGGTTAAGGTATAGATCCTAAATAGGTAATCAGCAAACACAGCCCTAAGAACATAAAAATTGAAGTGGGGTGCAGCACATGTGCACAAGATGTGAGACACCACGGGTTGCACCTCCTCCCTGGGGATGGATAATATTAGTGTGATATGCTCATTCTAGAAAGAATGCAGCCTAACACCTTCAGCTCCTACATTTCTAAATAAGTAAGGCCTACCAGGTCATCTGAATAGGTCCCCTAACCAAACATCTCTACTAAAAGGAAAAGAGACCTCACAGACTCTAATTCTAACCCTGTTTGACATTTAAAGCAATAGTCTTGTTTTGCCAGGTTCTGCCTCTTTTTGAGACTACCAGTGACCACAAGCAAATGAAATTGCTATTGTCAGTGGGCTTCATGTATTTTCCCTTTAAATAAGAGTCATTATTTGACAACTTTTATTGGCATCTAAGCATAGCCAACACAGTACCTTTCTAGCTTAGTAATAGTTGTTTTTTTAATTAAGTTAATATAAAATCTATATGTAATGATTTAAATGAATACTTAGGTTCTGGTATGGGTGAGTTAGATATATTTGTGAATTACAATTTTGCATGAATATTTTGGTTTTATGCCTGACCCTTGTCTTAATTTCATTAATATAAGCATTAGACTGTGTAGAAAATGTAGTACACCTAGCTTGCCCATGTGTGGAATACGATACTGGAAAGCTAACAGTTAGTTAGGCATGCTGGAGTGTGAGCTCACACACTACTGGCTTCTAGCCTAGTTATTTCTCTTTTTATAGAATTTCCTGATGCCTGGGCCACTGACAAGATCATTAACCTCACACCTGTTACAGCCTGAGTCTCTGGACTCACCCCCTGCTGCACAGGCTTCCAGCTCCCATGCTGAGACATTCAGAGAATTTCTGGGTGCAGTGCTGAGCCCCTGGAAATTAAGCACAAGTGACAATCAGTGTAGAGCTAGAAACCATGAGCCCAGATGAAAGCCCCAGGGCCTGGCTGGTGCTTTACCAGCCCAGAGGAGGGCCTGTAGGACTCAAGGAACTGAGCCAGATCTTGATCTGTGGATCCAATGTAGAAAGTAGCCGAAGGGGGGGGGGGGACCCTAACAGAGACAAGAACTCTGACTAAAAAAGCTGACTCTGGCAGCACAGAAGATGAGTTGGAAGAAAATCCTGATGTTCAGAAAAGATAGTCCCTTCCTTGTCAGGAATCTTGGATAAGTCTCCTTTACTTCTCTTGACTTTGAGTCCTCCTTTCAAAGATTTGGATAAACTGGCCTCCAAGGTTCTCTTTCTCTCCCTCCCTCCCTCTCCCTCCCTCTCCCCCCCTCCCCGTGTGTGTGTGTGTGTGTGTGTGTGTGTGTGTGTGTGTGTGTGTGTGTGTGTGTGTTCTGTCTTTCAGAAAGCAAATCTAGAGCCTTGTGCATTGTAGGCACATATTTGACCATAGAACTGTACTCCAAGTTGACTTACAACCAACATGCCCAACAAACAGAAGATATTAACAAAAAGCACCACCATAATCTGTGAGCAGCAGAGCATCCCGCTGGGTGAAGTCACGAACCATGGACTAATACTAAAGATTTATGAAGGTATTTTAAAAAAGCATATATCATCTTAATTCCATAAAATGAACTCATAAATCAAGTGCTTTCCCCTCCCTGAAAAGCATAAGGTTGAAAGAATTGTTAAAATAAACACTGGGGGTGGTACACAGACAGAGGCTGTCTCCATGCTCATGGTTATCTCTCTGTGTAAGAGGACATAAGGCCCAAGGCTCAGATGCTGAAGAAAGCAATGCCCTGAAACTGGTTACAGTTACAGAGCCCCACATTTTACAAAGCCTTTTCACATACAGATGCTACTTTATTTTCTCCAAACAGTATCCCAGTATGACAAAAAGGACAGGCACACACTGCTACTCAAAGAACATAAAGAATTCCTGTGGTGTGGAAGAGTTGGTGCTGGAAACTGTCTCTGTTCTTGGGGCAATGCTCAGTGCTGGTTTTGAGAACAAGCACAGTAGTCACTCTCAGGCCTCTTCCTGCATGTGGACTGTGGTCAGGCATCCTTCATTTTTGTTGTGGCAAATACACTAACACAGGGGAGGTAGGGGATTACTCTGTTTACAATTCCAGGTCACATCTCTCTTCTAGAGGAAGCCAAGGCAAGAACCTAAGCAGCTAGCACATCATATCTCCAGTTAAGAACAAACAAGAAAATAAGTGTGTGTTTGGTCACTGCTCATCCTCAGCTAGTGTCATTCAATCTTATACAGTCTAGGGTCCAGTCCCTCCCATATGCAATTACCAGTCAAGATACCCCCAAAGACATGCCCAAAGGCCAACATGGTCTAGACAACCCCTCTTTAAGATTCTCTTCCCAGTTGATTCTAGGCTGTGGCACATTGATTATTAAAACCAACAAACACAGAAGATTAACTAACCCCAGCTATCTGGAGAACTATTAGTATGTGCCTCTGAGATGGAGTAGGGAAGGCCGTGGTGCCCACTAGAGATTCCTGCTAAACACTGGCTGCTTACAGAAAGTGGTTTCCACCAATGACCAGGTTCAGAAAGCTGTCTCCCCCACATAACAAGTACCCCATATAGGAGTGAGGAGCAATAGTAAGTGCCTCCACCATTTTTTGTGAGCCTCGTGCAGAAAGACTCAATGTTCATGAGCATTATGTCTGTGTCAAGTGAAAAAACCATATGTGGACAGAAAGCTGACAAGGTATGCGGGCATCCTGGGATCCTGTGTAACAGTGAGCAATGTATCTGGTAAGGTCATGCTTTTTTCTGTATAAACTTTTTACTTTGAGACAAGGTATCTTGGGATGAAGCCCAGCTTAGAGATCTGCTTGCCTCTGCCTCCTGTGTAATATAATTAAAGGTGTGCCCACTAGGCTGCATGTATATGTAGGCTTTGTTCTACAAGCCTCAAGAAGCAGTCCTGAGACCAAAGGCTACGCATGCACTGTCTCCCTTGCACTCAACCATGGTCCCCAAGGAAGGCTTATTGTGATTCTAGTGTTTGCCTCCTTTCACCTTAAAGTGTGCAGAAGTTCCCTGGGATAAGTCAGTGATAGCAAAAATAAGCTGGTAACACAAAAAGCTGGAAACTCGTAAAACCAAAGCTGGTAACATCATTAAAAAACAATCCCAGACTGAGCAAAAGAAAGCTATCTGATTGGCAAGACCTCAGAGGCAAAACTCTGAAACGGAGTGTATTTGAAGATGCGCTCCATTCTGTTTCTTTCCCGTCTGGTCTACCTCTGCTCGAGCTGTTGCCGAAGCAACTATATGGGGACGCTTCCTGGGCCCCTCCCTCAGAGCTACTGCATCTTGTCTCCTTCCTGGAGTTCTCTGGCATTTCTGTGTGAACACCAGGTGAATCCATGCTTACACAGAGTCTACTGAACTTGCCACAGGGCATGTTAAACTTAGCATTAGAGACAGAGCCTGGTGGACTTCAGTCCTACAACAGGGGTGCACCAATGAGCCCTCCTGTCCACAGTGGCCAGCTTAGCTAGCGTCATGTTGGGGCTTTCTTCTTTTACAATCTCACACTCCAAGGTTCCATGCCTATTCCTAGGAGCCAATTCCCAAATCAAGGATCCAAACACAAGCCCTGGTTTCAGGTTCTGCTTTCTGGTGGGAATTCAAGAGTGGCAGTTTGGAGACACTAGACATACAGTCTTGGTCACATAAAAACCCTAAGCAAACTTTTCCAATATCAATGTTCTATAGTAAATGTCTCTTATTACCAATTTTCTCTCTTCCCTAGAAAGAAGGACTCTGCTATTGCCTGGTTACCTCGGTTTCCTTGGACTTTCGATTGCTGCCACAGGATAGACAGAAAATAGAAGAACATATGGAAAAGGATCAAATGCCACTGGGCTAAGACCTGGAAGCAGATCCTGTTGTGGGTGCTGGAGGCTGATCAGGGAACACCTGGTTGTGGGGGGCTTTGGTTCTCTGAGATCACATACTAACAAATCATTTTAAAATCTATGTTGTGTATGCATTGCTGTACATTTGAAAAATCTATACTTAGCATATCAAAATCATAATTTCGTTCTATTTTTGCTTTGGCTAAAATGCTTTAAATAGGTTGGCATATTAGATATTAATAAAAATAAAAGTAACATGAAAGGACAACCATTGGCATGTATACTTGGGAGGTCTGGTTCTGGAACCCCTTCCACTTTTAAAAAATCTTTTATATAAACTGTCACAAGGTTTATATATGATTGGGTACCTCCTCTCCTATGCTTTAAATCATCTCTGACTTACTTATAATATCTAAAGCAGTATGTATGCTGATAGCTGTTGTTCTCTATTATTTAGGGAATAATTACAAGGAAAAATGTCTGCAGATGCTCAGTAAGACATAATGCTTTCTCCATGGTTGGTTGAATCCACAGATGTGCAATTCAGGGATATAGAGGGTCAATTGTGTAGTAAAAGTCACGAAGATAGTCTGTGAAAAATGGAAGTCTGGGTAATGCTAATAGATAAATGTGCATTTTTATGACCATAATGGTTTTGGGAAATGGAGGACCACAGTCTGGTAAATTATATTTAGAAATTTCATTAACACATGTGTTAGGCATTCTCTTACCTAGAAACATAGACATAACTAGCAACAATTATATATTTAATTATGTCATTTTAGCTTTGATAGAAATAGGCAAAATAAATATATTTACTTTATATTAGACAACTAACAGAAATTATATAAATTATCATAATTTTGATTATTCAGAGACACTGGAGCAATGTACATTGTAAGGTTTCTCATCAGTATCTGTATTGAAGGGCACATAGAACTTACATGAGACAGAATCTTTACATAGTGCATTGCAAAGCCTTTGCCCTTTGACTGGAGACATTACAAATGGATTTTCTGACACTTCTGTGAAAATAATCCATAAACTGTTATGCTTGGGCAAATTTCTAAGATAATCAGTTGTCAACATTATAAACAACCATTAGTGATGAAAAAGGGTAAGAGTTATGCTGTAAATCTGACATAAATGAACTTTTCTTTACAGGTAAAAAGCTACAAAAGATCTTTAAGAAAAATATGTGTGGGACTTCTAAAGGCAGATACCAGAGGCAGAAATCACAGAGGCTGCAGGCCCTCGCAGTGTTTCTCACAGAAGAAATGTAGCCCTCCTGATACTTCCCACCAAAGATATATTAAACAGCCAGCCATGACTAATGCTTGGGCACCAGTGACTGGGTCTGAAGAGGCAGACAACTGTGAAATCAAGACTGGCTTAAAGACAATGTATGCTTCAGGATTTTTTCCTTTCACTGTTTTTCTCCTACAGATTTTACCTTGTCCTCAACTATTATCTCAAGATTCATCTGTTCTTTTGAATGTGAACTTGATAATCACAGAAGTGAAGGCTCAGGCATTAGGGAAGCATAGATCCTTGTCTTCTGAACACCACCAGGAGGCAGAACTTGTGGCTTCTCGTAGGATAAGACGTAGGCAATGCATGTATGGACACTGCTAGAGTGTGCTATGAAACCACCCTCTCAGGAAACCTTTTAAACAGTAAATAATATATTGCCAGTGGAACAATAGTACTCCAGTGGGGCACTGGTTCCTTGTGGAAAAGAGAGGAAGAAAATCTTCCTCTTGGCATGCGTAAAGGATGTGCATATATACAATTCGTTCAGGTATAAATAGTGTGTACTGAGAACAGAGTAGCTGTAGAGATAAAGTTCATGGGAAGGCTGTGATGTGCCGCAGCAGCACTGAACCAGAAACTTCAAGGCCCTGGGTTTGATGCCTAGCACTGTATGTACACAAGCAATTTTATGTTAGCAGGGGTAGGATTGGGGCAGAGGGAGGGGCTAGATGTCCTCAGGAACACCACCTACCTCTTTCTGAAACAGGATCTTGCTGGAGTTCACTAATTAGCTAGGGGCTGGCCAGTAAGCACTGTGACCCAGCATTAAGGTTACAAGATAGGTCACTACGCCTGACATTCTTACATGGGTCTAGGATCCAACTCATGCCCTCATGCTTGCAATGCAAGCACTTCACCAACTGAGCCATCTCTCTAGTCCTTCAGAAAAAAAAAAATTGTAAAGGAAAGGAAATACAATTTCATGGAAAAAGATGACTGGGGAAGGGAGTGCTGGAAGAGGGTGGAAGAGAAAGAAAAGGGTGTGGAGAGACACTGTTGCAAGCCTGCCTTTCCAATAGACAGCTGATCCCGTGGTCTTCTGCTGTGATTGCTAAACTGTTTTAACGTGTTTAAAAGGACTTTGCAGATGATAACTGATAAGATGATCAAGTGCATAAGGAGAATTGTTCTTCTAAGAAAGTACTAATCTCTTTACACTGAGAACAATTTCTCTTCTAGCATTGTATTTTGCCCACAGAACTCCATCCTAGGAATAGCTTATGGAAAGCCACATCAGCTGCAGCCCAAAGCACAGAAGGTGACATTCCCAGTACTCAGCACGCCTCAGTGCTGTGCCTACAACAGATTTCCTACAAACAGGGTGAACTTACATTTTTTTCTTTCATAATTAAGACATAAAAAGGACAGGAGTGAAGTGATGCCAACATTATTTTTAGCTCTCGTACCCAAAACAGATCACCAACTGAAGTTAATTCCAGACACAGCTGCTTCAAGATTCCCCGAAAGTTGGTACAATTGCTAGAAATGATGAAAGTTGCCACATGTCACTATTATTATCCCGGCCCTCCTAAGACAGTAGTCCTGGGCAAAGATCCAGTAAGGCATAGATCAACAGCCTTTGGCAAGCACCACTCCTGGGCTGGAAATGTTCAAAGAGAATTGCAAAATGAGTCTGCCCTAGTTCAAGAGGATTTCACTACCTGTGCATTCTTAAGTGCAGGTGCCTGCTTGGGGCCTCCCCACGCCACCACTGACCGAAACAGGCGCCAGAAGACCGAAGACGACAGAAGGCACATGCTACCCACAATCCAGAGGTCTTTTCTTCGAAGTGTGGAGTCCATTCTCTGGGAGCAGCTGTGAAGTCCCTGGCTTTGTAGGCACCTTCCCTGCCCTGGCCTAACACAGCCACCTTTGAAGCTCCCCGTGCTCCCTGCTCTGCTCTGAGTGGGCATTGTGAACTGAACAGCAATGGGATTCTTTGTGCAGTCCTATGCTGGGTGTCTCCAGTTACACGATCAACTAATACTCTGCTTCTTTAAAAGGAAACACATGATGGCTTTTTGTGACAGATCAGAGACAGGTGCAGGGACTGAGGGAAATCGCCGGTCATAATTTACACTGACACACGTGTGTTCGTCCCTGGTCAAGGACTAGTAGCTGCATCGTAACTGGCATCAGCTGCTTCTGCTGGGCCAATGCCACCTAGGAAACTTTCCCTTGCCATTGTGGGGCAAAGAGCAAAAATTAGGGGAGGGTAGAAGAATGTAATTTCAAAAATGAAAAACCTCCATCTTTAACTATGCTATTTTGAGATCTAAGAATAGTCATTGTGAACATGACTGGTGGTACAATTTCATAGCAGCTGTCAGGAAATGCCAACTGCTATTAAAACAGCCAACTCAATCAAAATAGGGACACCCATTCTTTACCCAACCAACCCTCTCTAGTCTTTTGCCTATCTGGCTAAGAAATATTTTTGGTTAGTTCAGTCTTTGAGTATCTGTGAGAGGCATTTAAATATCCCAGGGACTATCCCTGACTCTATTAGGACCATCTTAATCTTCTTCCTTCCAAATGGGACTATAGGAAATATAAACCTGTTTTTGATGGTGGTGGAATTATATTTTCTTTTTCTCTTTTTTGTCTTTTGTTTTTGAGACAAGGTCTCATGCATCCCAGGCTAGCCTCAAACTTTCTGTGTATCTCAGAATAATCTTCAACTTCTGATCGTCCTGCATCTACCTCCTAAGTGTTCGGCTTATAAACACAGAGCCACCATGTGGTTATAAGCATTTCTCGTCATGCCCAGTCCATGTGTAGCTACTGCTCAAGCTCAGGCTTCATGCGTGCCAAGCAAGCATCCCACTGACTGAGTACATCCCCAGCCCTGAAACCTGGGGCTTACTAAAGATTTTTCTGCACAAATCACAATTAGCATAGATTCAGAGGTGATCCCCTTGAATAAGCCCTGGAGGAGTGGCTCACAAAGACATATTTTTGTAAATGAACCATTCAAACTCTAATGTCCCTTAGGTTTTGCACTTGGCACCAAGCCTTCAGGGTAAATGACAAGAAATTAGGAAGGTAGAGAAAACCAAGAGAGGTGAGCATAAATTGTCTTGAGTATAAAATGTAGAAATATGAGTTGGGGGTATAGCATATCCTTGAGAATTTGGTTTGGGTCTCCAGAACCAAAAGTGTGAATATAATTGTTTAATTAAAACTCTGCATTTGATTATATCAAAGTAGCTATAATTGTAGTTATGAGAACTATTTTTCATTTACAAGGTCATGGTATATACATGCTGGCTACTAAGCTTATCACTCAGATCAACTGCTTGTTAAGTTCTACTTGATTTCAATTTGAACAAGTTTAGATCTAGTGTATGATGGTACATGGTTATCTGGAAAATACTTTATTCAACCATTTATTTAATTTCCATATGTGCATGATCTTTTGATCATGTTGTGGGTGTCCTCATGGGAGGGCTAGGGCAAGGGCAAGGGCACGGCCTAGGAGTGAATGTAAAATCTAAGCTTTGTATTGAGCATTTCAGAGAGGATGGGGGAGTCCTTGACCTGTGCAAAATCTTGCAGGTAAGACAGACATGCTGGTGGGAAGTCAGGTTGGAGATGACCCAGAAGTGATGGATATAGGGTATTGATGGTGGCACAGATTTAATATCTTCTAGAGGTTGAGAATGAGCTGAAGAGTTAGTCTTACAGAGCTCATACGTGTGATATAAAGCAAGAAGAGGAAAAATACCTGGGGGAAGGGAAGTAGAGCTGAGGCCTTATTCTTGGGGCAGGTGACTATCACTTTCTATTTATTGCCAGCTCCTCACTTGGGGAGTGGTCTTTGCCACCCTTCAGAGTCTTTAGTTTTGAGATATGGGATGGAAAAGAAGGAGCAAATGGAAGTAAGCCCATGGATTCCTGCTTTAAGTCATAACTCTTTTTAAATCCAGCAGCACTGTAACAGAAGAGCAAGGGGGCATTAGAGAATCAAATGGGAAATGAAGACAAATTAAAGAAGCAAAGTTAAAATAATAAAATAAATTAAATGTTTTGAGTCCAAAGAAGTAGAATATGCAGTATTTAATAATTTACGCAGAAACCGGAGGAAGAGAAAGGTAGTTTAAAATAAACTCAGTGAAAGGAAAATAAATGAAACAGAAAATCCTGGTTAAGAGCAGGAAAGGTAAAAAAAGAATCAGAGTTTCACTGAACTATTTTAACAAATACAGGTTGTTAAATTTATATACAGTTTTTCTGCTCCTGGGACTGAAAGCAGATAAAGTTGCTTTTGGAAATAGTTCTCCAAGCTTCCAGAACAAAGCTGTGTCCCCAGAGAGTCTGAAATCCAGTGAAAATTGCCTTTCAGTTCAGCCAGCAAATGTTTCTGCCATTAGCAGCTCTAATCTTCTCAGAAAGAGAATGGGAGGGAGGAGAAGAGGGGGTGAGAAAGTTGACAGGCCTTTAAGATGGTCCTGGGAGAGATACACACACACACACACACACACACACAAGAAAGATCTATTGCAGCCCTGCAGAAGATAGAGACAGTCATAGTAGCCCAGCTGTGTCCACACACCCGAGCTGCTGAGGTGGCTTCTCTCCCTGCCAGCTGCTGGGCCTGCTGGCTGTGCTGCACCCACAGGTTGGGCTTTGACCACCATAGGGAGAGCTCTGAGCCTCAGACAGCTAGACCTGTCCATTCTGTGTGTGGCCACAGAAGGACAGAGGAACTCATGGTGACATCTCTGGGCCCTTCTCCATTTACAAATAAAAAACTGAATGGGACATGTGGACTCCTTGTCACTGGTGTCTAACTTCGACAGATTCAACTGTAGCATGAAAGCCAGAAGGGATCTGCTCCAAAATGTTTGTTTACTTCTTTTAGGGTCTCTGTAGATTTGATCTTTTCCCCCAAATGCCAAAATATGCAACTTTCAAATTAGATTTCGAACTTTCTAGAACAGTAGGTAATCATAAAAACGATTCTTCTGAAGAAAGCTTATAATCCAACTCACCATTACCTCACAATTTTAAGGCTGTAAGTTTAACATTTTTATCACATAAGCTTGGCATGGTGGCACGCAGCTGTCATCTTAGGTCTTAGAAAGTAGAGGCAGAAGGATCAGAAATTCAAGGCCATTCTAAGTACACGTAGAGTTCAAGGCCTGCCTGAGCTACACAAGACTGTATCTCAAAAGAAAATTATATCACAGATTTATAAAAACAAATGGATTTGGAAAATAATTAAATCCATATAAACCATCTGTGGATTTCTGTGGAGCAAAGTGACAAAAGAGCGGTTTTCTGTTTCCTAGAGAAATTCATGAAGAGAAAATAAATTCTGTTTACTTGTTTGTGCTCTCAGTGGCCCCTATGAGGGTGTCTTCCATATGTCCCTTACATTTTGCCTATGACAATTTCTTCTTCTGTCTCTAAGAAGCTGGACCTTGTATGCACTTTGATAGCTCCCCCTATCTGTGGCAGGCAAAGGTTTGGACCCAGGAGTTTAGGACTATGAGTTTTACCATATTTTACCATTTCTCCCACCCCAAATCTATACAGTATGCGTTGTAAAATAACCTTGCAATGACATGTGCAAAAGGAAATTTTTTTTTTTTTTTTTTTGGTTTTTCGAGACAGGGATTCTCTGTGTAACCCTGGCTGTCCTGGAACTCCCTCTGTAGACCAGGCTGGCCTCGAACTCAGAAATCCACCTGCTCCTGCCTCTTTAAGATTAAAAAAAGTAACTAAACCATCTTATTTTTCATTATGTGTCTGAGGTAGAGAGTGTGTCCACTGGAGTGCTGTGCCTATAGAGGCCAGAGGTGTCTGGTCCCCTGGAGCTAGAGTCACAGGCTGTTATGAGTGACCCTCTCATAGGGGCTGAGAATCAAACAAGTTCTTTTCAAAGTCAGTGTATGCTCTTAGCCACAAGCCATCTCTTTAACCCCTATAATTCTTACTTATTTTTAAAATTTTTCTTTAATCTTTAAACCTGTTGTAAATTAATCTTTTTAAATTTTTTATACTTATTATGTGTGTGAGAGATGGGGTATGGCAGATAGACCACCACAGGGTGGGGTTAGAAGACAATTCTGTGGACTTCTTCCTTCCACCTTTATGTGGGTTCCTGGATTCTAACTCAGGCCACCATGCTAATGTGCAGCACCTTTACCTATTGAGCCACCTCTCAGGCACACATCCTTTGAACAGTGTAACTCAGAAATCCACAGAAGCAGATATGAGTATATAGTGCAGACACCTGGATATCCAGATCTCAAATATGTACTGTTTTTCTTAGGTGACACAAACATACATGCACACACACACACACACACACACACGATGCACCAATGCCCATGCATGTGTTACTTTTTTCTCTATTTAATAAACTTACCAACTTCATTTTGCCCTGACTCCTCCTGAAATTCTATTCTACAGTATAGTCAAGGATATGCCTTTACTGGAGTGGAGGTCCCTGGGGTAGCAGATGTCTACAGTATTGTGGTGGCAGACTAGGCTGCTTTCCCTATCACCACGGCCACTAACACTTCCCCCTCACCCATACACACACCCCCAAAATGCTTACCAAGTTTTAGACATAGTATTCAACCTACTGTCCTAGCACCTGCCATCTCACTGATCACATTAGGCAACTCCATGTTTGGATTTGGTGTGCCTCTCAGAGCACTTGTTCTGCACAGTGGTCATAGGACTCTACCATCGTGACATCAGCAAGGAATGCTGTCCCTTCTCTGGACTCTGCTGTCAGTAGCTCTACCTCTCACAGAGCTCAGGAGTTTTAGGAAATTAGAAGCTGCACGGTTGTGCCCCTCATGGTGTCTCTGAGTTTTCAGCCTAAGCACGCGTTTTAAATGATCTTTCTATAAAGCATGTTTTTCATACCATATTCCATCAATGTGTATGTATGGGTGTACTCATGTATGCTTGGTTGAGAGGGGTGATGATATGGAACCCAGGGCCCCCAGCATGTTATACACAGCCTCTCTCCCTGAGCTACATTCCTAGTCCACAGAACTCAAAACTCCTCAGCACTGCAGGCAAAATGCACGTTCAAAGGCTTCTGAACTATCAACCAATCAAGTGGAGCATTTACTCACAATGCTCGGAGAAGTGGAATGGAAATCTGTCTGTTTGCAGGCTTCCTTCGTCCTACACACAAGTGACAACATTGAACTTGAGATAAGGTAGAACATGATTACCTCATTGTCTCCAGACTGCAGATCCAGATCACTCGAATTCTCTTCCAGAAAGCATTTCACCTTTTCCACCTCTTCCATGCACTGAAAAAAGGCCACCTTCTCCAGTGGGTGGCTGCTGTGGCAGGAGCTAATTTCCTCCAGCCTCTTTACCTTCAGCATACTGGTGGTGAGCCTGATCAGGCTTCTGTCAGGACTGGGGCTCTCATCGCTCTCTGTCTTGGATTTGTAAATCAGGACACAATCGTGACTTTTCAGCACTCCCTTCTCTTGACTATAAAGAAACAAACAAACAAAAACTTCAGGCCACTTATTTTCCATCAACTTCCCAAATCAGGAGCAACTTGGATATTCACATCAAAACTTTTTCCACTGCTGGAACTTTTAAAGAAAAAAAAAATTTTTTAGCATTTTCTCAAAAAATCAAGTAGTAAGAAGTACCATAGCAGGTGACTGTGTACATCCTTCACTGCATCAAGCAAGACATACACGGAGAGAAAGTCCAAGTTAGAGAATATCCGACCCAGTGTTGTTTATGCAGTATATTTTAAATTGATTATTCAAATAAACTACAGACATTTTACACATAGGAACGGCTGGGGAAATACTTTTGTAAAAGGCAATTTATATCATCTATGTTAAGAAGTAATAGATGAAGATAGAGGTATTTCGATCTGGTATATGTCCCCTTCCTAGAACCCAGGAAAGACTGATTCACCCCAGGAAGAAGAGTCAGTGGGCCTCACACCTGCCCTGAACAGAGATGACATAGGTGGCTGTCATCTGAAAGGTTTCATTTGCACCCGCGATGCTGTGCACTCCTTCTTTGATCTTCCAGAGACTTCTCACTTCCTTCCACCTGAGATGTCCAAACTTCAGTCCCTTCAGGCTGTCAATAAAAGACCACTGTGCTGCCCACTCTGAGTTTCACACTTCCATGCTACAAGCATGTGGTTTTGGTTTTGGTTTTGTTTTTTGTAGATATCTATTCATTATTAGGTCTTTTTCTTCACAGACTAAAATTTAGCCAAGCTGCAGAACATAAGGGGCAAATTAAAAATTTGACACCATGTCAAGTGGCCAGTTAAAACATAGTGTGAGAATTGGGGTTCCTGACTGTGATGGCATAGCTTTCTCCTCACAGTCTGCAGGAAAGAAAGGCTTGTCTCAGAAGAGAGGATTCTCCCTCTTCCTTTGGAAATTGTTCATCATTCTTGGGCAGTGTCTTCACCACAGCGATTTTCTGCCTGCATCCTCCTCTTTAAGTTATTCAGAGCTAGGGATTAAACCCAATAACCTACACAAATTAGGCAAACACCTCTACCTCTGAGCCACACCCCAACTCCTCTTGCCTACATCGTAAGACATTTGATATTGATTTTTCAAGAGAAATTCATTTCAGAGGAAGAATGTCGCCAAACCTTTCCTGGCATCTTTACAAACAGCTGCACACTGAGCTTGGCTGCCCATGCTCTCTCTGAACTACTCTCCTGACAAATTAGGTAATGCACATGCTACAAAGTAACACTCAATTCTAGACACAGAAATACATCTGTGTGTTTATGTATTACTTGGCTATACAAGGAGACAAAGAAAGGCAAACTTGGATCTGGGCTTCCCAGTGGCTAGTCCCCGAGGCCCCCTGCTGGAAATTCTCTGACGTTTACTTCATTTTCTCTAGTAATAATCATATCTAATTCTGCTAATGAAACTTCATTTTTTACAATTCATAGAGCAAGATAACCTGCTAGAGTTATAAAATATTTTAAATTCAATGCTCTACGAATTTGTATGTATTACCTAAAGTACTTACATTTTTAAAAATGCAAATAATATCAACCAGAACTCTACAGATTCATTATAGACCATTATTAGTAATTTTTAACATTCTCTGGGGGGGAAAGTTCTTAAAATAAGAAGACAGATGCATGTCTGTTTAATGGTGAACTGTGGCTAAGATATAATGTTGAATTGCAGGCAGTACCAGAACTAGACCAGGAAGCCACAAAATTTGACATATTAAAACAGAAGTCTAGGTTTAACACACAATCATTCAATACAGAAATATCAAACATTGAGCTCTGCCTTAAGTTTGGAAGGACTTGTTAGTTAAAGCAACACAGAGAGAAAAGTGCACTGAATCAATTATAACAATAAACAGAAGTGATTACCATCTGTAGGAGGACATCCTGGAGTCTGAACCACTCCACAAGTAGAGGATTCTTTCAAGCAGATAACAGGAATCTGCAGAATTAAACTGGACTGCAGAACTCTCCAGTAAGAGACTTCACTCTCAGTGGGCAGAAGTCATCTGGAAAGACAAGTGTCTACCACCAGAGGAAGTGTCTTCCCTCTCAAATGCCACGTTGAGCCCCTGTTTAAACTAATATGCTCCTTGATCTCATGTTGCTCAGCTGTTGCTTCCTTAGTCAGATGGGGAAGAATATTAATTTTAGATGCCAGGCTTTTCAAAGCTGATGGCTCCATTTCAAAGGTCAGGTAAGGAGAGGATGAACTGAGAACACTGGATGAAATATCACCTTTACCTTCCCCTCTCAGCCCCTTGTAATTACTAGGCTAGATTTGTGCTTGGTGGTCGCATACTCCTCTCAGACATGATTGAAGCTGCCAGGACGAAAGGAATAGGAGCCCAAAGTCCCATGAACATTTGATGACTATGAAGTGATCTGAATGTAATATGGGGCCTTCTGAATGCATTTAATGAGAACTGTTTAATTTTACTCAGTCATACTAGTATTTGAAAGGTCTCCAACTCTCCCTAGTTCAGGAGAAAGGTCAAAGGCACACATATCCAGGTAGGTACAAAGACTAGAGGTGGATTTTGCACAGATTCTTATGAGTAACACTGTGACTCTTCCCAAAATTTTCATGAAAACAACTACCTTCCCAAGTCTACTATTCCTAGATGTATATACTTATGAAACTTCCATTGCTGACAAACCAAAACTGACATTATAAACAGCTCTCTAATTTTTTACAATCCAGACAATTGTCACCTCTTGTTCAGCCTTTATGAAGCCCTCTGTGTCCCATTGCCACAGGTAGCCTCTGGTCCTTTGCTTCTCTCTCTCTCTCTCTCTCTCTCTCTCTCTCTCTCTCTCTCTCTCTCTCTCTCTCTCTCTGTGTGTGTGTGTGTGTGTATTTAGATCAATGTTTTCCAGTGAAGTAAAAAATGGATGTCTTCCATTTTAAGTAGTATTTGAAGGATTCTAGCAGAATCTCATTTTAAAAGCAGAACTGAGGCTATTTTTCTAGGATTCCAAAACTTAGTTCTTCAGGAAAAAGATACATTATTCCACAAAGCATTCTCAAAAGGCTGAACTGACTTCAGGCTACCAATTTTTATAGGCATGATTAAACTGTGTATAAATGCTGACAAAGACAAATCCTTTTCAGAATAAGGAAGATGTATGTGGCCACACCCCCAGTCATACCATAAAAAATGAAGTCATGATTTCTATTTCCTTGGCTTTCAGCCACAAGCATTAGAGATCCATGGCTAGCAGATGCACTACTATTAACAAAATCTAATAGTTTTCTTCACTCCCCCTTTTGGTTCTAGAATCCCATGCATGCTTCCACCTTTCATTTGGAGCCAAGATTTGTGATGGATTAGGCACAGGGTATAAAGAGGAAACTGTAGACGGGATGATTTACAGATTCCTTCTGCATGCCTGACGGACAAAGGTGAAGTGATATGAGATGGCTGTGGGAGGCCATAGAAACAACCTCCTGTTGTCATAGAAACAGAGAACTATGGAAAGGATATAGGTTGGAGATGCAAATTTGTACAGCCATCTACATATGGATATTCCCATACAGTATATACTCAGTATTTGCTAGTCACTAGAGAAAATAATTTTGACTATATGTATGTGTCCTAGCTGTCTGTCTTATAAATGTTGGCAACAGTGACACAGTTCTAAGGCACACTGCTCACGCTTGATGGTCTGGAACACAAGCTATCTGGTATAACAGCTGACCACAGCGCTTGAGTGTCTGGGTGTTATGTGCATGCTCATCGTCCTCGCTAGCCTCAGGACCCGAAGCTCACTACATACTCTTAAATGCTTAAAGATGCTCATTATGCCTAGAAAAATTAAAAGCAAAGCTATGAACAGTCCCAGAAATATTTCCTCAGTGTTCCTTGACATTTTTGGAATTATATGATTTCTAAAAAATACGCACAGAAGGAAAACAGCCTTTCACAGAGCTAAGAAATCCTTGTTTGTAAAACTGAGTGCTCAGTGTTAAATAGGATGTCTTTATCCACTCCACCACCTTCCCCCACTCTCCCACTGAAAAGGAGGCAATGTAAGAGCTGGAGCATATGAAGGAGGGCTGTGATGTGCTTCACGCTTATGAACCCTGTGGTTACCTGCACAAGATCCGCACAAGATCAAACCAGCTGGAAGAGTGTTCTCCATGCCCCACCCCTCTCTAGCAGTTGAGAGCTTCTGGGGAAGGGAAAAATCATTCTTTTTAGGAGGAAACAAAGTTGGGAGGAAGACATGTTGGAGGAATATGAGGAAGTCGAAGGAGAGACACGTGGCTGGATGTAGTTCATTGTATACATGTATGACGTTCTCAAGAATAAGAAGAATAGAATTCCTTGACATTTTAGGCAACATTTCCACTACCCAAGGAAGAGACTTCAATCTAAGGAGACACATAAACAGGCATCACTGACAGGCCACCTTCTGCTGGACATTCAGAGCATGCTGGAAAGTGCTGAGTATTTCTGATTATACACAGCTTTCAGAATTTCTCCAGAACAACCGGCTTCTACACACAAGTGGAAGAATAGTCATGGATATCAAAATGCAGCTGAAAGGCTGCCTCATTCCAGCTGCCTCCCTAACAATTACATGTTTTACCTTCCAAAAAGCACCAGACCCTCAAAGCATAAATTGATAAATTGCACTCCATCAAAATCCAGAGTCTGCTCTTCAAAAGACAGCATTAGAAAAATTAAAAGACTAGCTCTGGCCTGGAGAAGATTCTCCGATAGCCCAGATGTGATAAAGGGCTTGATTCAAAACATACAACAGATTGTTACAGCCCACTAACAGGATGACATACACCCCAATTTTAAAAGTGGACAAGGGATTTGAATAGGCAAGCAGACAGAATATCAGCCATCAGGGAGATGCAAATTCAATTCACAACAAAACTACAAACACAAGAACATGCAACCCTTGCACATAAGTTTGGGGAGGTGTAGTGCTCACAAATACCACAACTAGAAGCAACCCAAATGTCCAGTAGTTAGTTTTGTGAGGGGAGAATACAAAGTGGTATGTCCACATTAATGGAAGACTAAGTCAGAAATGAAATATGATACATCCTATAATATGAATGGATTAAAACTTGATGCTAAATTTAGAAAGAGCCACATACTATGGGATCCCAAAGACCAGTCCATAGACACTGAAACCAGGGTGGTGTCAGGAATTAGCTGTAAAGAGTATCTCAGTGGATTGTTCATAATGGAAATGATTATATAACTCACCAAATGTCTTAAGATACCATTGAATTGTATACTTAAGATGAGTGAATTTTATGATCAGCAAAGTACACTTTACTAAGTTCACTACAAAAAAAGAAAACTAAATTTTAATATTATTCATAAAAAGTAATCTTGTTAAAAGAAGGGGGCAGTGCTGCTGGGCAGTTTGGAGCTGGTTGTTCCAAGTGACAAGGCTGGGATCCAGGGAGACATAAATTAAGGCCACAGTACTGGGTCACCTGAGACTGAAGAAAGGAAAAGGATAGGTGGGGGAGAAAGTCAGAGTCTCATACTTTCCCCCCAGTACAAATGCCATGTAACATGAGATTTTCTAATTAGTAAAAAATTTGTGCTGCATGAATGGAGTTAGCTTCTATCACTTATTATCTCCTTGGAGATAGGATACTCTCAGCCAAGAGGGTAATGATGTTACAAAATGTCCAGACTTGTTTACAGTCCATTTGATATTAGACCTTTAAAATTTCCAAGTGGCAGTGAGTAAGTAGCTAAATATTTTGTAACAAAAACCAAAGAGTCTAAAACTCCCAGGCAGGCTGGGCATGGTTAGGTGGTAGAGTTCTTGCCAGCGTATATGAGGGCCTGGGTTTCTCTCCCATGCCACAGGGGAAAAAACAAAGAAATAAACTCATATTTCTCAGGCATGAAATTCATTTTCTGTTTCTTTTACTGTTTAAAACATGAAAACAAAAGAGATGTCATAAAAATGCATTAAATTAGTTTATCTTAAACATACTAAAAACTGTCTTAGTGAATTATTCCTATAGTAGTTGGGTGCTGTTCTTTTAATTATATGCCATTTCATTTATTGTTTGATACAAATACTTATCATTGAATTGATATGTTATTTAGAAAATAGCATATGATGTTTCATTTGAAACAAAGTACATTGTGCACTATTGATCATAAATAAATTGGCAAATGAATTACCAAAGTCATATATGACTTTTACAGCATTTTGTCTGATTCCTTTGCTTCCTAACATTTAAAAACAAACCAGGAAGCTAAGGAAAGTGTTTGTCTAGGATGCATCAGGTCCTGGGTTTAGTCCCCAGAACAGTAAAAATAGATAAACTTAAAACATTTTAAGTTCAAACTTGCAGAAGCCTTACAAGAAAAGAACAGTAAATAGCTATATAGGTTTTCTTATCAACACCAAATGTTAAAGTGTTTTCCACGTTTGCTGTTTCTGTCTTCCTTCTAGAAGCTGCAGTTTTCAGGAGACTTCATCCCTACGTTCATGAGCATGTCTCCCCAGAAGGAAGACATTTTTCACATAAGCAGGTCCAGTCAAACATCCAATAGTGCATCTGTTGTAAAGTCCTTTTTAAATCCCCTTTTCTCTACTTGGGAAGCAATCACCCCATTCTTTTCTCCTTTATTCTACATGAAATTGTTATTTTTTAAAACTCCAGGAAAATATAGCTTCATAAATTATCACAGTTTGAATTGCCTAATTGTGTCTTCATATGTGGAAGCAAGTTAGATTTGTGGCAAGAAAACCAGAGAAATATTATATTTTTCTCAGGGTATCCCAACAGGTGGTACCCAATGCCAACCTGTGCCATTGTTAGTTAGTAAAGGTAAACTTGATGATCTGATTATGGTGGTGACCAGATTTCTCCAATGTAAGGTTATCTTTTTCTCTTTCAAACGATACATAAATTATGGGACTCTGTGAGTATCCTGTGCTCCAGCAATTCACTGCCAAAATTAGTATCTATTCTTGGTTGGATGAATTGCTGCGGTGATGGTGTAACAGTGAGTTTCTGAACTTACCATTTCTTCCACATTTGCTAACTGGTATTCTTCTAAATCACAATACTTCCTTCCTGAATCTGCATCTCTCCCTTTGAAGTAGAGTTATAAAGTAATACCAAAACCAAACGAAACCAAACCAAAAAACCTTACATTTCATTTTGATGCTCAGTTGTCAAATTGTTGCCTACGTGTTCAAAGAGAGCATTTGTGTTTACTGTTGTGTACTTTTGGTACACCATACTATTTCTGGTTACTCTTTACTTCCTCTATATGTTCACTCTATTTCTGAAAATTTCCATTTTTTCAAAGAACACTGGTCTTTTTTAAAGAAGAAAGACACTTTAAAATCAAAACCAGGCCACAGAGATTCCCCTTAAAAATCAAGAACTGGGCACAGGGATGCTCCTTGCTACTAAGGTGTCATTGCTTTTTGTCATGATAATAAAAATAATGTCTTATATTATATGCTAATTCACACATATTTTAATTCTCACCCCCCACACACACACTGTAGGATTCTGCCTCTTTCCATGTCTTCCATATGTATCTCTCTTGTTGGTTCTTTAAGTCTAAGTAGGAAAGAAGAAAGTAACATGCTTGCTACAAGGTACAATTCACACGATTGCTCGGACTATCCACTCCAAACACGTGGAGGGCGTCTAGGAGCCTGCTGTCCCCTTATGAAACCCCCATCCTATGGCATGAATCATCATTTTCTAGATTTAGGAACTAGAAGAACAGTATATTTATACTGACATGCTTAGAAATGCTCTTCTACTTTCTAAATTGGAAGAGGATTTGAGGAGCCAGGAAGCTTATGATAGCGACGAGGCATGAAATTACAGAAGTGCAAACCTCAAGCCACGCTCTCTCACCAAAGCTGGTGAGCCAGAGGGCAAGGCTCAGGGGAGAAATTTTCCACAAGGAAAAACATAGCACTAGGGGGCATGGCACGGTAATGGCTGATGGGGAGACCTGGGGAAACCTCACCCACTGCCGGGATGTGTTATTTACTGTGAAAGATAAAAGAATTTTAGGTCAAATGTAAACTGGGCAACCTCAGAATAGTTCAGAAGAAGTTGCTAGTGTTTATTCTATATGTTCAAAAGTATTGAAGAGTTTGACTACAAAGTCTTCCATGCTCTGAAAAGACTCCTTGTAGCCAACAAGAGGATGAAAGGCACTACCAACATAGTTCCCACCCGGAACAAATGTTCACTGTGAAGAAAGCTAAGCGAGGTGGGGTGGATGCTGCTATTCTCACATGTGGCAGAAAATGAAGGCTCAGCTAATCACTATGAAAGGCCCCTTGAGCACACCCTTGGACCACATTGATGCATTTTTATAAAGATTTATTTATGTCTATGAATATATATATTCATAGACATATATGTGTATATATATACATATATGTATATGTGTGTGTGTGTGTGTATATATGTATATATATATATGTATATATATATACATATATACATATATACATATATATATATATGTATATATATAATGTGTATGAGCACAATGTCTTCATGCACATCAGAAGAGGGCATCATATTCTATTGCAGATGGTTGTGGCCATTATATAGTTGCTGTGAATTGAACCCAGGACATCTGGAAGGGCAGCCAGTGCTCTTAACCTTTGAAATTATCCTTGAAGGTATCATGATGGCATTATTTTTTATTTTTCAAACATTAATTAGTCTGTGAAGATGTAGCTCACTGGTAAGAGTATCTACCTCTTGTATTCAGTCTCCAACACTGCCAATAATAATGATAATAACACATTGCAAATAAACATTAAAATAAAATGTAAGTATAAGAGTGTCTTAAAGGGTTGGAGAGATGGCTCAGTGTTTAAGAGCACTGGCTGCTCTTCCAAAGGATCTGAGTTCAATTCCCAGCAACCACATGGTGGCTCAAAACCATCTGTAATGGGATCTGATGCCCTCTTCTGGTGTGTCTGAAGACAGCTAAAGTGTACTTATAAATAAAATAAACCTTTAAAAATAGAGCTTATTTTTAAAAAGTGTCTTAAATATGATTGTATCTCCATGAGAAATATCATTTCATTACTACCATTTAACAACCTAAAAGTAAATGTAATGATCAAGTTGAGAAAAAAATGAAAGATTCCAGAACAGAATTTGCAGTAGATTCCAAATTTGTTTGCTTGCTGGCTTGTTTGTTTGAGACAGGTCTTGCTATGTAGCTTTGGTTGTCCTGGAACTCACTATGTAGACGAGGCTAGCCTCAAACTCAGAGATCTACCTACCTCTGCCTCCTAAGTATGGATTAAAGGTGTGTGCCACTATGCCCACCTATGTTCCCAATTTTTATGGTTTAAAAACATATGCTACAAATAAATATTACATAAATGATAATATATAAAGTAATAGAAAAATATCAGACAAGATTGTTGCAATGCATATGATCTGTGTTTTTCTAAAGTTATCCACTGGTCTATAAGCATTTATTTTCTTTTTAACTTGAATGAAACTCCATTTAAATAAAACAATAGATCCCACAATAAAGCAGCTAGCCTAGTGGGAACTCGTGGGCACTACAGAGAGTGATCTGAGGTTTGAAGTTGAGATTCCCTTACGGTGTAAATTCAGAGTAGCTGTGTGGTTGTCCTAAGCCTTGGTTCTTCTCATCTGTTAAATGACAGTAATAATATTTACCTCACAGAGATGAGGGGTAGGAAATGAGGTGAAAGTGATTGATGTGTAACAGGGGCTTGACAGATGGCAACCTTTATGTTAATTTTGGTACTATTATTGCTATTAATGTTACTAAATTACCCCCCCCAACAAAAGCTATCAGCTAAAAATTTAACCTAGATTCTAAAAGGCGGGGCATGTCTGAGGATTTTAATTTAATTGTTCCACCGTGCACCTATAAAATATTTTCCCTTCATTGGGCTGTTACACATAGAAAATTCAAAATAACTATAAATATAGCTTAAGAAGAATAATGACCTTTCATAAAGCCACCACTAGGCTACACACCTGCACCCCTAAACCTCATTCCTTTACCTTCTCTCATCTAAGTTCTAATCTGAGTTTTAGATGATAACTGCCTTGATTTTCTTCATAGTTTTACCACTCGCATGTGTACTGGAAGCATGAAACTTTACGCTAGTCCAGGACTTGTGTGTAAATGCATCCATACTGCTTGCATTCTTTTGCGTCTTTTTTTCTATCAAATCATCTGTCTCTGGCTTACTATACTTTTGTGTCTGCTAGTTTTACTTATGTAACATTGCATTGCATAAGTACTTATCCAATATTCCATAGCTATACAGTTTATGTTCTTATTATAGTATTGATTGATGTTGTGGGTGTTTTGGTTTGGGGCTGTTATGAATTCTATGGTGCATATAAATAGCTACCAATATATTCCCACTAGAGCCCCAGTGATGCTTCTTTGTTCTGCTTTTAATGCCTTTTGCTAATTTACTGACCATGTAATAATATAGCATTTTAAACACTTAAATTGTATTTCTCTAATAACTAAATGGCTGAAGCTCCCATATATATGAATATATGCAAAGCATGCATATATATGCATGTTTTACTTCCATTAAATGCATATATAAAGTTTTTAATCTCATGCTGTGATAAATTTTCTATTATTTTTATCACTATGTAGGAATTTTCAAACATGTCTTAAATATTATGTTGGATATATTATATTTTATTTAATAATATTTATAAATAAATGTATTTATATTGTGTTTGATATTTTATTTTCTGAATATGTCATAATTTGAACTTCCCATATAGGAATTTGTTATGAATTAAAGTATATTCAGTATTCTCATATGTTCTCTCAGCATCTCTTATAGAAAAGTCTATTTTTTTTTCACTAAATTTTAAGATGGTAATACTTGTATGTTTGGAGAGTGTCTTTTGACGAGCTCAGTCACACACTGAGGAAATCTTAATATTCTTAGCACATTTAAAACATTTGTAGAATCAGATTGTTAGATTATAGATGCGCACCAGTAGCCTATCAGCTGGGATGGAACTGAACCTGTGACTGAGTCTGGCGGCAGTCTGCATCTTACACTAATGGCTGTTAGGAGCTGCAGATATGGAATGGCACTCCATTCATCACATTCTCTTTCACTTCGCAGGGAGATTATACAACTTCCCACCTCTGAAGGAAGAAAACTGTCTCTTCATATTTTCCATCAGATTTATTCTTAGATAATTTGTATTTGTGCTGCTGTTTCCTGTTTTGCTCTTTAGCTTCTTTCCACTTGTGCCTACTTACAATGTTGAATATTTAAAGCAGACAACTCATCAAACTGATATCACTGAAAGTAACTTTTCTATCCATCCTTCTTTGGTGTATACAACCTACAGATAAGGGTGTGTCACTCTTCCGTGCAGTTCGCAGCCCTTACCCTCACTCACTCCTTATTCTCTTTCTCACGACCTAGTGCTTCTAGAGCAACACTGAGTAGAAATGGTCTGAAATTTATTATGAATTTTCTTAGCTGAAACTCAACATTATCATTAGTGTTGTTTCTGCCATTCTGATTAGAACGGAGTGACATCCATTGTGGTTTTTAATTTGTATTCAATTTTATATACCCTGTCTTGGAACTTTTGCTCATTTGTAATGGGGTTACATTGTTTTACTATCACAGTGAGGTCTCTTTCCATATTCATAACACAAATCTATTTTCTCGATTTCTTTGCGCATAGATTGTAGTTCCATTTTCATAAAGGTGTCTTTTTAATTTATTTAATTTATTTATTCATTTTTGTAGTTCAGGCTGACCTTACATTTGTAGGGATTGTTTGGTCTCTGCCCCTCAACTGCTAAGATTACAGGTGTGAGTCACCATATCCAATATCCAAAAGTCTTTTCAACAAATGCATTTAAATTTTGACAAAATCAATTTTAACATTTTCATAATCAACACTACCCAGTCCTCTCCAAGAAACCACCTACTGAAAGCCATGATATGGTGACACTTTACAGAGCTCTCCATTCCTTGAGACTGACAATTTCTTTTGAATTCATTGTTTTTCATGTGGAATCAGGTTCGTTTTTCCCCCTCTTCTGGATCATTACAGGTTGGCAGCACCGATTACATCCCAAATACCTTTAAAGGAATGTCTCTTAAGATTTCCCCTCCCCTTTACTATTCAACCCAGCAAGCCCAAGGCAGAACACAGTGTGTACCCTACATATCTCTGGAAGATCCTCAGAGACTCAACTGTGTTCACAACCAGTCCATCAACGAGGCCACTGATATCACTACTGGCCTGCTGGGGATGCCGACATGCACCTCCAAAGTCTGTGTGGTAGGTGCTTTGAGCAGATGCTCCCTGAACTACCATCCTCTGAGGCCAGAGCAAACCTGGAGAACATGGGTGCTTTGGGCCTTCCAGATCTTAGAGAGAACATGGCTCCTTGAAAGTTCTGCTCATGTCTCTCCTCCAGACTTCTTACCTTGGACTTCCAACCCAATGCAGTATAGGAGAAGAAAGGAATGTTTCAGTGTCCACCACATCTCTTTTGTCAGCCCCATTGCTCTCAAAAAGGACCTGATTTTTTTCTCTCTACTTTTATCCCTTCATCTTCCCAGATGACTGTTTTACTTTTACTCTGAAAATGTTTTTTCTTTTCTTTTTCTTTTTGGAAGGCTTTTCTAAATATCTAAATCAGCAGAAATTCTTCATTCGACTTTTACTACTTTAAAAGCCCCAGTCAGGTGGTTTCCCCAGAAGAAACAGAATGTTCCAAACATTAGCCTTGAGCAAAATGAGTTAAGCCTACACATCGGAGCTGCCCAATTGCTTTCACTCACTGATTCTGTTCCAGCACACCCCACAGCATGTGAGGCCTGGTACTTGGCACTGAGCTGGCAAGGGGAAGAACTTTACCCTCTGGTGGAGGTTGGCAGGAGTAGTGGAAACAGACATAGTAACTGACAGCTGGGATAGTGCCAGGTAACTGCTCTGAGGGACAGTCAGGGTCAAATAAGCATATGGCAAAGAGCAGCAAAACGGCCTGGAGCCAGGGAGAGGCTAACAATAGCACCTCTATGCAGAAAGGTAACCAGGGTTCCAAATCCAGTGGAAGGCTAGAAAGGTGCTCTAGGGTGAGGCAGCAGGGTGTGCAAGGGTAGGGAGCTGGATATGAACATAAAAGTCACTGTGAGTGCTTCTGATCATTAAACAGCATAATGGCTACTGGTTGAGGCCAAAAAGAAATCACAAAGTTAAGGAGGTGTCTTTAGTAAAGCTTTGTTGTTTGTAAGTCAAGGACTAATACAGATTGCTGTCAAATGTTCATAAGATAAAGATGCACGCTTTCTCCAATAATTCAACAACATTTGGTATTAGAATGGAAAACTCAAAAATTCTTATCCTGATATCAGCTGTGTATTCTGCAATTCAGTTCTGACACTGCACTGCTCAGTTAGTACATCCTTTACTGGCTAAGAGCAATGTTCTCCACACAATGGCTCCTCCCACTTTAGACTGAACTAATGTCCTAGGAATTACTTTCACTTCGAATAAAGTGCAAATGTGGTATAGTTAAGCAGAAAATCTTCAGAGAATTGGCTGAGAAGAAAAACTATACTTAAGAGATTAAAGTCTTATTATAAAGGAGACACAAAGGGAGAGTGTATGCAGGGAGAGGGGTAAGCCTTGATTATGAAATCCTGTGTATTATTGTAATGGGCACAACCCTGTGAAGGACTCCAAAGCCTTGGACCCATGGGATACTGGCAGCGGTGGTTCCCCATGTGGGCCAGGCTCAACTTGGGTGGCAAAGTTTTCCTCAGGAGTCCAAGTATTAGTGTTTAAAAACAATTGGTCAGTGTGTGCAAAGACTGGCAACTTCAGCTTTCTCTTCCAGGCTAACTAACGCTGACCCCCAACCCCGCACCCCAAGCTACACACACACACTTGCCACATTCTGGGATATACATAAGAAACATGCTGAGCTTTCAGGTTGCAGGACATTCAAAGAAACTTCTACCATATCCCACTACACTGTATGTGTGTCTGTCCTTTCTCCATTCCATCCCTGCAGCTACTCAGGATTCTGGGGGTCAAGCCTTGCAGGCCATGGTGAGTATGTTAGTCAGCTTCCTATTGCTGTAACCAAATGCTTGAAACAACTTTAAAGAGGCAAAAGCTTATTTGGACTCACAGCTTTGGAGTTTCTACCAGAATAGTGGACCCCATTGTCTTGGGCCTGTGGTGAGGCAATTAAACAGCAGGGTAGGAAAATGAAGGGGAGAAAGCAGCCTCATAGCAGCCAGGAAGGAAGGAAGGAAGGAAGGAAGGAAGGAAGGAAGGAAGGAAGGAAGGAAGGAAGGAAGGAAGGAAGGAAGGAAGGAAGGAAGGAACCAGGAAGGGTTTGCTAGGATTCCAATGTCCCCTTCAAAGATGCTTCTCCAATGATCTACTTTCCACTAGGATTCATCTCACAAAGGTTCTGTCATCTCCCAGTAGTGCCACAGGCTGGCAAATAAGGCTTTAGCAGACGAGTTTTGGAGGGACACTCCAGAGATCCACACGATAGCAGTAAGGCCCAGGGTCCAGGCATAGTGCTCAATGCTCTCTTTTCCTCATGGAAAGGCATGCCACCCTCTCTCACTTCTGTGTGTTCACCACCAGGAAGTTCCACTGGGTTTTTCTTGGAGATTCACCCTCTGGCAAAATTGATTAAATCACCATCCAAGTCCCAACCCTAGGGAACACTGGGCACTGCATATTTGCATAACATAGGTATCCTCACTCAGGAAAACCCCAGATTTGAAAGATCTGTGCCAGCTGGAAAAAGATCAGATAATTTTCTTTTTTTTTTTTTTTTTACTGTGCTACAAATTAAATTGGCTAGAGACTAGGTATAAAGCAAATAAGCACAAAGCTCTTTGAAGATGTTTTGCAGGGCCTACCTCTAGATCCTACCAGAAACAAGCAAAAACCACGGCTATCTCTAATTGAGCATGTGTGAGAGAAACCTGCTCACTCAGCTGATGCCCTCTGCTGTTACAAACTCACCACTCACATAAAAACAAGATACTTCTCACTGAAAGGAGCATGCAAAACATGAAACCTGGGACAAGGCATGACTGTCTATGCCTGAGATAAGAACTTTGACTAGTCCCCCTTCTTAACAATCCAGTTAGTAAGCAGTTTCTCCCCTCTCTTCCTATAAACTTCACCTAGGTCAACAAATGGCATGCATACATTTGAACACTCTTCCTGTGTCAATTTTTAACACAAGACCTTTGTGTTTTACCACACAACCACTCTAGTGCCACTACATTGGCTTTTATGTGCAAAAGGCAGTGGACTGGCATTCCCAGTGTCAACCTAAAAGTGAGAGACCAAATCTTTTAAATTCAGACTCCATTTTAGAGAACTTAAACTCAGGTAAACTAACAGGTTGGTACCTAACATTAGTTTCCAAGTTACCTCCCAACAAAACCTGAGCCTAGCTCCAGTTTCTAGGCTGACCCTAACAGATCAGCATCTCTAGGTTAATCTCCCCCAACAATCCAGAGTTTCCAGATTAATTCCCAACAAGCCCACCCCCTAACGACCACCAATGCAGAGGGGAGCAAAAGTTAAGTTTAGGGTTTGACTCCCAACACCAGTCAATCATGTTAAAGGCCACAGTAGCTCTCCAATTAAATGTTTGCTGGGCTTCCCGCCTGCTGCTTTCTATAAAGCCTTACCTTGATAGATATCTGGGGCTCCTCTCCACCAAAACCATTCTGCATGTTAGCGGTGGGCTGAGGGGCCTGAGCTAGCTTGAATAAAGGTCCTGTTGTGATTTGCATTGTATTAGCTCCTGTCTGTTTTGGGGGTTCACTAACACTTCCCTGGCACTTCAAAAGCACTTAAAATTACTAGGAAGTCACAAGTATGAAAAAATTAACTCTCAAAAATCCACACTTGTTTTATCAATAGAGATAAGGGAATGGTTTGAAAGTCCTACTTGCAGTACCAAGAAAATATCTACAATATGTTGGAATAAACGTAATAAGCAGTATGGCATAGTCTCAAGAGAATGCAGAGAAGAGAAACATGAACTTTGGGTAGGAGAGTCACAGAGCAATAGCAGCTGGTGATCATAGGGGTAGCTTTGATGAAGGTGACCGAAGATTGCAGAGATGCTTGCCGTGTAGAATTAACCAGACTTGAAAATAAGCATGAGGGTGTAAGACAATGCCCAGAGGTTCAGCATCCCAAGGATGTTCACAGTTCACCTGTGTCTAAGAACAGCACCATATCACTCTGGTTACTCTCACTGAACTTCTGAATCAGAAGGTCTATTTCAGCCTCTAAGGACCTCAGTCTCCACTCTGACTCTGGAGGCTGGAGAAGGAAGGTATACACAGCTCAAAGTAAGCACACGAGGACAGCTGAAAACCATCAGCGCCTCTTTAAAGGAGAAAAATCAATTCTAGGCTTTTGGTTTTTCATTTCTTGTAATTTTATGACAGAGTTTACATGTATTTGTATTTAGCCAAACTAAGTTTGGCTAGGCAATACAAAAATGAAGAGTGATTTTATATATATAAAATCCTTGCTAGTATGGTTTATTTTTGTACCATCACCACCTAGTGGAGAAAACCTTGAACTTCAAAGAGCTAAGGTTTGAGAAGAAATGCAGGGGCATTATACTAATTTTATTTCTTCTGTTCTCACAATGGACTTCGAGGCCATTGTTATTCCTTAATATTTGGAAACAGTGTCAGAAGTTAAGTAGCTTTACCCAGGGTCATAGTGTGACTCACTCAATTCCAGATAACTTGAAATTGAAATTAAATGTAGTTCATTTTTACCACATAGTCCATTCAAAGGGCTCAGCTCTCTTCGTCTTTGGGAATAAATTATGTATCTTGATATGGATAATTTCCTTAATTATATGTGTGAACACATGGCATATGCAAAAGGAATGGGATGAAGATAGAGTGGAACACATAGTTAGTATGTATAAGTCTCTGGCTTCAATCTCTATCACTAGACAATGAAAGCAACAAGAAGGAACTAAAAAAGGGGGCTCAGGGACTGAACCGCCTTCCGTTATCCCTGAAACCCTACTTCTTCCTATATGAGCCAGTTATTTTTTCCTCTCTGAATCTAATATTTTTGCATATTAGCTGTTGGTGGTTGGTCAGATGCACTGTATATTCAGATCTGATTCCTGTGCCCAGAGATCCAGTTGCAGTATGGATGCTAGCATTGTCTTGATTATTGAACCATCCCCTGTATCAATGTTGTGTAAAGAATGCTCCCCAGGGGCTGGAGAAATGGCTCAGCGGTTAAGAGCACTAACTGCTCTTCCAGAGGTCCTAGTTCAATTCCCAGCAACTACATGGTGGCTCTCAGACATCTGGTGTGTCTGAAGAGAGCAACAGTGTACTCATATAAATACATATTTTTTTAAAAACGAATGCTCCCCAATTATCTCTGATTAGTTAATAAAGAGCTGATCAGCCTATGGAAGAGAGGGAGCACGAAGACAGAAGGTAGAAAGACCATGTGGAGAGACCACTATTTGCCATGAGGTTGAGATGAAAGAGCAGACATCAGGACACACATGGACCAGATTGGTCCAGGGGAAGACCAGATTGGCATGTACTGATGCATTTGTCTGTGTATTAGCAGCCATAGAGGGTTAGAATAGCCCAGAACAGCTTAGGCTTGCAGCTTGTTATTAAACTTTGTGTCAATTATTTGGGAGATAGAACGGGACCCGATGAGGTCTATACTTAGGTATGTAACAGAATTTTTAATTTCTACTTCACATTAGCTATCGCCAGTTTACTTCATAGCACAAGGTAATTAACCCTTCAGTGGGAAAACAGTAAATAAAAGTTTCTATAGTGACTCACAATGGTATACTGTTGGGTAGTAGAGCAAATAAAAACTCAATTTTTGACAAGATTCATAAAAGTCTTCATTTTCCCTTAACACCTTTAGTTTCTGATTATCAACAATAATCAATTATAATACAAGTTTGATACTTTCAGTGCCCCCAGGTATTTGAGAGATTGAGAATTCCAGCCTTAGCAACTTAACAAGTCACACTCCTCTCAATCTCCCTGTATGTATTTATTTATCTTTTAAAGATTTATCACTTTTATATTTACATGTTTTCTGGGCATGTATGACTGTGCACCATCTAGGTGCAGTGTCCCTAGAGGCCAGAATAAGGAATCAGATCCTCTGAATTGGGGTGAACAGTTGTGAACCACGATGTGGGGGGCGGCAAACTGAAAAAGGAACCTCTGCAAGAGCAGCAAGTGCTCTTAACTGCTGAGCCACCTCTCCAGCCCCTTGCATCTTTCAAAGGGGTAATTTACAGAAAAGCATAATAAAATCATAAGCAGTAATAAATAGATGTAGACTACTACACTTACTTTTAAAATTTGTTTTTTAAAAAGTAAAAATACAATTTTGTATTATGTAGCCCTGGCTGGCTTGGAACTCAATATGTAGACCATGCTGGCCTCAAACTCAGAGATCCACCTGTCAGTGCCTCCTGAGTACTGGTATTAAAAGTACACAGTAGTACACTCAGAGAATAATTTATAAATGTCTATGGTACTGATTTCCTGTTCCACTCTGCTGCAAATACCTTTAAGGACTGCCTGCCATCATTTTGTTATGAGCATACAATGGTGTTTTCCAGCTGACAGCTATTATATCAGCTAGAGATAACTTTTAAGCAAGTACTTTGGCTGACAGGCCCTAAAGTAAAATTAAAGGGGACGGGGAGGGAATCCCTTTTTATTGCATTTCCTTGAGCAGCCTTCTGAGTTGAACTTTTTATCTACCTGTGTAGCTGCTTGTGTTTTAGTCCTTTCTCCAGTTTCCTAGGCACCTCTGAGGTATTTCCACTTCGTTTAGTTTTATTACAAATATTCTCTCAGACGACAGCATCTCTGGTTCTGCATCCAGAAGGCCCAAAATCCTAGAAAGCCAAGGTAGCTACCCAAGTTCCCTGCGCTTTCGCTTTTCTCGAAGGCGGCTGTTTCCGGTACTGAGCAGGTGTGCGCACGCGCACCACGCCTGTCCAAGTGCGCCACAGAAAGGCCCTTCCCAGGGACGGAAAAAGACTCCAGGCCCGGTTGTGACGGTGAACTACATTTCCCAAAATGCAATGTGAGAAATTGCCAGCGGCGATTGGGGCAAACGGTTGCGGACTCGTCTGCCCGCTTTGGACTACACTTCCCGACACGACGCGCGAGGCGTTGCCAGCTGCGGGCCGAGGGCGAGTTGACGCGGGAGCTCGGGACGTGAGGCATGAGCGGCGCCCTCCCTCGGCCCGTGCGTGTCCTGCTTCCTACCCGCGCGAGGGTCGCGCGGCACCGGGCCTAGCGGCGGGCATCGGCGTTCTCAGGGGCAGGTGCAGCCGCACGGGCACCAGGGAGGGCAGCTGCCACCATGGAGGTGAGCGGGCCGGAAGACGACCCCTTCCTGTCGCAGCTGCACCAGGTGCAATGCCCAGTGTGCCAGCAGATGATGCCCGCCGCGCATATCAACTCGCACCTGGACCGCTGCCTACTGCTGCACCCTGCGGGGCACGCGGAGCCAGCGGCCGGGTCTCACCGCTCTGGAGAGCGAGCCAAGGGCCCCTCGCCACCCGGCGCCAAAAGACGTCGACTATCGGAGAGCTCGGCGCTGAAGCAGCCTGCCACCCCGACGGCGGCCGAAAGCAGCGAAGGCGAGGGCGAGGAGGGCGACGACGGCGGAGAGACTGAGAGCCGTGAGAGCTACGACGCACCGCCCACGCCCAGCGGTGCGCGCCTTATCCCAGACTTCCCGGTTGCCCGGTCTAGCAGCCCAGCCAGAAAGGGTTTGGGGAAGAGGCCAGCGGCTGCAGCCGCGGCGGGCAGTGCATCCCCGCGCAGCTGGGATGAGGCAGAGGCGCAGGAAGAGGAGGAGGCGGGGGTGGACGGCGATGGCGACGCGGACGTGGACGGTGAGGACGATCCCGGGCACTGGGATGCAGACGCCGCCGATGCTTCGTTCGGAGTCAGCGCCGGCCGTGCGCATCCCCGGGCGCTGGCGGCGGAGGAGATCCGACAGATGCTGGAGGGCAAGCCGCTGGCGGACAAGATGCGTCCCGACACGCTGCAGGACTACATAGGGCAGAGTAGGGCCGTAGGGCAAGAGACTCTGCTCCGCTCGCTACTGGAGACCAACGAGATCCCCTCGCTCATCCTGTGGGGCCCGCCGGGTTGCGGTAAGGTGAGTGACTGCTCTTCTTGAGGGCCGCGGAGGTATTCCAAGCCGGGTGCGGTCCTCAGAATTACGGACCCTTCCAGAGAGGAAGGCCTGGGGGCGCGGTCCTGATGTGTGAGCCGAGTTTGCAATAAGCAAGCAAGCATGTCATTCCCCCAGATTCCCCAGACCCCTTGTTGGGCGTTTTCCAAAGGAAAAAATGCCCGAATTTCTTGGTTTATGCAGAGATGTGGACAGAGATTCGAGCTATCTTTGTGGTCATATCTCTGGTTTTTAGTGACCCAATTCCAAGCAAAGGGTATGCTGCAAACATTAGGGAAGAAACATTTTGTATACTCCATTTGTGGAAAAGTAATTATTTTTTTTCTGTTATACTCCCCCCCCCCACACACAGACACTAGTTGGCTTATTGTAACTGGTTTTTGTAACTAATAGAAGTCTCCCTTCTGTGGGTCGTTTTCAACAGGCATTTCCATAACTTTATCATACCACTTGAGAAAAGCATCAATGCTTTAGTGTCCTGCTCTGTGTGTCATCCTAACCACAGCCAGATTGGTTAGAATACCGTGGGTTTAGAGAACAGGTCACCAGAAGAATACTTGAGAAAATGTGATGAAGTGACAATCCTGTTCATAGTATGCCCTGTCCTATGGACAGTCAAGAAAGAGCCTGGGAATATAAAGAGCTCTTCCTAATGTATGGTTCAGACTGCTTTATCCACAAGCACATTCCCGATGTTTATCCTGTTTTTCTTTGCAGCTCCTCTCTCAGCCACACCTCTTTATTTGCTGGAATACATCATTCCTTTTGTGCCTGCTTGTACTCATGTTCTCTCTAGCCAAGCATAAATCAGATGTACCCAGATAACATTTTTTTTAAGCCCTGGCCCTTGCACTCTACTCCATCAGTGAGCTACACTTCCAGCTCCAAAAATAACATGCTGATTGTGTAGCATGCTGATTGTTTAGCATGCTGATTGTTAGCATCTTGCTCACTCCTCCCAGATTTAGTGGTTACTCCGTTTAGGGGTTTGGTCAGTAGCATTGGTAGTAATTGTGACATCTGTGTTACAATATGAAAATAGCCAGGTATTGATGCCTGTAGGCTTTGAAAAGGTCTGCAGGGAGATGAGTGGTGAGTCATGGAGGATTGAATACAAGAGATTTACTGGGCCAAGGCTGCTCAGTGAGGCACTTGGTGATAGTCAAAAGCCTACATGACAAGGAAGCCTAATTCTAAAAGACACAGGTAAGCTGGGGTTTGTTACCAGGCAGCCAGTGTCTAGTAACACTCAACTGTACAATTTCCAGAAAATAAAGTACTACTTTTCTATTCAAGGATAGTTTGTCATTGCAAGCAACCTTCTCTTTTTCTTTCTTCCCATTTCTAATATTAAATTGCTAACAGTAGTATTAGTAGTGGCAAGTACGTATTTATTGAGCACCCATTAAGTGCCAGATACTGAATTAAGATTTTTCTTGAGGATCTGAAAGGTAACTCAGTAGTTAAGAGCACAGACTGCTCTTCCAGAGGATGCAGGTTCAATTCCTAGCACCCACATGGTGGCTCATAAGCACCTGTAACTGCAGTTCCAGGGGATCCAGTGCCCTCTTCCAGATCTGTCAGTTTCTCTTCTGACTTCCCAGGGCAGGAAGCACACATGGTGTAGTCATTCATACAGGCAAAATACCCATATGCATAAAACAAATACTTAAAAAAAAAAAAAAGGTTTTCTTGAGTTTTCCCTTTGTTTTCTAAGTACTAATAAGATCAAATTGCTCCTTTTAATTTTCTTATCCACTCTAGAAGTGGCATGTAGCTGTTTCACATGCTGGCTGCTTATTGCCCTCAGAAGCTATTCATTTTGCTTTTCTCAGCTAATCTGCTGGCTTCCCATTTGAGCTTGGTTCTGGGATCAGCTCTTATCCTGGGGCCTTTAGTATTATACTCTTGGCCAAAGGAGAAAGAATTTTCTCTTTGGTGAGAGGTCACAGCTGTCACCCTGGCTTTGCTAAATCAAGACTGCTATTCTTTATTGGGATTCATAAGATCTTAAAGAGTCTACCAAAAAAGAATCAAAAGGAGTTAAGGGTGGAGGGTGGTCAGAATTGGCCTAAGATATAAGTATCTTCCGATTTTCATTGTAATGCTTTTTTTTCCTTTTAAATTTGGTTTTGTTTTGTTTAATTCTATATAGTCTATGCTTCAGCACTCTTCCATGTTCAGTGTACTTGGCTAAGTAGATACAATACTGCTTTTGTACCTATGCATACTGCCCAGTCTGATTACATTTTTAAACTTTGTATTTCTTTTTCTAGACCACCTTGGCTCACATCATAGCCAACAACAGCAAGAAGCACAGCATAAGGTTTGTGACATTATCTGCAACAAATGCCAAGACAAATGACGTGCGAGATGTCATAAAGCAAGCTCAGAATGAAAAGAGCTTTTTTAAAAGGAAAACCATTCTTTTTATTGATGAGATTCATCGCTTCAATAAATCTCAGCAGGTATATTAGCTTTTTACTATTTTTTAGGTACTATGTATATAAGATGAGATACATAGAATGTAAGATCACTTTGTAAAGTATAAAGCAATATACAGATGCAACAAATGTTAACTTTCCTCAAGACACATAGGCTTGCCATCCATCTTCAAACCTCTCTCCCTCCCCCTCCCCCTCTTTAAAGTATTTTTAGATGACAAGAGAATGCTTTCTCCCTCTGATATATGAAATAATTGCCATTTCTCTGAGCTGTCCGTAGAAGAAAAGGTTCTTTTGATCCATTTTCCAACTTTTAGAGCCTTTTAATCTAAAAAGACATTGTGACCAGTTGAACTCAGTCTAAAGATCATTATTTAAGGCTAGGGTATAAAGCACTTATCTTGCTTATGAAAACCTCCAAAGTTCATGGTTTTATGTTCAAAATTATTTTCTGTTTTCTGTGCCTTCTAGTTCTTGTCAAGGTAAAAAGTGTGATATAATGCTCTGTTTATTTTAAGCCCTTTAGAAAGAAAACAGTAGTTTGCTTTTATAAATAAAACTTCTTTTTGAATTACCTAAATAGAAAAATAAAACATTTTTTTCAGGCATACTTTTTACTTTGATTTACATTGTTGCAACTTTTTAGGTATAGGTAGAAATATTTCCCAAAACTAATAAACCTTTTTTCTCCAGATCTGAATCTTTTTGAGTATACAACATTTTAGAGTTCTGCCTGATTTTTGGCTTAAATATGGGACCAGTGAGTTGGCATTTCCCCTTTAGACAATGTCTGCTGGTCGTATATTCACCAGTTCGTTAAGAACAGCAGCATGACGACTGAGCACTTGTAGGGGAGGAACGTTTTAGAAATACTGACAATGCTCTTCTGTAAACAGCTGATGTTGCCTATGCCCGCACTGTGCACTAGTCCGGTGTCGGGTAGAAGGTACGTTTCCAAGCAGAGAAGTAGTTGATGTGAAAGCTGTTGGGACTGTACTTGAGAAGTACCTCTTCCACAAGAGACGGGAGCTAGGCACACTGGCACCCAGAAGGTGCCCTTCACATGTACTAACCAAGAAGGATACTCTTGAGGTTGACCTGTCTATACTGATGACTATCCTGAAAAGGAAAAACGAGAAAATGAAGGAGTAGATAGATAACTTACGTGTGAGTCTGCAAGTGGCTGTCGAGTGGAATCACTTTCTTCTCTTTTCCTCCCATGATTAGGACACTTTCCTTCCTCACGTGGAATGTGGGACAATCACGCTGATTGGTGCAACCACTGAGAACCCTTCCTTCCAAGTCAATGCTGCACTTCTGAGCCGCTGTCGGGTAATTGTTCTTGAGAAGCTTCCAGTAGAGGCGATGGTGACGATTTTAATGAGAGCTATCAACTCACTGGGACTCCATGTCCTAGACTCTAGCCGTCCTACTGACCCTCTGAGCCACAGCAGCAACTGCAGCTCTGAGTAAGTAGATTGTGTGCAGCCCCTGGGTGCCCACACCTCCCTGAAAATCTCTTGGCAGAGGTCCAAAGAGGGCTGAGCCTTAGGCAGTGGAAGGGTGGAGGCAAAGGAGCTGTTGGTGTGCCTGTGAGGAAAGTGAAGGAGGAGGAAAGGGCTTGCTTGCTCCTGCCTGCAGGACCTCCCTAAGGTTCCCTTCTCTTAGGGAGCATCTGTGGCTACTGATAGGTGTGTCTGCATCTTTCTGAGCTTTAATGTTGCTTTGTTATCTTACCTGGGCACTTGCTTTTATGCCTCATGCTTTTTCCTCACTCACTTATTTTGAAGGTTTAGACAATATAGGAAGCCTTATCTTAAAGGCTTCAAGCCACTCATTAAATAGAAGAAATAGATACATACTTCTAGAATTAATTAACAAATCTTTGGAGATTTGTGTGAGATTCAGATTTCTTTTTGCCCCCCCCAGTGTAATTTTCAAAGTATTGAGGAAAAGCTAATGTAACTCTATCCATACAATTCCTTAAAATAGTTTGTATATTCCAAAACTCAAAGTAAAGAAGTGTTGCTGAAAGTGACATGTTCTGAAAGTGACAGACTGAAGAGACTGTCTCATTCCTTTTGTTGACTAGCTCTGCATCATGACCACCCTGTAGCCTTTCTTGTGGTTAATCCATTTGATTTCATGGGTCAGAGGTTTTTCTTTATTGTTAGAAATGTTGTTCAGAAGTCATTTGTTCATGTGCTGGCTGAAATAATGCAGTAGAACATAATGTGGTCTGAGGAGAACCCATTGTCCACCTCCTCATGCTGTGGACCAGACAGCTGCTTGTGCTTGCTGCAAGCCAAGTTCTGGGGCCACTTTTCAGTGAGGATTAAAGTACAAGGCATAGTTGTACTCTCAGGTTTTAGGTTTCAACAGTTTCTCCCTATATGTCTGGATTCTTCCATTTGCTTCTGTCTTACATTTAGGAAGAGTGCTACCACCATGCCTCATTAAAGAAAAAGCCTTGAAGTATTTGGTCAAGGATCCCTGGGCAGAATGAAGTTGCTTCATTGCAGTGTACAGTTATGGAATGACTGTTAGGAGTGTGGCCAGAAAAACAGTGTGGGACCTGCTGTTCTCTGACCATTGTTGTCCCATCAGGGACCCTTAAGGGCTGGGTCTCGGACATAATATTTACTATGGTCTTTTTTTCTGTCTCTTTAGAGGAATAGTTCAAGGACCCCCTCAAAAATAAATGTGCAGGTACTTATGTACTCTCTATAAAAAGATGCAGTGTTTGCATTACACACATTCTCCCATATACTTCAAAGTCTGATTAGATTGTTTTTTAGTTTTTAACTTTTTTTTTTTTTTGCTGTCAACTCAATACCTTGTTCATGACAGACAAATGTTTTACTAATGAGCTGTGCTTCCACCCTCCCTAAAATACAATGCTTAATATGATACAAATACTATACAAATAATTGTTACTCTCTATTGTTTAGGGACTAGGGAAAAGGAGAAAAGATATGTACATGTTTAGTAAAAACACATTTAAAAAATTTTTTTTCTGTCAAAGATTGATAGAATTTTAGGCTGTAGAGAATCCATGGGTCAGCTGTAGACTCATGTCAGCATGTGGTAAAGGCAAATTGAAAGGAGAAAAACAAAGAAGAAAATTGCCTAAGCTTTCGGAAACTCTTTTTATCCTGTATGTTGGTTGTAATGTGTCTGTAAGTTTATTCAGGGTCATTTTTATTTCCTGTCCTTTGATGGGTCTGAGTTTTCCATGTTCTTCCAGGCTTCCTATTCACTGCTTCGCCATGATTGAACTGAGGTCAATAGAACTGGGGAGCTCATCCTTATGAGGAGGGTTTCTGTGCTTTAAGAGAGTTCCAGGTGATCTGAAGAATTAAGATTTCATATAGATACAGACCTGCTAAAATGGCATTGCAGTCCGTGCAGACCCCCCATATCCAACATGGCATACTGTTTGCTCTGTCATTTGTTTAGAGCTGATCCTAGTTATGGCTTCTTTTCATTCTTGCTTCTTTCTGTCTCCCATCTTCCTGGGAACGCTAAGAAAATGGGAAGTTGTCCCTGTTTATATCCCCATCACCCTGTCAATCATATCTTATGTGCTTAGTGATTGGTTAGGGCATGAATAAATCCTAGCTTTTAATGTGAAAGACATGGTTTAATTCTTCAGTGTTGTCCTTCAGAGGAGATAATTGTCCAGGTATGAGAATCTTTTCCTTTAATCAAGTATCCCTTTTTAATCTGTAAACACAGTAAAGTAAATTTTAACCTTAGCACATTTGATGACTGAATGGCTAGCATTACTGACAAGAAATTAGGAGATGTCATAGATCACAGAAAAACAAACACATTCTAGGTGACTTCCTGAAGGAAGTAGCTGCCACTTCAATTGCCAAGAATAATTTTTGACTTTCAGTTTTTAATGGATAAAATATTACTTTCAAACCACTATTTACTGGCGTCAGCTGTGCATTTATTCTTACACATATTAATCAGATTGCTTACACAGATCTAGCGAGAAGAAAAGACTCAGACCCCAGTCATTGGCTCCTCTCTGGGAATACCGAGTGTGCATTTGTGTTGATGTGTTATGTTTTGGTACTCTAGGTAGAAACTAGAACACGCACAGAAAAATTCTAGGCTGTTAAAGGCTGTGCATGAGGTGGCAGCTATGGCATCTAGGACTACTCCAGGTGATGCTTACGCCACTTGATTGTATTTACAAATCGAGTTTCTCACACACAGTGTCTCCATTACAGCAGCACAGAAGTATTCAGTTTCTTGCTTGTTTTGGTGCTGGGGTTCATATCCAGGTCTTTTCAGTTGCTTAGCCACTAAGCTCTACCTATCTCCACCCCAGCCTACATGCTCTTTTTTTTTTTTTATTGGATATTTTCTTTATTTACATTTCAAATGTCATTTCCAGGTCTCCCCTCTGGAAACTCCCTATCCTATCTCCTCTCTCCCTGCCTCTATGAGAGTACTACCTCACCTACCCATTCCTGCCTTCCCACCCTGGCATTCCCCTACACTGGGGCATCAAATCCCCACAGGACCAAGGGCCACTCCTCCCACTGATGTCCAACAAGACCATCCTCTGCCACAAAAGCGGCTGGAGCCATGGGTCCCTCCATGTACTTTTTGGTTGGTAGTCCAGTCCCCGGGAGTTCCCAGGGTTTGGCCGGTTGACACTGTTGCTCCCCCCACGGAGCTGCAAACCCCCTCAGCTCCTTCAGTCTCTTCTTCACCTCCTCCATCAGGGACCCTGCGCTCAGTCCAATGATTGCCTGCGAGCTTATCAGTGAGTGCATACCATGTGTGTTCCTTTGTGACTGGGTTACCTCACTCAGGATGATATTATCAAGTTCCATCCATTTGCCTAAGAATTTCATGAAGTCATTGTTTTTAATAGCTGAATAGTATTCCATAGTGTAAGTGTACCACATTTTCTGTATCCATTCATCTGTTGAGGGACATCTGGGTTGTTTCCAGCTTCTGGCTATTATAAATATGGCTGCTATGAACATAGTGGAGCATGTTCCTTATTACATGTTGGAGCATCTTCTGGGTATATGCCCAGGAGTGGTATAGCTGGGTCCTCAGGTTGAGTAATCATTAGACTGATTTCCAGAGTGGTTGTACCAGCTTGCAATCTCACGAGCAATGGAGGAGTGTTCCTCTTTCTCCACATCCTTGCCAGCATCTGCTGTGGCCTGAGATTTTGAACTTAGTCATTCTGACTGGTGTGAGGTGGAATTTCAGGGTTGTTTTGATTTGCATTTCCCTGATGACTAAGGGTGTTGAACATTTCTTTAGGTGCTTCTCAGCCATTCGAGTTTCCTCAGGTGAGAATTCTGTTTCGCTCTGTTCCTCATTTTTTAATAGGGTCATTTGGTTCTCTGGAGTCTAACTTCTTGTGTTCTTTGTATATATATTGGATATTAGCCATCTGTCAGATGTAGGATTGGTAAAGATCTTTTCACAATCTGTTGGTTGCCCTTTTGTCCTATTGACAGTGTCCTTTGCCTTTCAGAAGCTTTGCAATTTTATGAGGTCCCACTTATCAATTCTTGATCTTAGAGCATAAGCCATTGGTGTTCTGTTCAGGAAATTTTCCTCTGTGCCCATGTGTTTGAGACTTTTCCCCACTTTCTCTTCTATTAGATTCAGTGTATCTGGTTTTATGTGGAGGTGCTTGATCCACTTGGACTTGAGCTTTGTACAGGGAGATAAGAATGGATCAGTTTGCATTCTTCTACATGTAGACCACCAGTTGAACCAGCACCATTTGTTGAAAATGCTGTCTTTTTTCCACTGGATGGTTTTAGCTCATTTGTCAAAGATCAAGTGACCATATGTGTGTGGGTTCATTTCTGGGTCTTCAATTCTATTCCATTGATCTACCTGCCTGTCACTGTACCAATACCATGCAGTTTTTATCACTACTGCTCTGTAGTACAGCTTGAAGTCAGGGATGGTGATTCCCCAGAAGTTCTTTTATTGTTGAGAATAGTTTTTGCTATCCTGAGTTTTTTGTTGTTCCAAATGAATTTGAGAATTGCTCTTTTCTAAGTCTATGAAGAATTGAGTTGGAATTTTGATGGGGATTGCATTGAAAGCCTACATGCTCTTAAAAAGAAAATTCCTTAGGCCTTTAATCTCAGGATTCCTGAGGCATTAAAAGTCCTGCATGTGCTAGGTATTGTGCGTGCTGAAAAGTACGTTTCTGTGCCTGTAGTGTGATAAAAGCTAGATGAGCAAAGAGCTCGTAGTATTCTGCTATGGTCACCTGTACAAGAGGGTTCCTTAAACTTGGAATATTAGAGATCCTTTTCTTCCAAGAACTCGTATGACCCCAAGTACATAAGAGGGATATAAAAGTCAAACTTTGATGGGTGATGAGCCATCAGGTTATGATAATGATGGTGATGATGTTCATATTTTTGTTTTTCAAGACAGGGTCCTGGAACTCACTCTGTAGCCCAGGCTGGTCTCGAATTTAAAGATCCGCCTGTCTCTGCCTCCCAAGTCCTGGGATTAAAGGTATTCACCACCACTGCCTACCTAAAATTTATTTTAAAACAGTTATTTAGTATACATGTAATTTTTTTCACTAAAAATGAAACTTATTTGCTTAATATTAGATGGATGTAGTTGTTTGTCTAAAACAAGACAAAGAATACACACTAACTGAAACTTATGTACTGATGAATGACAATAGAAAAATATTAAAAGTCTTTGTTGTCTTGGACTGGGGATGTAACACTGTTGGTAGAATGCTTTTCTTGAGTGCATGAAGTCCTGGGTTTGATTCCTGGCACTGAAGAAACTGGGCATGGTCACACATGCCTACTTTCCAGCACTCAGGAGAGGAAAGGTGACATAAAGTTCATGGTCATTCTAGGGTGTATAGCTCAAACCAGGTATCTTGAGTCCAGTTAGACAGCTGACTAACTGGACGTGTGTCACTTAAGTGCACCTTTACAGATGCTTCATTTCAGCTCTGGCTTCTTTTTAGTCAATGAACCAGGCTGGCTTTTGTGGTTCTCCCATGAAGTCACAAATGTTTTACTTTCCAGTATCATGTGTCGAAAAAAGCCCAAAACCTAATGTGTGCAAGAGTTCAGGCCTCTAGAGGAAATAAGGGAGTTACCTGTGTTCTGCTAAGATCAAAGCTTTTTCTCCAGTTGGAGAAGCTGAGTCCTAAGTCTTTTACCTCTGCATCTTGTTAACCAAAAATATATTTTCAAATGCATTTGTTTTAGCCAATTTTTCTTTATTACAGAAGCTTTTATATCTTTGTTGTTATTGTTGTTGTTGTTTTAAAGAGAGAAAGGATCTCAGTGTAGCCTTGGCTGTCCTGGCACTTGCTTTGTACGCCAGGCTGGCCTGCAACTCAAGACTCCCTGCCTCTGCCTCCTGGGTTTAAATTCATGGGCTACTACCCCTGGCCATATTACTTCTTTATTTTGTTTTTCATTTATTTTGTGTGTGGGTTTTGGTGCATGCATGCCATGTAATGCATGTGGAGGTCAGAGGACAAATTACATTCATTGGTTCACTCCTTTTACCATGTGAGTTCTGGGAATGGAATTCAGGCTTAGCAGCAAATACATTTACCTACCCACTAAGGCATCCTACCAGCCACTGTGTATGACCTCATCACAGTATAACTTGCTATTTATTATTTTATTGCAGGATACTATGAAATTTTGGTCAGTCTAGTCCCAAAGTAGATTTTACTCCCAATTAATTTCCTTTAACTATTGACGTCTCTTTGCGGATTGAAGCATGCCCTCCTCCTGTGCATGTGCGTAACGGATGGATGTGTGTAAGAAGGACAGACTCCTGAGAAGCAGTTCTCTCCTTCTGGGTGGGCTCCAGGGCTGAACGCTAGACAGTTTGGCTTGGCCGCGAGCACACGTACACTGAGCCATCTCACTGGCTCCTGTTTTATCATTCTTAGGATGAATTAGTTTTTCCCCTCATTCAATTATAGGACATTTTATTTTTAAATTGCAGTATTTTTTAAAGTTTTTTTTTTTATTATTATTAGTATTAGTGTATCACTGTGTGAGCTTGTGCAGTGCGTGGGTAGTGGGTGCTAGAAGAGGTTTGTTAGAACCACATTTGGAGCCCTTAGAGACAGGAGGTAAAGATGGTTGTGAGCTGCACCACATTGGTTCTAGGAACTGAACTTGGGTCATCTGCAAGAGTATTACGTGCTTGTACTCACTAAGGCTTCTCTCTAACCCTAAATTTTTCGTTATTTGTGTGTGTGTGTATGTGTTATGATATGTGTGAACATGTACGTGTGTATCATGCAACATATGGGAGGTCAGACAACAACTTTGTGAAGTTGGTTTTTTCTTTATGTAGAATTTCTTTCTCAGAATTGATCTCAGGTCTCCAGGCTTGCACACTGTCTACCTTTACTGCTGAGCTATCTTCACTGCTCCCAGAGTATTTTAATGTAGCTCATGTAATTACTCTTCACAGCTTTTAAAAGCAGGAGTTGGGGACATAACTGAGTGGTGGGTAGAATCTTGGAAATTCCTGCCCAGTATTCTTAAGTGGGATTGTCATTCGTACTTTGCTTATGCCCACTGAGTGCCACCAGCACAGCCCCTCTTACTATTTGGACAGAGTTGCTGACAGATTTATTCTGTTTTTAAAATACTCCAATGGGGGTAAAGTTGCAAGTATGACTGATGTATAAAGGGAAGGAGTGTGGGCTCTGTGACTGCACGCTGGACCAGTGGAGGACCTCTGCATTAGAACCTGTAATGACGACTGGCTGGAGTAGCTCCATCGGCAAGCTCTGGGTTCAATATAGCAACTGAGGAATATACTGGGTATCAACCTCAGATCTCCGCATTCACCATTACACAGATGTGTACACACAACACACATACATACACACACACACACACACACACACACACAAACACACACACACACACACACACAGTGGTAAAGAGTTTAATATTTAAGGGAGTGGCTTAATTTTCCCAGGAGGATAAACCCCATGTCCACTCCTGAAGCTCTAGTCACAGTGTGCTATTTATAAATCTTTGAAGCACACACTCATGGAAGGGACATATACCATAATGCTAATTTTAAAGACCATCATTGTGTGCTTTTATCTTTTGATATTTTTTTTTGTAGGTTCAATATAACATATATTTGCTTTAAAAGTGAGGTCTGAGCAGCTATTTATTTGAAGAACATAAAACTATACAGTATGATCCCAATAGTGTTTTTAAAATTATCTATACTGTTAATGGCTGGTTGGATCATACAGGAAATTCACAAATGACAATATAGGTGTTATTTCTGGTTGATAGAAATAGGAGTTTTGTTTTCTAATGCTTTATTTTATTTTTTGAGGAAGGAGTGTCTCGCCATGAGATGGTAAGAAAGCCAAATTAATCCACTCATTACACAAATATTGAATGCCTGTTATCTGCCATTGGGACTATCACAGAAGGATAGACCTCCCACCTCTGCTGGCCTTGTATGCTATCTTTGTAGGATAATAAAAATAATTTCAAAAATGGCATTCTCAAATACCACACTCAGTGTTTACTAGGGACTCAAGGATGAGGCTGGTGGTCAACAGTACACCTCATGGTTTAGGGCCCACACTTTTTGTGTTGCTAGGAGGCTTTCCTAAGAGACAGAAGATGTTGCTTTCATTGGTTCCAAGGCAGACTGGAGATATTCAGGCAGTTTTATTTCTTCCGCCACCTTCTTCCCTGGTATGCCCTTCCCGCTCAGGTGCCCCTCGGTTCTGGTTCTTTCTCTGCACATTTTGTTTAGTATGTGTCTTTTGATTTTCTTTTAATTCATCTTCCAGAAAATCCCATCTCTAGTTGATAAATGTTTCCTAGGCTCTACAGAATGCTAATGGTGTAGTCTGGATGTGTGGTGAGTCTTCTGGTAAAGTGTCTGCTGGTTGGAGCTTCCATTAGAAAGGAAAAGGGCCATTCACCAGAGCTGTGGGGCTCAGGGGGTCCTCAAGAGTCTGCGAAGAAAGCAGTGTTAGAGAGTTACATGATGAGAACTATAGTGTCCTTGCTTTTTTGTCACCTTACACACTGGAGTCATTTGGGAAGAGAGAACTTCAATGGAGATAATGCCTGCATCCACATTGCCTCTAGGCAAGCCTGTATTTTCTTAATTAATGATAGATGTGGGAGAACCCAGCTCATGGGAGGCGATGGTACCCCTGGGCAGTTGGTCCTCAGTTGTATAAGAAAGCAGGCTGAGGAAACCATGGAGAACAAGCCGATAAGCAGCCTTCTTCCATGGCTGCTGTTTCAGTGTCTGCCTTGAGTTGCTGCCCTGACTTCTCTCAGTGATGAACTGTCATTTAGAACTGTAAGATGAAATAAACCCTTTTCTCCTGCTTTTGGTCATGATGTTTAATCACAGCAATAGAAACCATAAGACACATAATGAATATATAGAAACCAGGACAACTTAGGTCATTAAGAATGTCATTTTTAAAAATTATTGCCATACAAAGGATTAAGTTTCATTATGGCTTTTTTTTTTTCAAATAAAAATTGGTGGGTTTATTGTTGTTCCTAGTTCAGTTCTCCCACCTCTCTCCTCCAAAGCTGTTTTTAAAGCATTAGACATTACTGTTGTGGGTGTGTAGGTAATAACAAACACTATGCTAACTCCAGCAGACGAGCTGTATCCTTTCCCCTTCAAGACCCTCTTAGCCCAGCCCAGTTCTCTGTACACTGTCTTCCAGGTAGCTGGTTTGGACATCTGTGGCCAGGACTCATTGTTACCGTAAATAATTTTAACTGAAGACTGGAAATGACATGAATATGTTTTAAAAGAATATATTTTTTTCCTTCAAAAACTACAACTAGCTACTCAATCATAAATATCCTAAATAATATGTGTTAGATGGTTAACTAGGTTGGGAAGAGAAATTTTATTAAATCAGGCTTTAAAGGTCATCGTAGTTTTACCTTCTTTATGAAGGTCTGAATTAGAAGTGTGATTGTGTCTAGATAGTGTGACAGACGTCTGTAAGTTCACCGATGAGAGTCAGGTAGGAAGATGGCTAAGTTAAGGCTGTCTGTATTGATCTTCATAGAGAGACTGTGCCTCAAATATATATATATATATAATACATATAAATGAATAAATGTTATTGTGAATTCCAGTCCTAAAAGGTTAGGTGACTTACTCAAGTTCTGAGAGAGTCCTCTGATCAGTTTCCAGGATAGTGTGAAGTACCAGATGCTCTTCGTTACACCAGGAAGATTTTATATGATTAATACCCACAGAAAGTGGCATACTGCCATCCAAGAATGCCACGGCCAAGATTCCAAAGACCTGTTGTTCCTTGGTCTGCTGTGCCAGAGTAATTGAGATCCTTATTTGTTTGTAAGATGAGGGATTTAGGCTTTCTGATTAAAGAAATGTGATACTGTCTTTACCCCATGTGGAAGGTGATCCGAATATTCCTGTGTCATCAGATGTGGATTACCCTTGACATAGGCCTTCTATACACTATGGTGAAGTGCTGCTATGTCTAGTAGTTTGCATGATTCTGTAGGCTAGAAACAGCCCACGTGTCAACAGTGACTTTTCATAGCATTTGATGGCTTGCTTTGTACAAGCCTGTATAGATTAACTTGTACAGTGAGGTCCTCTGTAGCTCATAGATAGACTGTGACAGCCTCAGCTTGTGAGGCAGAGTGAGATACCCTATAGCTCGTGTCTGGTAAAGTGTAGTGACATAACCTTAGGACTTAGGAAACTTGGTCAGTTCTTAGTCTAAACAGTGCTTAATTATCTACGCTAACACTATGAATTCAGAATAAATATAAGAACCTTTGAACCAGAATGCTTTACTGATTTAAAGTTAAATTAAGATGTGCTGCAAATGAGAAGTTGTGACTTGAATGTGTTGGTAATGAACACTGGTTTCTATTACAGGCCCTCTGTCTTCATAGAAGATAAAGCAGTGGACACTCTGGCTTACCTCAGTGATGGTGATGCCCGGACTGGCTTGAATGGACTGCAACTGGCAGTGCTGGCCAGGTTAAGCTCTAGGAAGATGTTCTGTAAGAAGAGCAGTCAAACCTATTCTCCTAGTCGAGTTCTCATCACTGAGAATGATGTGAAAGAAGGCCTACAGCGGTCCCACATTTTATATGACCGTGCAGGTGAGGAATTGAACTATGGGAAAAGTAGACGGGCAGGACAAATGTGCCCACAGCTCATTCCACCCTCTGACCTTCAGCCGAGTCCAAAGCATGCTCTAGATGCTCAGTTTGATCTGCATGTTATAACAGAAGTAAGCCTCCTACACAGGGCTGACCTTTCTGAAGACAGCATAAAACAAGCTGTCTCGATAAGCATCAAGAAGAGCTTGGGAGTTTGAAATAGGAGGCTTCCCCTTCATCTTGTAAGGTGGTTAGATAGAGATTTTCCCTTGCTGTCTGGTAGCGCCTGGGAGAACATGGCAGTTTGAAAGGCCATGAATTCAGTTAACAGTGATTCTTCTGGTCTCTTACAAAGTCAGTAAGGCAGAAAAGTTTACTAGTTTATTTGAGAGTTAAAATCCTCCACTTTTAGTCTAAAAGATGAGTTTATAATGATTTTGATAGTTTGGTTTTATAGTAGCTTTGAAATTTTTAATTTTGCAGTATGTGCTAGGTGTTTGCATAGAAACATGTTTATAGATGACAGATATCCCAGCTCTTATTAAATCTGTGAGCTGGTAATATTAAATATCATAAGCACAGCATATTTGTAACTTCTCATGAAAGGTAGAGATGAAGTGGCTTATTGTAGATTAAGCTGAACTCTATTCTAGAACATTTGTGTGACTCTGAATAGCATCATATTGCATAACTATCAAGTGGAATTTCCATGCCTTTAAAAGTCCTGCCAGAAAAAGAAGCTGATAATTGAACCTTCCAGGACTCACATTGACTGTGCCTCCATTCTGGTATTTCTTAATGATGAGAGTTCTCCTTACAGGCTAGAGAATTGGAGGAGGGGGGAGCTGTAGAATGACCCTCGTCCTAGCCACTGCTTACATGAGTGAGCTGGCTAGCCATACATCCTGAGTGACCAAAGCACCCCTAGCTGATAATACTATGTGATGGAAATAGTCCTGAGGACACATTGGTCACCCCGTCCTGTCTGTGTTGAACTGAGCGTGTGCCCCAGCCGACGGCCTTTTCCCATGCTCTCCCTTGAATATCTTGTCCTTGAAAAGCCTAGGAATTAAAACATCTAGGCGTAGCACCCTACCTTGCTTTTAGCCAAATACTAACTCTATTTAAGAGCAAACTGAACATTTTTCAGAAGTGAGCAGATTCTCACCCACCTTTTTCTTTTTCTGGAGGTCCAGTAGCAGTCGTCTTTCTCTCCCCTTGTGAGTATTCCAGAATACCTTTTCCTTTGACTAGACCATCTTTTATATTTATCAGGTCACTAGTCAAAATCCATAGGACATTAATGAATGATCTTTTGAGTGCTTTTTTTTAGATTTCCAAAACAATCTTAGAAGGAAGCTTATTAATATTATCCCTACTTTATATAAAACTCATCTCAGTTCACAAAGCATGTGCTAAAATTGATCCTAAAATTCACCTTTATCTACTTCCCAAGAAGATGTGCTGCCTCACTGCCTGCATATACCCCCATGCTTACCTCATGTAGTCACTAAGTCTCTGCCTAGACCATGTTACTGAGAAGAGACACTTGGGGGTGTTCCTCCCTAGGGAACTGTATATGAGGGAGTACCTTCTTACTAGCCCTTTGCTGTTCCAGGAGGAGCTGAGGGCAGTGGAAGCTACTTGGCTTGGTAGCACAGCCGTGAGGACCCATACCTCATGCTCTCATATATTAATGTGCTTACACTGCCCATCCATACAGCATGTCTCTTCCACAGGGGGTCATCAGACACACACATACATAATCACGTTCTCAAGAAATGTACCTTTGTAGGTTGCTCCAGAAACAAGAATTGTAGAACCATTGCCCCGTAAATGTGTTAAGCTTAGACTCTTGGAGTTTTGTATAACCCCGATTTGACAAAAACAAACAAAAAACTACCATTAGAAGCTTTGTTATTATTAATTTCTTTTAATGCCACAAACTACACAGTTGCCCCCTAGTAGGATCCAGTAAGAGGTTCAGATGTTTATACACCAGAGTGAAGGTATTTCCGCATGAGAACAAATGGTCTGCCCTGCATTGACCTCATGCTTTTAGGTTAATAATATGAACTCTCCAATTCTCAAGCTGCATATAATAAAAGCAAAAGTAAATATTATTTTTGAAGGCTAGTAATTAACACTTAACAGGTTTAGTTCTTCTGTACTGTTTGCTCTATACAAGGCCTGTGCATTTAAACAACCACCTTTTCCCCAGTGAGAATCCCAAGGCATGGAGAACTTGCTAAAGTCTGCATTGCTAGTGAGTTTGAGGTTTAGGTCTAAATTACCTCAGACCAGAGCCTATGCTAAGTTCACTGTTTTGTGAAATTGGATTACCTCTCAGTTAAGTCAGTGAGGATGAGTGACCTGTGTTAGAGAGAGTATAGGATCAACAGGAATGGGAGACTAGAGGTGGCTGCCTATCCCTCCCCAACCATAGGCCCTGCTCTGTTTCGAGATCAGGGTTCTGAGTGCCCAAACCAAAGAGGCAAAAGGGGCCAAAGCCATGTAGATCACCCAGGACGCTTCAGCCAGGGTTCATGGCTTACTTCACTAGCGAAGCCCTAGGTAGGGGACACTGCTTATTCATAAAGTTTAATAGCTAGATTCATGTCATTGACCTGGCCTGGATTTCCTTAGGAATTGAAGTTCTGGTGGCCCTGCAGTCAGCCTGTTAGGTACTTACCCTTTGGTAGACGAGTTTCTCGTCACTCTATTTGAAGACCAAATGTCATCTTAGCAGCTGCTAGGATTTGTTCCTGGAGCCAGAGTGCTCTGCCCACCAGCACACTGTCGCATTGTTGATGTAGCTCATGATGTCTACAGAGCAGGTGCTTCTCTGGAAGGACTTAGGACCGGAGGACTTTGCCTTCTCAGCTGTCATGTTCTTAAACTTACATGAAAGAATGATCAGAAGGCATGGACGTGTGTAGAGAGTACTGCTAATTTTTGGTAACTGTTCAGTTATTATTCCCTGTTCTTAAATTTTTTTTAAAGTATATTTTGCTAATCTGTTTGCTTGTGAATCTAGGATTAAAGATGGACTGAGGCTAAATGGTGAGGATGGAGCCACAGTGCTTTGAGTCTAAGAGCCATTAGTTCATTTGCCAACACCCTAAGATTCTGCTTCACAAATGTCCCCACAGTCTATGGTGTAATGACCATGAGCTTCGGATATCAAGGTGTCAACTGGCAATGACACTGATGAACAAATGGGCTCTATCAGCTGTCCTTGCCACTTTTTCTCAGCCCTGATGACTATGACCAGGCTCAGTCAGTTTTACTTAAATAGACTCTATGTGGGCAGAAGATAGAACCAGGACATGAGAATCTCTCTCCCACCTCTCTTATCTCTGACAGTCCACTTGGATAGAGATCACCCTTAAGGGTGCCTGTCCCCTCCCTCCCTTCTGTTTGCCAATCTAAGTGTCCTCAGTGTGTATAACTATCAGGAGTTTCTCCTCTGAGTAGGACTGCTATGAAACAGGTCTGGAGCCCTTAGTGAGCTCTGGGACTTATCCAGGTTTCACCCCACTGAGTGTGGCTGGAGGGCAGTTGTCATGCCTGCCTTCCCTAGCACACAACTGGGGCCTGTTTTAGTGCTGCTTTGTATGTCGGGTAGGCATACAAGGCAGCCATGTGACTGCTGCTCTGGTGTACAGGAGAAGAGCACTACAACTGCATCTCAGCCCTGCACAAGGCTATGCGTGGCTCTGACCAGAATGCTTCCCTGTATTGGCTGGCCCGGATGCTCGAGGGAGGGGAGGACCCACTCTATGTGGCTAGGAGGCTGGTAAGGTTTGCCAGCGAGGACATCGGTGAGTGGAGGAGAATCTGTGTGGGGCTGGGGGTTCTGACGGGTTGTGCTTACTCTAGTGTCATGTCATGCAGAATAGGCAGGAAAAGAAAGACTTGTCATGAGCTCAGTGGTTGGGTGCTCCATGTGCATATGTCTGACAATTTACAGAGTCACTGCTTCTGCTTCTTTGGAGATGATCTCAAGATCATTCAGAATATCGATATATCAGATATTTTTGGTTTGCTTTGCAGCCAAATGTTATGGTTTTTATTTGTTAGTTCTTGAGGTAGAAATGGGAGGTTCTGGACACCATTCAAGAAATTATTTAGGAAAGTTTTCGTTTTCTTACTGTAGATACTGTGTTTTCATCCATCCATTATGAATGCCTTCATGGACTTTGCACTTTCTGTCTGTCATAGTCTCTTGTTTTTCCTACTGGAATGTATTTTTCCACAAGAGGCCATTTTGACACCAACAGTAACTCAATAAACAGTAACAACTATTATAAATGTAATGTGATTGGAGTTCAGAGATAGATTGGTATAATTGTGCTGGGTGTTTTATCTCTAAGTCTGCATGCAGTAGTGGTTGCTGGTTACAACAGCACACCGACAGGTCAGAACAAGGGTGTCCTGTGACTTAAACTTTGCTTTGTCTTTTGTTGTGTGATAGGTCTGGCAGATCCATCAGCATTAGCACAAGCAGTTGCTGCCTACCAAGGCTGTCACTTTATAGGCATGCCCGAATGTGAGGTAAGGTAACAGCTCAGTTCTTTGCAAACCTTCTTTGTTCTGTGCCCTGTCTTTTGTGGATTTGAATATAAGTCTTGCCTTCATCACGGGTGTGTTAGGCCCACTGAACAAGCTTTTGAACTTTGTTATGTAGAATCTTAGCCTCCTAGAGAGATGAGAACGCCCCTGCCTCATCAGGTTGTGGTTTGGTTTTGGTTTTCTAATAGTGGGGCTTAGACCTAGAGCTCACCTGTGCTAGTTAAGTCCTCCATCATAGTGGAGGGTCTTACAGGTTGTTCAAAAATAGTCCTTAACCCATTCTCTAGCCAGGCAGGCCTTGAACTGAGAACTTCCTGTTTCGGCCTCCTGAGTGACTGAAATTATAGGACTGTCATCAGAAACAAGACTGCTTTCACACCGTCCTTAGGAGTCTTGTCAGAAGTATTCTAAGCTTTCTGGAAACAGGAAGCAGTGGGTTCACCTCCATGCCGGACAGCTTCCTAGTCATCTGCTTTATGAATCAAGGCTTAAGAAAGATTTGATTTAGTGAGAAGTTCATAGGCTAAATGAGAACTACTGGTTTAGCTCTCCTCTCACCTAATAAGACTTTCTCCGTTGTTACTAATTGTTCAGACTAAGTGAAAAGGGGACTATAAAAATTAATTTAGAAAACAAGAAAGCTAGTCATCTAAGAGTTAACTAGGAGGAATCATGAAATACTCTGCCAAATAGAAACTGTGGCATCTTCCTGGTGACATGTGCCCTTCTGTGTCCTAGGTGCTTCTGGCCCAGTGTGTGGTCTATTTTGCCAGAGCCCCAAAGTCTATTGAGGTGTACAGTGCCTATAACAATGTAAAAGCCTGTCTGCGGAATCACCAGGGGCCCCTGCCTCCTGTACCCCTGCACCTGAGGAATGCGCCCACCAGGCTGATGAAGGATTTGGGCTATGGCAAAGGCTACAAGTACAACCCCATGTACAGTGAGCCTGTGGACCAGGACTACCTGCCTGAGGAGCTGAGAGGAGCGGACTTCTTCAAGCAGAGGCGCTGTTGACTCTTGGGCCATGAGTAGGATGCTTGTATCTTGAGGAAGGCCAAAAGTCACTGGATTTTGGAGTTGGTTGCCTGGGGAAAGTTAAAATAGACCAACATTTTGTGCCAGAAATTAAGGGTTCCATAGATGGAGGTGGTTACTTCAGCTAAATGTGTACCATTGAAATTGTGTTCACTTGCACTCTGTGCAATGATTATGCTTATGAAAATATCTGGCAGCTTTGTGCAATTAATTAATGTTATAAGGAATTATCTATTTTGTCATAGTATTTAAGTCATAATGTCATTTCAAAATTCTGTTCAGTAGGCTTTTTTTTTTTCTTTTAAAAAATGTATATTCTGGGTAGTTATAATTGGTAAGAGAAAATGTAATTGTGATTTAATACTGCATAGTGATTTGGGTATTTTTTTTATATGCAAAGGTCTTATGAGCCAATAAAACTATTTCAAAGTACTCTTCAGTTCTTCAGTGTTCCTCCTTTTTGGGATGGTGGCACCATTTCATCTTAGGAACTGGATACAGAGAATGAGCAGACACCATAGGTGGAAGATTGGGAAGGTAGGGGATTTTTATGAAAATTAATTTTCCCCCCATTGGAGGATCTCACTGTGTAGCCCAGACTAACCTTGAACTTGTGGTTCTTTCCAGTCACCTCTTTGGTGCTGAGATTATACAGAAGTATGCCACTGCACCCAGCTCATTTTATTTTTTAAAGGACTACACCTATGTAGTTTTATGTGGCCTGTGAGAGACTCTAGCATTCCTAGCACAACCACCCCAAGCCCAGGGGGCCTTATTTACATGTAGCCCTGTTTCTAAATCCAGTTTCTTGCTTTCCTTTTCTGGTTTCCTGAAGTTATGCCACTATCACTTGGCTTGCTGCCTTTGGACTGACCAGATGCTAATTCTCAAACACATTTCAAGGGCCAGTCTGTACACATTTCCACAGGAGTTAGTGGGTCACTTCTTACACCTTTAACGTGATCTCTCCTAGGGATTCCTTAGCCAGTCCAGAGTTGATGTCAGCTGTTTTCCTGAGAGTGCTCTGCCTTGCTGATGAGAATACCTGTTTTCTGCACATAATGTCCTGCTGCTGGGACGTCTAGTTTCATCAGCCCAGAAAGGCAGCAAACTACAGACAGAGGCTTTGCATCCTTGCTTATGCAGCATGCTTCCTTCAGTAGTGTTGTCACTGAAAGATGCTGAGAAGAGCCGCTCTAGACCCTTAAAGATTGCCCGTGATGCTTGTGGTCTACCTTTAGGCTTGTCGGATAGTTTGGCTGGGAATACACTGTAGGTAAGGGATTATTTGTCCGTGTCTTCTACTTTCCCAGCTGGCTATTTAGAAGTCTGAGGACATCCTGATGTGGTATCTTTGGTTTGTAAATACTATAAGCTTATAGAGCCTTCTGTTTCTGGTATATAGAGATTCTTCAATAGTCTTTGTGTGCATTTGGTAGGACCTTCCTAGATGGAAATCTCTGACTTGCAGTTCTAGAACATCTCTCTCTTCTTTTTTTCCCGCCATTAAATATTGCCTGTTTCACACTAAGCGGTCTTGTTGATGTTTGAAACACCAGTGAACGAAAGAGACAGTTTTGCATTTATTGAGTGAAAAGTTAGTGTTGTGCCATGTAGAAAACTGAATCAGAAGTGAGATGTAGAAGATGCAGAGGTGTGGTTAGATTTAGCTGGAGGACTAGTGGGGACTTCAAAGAAGGCATGGACTACTACCATCCCCTCTGCTCTAGCCTCAGACCTGTTTATTTTTCCTTATTTTACTGCAGTTTCTGGGAAATTTCTTCACCTTTAGTTTTTGCTCCTTCCTTGCTGCCATCCTGTCTTAAATTTCCCAGGGCCTGCTTTTCTTCCCTGTCTGGTCCTTTCCCTTCCTCCCCCATTCTTTCCTTCTGGTCTCTATTCCCTTTTTTTTTTTTTTTTTTAGAAGCCTGTATTTATTATATTACTTGTTTGATGATTGCTTAACTCCCTGAGGATATTAATTTTTAAATTTTTTCTGTTTTTTTTCCTCCTTTGTTTTGGTCTCTTGTATTGCTTTTTTTTCCCACCCGCTGATGTCAGGCATGAAATTGGAAACTGAACACGGGATAGAAGGGCAGTGTGTTGTGTTGGCTTTGTTCCTGTTCAGGCTGTTTGTTGAAAACCCTGAAGGTCCAGCCCTTAGGGTTTTCCAGTTGGGCAGTAGGAGTCCCTTCTGTTGTCTGCCTGTGGGTGAAGGTTCAGCGCCTCAAGTACTGAGTGTCAAGCAGGGAAACAGCATCAGTCAGGTGTGACGTCTGATCTGGTGACCAAGTGGGACCCAAGCTGTTGGCTCTATTTGGAGTTTTATAGTTCAGATGTCGTGCCGTGGCCTGGAGTAGGAAGAGATTGTCCCTGGCCTTGTGAATGACCCCATGACTTTTGAGACTGCTTCCTCAGAGAATAAGCAGGTTCTTGGCTTTTCTCATTGGATTTTATCATCTCTGACCCTCAGCACCAAGTGGCTCCCAACTTCCTTGTTTACCCCTTGTTTACAAGGGAGTCAGGGCATTTGCCAGCTGGAGGCAGCTAATCTGGGTTGCCATGTGTTAAAGTCAACTTATAATTCTGAAAAGCATTGGGAAATCCCACCAAACAGTTCACTTGTTAAGTCCCAGGGGTGTTAGGTTTTGTTTACTCAGGTACAGCACACTGAAACTCAATGATGTTATGTAAATAACTTGCAGAGAATCTCCAGTTGCTGTAAAAAAAATGATCATCTTTTCAAGATACACATCTTCAAACTAAGACATTTTGTCAAATTTGAATGAGAACCCAGCTTTTATTAATACTGCATTAGAAAGTATAGTGTTCTAGGCAGGGCTAGGGAGAAGGCTCAGCAGATATAAGCCCGGAAACTGAGCTTAGTCCCTCGAACCCACCTGTATATCCAGTGCTACTTTTCTGTTGTGATAACGTCATGGCTAAGGCAGCTTAAGAGCTGGAATAGTTTCGGAGGGATGAGTCTGATAGCCTAGGCAGGGCATGGCTTCTGGAGCAGGAAGCTAAAAACTCGTCTTCAGACCGCAAGCAGAAGTAGAAAAAGCAACTGGGAATAACATGACTCCAGCAGTTAAAGTTCTGGCCCCAGATTTGATTCCTGGCACCCACGTGTTGTCTCACAACTTACTGTAACTCCAGTCCCAGGGAGATCTGCACAGACACACACGTGTGCAAAATGCTCATATGCATAAAAATTTTTTTAAAAATCCAAACTCTTAAAGCCTACCTGCAATTACATACTTCCTTTAACAAGACCACACCTCCTAAATCTACCCCAAACAATTCTACCAACTGGGGACCAAGTATTCAAATACATGAGCCTGTGGGGGGCATTCTCACTCAAACCCCCATACTGTGTAAAGAGAGAAGGAGAGAAACAACTCCACAAAATTCTCTGACATACATAGCTGCATTTCAGACCTCTAGAACCCATGCAGGAGCCACACAGGGTAGGTATGATGACCACCTATAACCCAAGCACTTAGGAATCAGAAATAGAATTCCAGGGGCAAGCTGGCTAGCTTGACCAGAATTGGCAAGTTTGGCTTAGCTGAAAGGCCCTGCCTCATGAAATAGACAGTAACCAAGGAAGATATCTGCTATCAACGTTGTGTCTCTACATGCGCTTGCACGCATATGTGTGTGCGCCCCACCACAGGCACCCATACACAGACATGTACATGGCCTGGGGGAGGTGAAGGGACACGTGGACAATACAACTACTCTCTTAGAGGAGGCTATTCCAGCATACCTCAGGCACTAGAGAAAATATCTGAACAGTAAAATGGCCATATGTAAACAACATGAAAAGTTGATAGCTTCTAGGCCACTAGTTACAAGCTGCACACGCACTCAGAGAGACACCCCCAATGGCAGCCAAAACTGAACTTGTCAGTAAGGAGGACAGGATAAAAAGCATGCCAGAACAGAAAACTTGTATAGTTCCTGAGTGAGCCCCACCTTTGATTTGTTTTTGTATTTCTATCATGCTTAGCATGTAGCATGTGAAAGTACATATTTGCTAAATAATAAAATGAATGGATAACATTTCCCTGGGGTCTGTGTAGATGTTTGAAAATCAAGCTAGTCCTCAAAGTTGCTCTCCAGCAGTGGTCAGGCTGAGGCTGGAACAGTGACCAATGCAGGGGAAGGTTGTCCTAGTATTTGTGATCAACGGGACAGATAAAGTAACCTCTTTAAAATAGAGCCAGTTTGTCTGGTTGCAAAAACAGTGTTTGATCACTACAAAAATTATGCAAAAAAGGACAAAAAACTAATTATCCTCAATGGTAACTACTATGAGCGGTTCAGTATATGTCCTCTGGATTATAACTCAGTAAATGGAGCTTAATAAACTCTATTAGTTATTGATATGACCTGACTAGCCCCCCCAATAACCAAGGCAGAGTCCTATGGATTTATTTAATAAACTCTTACATAATTTCTAATCTATTTTTCTAAAGTTAGACTGGCTACTTCCCAGCTGCTCTCCCCATGGTTCTTGCTGTTTGAGTCTTGCCCATGTTCTCCAGCAGTCTGCCCTGGGGGTGGGGTGGGATATCTCACTCTGGAATACTCTCCTGGCCCATCATATCTCCTGTTCTCTCCATCTTCCTTCACTCTCCTCTCTATCCCTCGTGGTCACTACTTGTCACCTCCAGCCCAGTAACTGAAACCCTGCTTCCCCAGTAATTGGCTGTAGCCACTTTTATTTAACCAATAGCTTTAAATAGCGTCACTTAGTGTACATGAGGAGCTGCTTGTCAAGAGCAACCAGATCTTGGGGGCCGGTATTTAGCATTTGAATACATAGCAGCACCAGACCAGCCCCTAACACTGGGTATTTTTCAAATGTATGTGTGCATGTGAAAATTGGAAACTTACACCATCTGTTTAGCAGCTGCAATCAGAGCCACTAGGGGGCGCACAGTTCACGTCCTGCACATCTCCAGCTGTGCCACCCACATAGGCAGTGACAGATGGGCAGCCTAGGAACTGGACTTTATAAGAGGAATGAAGTCCTTTGCATATTCTGCCTGCCAGCCTTTGCCCTCTGCTCCCATCGCCAGGGTTCTATCAGTAGACCAGCCATCCATGCACACTGAGGAACATGGACCCAGAATGAGTCTGCAGGAATTCAAATCCTAGCTGGGCCATTACGTGGTCAAGGTTATCATCTTTGCTTTTCCCCTTCTTCATCTGTAGGAACCGAATTGCAATGGAACCTCGTCGCCGAGTACTGAAATGTCCAGGGTCTCACCTTGCAGCGCTGAGTGCCTTGCCTTAGCCTTTTGAGTGCTGGGGTTACCAGTGTGTGCCATCATCTCTCTCTGGATTATTTCCAGAAATGACTTTAAAATCCTACCACAATGCTGGTATCATACTATAGTCTTTGCTGTTGCTTGGGAATGGACTTTGTGAGATCCTGTCTCAAAACAAACATGCCCCATCACTAAGCAAGCAGTATATTTTGCACCCCAGGTGATGCAGTAGGTTTCTTGGCCGTAGCTGCACCACAAACAAGTGAGGCCTGCTGTATAATGGAGGAAGGCCACGGGATGTGGGAGCTCTTTACAATCTATGGCAGTACCATCATATGTAACATATACTAACTGGCAATGGCAAAATGCCAGGATACAGGGAAAGTGTTTGTCACTGAACTCAAAGGCCCCTGTGCAGTCTCCTTCCTGGTTATAGTAAAAGCGTTTCTTTCTCTCTGGTCGTGAGTATTACAGAAGCAGCTAGCACTGCTTTGCTGTGTAGGACCTGTCCAGGTGCAGCTGTTCTGATGCCTGCAAAGCCTGGTGTGTTAAACATTCATTCTGTGACTTCCTTTTGGGAACTGTTTTCCCTGTGTTTTAAAACATAAATACATGGAGCTGGGTGACAATCTCTGATTGAGCCACAGGACATATCATCGTAAGACAGGAAAGGAACATCTGAGTCACTTAATCTGATTCCTGCAGTGTGACAGCCACTTGACCATGGTGGAGATAAAAAGATCAGAATTACAGTTTGACAGATGATGCATTCGGTCATAACTTTTTCCATTAATGCAGGCTTAAGAACACCAAGCCCTCATTGAATTAATTGCTTCATACTGTGTCTGCAAGCACAGAAATAGCACATTTTTAAAAAGCGAATTGTAGATACAGAAGCTGTAACAAGAGCCACTTTCACAATATGTGAATAACAAAGTTAGCTCCTCCACTCTCTGTACTTAGTCAGACTCCCGTGACATTCAGCTAGTTCTCTTAGTGTCCATATCTTGGCTGGAAACAGGTCTAGGAAGGTTTTATAGAGCCATCTTACTGTGCACTGGTATCAACTTACCTGCATCCGGTAAGATACGACATACTCACAGCCAGTGAGTTACAAGCAGTCAGCAAGAGACTGAAAGTGCAGGGTGCCGTGGGAAGTAAGCCTTAAGGCTCAGGAATGCTTAACAGAGTAGATGAATTTTCTACCACCGATAAAGCCCAGAAAGCGTGCTATCCTGGACTTTTCCTCAGGGCTAATTGACAAGCTGAGCTAAAGCACAGAAAGACAGCTGGTTTCTAGAAGAGAGTCCTCTTTCTCAAGATGTTGTAGCTCTACATCCTTGAGAATGTTTAATTTTGAGAATAAGTAGGGAAGGGACTAGATTGATCCAAGTTCCCTGAAGAACCGTCCTGCAGTTAACCAACTCAGGCATGCTTCTTACAAAGCTAGTTTGTTTCAAGAGTCCTGTCTCCCCAGGCACATGTACCGTGGTCTCTACCTATGATAGTGGATTTGATGACTTCTCCTTTCATTTTTATCAGTTTGTCTCAGTGTATTTTGAATCTCTCATGTGCATAGATTTAATAATCCCCTGGGAGGATAAATAATTACAGATCTTTGGATGATGACAGTAGCATGCTGATGAGGAAGAAGGGGAAACCAAAATAAGTCTGTCATTGTTCAGTACCTGTGGACTCTGTGTTATATAATTCACAGTGCAAGGCTGTCCCAGTCAGGCATCACCTGGTCATTTTCTCCTGAGCCCAGAGCCCTCAGGAGCCCTCTTTTGTCAAATATTCTCGTATTCTTCATCCTCACAAAAATAGAAATGGCAGATCATCACTACAAAGTAAATGGCAACTAAAAATTATTATCTTCATGGCAACTGTTGTCATCTTAAAGAGGCCTGTTTTGGTTACTTTTGTGTTGCTATGACTAAAGAACTTTAAAGGAGTAACATTTTAGGAGAACCATCATGGCAGGGAAGCTGTGTCGGATCAGCTTACTGCTTAGCAAGTAAATGTAGAGGAGACTGTTCATGTCCCAGAAGAACACTAAAGAGAGCGCCACAGGAACTGGGGGCTGGACTACACTTTGCCCACATGACTTCTGCTACTTGAATCTACCCCACAAAGGCTCCACAGTCTGTAACTGGAACATATAATATGTATATTATACATACATAATAATATGTAAATGACACCATTAGCTGGAGACAAGTGGTCTAAATGTTTTGTCTTCAAATACAAGTATGTCAAATGCGAAGGCTACGGGATGCAGCTTGGCTATAGAATTTCAGACATTAGCAGACCTCTGAACATTGACGCTCTGCGATCCACCAGGGATAGCTTGTCAAACTTTCTTTCCAGGCCTGATGAAATAGCTTAGAGGGTAAAGTCCTTGCCAGGCAAGTGTGAAGACAGATGTTCAGAGCCCAAGAACCCATGTAAAAGCCGGATAGGCATGGCAGCCACTGGTAATCCTTGCAGATGGTCCCTGAAGCAAACTGGCTAGCTAGAGCAGCTGCAACGGCATGCTGCGGGTTTTAGGGAGAAGAGTCTTCTTTGATATATACAAGGTATAGTAATCAAGGAAGGCACTTTGGTCCACCACATATATGTACTTGCACACACACCACATATATACATGCACTCAAACTACACACACACACACACACACACACACACACACACACACACACACACACACACACACACACGAAAACCAAATTCCTGACTTCTGTCACAATACATCCTTCAAATTTCAACTGTTCTACCTAAAACTCTTTCAGCATGTTGACAGCTAGAAAAAGGAACCATACCCTCTCGCTGTATGTTATTCAAAGATCAGACTCCTTACCCCACCTCACCCCTGCCTGTAGGCAGTCTAGTTCTGACCAAATCCTCCCAGCAAGTGAAGCTAAACTGTGAAAGCTCACATCCCATTTTCTTCCATCCTGACTGCGATTGCTGTCACAGGATTTGCAGGTGGTGCCTTAATAGTCAATAGGAGTTTCAAGTAATGCCTTAAACTCAAATCAAAGTTGGGGCTGAAATAATAGCGAAGCATACAGCTTTTTATGTCACAATTAAGCCTGAGGGATCTATCATTTTCTCCTGCTGCCTGGCAATCCCAGAATATAAAGGAACTTTATTTCCTGTGGGAGGAAACAGAATAGGGATAGATTTGCGGAAGTTACAGAAATAATGATAAGAAGAGATATGAAATCAACAAGGAAATTGTTGCTAGGCAACATGGTTGGTTGTCAAAGAGATAGCCTTCAGTAATAACCCCTTGGCAACCTTCAATGTTAGGCTGTAAACCTCTGAATAAGAATGACTATGCCACGAAGGATCAGGGTGGAGACTCTTCCAAAGAACCAATGCACCCAGCTCGCCCATTCTGTCTGTAAACAGAACTTCCACCTCTCTGAGAACTGCACATCTGTTTCACTGACTGGAACACTTTCTTGTGTTTTTAGAATTGTGCTGTGATTGTAGTTTTTTTGTTTGTTTGTTTGTTTGTTTTCTTAGTACAGTGAACCCTGATTGCCACCACCCTACTTGTTTGGGTCCCAGAACTCTGGCTAGCAGTGGCACAAACAGTAAAACTGGGATCCTGTGGGAGTTCTCCACAACTTGAAACCAAAGCCTGTTTATTAAGTAGGTACTGGAAGAGAGGAGAGCTAGCTCTGGGGTAGGAGGTCTGGATGAGCAGTGTCAGTCTGTAAATATGGGGGAGGAGGAAGATACAGTTGCAAGTCTTTGTACACACTGATCAGTCTTCTTAAACAGTCATACCAGAACTCCAGAGGGAAAAAAAGCCTTGCAATTTCTCTTGAGCCTGGCTTATATGGGGAACAGCTTTCCCCATTTCCCATGTGTCTGAGGCCTTTGGCATCCTTGACACACCTGCACCCAGCCTAGCCCATATGGATAATAGCTTTGTCAACTGACCCTGTGTCTGGTAGGCCTTTGCTGTTCTGAACAAGGCCTTGGGCATGATAAAAATACATATCTCCTCAGGATTTCACTCACTCAAGTCTTCCTTTGGTTCCTATACCAGATTATGCCAAATTACCTTATATTATCCTGGTTAGCTCACCAACATTTGACCAGTGAGTCCCATGCATTCTCAGGCCTGTGAAGTCCTTAGGTTGTTAGATTTGAAGGAACATTACAAAATACTGGGTCACAGTCTTCATTCCCATGGCTGTAGGATCTGCTCTATGACTGACCATCTCCTTTCTTCTTGAATCTGTGTTCCACAGAGCCTGGCTTTTATGCTTAGAGTCCTCATCCTGTCTTTTCCTTGTTAAAATATTCTATGGCAGGAAATTCTGCTCTGCTCATTCTTGTCTCCAGCTGCTGGCAGTTTCCAGGATTCAGAAACATTGACAAATGGATGTGAGCAATGACCTCCGAGATCTGCAGCAAAGTCTAGTCACACAGAGGTTGCCCTAACAAGTTTGGAAGGGTCCTCCCTCTCTCCCTTCCCTGTGTGAGGCCTTGTGCAAGACAGTGTCAGTGCACAGATGAATGAGCAGGCTCTCTGGGCTGAATGCTGGCTCTTGAGACTGTTAATAACTTGTGTAACATCTATTTATTGGTTTCATCATCCATATGATTAGGACATGTTATATCTAACGCATTAGCTGGATGAGAGGATTAAGAAGCTTAAAAATATTATGCAAGTATTGTATCATATGAGGTATATCTTTCTTTTTGAATCTTTGCCAATATATTTAATCACGATGAAGCAAAATCTGACACCCCCTAGAAGACTAGAACATTCTGTTCTCAAGAGTGAAGGTTAAATTCAAGGGCAGGAGGGGTCAAGGTGTGTGTGTGGGGAGACAGGTGTCTTTCCTACGGGGAGGTAACTTTTCTTAATGGGCTGGTGGGATTTTTAGTATAAGCTAAACAATCACTTTGCTTTTTTTTCATTGTGACTTGTCACATGATGCCGACTTCAGTTTATTTCTTTTTCTAGAAAGTTAGCTGACAAAGAGGGCTTCTGAGGGGTTTGATTTGCCATCACAACAAAGCTGTGGTTGAACTGCTCAGGAAGACAATGGTTTCCTGTGTAACTGGAAACAAAATTGCCTGTATGTAGGGCAATGTTTCTTAACATCCAAGAGAAAAGGGAAGACGGGCTAGAAAAGCAAAGTATGATCAAAATTCTTTTTTAAATTAGTATATATTGATTGCACAAAATAGTGGGTCCCATTATGACAGATGTAAGTAAGGGGTTTGACTGTGTCTATCTCCAAACGCACACACTATTCCCACCCCATGTCTCCTCACCTTGTGCCTTGATGGTACACGCCCTTGAATTTCAGATCTATTTTTTTTTTCAAGGTAGGAATTCTTTGTGAATGTTGGCACACAATATTGAAGATTTAACAGTACCAGCCCCCACAGTGGAACTGCTGTGAGCCAAAGGGATCTATCAAGTTAAGTTACTAGAGAGATGTTTTATTAACTAAACACAAAAGAAATTGGTGGAGCCTGGGAACACAGCTCAGTTGGTAAAGTATTTTTCTTGTCCCACCAGGACTTGAGTTTGATGCACAGAACCTATATAAAAAAATTCCAGGCATGGTGGTTTGCTCTTGTAATCCCATCTGTGGGGAGGCAGAGACTGGCAGATCCCTGGGGTTTGCTGACTTAGTTAGCTTTACTCACTTGGAGAGAGGGGGGTTAGGGAGGGAGGGAGGAAGGGAGGGAGAGGGAGATGGGCAGGCAGTTAAGGAATTAGAAAAATGCAGAAATCCTAATGTTTGTAGGCATGCCATGTGAATCAGGCAATTCTTACTAATATTTACTGCATTGTCTTAATAGAAAACATACAGGGGGCTGAATACAGTGGAGTATGTATGCTATATGAGCACGTGGAAGGTTGAGGCAGGAGAATTGTAAATTTAAGGTAAGTCTTGGGTATATAACAAGATTGTCTCAAAACACCAAGAGGAGGAAAAAAAAGAAGCATAGGTTTATTAAACATGAAGGGAGGAGACCTTATTTAGTGTTGTAAGTATTTTAACGAACATGATACTTAACACAGAAAACTGAAATCTGTGGCGCATCTACATTCTTTTAAAGCTAACTGTAAAAATATTGTGCAATGTTATTTACATTTTTAAAATACAGGGAAACCATTTTCTCTGTGGAATTGCAGTCTCGATAGGATCTGGAGTAACAGTACAGCCTGAAGGAAGAGCTGGCGCAAGCACACTTTGAAAACCTCATTCAGTAACATCCGCTCACTCTTGCAGCACATAGCTCTCCTGCACCCTGAAAACTGCTCAATTTAATCAAGAATGTAAGACTGTAGGATCCGCTCAGGGATGTTCCCTGCACTATCTTCCCTCTCCACACGCCTCTGTGTTCATTTCCCTGGTGTTGAAGTGTTCCGCCACCTCCAACACATCATGTTCGGGCCTGACAGTTCAGGTGTAGAAATTCTTCACACTTTATAATCTCCACATGACTCTGAGCCATCAGCTTCTCTGAGGGTGAAATATAACTGCTCCTTCCTGAGTCCTGTGTTGTCTTTATTTCGTGTATACACTCACTTTCATGCTCACTCACACTCACTCTCACTCACTCACTCACTCACACTCACTCTCACACTCACATTCACTCACACTCACTCACTCACACTCACTCTCACTCATTCACTCACTCACACTCACTCTCACTCTCACTCACTCACACTCACTCACACTCACTCTCATTCACTCACACTCACTCACATTCACTCACTCACACTCACACTCACTCTCACTCACTCACTCTCACTCACACACTCACTCACTCACTCTCACTCACACTCTCACTCATACTCACTCTCACTCACTCTCACTCTCACACTCACTCACTCTCACACTCACTCACACTCACTCACACTCACTCTCACTCACACTTACTCTCACTACCACTCACTCACACTCACACTCACTCACTCACACTCACTCTCACTCTCACTCTTACTCACACTTACTCTCACTCACACTCACTAACTCTCACTCATTCTCATTTGCTCATTCATTTAATATGTTGATTTTAGTGCTGCATATTAAATCCAGGGTCTGTGGATGTGGAGCTCAGGCTCAACCACTGAGCTAGATACCCAGTTCCAGGTGACCAAGGTTTGGTGTTGATGTTGATTGTTTATAGAGATTTTGGATTTTCGAGGAGCCACTGGAAGAAGGAGGACTGCTGAACTGGTGTCACAGAAAGATGACACTCAGTGGGTTCTTCTGGAATGCTATTTACCCCCTGTCTTCTATCAATCTCAGCTACCTTGTTGAATGCAAATTTATTGGAGATTGTAAAATTATCAGTGTTCCTTTTAATTGGCAGCAAGTGAAAGGGCATTGATGTTGAGGTGTAAGAACCTCCTAGGGCAGCGGAGAACCCACTCCTCTTTGTGGAAGTTCTGGGTATCAGCCATAATAGGTCACATTAGTTTCTGCACCTCAGAGCTTGGAGAGATGCTCTCATGCTCCTCTGAGCTCCTCCATGGGCTGAGGACCATAGCATCCAAGGCATGATGTCAGGGTTGGTACTCAGTAGACAAACAGATGTCAGCTTAAGGGCCTAGGCTTACTCCATGTTATTTCTCATTCTGTGTTAGTGATTTCTCCCACCATAACAGGAAGTGAGGCTCTCTTCAGATGAGACTCCCAGGTTACATTGTCTTGCTTTTAAGTAGAGAATTTGTAATGAAGAGAATAATTATTTTAAAGAAACAGAGTGGTGCAAAATGTGTCAGATGTCTGCTGTAATTTTGATGATTTGTAAAGCACCTTTAAAAGGTAAAGGAAGGAAAGTACCCTCAGTTTTGTAGCACTCAGCCACATTTCTCTCCTGTCCCCCTCTTAGAATCAGCCATCCCTTTCCTTGTGTCATTTCAGGCAGGCATTCCACCTTATACAAGCTCAGAAGCCATTAGAAAACTGGTTTTCTGCCACTGTGTTGACTTCACCAAGCTCTCCCTGCCATCAGCTGTGGTTTTTGTTTATTTCATTTGAGATAAAATGAGAAAAATTCTGGAAGTGGGCTGTTCCCACAGATCATTCTCTCGGACCTTGTTTAGACTTTACCTCTCTATGGGGTTGTGGCCCATACAAATGATCAGGAAACCTGCTATTTAACTCAAGGTGTGCCTTTTGCAAAAAAAAAAAAAAAAAAAAAAAAAAAAGAAAAAGAAAAAAAGAAATTACTGTTAAGTTGGCTAAATCTAAATTTAACTAATAAATAATATTAAAATGTCCAAATCAAGTTGAGTGTGTTTGTGTATACCTATAAATGTAGCTGCTTGGGAGGCTTGAGTGGGAGGATGGCTTGAATCTGAAAGCTTAGTGGGGAAAGAGAGAAAGAAAGCAAACAAGGAAAAAAAATTAAAATGGAAGAAAGAAGGAAGGTATGGGGACTCCAAATGCTTAGGACTGGAGAGTTTGCTTAGCAGTTAAGAACACTTGCTCTGTGTGTACGTGTGTGCGCGCGTGTGTGTGTTTACACAACATGCATGTGTGATACTTTCAAAAACTAGAAGAGAGGACCAGAGTTATAGATGGTTGTGAGCCACCACATTCTAATACAACTCAACTGAATGTGGAGAGTAAAAGGTGGCATTGGGAACAGTTGTCCCCAGGTATTTGCAGGGCTATGGTCCTAAGACCACTCCCTGTGGACATCCTCCTGTCCCCCATGGATATAAAGCAGAGGACCAAAAGTACCTTAGATTACAGCATTTGTATCATTATCCATATCCTCTCCTACGAGAAGTTGAGTTATCGTTAAATGACTTGTAAGGCTTGATACAATGTATGAACAACATAATCATTCTGCTTTACTGATTGGGGAATTATAACAAGAACTAAATATCTGTATGTGCTCAATACAGACACAAATTAAAAACTACTTTTCATTTCCAGTTGATTGACTCTGTAATGTGGAAACAAGTATCTGGGATAACTGGGATTGCACTGGGATTAGAGCCATAGACAGGCTGCTCTGGGAAAGGGATCGATGGTCGTCCTCATCAGAAAGCAGCACTCAGAATGTGCAGGGTGATTTCTAGGCTTTCTGTTCTATCCACTTCTGCACACCCCGACGTATAAACTGTCCTGACTCATTTCTGCAGCATTAGCCCAGAAGGTTTTGCCTCAGTTGCATCCTCTTACCTAATTTGTCTTCTTGTTAGTCTTGGAAATTCTTGGCCTTTTCAAATTACACAACAATTAGCTGTACTTGCCTTCTTTCGCAAGAAGGCAGATGTCTTAGTTATCCTTCTGTAGCTGTGAAGAGACACCAGAACCATGGCAATTTATATAAGAAAGCATTTAATTGAGGGCTTGCTTACAGTTTCAGAGAGTGAGTCCGTGACTCATGACCATCACAGGGGGGAGCACGGCAGGAACAGCAGCTGAGAGCTTACATGTTGAGACAGCAATCAAAGGGCAGACACACACACACACACTCGGGGTGGGGGAGAGAGAGAGAGAGAGAGAGAGAGAGAGAGAGAGCATGTATGAACTGCATTTGAAACATAATATCCTCTTATTGACATACCACCTCCAACACGTCCATAGTTAATCCTTCCCAGTTCCACCAACTGTGGACCAAACATTCAATTATATGAGCTTATGGGGGCTATCCTCATACAAACCACCACAAAGAATACAGCAAAAGTGAGCTGATATGGATGGAACTGAGGTGGTATAGTTCCAGAGATTAAATAGTGTTTTTGAAATACTAGGTCACAGGTCGGGGAGATGGCTTAGTGAGTAAGGCGCTTGCATCACACACATGAGGACCTTAGTTCTGATCCCCAGCACACAGGTGGACATCTCTAACCAACACTAGGGGATGAAGACAAATCGATCAAGGGGCTCTCTGGACAGCGAAAGTAACCAAAATGGAACTCCAGATGCTGCGAGACAACTTGTCTCAAAATATAGGGTGGAGATCAATAGAGGAAAGAGGAAGATATTTTATATCACCCTTCAGCCTACATAGACACACACAGAGACACACAGTTAAGAATGCATTCTCAGAAGCAAGCACACACATACACACACACACACACACACACACACACACACACACAGAGAGAGAGAGAGAGAGAGAGAGAGAGAGAGAGAGAGAGAGAGAGAGAGAGAGAGAAACACAGAAAATACTACAGATTTCAAATCACTGAGGCATGACCGCAGTGTACTTCTCTATTCAGATCTTTTTCTCAGTGATGTTTGTAGTTTTCTACATAGAGTCCTGAGGATGTTTTATTGAACTTATTCTTGGACCCTAGAGTGTTTTCTGATTTACTCTTAATTTTAAAACTGCAAATGTGATGATTAAATGGACATAAAAATTGGTTTTGTAAACTGAACCAACTATCTTTTTTTTTTTCTTTTTGGATATTTACTTTATTTACATTTTAATGCTTTCCTCTTTGGAAACCCCCTATGCCATCCCCCCTTCCCCTGCCTCTATGAGGATGCTCCCTCACCCACCCACCCACTCCCCTCTTCCCTCCCTAGCATTCCCCTACACTGGGGCATCAAACACCCTCAGACCCAAGGGCCTCTCCTCCCACTGATGTCCAACAAGGCCCTCCTCTGCCACATATGCGGCCAGCACCATGGGTCCCTCCATGTGTATTCTTTGGTTGGTGGTCCAGTCTCCAGGACCTCCAGGAGGTCTGGCCAGTTGACACAGTTGCTCCCTCCATGGGGCTGCAAACCCCCTCAGCTCCTTCAGTCCCTTCTCCAACTCCTCCATCCTAAACCCCACGCTCAGTCCAATGGTTGGCTGTGAGCACCCGCCTCTGTATTTGTCAGGCTCTGGCAGAGCCTCTCAGGAGACAGCTTATCATGCTTTCATCAGCAAACACTTCCCAGCATCCACAAGAACGTCTGGGTTTGGTGGCTATATATGGTATGGTGGGGCAATCTCTGGATGGCCTTTCCTTGAGTCTTTGCTCCACACTTTGTCTCAGTATTTCCTCCTGTGAGTATTTTCTGAACCAACTATCTTACTTAACTCCCTTCAATACTAATAATTTAAATTTTCTAGCAAAATAATTTAGAATATTATGAAGTTTCTACTTCCTTTGCAAAATAGTTCTATATTTTTCAGTTACAGCTAGACTCTTTATTAACTTACTAGATTATTATTTATCAATTATTAATTACATGTATTAATTATTAATTAGGGAGAGCATGTATTCTTTTCTCATTTTATATGCACTTTTTCTCCTTTAATTTCTATTTTTATTCTTTCATTTTGAAGGAATGCTACTGAATGCATCCAAATTTAAAATGTTTATATTTTCCTAGAGTGCTGAATCTTTTTCTCATAAAATGCTTATTTCTAGGATAGGAAAAGTTTTTTTGTTTTTTGTTTTTGCCTACTATTAATATAGCAACATCTATCTCTATGGTTACTGTTAGCATGGTGAGTTAGCCAGTGAAATGTTTCCTGTTTGGAGTTTAGGTAACATAAAGGCAGATTGTTCTTTGGATTCAAGATGAGAGGAATTATTGACATCATAGACAAACAGACAGTAGCACAGCTGGGCACTGAGGACAGATGCAGCTGTGTAAAGGAGTCAGGATCTTTGTACAATTTTGAGAAAGAGTTAGGGATAGATTGAAGTATTTCTCTTTTTAACCCAAGGTTGGCTTTGGTGGGGATCAAGAGAGTACCACATAATTGATAAACATATTTCCTGGTTGGCCAATACTTGGGGCCAATGGGATAGGAAGAAAAGAACCTAGAGAAACACATTCACTGCATTCAAGAAACCAATTGACTATCACTATTGCAACTGACACAGTTCAACCAAAATACAAGATGGCATGGTCCTGGCCAGCGGTCATTTTTCTCACTGTTGCAGCTAAACACCTAAGAGGCAACTTAATGGTGGAAATATAGGTTTGTGCTGATCACTTAAGCGGTTTCACTCCCTGGGTGTCTAGAACAAATGCCTGTCACTAGATCATGGCTGTTGGGGTGGGTGGCAGGCATATGCTGAGACTTCACTTCTGGATAGACGATAAGTAGAGATACAGAGAAGGGCCTAGATAAGACAACAGCCCCCATAACCACACCCCATTGACATGTTTACGTGGCCCACCTTTTAAAGTTTCTGGAACTTCTCCAAATAGAGCCAGTAACTAAGGACCAAGTGTTTAACACTTGAGCCTGTGAGGGAAACTTCCTACTCAAACCTATAGGATATTTGTTTCCTTTTAAAGTACGTTTCCTTTGAATGTTACACATTTTCAGCACAGACTGACCACGGTTGCCTCTTAACTGAACCACTTAGTCAGGTTACATTTCAAGTAATTACCTAAGTACCTGCTTCACGTCCCATCTTGCTGTTTCTCATGCTTCTTGTATCTTGATCTCTTCCCTCCTTCTTGCCTTCTTTGGATTGATTGTACATTCTTTGTTTCCTTTGGTTCAATATAGAAGAGGCCAAAGCATTTTACTGGTCTTCTAGACCTTAGATTTCAGCACCAATTCATGGCTTATCTTCCCAGACAATGCAAGGACCTTGGAAATTTTTCTCTAAATGAAGGAAGTACTAGAGAATGAGCTATTCCTCTAGTTCAATAGATTATTAAACTCCATTCCCTGTCCTCTGACTTCTACATCATCATTTATATTTAGTTATTTATTTATAATTAAAATATCAATATGGTATGATGTTGTGCTAGCTAGTTTTGAACACACAAATTAAAATCACCCTCTTGCATCAGCATCCTAGCTATCTAGATCTATAGTCACAAGCTCCAAATCCAGACTACCATTTATTTTAAATTATTTCCCATTATTCTGTATACATTGCAAACTACTTAGACACTATTGCTACTATTTTATGTGGTCAATATTCACTTAAATTCACCACAAATGTATATTCCTGTTGTTTAATTTCTTCTTTCCAATTCTGACATTTCTGTACATAAAGATTTCTCAGAATGATTTAAAGGCAAAGTCTACATAAATCAGTGCTCTAGTTCATATCTGAATGTGTCTTGAAGGATATTTTTTCCCAAATATGAACTAAGCTGAAGGTGGTAGAGGTTGGAGTTTGCATTTCCCAGCAAACCGGAAGAGCTGTCAGTGGCCTGGCTCCACAGCTGCGTGGCTATGTGTTGTCAGTGTGACTGTCCTTTTATTTGGTTGTTTTTATGAACTTTGTCTTAAGACTTCTCCAGTTTTACTAGGATATGCTTTGCTTTGTTTTCTTTCTAGGCCAGAGTTGTTTTGTTTCATCTGCTGGGGTTTAGTGTGTACACTGATGCCTTTCATCTAGTTTGAAATAAGCATTTTGAATGTTAGCTTTTTTTCTTTTTGGTGTATATGTATGGGGGTATATGAATGTGTTGGTGAGGGTGGATGTGGATGTGTCTACACACACGTGCATATGTACATGTGGGTGTGCATGCACACGCATACACATGCACTGGCAGCCACAGCTCATCACACTCCACCATATGCTTTGAACACTGTCTCTTCCTGCATTGGCTTGGACCTTAGTGATTGGCAGGGCTAACTGGCCAATTCTCTCCAGGGATCCACTTGTCTCTGTCCTCTCTCAATCCAGCGCTGAAGTTACAACTTCACCCTTCCTCACAGGGATTGTATGTGTGTGCTGGTGATCCAAACACAGGTCTTCATGTTTGCAGAGAAGGCAGTTCAATGACTCAGCCATCTCCCCAGCCAAATGTTTGCCCTTTATATATTATTTTGCTCTGTACCCCCTCGGTGTATCCTATGCATCGCCAACTTCTTTTTGGGAGGAGGATGTTTTGAGATAGGGTGTAGACCTTGCAGTCCTGTAATTGACTCTTTAGAGCAGGCTGACCTCAACCTTAGAGATCTGCCTACCTTTGCCTCCTGACTGCTGGGATTAACCCTGGCTGGCTTCATCCTAACTCTTTTGAGTTGTTTATCATTTCTTCTACATTTTCTATACTTATTTTTGATTTTGGAGTTTATTGACTATATTTGATTTTCTAGGAGAAACTAAAATCAGCTAATTACTTAATCATTTTAATGGATTGCTTCATCAGACTTTAAAATATACAAATTCTTTCTCTTATTATCTAAGTTTTTTTATGGAAATAATTTGTTATATCTTTAAGCTCTGTGGTTTCTAGTCCCTTTTCATCCAGACATGAAGTGTAGTTTGTAAGTTTGCAACTGCCTGCTAAAGTATTGGACCTTGGATTTCATCAATGTTGTCTTCACAGACTGTTGTTCTCTGATTTGTATGGGCGGCAGCAACATTTAGTCTTCCACTGCTGTCATTCTCTCTTGTTTGTGCTGCTTTGTGTCTCTGTTGCCATGGCTGCCCATCCAAACAGTTATCTTTGATTATACTTTGTATGTTGTACTTGAAAAGCAGATTGTAATAATGATTTGAGGCTTCAGGTTACCTCCCGTACCCCAGATAGACATGACTTTAGTTTGCATCTGCAGGCACCCACCTACAGCCCATACAGACTGAGGATGAGAAAGTGGAGTTGTCCAGAAGTTTCAGCCTAGCCGTGAACTTTTGATGCACTCTGGAGGTCATGCAAAAGCAGAGGAGGAAAATGGGAGTCCTACTCTTGAAGGACAAACTGTTTCCCTTAACAGTGACACAATCTGCCATTCAGTTCTTATTACCTCCTCTGGACTGGCAAGTGCTGCTGAGGCACAGTGGCCGAATTTGCCCCTGAGTTTGCAGTTTCTCTTGAATCTTAAAGTAATTCCTCCCATCCTATAGCAT